>HG992015.1:18091785-18700978 GCA_905220435.1 Amphipyra tragopoginis
CGGCTATAGAAAACAAAAGTGATTATATTAATAAACAAGAACGGACTATTGTTGTGGAGAAAGTACGAAGACTCGCCGACTGTGACGACCAGATAATCGACCTTCATGCAGGGATGACAACGACGCCAGACTCTTTAGTAGAAATATAGAAGGCGATTATTTATTTTATATATTGTCTATTAGATCAAGAACCAGAGAAAACCTTAGAGCATATACCAAACTGATGACCGCTGTGGTTGTAATAATAAAGGATTTAGATTATAAACGAGATAAATGAAGATTACGGGAGGTAAAAATTGACTGAGTAATAATACTATTGCTCCAACAGGAAGAAATGATAATATACCATTTGTATCGATATTTTTTACTCTAATTCTCAATAAGGAAACAGGAGCTATTGAGTTGTTCAAAGACGAAAAGAAACTAGATTTTATTCGTATTTGCGGTACTTAGAAACGCTAGTGCGAATATCTCATTCTTAACAGTTTGCTTCACAACTTTGCCAACCCTAATTGCAGAAGACACAGCATTCTGATACTGCCGAAACAACAACAATACAATTCAAACCTTAGAACCTACAACTAACGTCTAAATTCTATTGCACTTTGGAGATGAGAATGAAATTGCAAGTTGCACGCAACATCATGTTGATTGGTTTCAATTTGAAGCTGTGGACACCTGTCCATTACGGATGATAAAATGGCTGTCAATGACGACATCAAACGATGACCAAGAATTTTGAAAAAATAAATAGATTTCGATTCTTAAATGGTGATTGTTTGGTGACTAGATAAGATGACAATCTTTGAGGAAAGTTCCTGTGAATTACTTACAGACATCGAAATGCGGAATAATTGTGGACTCAATGTAGTACTACTTAATATTGTTTGAAAGATATTGAAAATTATCTTAAATACTGCACACTTCCAATAACTGACTGAGAATTCTGAATTGAAGCTGAATTTAAAGAAGTAAGTACTTTTTCTATGTTCGAGCTTGTGCTGAATTTCTTTCGAGCCATGAACAGATAGGTTCCACAAAACAAAAGCATGGTTGGCAAGCCAGCTATTATAACTGAGGTTGGTCATTTTGATATATCCTGCTCCGATAGGCATTTATCTTTAGAGATTTCTGCGCTTCCCGTTGCGTTGCAAAGTGGTTCTGTAGTTTCTGTTTGAATTTGATACAAAACTTAGTCTAAACAAAATATTCCTATTTCCTTGCATTCTCAATATCCATGAGATTTGCGCAAGATTGTATCAATTTGTGACACATTTGTTTGAGATTATAGTAATGAAAGGAAGTCAATATCCTGCAGCTAATGAGTCTATAAGTAGTATTGTATTCTTAGCAATCTTGTGTTTTAATCTTGATCTTTATTGACCCAATTTCCTATTGGTGATGCAGTAATGGTCGCAAATCCGTTGGATTATTCTCTAGTTTTTATGTCAAGATAAAAGTCTATTTTCTTCTTCTCTCGTGTCAACATGAGCTAGTAGGTATAGTTAATTGCCGTGGTGAAAAGATTAGATAGTCAGCGAGGATGGTAATGGGATTGACTGCCCAGGATGCGCCGGACGTACTTAAGTATCGTCACTCATGGAGACTTCGTACTCAGGTTGGTCGAAGTAAGGAAAACCTGCTCAAGTGGAGATTTGCGGATAACTCAAACCTGGAGTGTAAATGTGATGCCGTTCCACAAACGATGGCGCACTTAATATCATGCCCCGCCTGCCCTATAATCTGTACGCCACAAGAACTAATGGACGCTACGGATAGTGCTAAAATCTTTGCTGAGTTCTGGGCCGGCACAGTGTAGATTGTCATCAACATGCTAAGAAGAAGAAGACTCGTGGAGGCTCTTTTCGTGCACCTACAAAATACTATAGTTTTACCATAATATAACATCTTAAGATAGCGATACCGCTTAATATCTCCTTCCCCTTAGAACACCCACAGGTTGGCCCGTTCCACGCCATAAAACACGACGTATTGACACACTTTCTGATAATAATTGAAATTAATAAAATTACGTTTGAGTGGCGACTTTCTATGAAAGTTGCAAACAGCACTAACTAAGTATGTAACGAAATTGATCTTATTTTCTGATACAATCGTTCAACGTATAATTTAATATGATTACTGCAATCATAGTTAGCTCGTTACCGCATTGTTGTGATCGAAACTGTACTTGTTTTCTTTACAAATTGTTTCTGTACATATTTTCTTAAGAGTCTGCTTCTAGTCTCATCAGATGCGGCTGCATTTTGCTCGTAGTGACTGCCATCTGACCTCTGCAACCAAATTACTCGGGTCACAGTTTTTGAGTTTCTGGTGTTCACACGATGTTCCCAAGTACATTATTGCTACTTTTTACACTCTTCGGGAACAAAAGATTGTATTAGTTGCTTAATATTCCACGCAGGTCGTATTAGTCGACTGAGGGAAAGGGTTATGTTACTTAAGTACTGCTCATCCTAGAATTCTCAATTCAGAAACCGGAGGTTAGACTCTTATTGGAAGGATTGGCCGCAGAAATCCTTAAACCGAGACGAGTCGATGGAGGGTATGGACGCCTATGTAGTGGGATGATCATGACTGAATAAAAAAAAAACTATAATAAACGCTTTAGTCGCCTTTTACGACAGTCACGGGTGGAGAAGGGATGGGTGAACAACACCTCTTACTCAAAAGGTGTGAAGAACTTGTAACCTACCATATTTATGTCTAAAATAATTAGCGAATTCGCAGCGTTTAGAAGGTAAGGTGGTCACGGTTGGCTACCAGTTTGTACACAATGGCAGTACGTTGTAGTTTCCTTGAGAGTTACATCCTACGTATTGTTTGACGTATGAGTGAGCGGCCATTATCTAGCCAGTGTTGCCAGAATAATAATATGTGGGTTCTAGTGCTATAGGAAACTTACAAGGTGTCTGGGTTCTGGAAACAAAGCCAGTTTATTTATTAACCGACTTCAAAAAGACGGAGGTTCTCAATTCGTCTCAATGTTTTTTTTTGTGTGTTTGTTATGCAATATCTCCGCCAATTATGAATGGATTTTGATTTTTTTTTTTTGTTTGGTAGGCCATACTTCAGAGGTGGTTCCATATAAATTTTATCGAAATTGATTCAGCGCTTTTTCAAAAAATCAACAAAAATAAAAAATATAATACTTAGATGGCGTTTTGGTTTGTGGTTTCCTTCAACAAAAGTTTTGATGAGGACTTTCAATCTCTGTTTTAACTGTCATCAACAGAAACATTAGCCAAGAACAAAGAAGATTGAATGTATTTGTAAGGAGCCGTCACGATAATTATACGTTAATACCTATTCTTACAGAAAACTACCTAATTGTTGGAAAGATTACGCAACCGTGCCATTGAAATTTGTAGTCTTAAACCGAGTAATTTATAGCACTAAAACGAATTTAATAAATAACTTTAAATAAAAGTAAAAACTGACATAAAAAAACCAAAAAGAGTAAAATAATTACTATAATATAAAATTAACAGTTTCAGAAGTCGGTGCAATTCTATACTGAAACAAATAAAAGCCATCGACTTCTGAAAGTGTTAATTTTATATTATGGTAATTATTTTACTCTTTTTAGTTTTTTTTAAGGCGGTTTTTACTTTTATTTAATTGTGTTCCGTATTTTTATTTCGAAAAGAAGGTGTCTAAATAAGCCTATTTTAATATTGGCCTCGATTTTAATCAAGCAGATTTAGAAATAAAGACCAGAGCGATCAATTTTTATTTAGAAGATTGAGCCACCGACACATAACGCGATTGGGTTACGAGCAGCATCTTTAGTAGGTCTAACCATGTTTTAATTAAAGCCACTAAAAACATAAAAAATAATAAGCAAACATTTTAACAAAAAAAAAACGATTTTATACAATAAATAAAATAATTATAATAAAATTAACAGTTTCAGAAGTCGGTGCTAATAATCGCTGAATTATGAAGGCACCGATTTCTGAAACTGTTAATTTTGTAATATGCTAAAAGATTACTGTATGCAATTTTCAATTTTATTAGTACTTACAACGTGTTTGATTAAGTACTAAAAAGTAACTTTTTGTTTTCTTTTGTTACAGATAAGGACAGTGGCAGCAAAACTTGGCCATCAGTGAAAAAAAAATCAAAAATGATTTTATAGAAATCATATCAAAAAAGTTTATTCCAATCATGATTAGGACGTTCTAAAATCAAAAGTGATGAAGCGCGGGCAAGAGTAAGAAACGTGAAAACAAAATGGCGTCGATAATTAGTGTAGTGTTATTATTAGTGTACAGTTGTGTGAGTGTGTATGGACATGTAGCTTTGACCTATCCTCCGGCAAGGAGGTACGACTTGGACTTTTTGGATAATTCGAGAACGAAGCCGCCATGTGGAATGCCAAAAGGTAATTTTAATAATTTACTTACTACTATTTTTTAGCCTTACCATCATTATTATCTGCGTATTATTTTCCCAACTGTATTATGGTCGGTCAGATTTTGAGGGCCTACTCCGAAAAACGAATGTCGAACTTTCGCATCGAAACGAAACATTGACGAATATCGAACTTATATCAAAGTATTGTCAGGCAACGAACTATAGATGACAATTTTGGGAATAGGGTGAAAGAGAGACAAAATGTCAAATCGCGAAAATCGAATTTATCTCCGAAACACTTTCAGTAGTTGAAAAACGTGCGATCCGTCAGTCGAAACTTCGTAGTTCGATTTTCAGAGTACGCCCCGTGATTCGGAACGTTTCGATAAGTCAGTTGTCGACAGATTTGGTTTGTTATCTCCTTTTGTCTACGATTCTTGTTACGAGAGAAAACGAGATAAACAATCGAATCTTTCGAGAGGGGCTAATACGGCTGAGTTTCAGTGTTGTACACTACGCGACTGCCTGACCATCGCTATCCAATTACTGGGGATCACAGGCATATCAATATCCTGCGATCGATTGTCAAACTTTTCAGCTTCAGCCATAACGACTGCTATTCGTATGGCAATCGGGACGGACGGGTTGACGTGCTCTCCGAATCACTCTTTAGTGAACAGTCAGCGTGGTATCGTTTGCAGTCACCTACCTATTCATGGCCTTTTGTTCATCGACAGCAGGAGGCTCAAATGAACCACAATTGTTTGCGGTTTCGCCAGTCAGGGAGTCTACTCCCTAAGCACGAAGTCCGCGGTTTCGGCCTTAGTTACGAGTGTTTCCTACCCCCTATCACCTACGGACATACGATTATTTCGGGGCCCGAACTAAGAATGAATGACAACACGATTTGACAGTTGTTCCTACTACTTTGTGTTTTTGCTCGTCCAAAAAGTTGAACTTGACACTTGTTTTGTTCACTCCTACGTTTCAGGCTACTTTCGGACGGGCGACTAACTTCGTTGACGGACTTAGGGAGTAGGCCTCCAGTTTTCGTTTCGGTACGAATACTGACACAATGTTTTATTTTGTTTTTGTTGTCAACATTTTGACAGGTTTTAAACGAAAACTGTCTGAATGTACGGTTCGGCTTCTGTTCGGTGACTCCGAAAATCGAACTATGAAGTTTCGGCTGAAGGATTTGCACGTGTTCCAATCACGAAGCTAACTGATCGCACGTTTTAACCACGAAAGTGTTTCAGATCCGACGATCAATTTGATTTTCGCGATTTGAAATTTTGATTTTTTTCACCCTATTCCCAAATGTTAATTGACATCTAGTAGTTCGTTATTCGACATTAATTTGATCGTATACCTATTTATAAGTTCGATGTACGTCGTTATTTCGTTTCGATATGAAAGTTCGACATTCGTTTTTCGGAAATATGCTGTAACAAACATAAAATTAAATATTTTTATAAAAGCAATTTTTAATTATAACAACAAAAAAGTCAGCTGTTTGTTCATGGACCAGGCAGTATGTCTCAACAGTGATTACTTGATTAGACACACGGTCTAGCCGGGCCGAAATTTCAGACTAGACCAAAAGTGAGTCTGTTTACAATCTGGTGACCTCGCGGTCATTGACCTCGACTGAGTCATCTTACATTGTTGCGAATCTCATTGAGGTAGGTTGATATACGAATGACATACTATAATGTTGAAGGATTTGAGAAACAAGGTTTGATAATAAGTAATTATTATGTTTTATGACAAGAACTGGCAACACTTACTAGGTCATTTAACCAATTAGCAGCCTACAACTCTATAATGTAGACTTATCATCGCGTCGTCTATGATCTATTCAAGGAAGCAAAAGATTAAGAGCCCAAATACACGTCCGATACTTGCCTTCGATAGTCGGTTCCGATAGTCTGATCAGACTATCTGAAGGCCTCCGCGTCATACCTTTGTTTGAACATGAATTACACTTACGATCAGACTATCGGATCGGATGTCAGAATCGTAAGCATCGTCCGGGCGTCGTCGTCGTCGTCCAGAAAAAATCGGACAGGAGAATCGTACGTGTATTTCATGAATCCGATCAGATAGTCGGATCCGGCTCCCGGATGCAAGGAACTATCGGACGTGTATTTTGCAGAGAGATTCCCTTTATAATGTAGACAAGGAATAAGGAGGGAGTTAAATAGGGGATGAAAGTTTGTATGGAAAATCGACACTTAACGGGTTCAAAATTTCACGCAAGCGAATCTGCGGGCAAAAGCTAGTACTTGTTATTTATCTACATACCTATATTGCGCAATTTAAGTAGGCACTATAGAATTGAGTAAGTAATAAGTATTTTAAATATCTCTGACTCATTCACGACTCGACGAAGGGAAATGCAAACAGCTCAAGGGCGCCCTTGCTCTGTCCTCTCAAAGATCCTCTTAAGTTTGTTGTGATGTTGTTTAGGCACCTACCTACAGTACCTGTAGTTGAATTTATTCTTAGAATGTTAATAAAAATACCTGTTGTGGACGTATTAAAAAAGTAGGTGAACTGTCAAAACAGGTTTACGAAGAAAAGACCCAACTTATTTAATTCGTTGTATAATTAGCAAGACTTTCATTAAAATAAAAGCAATGAAAACAAATAGCATTTTCCTAGAAAATCCTTAAAAACTTTACTAAAAAAGGACGTAGAGAGTTTGAACGGTAATTTCGCAAACTAGTTCCAAGCAGTCGTGGCCGAGTGGTTAAGGCGTCTGACTCGAAATCAGATTCCCTCTGGGAGCGTAGGTTCGAATCCTACCGGCTGCGAATCTTTTTGAGCTTTTTAGTCCCGTTCTTACCAAACAAAAAAAAATGTTTGACGTAATATTGATAGTGTTTTGAGGAATAAAATTATACAAGCTGGATTGGATATTAAATGGTTCGGCAATGCTGTTTTCAATTTTGGGCAAAGCTAGAATAGTACAGTCGAGTTCATTAATATATTGGCCCTTCCAGGCTTCAAAAATATTTGGACGTTAAAAAAGTTCATAATATTGTGACAACTCTAAGCATCATTAAATTGTGGTCAACATTTAGATTCATTAATATGTGACTGCTTTTTCTCAATAACATGTATATAGCCAAAGGTACATTATTATATGTATAAACAACTTTAAGATCATATTACCTGAACAGTGTAGGATTCATAATTATGTATGCACACATGAATACAAATATCTGAACAGGTTAATATATTTCAAATTCAACCTTATGACTACGTCATAAAGATGATTTTACTAGCAATCTTAAAATTGCATGGTCAAGGAGTTTGTAGGAGTTTTTAGTTATACAGGTCAAATAATAAAGTTTATACTATAATGTAATGATATTCTTTTCTTTCCCGTGACGTGAAATTCAATTTAGTCCTATAAAAGTTGTGGCAAAATTATCAAACTTTAGGTTGAATCATGTTGCTTGCTATACAGGGTGCTAACGAATTCGTGTAATTCCTTCAAACCACGTGATCTACTGGTGACACAGATTAACCCTAAATGGGAATTTTTGAAAATCAACTAAAAAAATTAAATAAAATCTTAATTTTCTATTTCTAAGTCATTTTAGAGGCTTGAGTTATCTAACTTCAAAGAGCGATATCGTGTTAGTCGTGCCTGCCAGCCGTGTCGCCGTGATGTCATTAATTTATGCGTGACATCGAAATGTTCACTTAAATAAAATTATTCTTTTGCAAAAAAAAATGATTTAATTTTTTACTGAATCCTTATTATCCTTTAAAAAGACGCATAAAAAAAAAGATTTTTATTTTTTCATTTTTAATCAAGCTAAATCCCATGCGGGACCTTTCTACACCAGTAGTAGATCATGTGGTTTTAAGGAATTACACGAATTCGTTATCACCCTGTATAAAGATGATAGCTTGCCCCCTCAATTTTTTTACAATTCTTAAATGGCCAAGCCGTAAGAAAACATGGAACATAGAAAGATACTCATTTTAAAAACTTCAAAAAGCGAACGCGGGTAAAACAATGGAAACTACTGTCATTTCTGTAACAATATAAACTACATAGATCTTATTTGTTCGAGCATATAATTGACTTTCTCATGCATGTAGAGATAATTAAGAAGCTTAGCCTGCTCAGATATTATTGAAGCCAATACAATTTAGATATTTTTGTTGAAAATGGTGATCACAAATTATTGCCTAATGCACAGATATTATTGAACCGTTCATATCAGGACATATTTTTGATCTATAGGTTCTACAGAATTTATTGAGCATTCCAACGCTCACAATATTTTGAATCCTTGGCAGTGCCAATATATTAATGAACTCGACTGTAAAAACTGCATAAAAATCAATAGTACCATGCACGTTTAGACACGTCCCGAACTAATGCGTGAAATAGGTACCTAGAAAAACGTGCTTCGCGCATGCGTTGTTAGGCGAGAGAGAGAGATCCCATTGCGCGATGTGCGTTCTTGCTCTTTCTACACTTCGGTTCGGTCATTTACTAACATTCGCTTCGGTTATCTGTTGTGTTTCACCCCAGAGGAGCTGCGGTGCGTACCTAGGCACGTTTTCATACCGACCCGAGTGGCGTAGCAGGCTAATAATAATTCAAGTAATTTCGGCAGTAACTTCGCGAGCGTATTTGACAACGATCGCCTACACCAAAAGAGAATACCAAAAGCGTTGCTTTGATCGTAACTTTACTGCAACCGCACTGCAACTGAACTTCGTTAGTTAGGTGAAAAAAAAAGGCTGCTGACAGTAAGAAAAATTATGACCATGCTGCCTAGCACGCACGCACATGGCTAAGGATGCCTTGCCACCAGAGATGTGGTATGTAGCTATGCTGCGAGAATGTAACAGCTAAGCTACGAAACTGTGTGACCGTTTCCATTTCCAGTGATGCTAAGCTATGTAGCTGTGCGAGGAAGATGCGCATCTCGAGCTATGCGACGTATCGACAATAGGGAAGGCACGGGGAGCGGCGGGCATAGCTACACCACTCGCGAACATCCATAGCACGGATCCATAGCTCGCATCCATAGCACGTATCCACATCATACATCCTTCCATATAAAAAACGTAGCTTAGTTGAATCAGTTTCCACCAGTGCTATGCTATGTGGACGAATGAATATGGTTGGTGGATATCAAACGCATTCATAGCAACGTTGCATAGCACATCTCTGGTGGAAAAGCACCCTAAGAGAAATGTCTTGTGAACGTGTCGACTCCGGTCACAATCCACCGAGCTCTCCCATCGTAGAGCCGGTCGTCCCTTCAGGCTCCGCAGTCACACCGATAATTCAGCCCTCATCAAGCTGTCTCCCCCCTCCAAGCCCCCGCCAGCAACGCCTTAAGCCGAGGTCCGAGTCCCACTAGGGGTCGCCCTTAATGCTGTTGTTGCAGGTAGTCATGATGTTAGTGTAGTACAAGTAGTTAGCTTAGGTTCAGTATTTTACTTCCCCGCCATTGGCTGGAGACCCTTCAGGTCTCGACAATAACTGCCCGGTTATGTAAAAGGGGTCCCCAAGGACCATCTACAGAAGTATAATAGAAAAAAAAACGTGTCGACTTAAAACACGATGAATTTCAACGCGCAAACTATGTAGTTTGACATCTCTAACTTAGTTTTTATCTTTCACCGTCCTTTTCTCGCGCTGTCTGTTAGTAATATATACCAATTCTCTAATTTCAGTTTAGTTGGTAATCAAAAGAATTGGCAACATTAACGAATTCGGTTAAACCAAATGCAGTCGACGCATTCGGTCACCGACCGGCTAAATGAGCTATTAGTGAACATTATAAGATCATTAAAAGATCTACTCCTAAACATGTGCATTTTAAAAAGTAGTAGATCAGATACGGTTGCTCATCTACTTCAAATTCAAAATCTCAAACAAAATCTGATGTATTATATTCAGGCAAGATCATGGAAAGCACCTCAGCCTAAAAATAAAATAGCCACAAATTAACAGTATCTATTTATTTATTTCTTTTTGTTTTTCACAAATCACGTTGGACTTTTATATCTACTTCTATAATATTATAACCAATCTTCTTCATCAAATTGTCTCTCATTCTTTTCAACGTAAGCACATCTTCTCCTTTTATATTATTTTGATCCGCCCAATGTATACATTTCTCAAATGCTGCAAGTGCTGTCGAATCTTCTACTTTATCTTCTTCACCGAATGCTCTCACTGCTACAGAATGTTCTATATTCCCTTCTATGCGAGTAATTTTTGGTTTTGGTATTACAATTTTTTCTTGCATTATATTATCTTTGTCTTGTTCTATTGTTATTAGTTCCAAATCAATTATTTCTTCATCTGTCAACACTTCTTGATCCATTAGTTCTTGATCTACATTCGTAACCCAATTAGAAACGGAATTATCATTTACGGGCGTCCCCAGTTTGCTTAAAAGAGAGTTAAGTTCTTTCACATTATCTGTTAGTTCCGATATTTTAGCTTCTCCTAAGTAGGGAAATATTATGTTCCATGAATTTGTTAAAACGTTCTCGGGTACTGTTTCCCAACATGAAGCTATGTCAAATAGTACATCTTTCAGAGTCAAGCTATTAACTATATCGTGTATTTTTCTGTCAAATTCATTCATTTGAGCTACGATATTAGACACCAATTTCTTACGATATAAAATCTTCGTATTTAGCATAACGTTTTCATTGGCTTTCTCGATCAAACCAGAACAATTCAGAGGTAGGAGAAAGACCATAATTTTGCCATCCTCGCTTACAAGCTGTTTTTCTATTGTACGTCCTAGAGAATTATCAAGCAGAAGAATGGCTTTATCCTCTAAATCGTTTATTTGGAGATACTCTCTGACGTTTGGGACAAACTCTTTATGAAACCAATTAAGTAAAATGTTCTTACTTAGCAACGCACTTCTTTGTTGATAATAGGAAAATGGTTGGGAGTCTGCTTCGACAGAACAACGTTTTTCTTTGCCCACTGCTAACAGTCTATGTTTATGTGTTCCCGAAGCGTTGTAACATGTCATAAAGGTTACTCTATCAGATGAAGCTTCAAGATTAAACTTGAGATGTTCAGGCAGTGAGCGCCAATACAGACTAGACTGATTAGCTAAATAAATGTGTTCATATTCCATGTTTTTTTCTTCCAGATGCTCCTGCAGTTTTAATGTAAAAGCCTTGACATCATCTTCGTTCAATGTTTTGTCTGTGCACATCAGTTGTTTGAATTTGCGTCGCATCTTAAACTTGTCCTGCCCGCTGGTGCTGGCACCGGACCCCGTAGTGTTTGCGATTTTCTGCTGAAAGACTCGCGCTTTATCTGCAATAACATTATACGATAGTGGTTGTTTTAATCGCCGTTGTTGTAAAATCCATGTAACCAGAGCGTTATCCTTATAAATAGAGGGATTAATCGCATGTTTCAGAGGCCTCTCACTCGCAACTTCGATACGTTCTATGAATTGTAAAATATCTTCTCTTTTCTTCTTAATATCGCTGATGGTCGCTCTCCCGATGCCGAATTTTTTCATAATGTTTGGATACGGCTCTTTACGGTCTAGCATTTTGATGACTTCATACCTCTTTTCTAAAGTTAGTCTCACGTGTTTACGTTTCGTCGTCATGGTGTAGTTAGTACAGATACCAATAGCGATGGCTACTAAAACCTAACACCGAATAATAAACGTTTTTAATTCTAGTAAAAAAATGCGCACGGCAAGCGTGCGTCCGGTCTGTAGTAGAATGCGTACTGGGGTAGACAGCGGGGAGGTGAGGCACGAGTGGAGAGAGCAGGGGTCGGTTCGGAATAGTTCGGTTCGGATGAACGCGGGGGCCGGATGGCGCCGCCATTTGTTGTAATGATAGCGGACCGCGTACGTACGTGGTAGAGAGTACTTTGTCCTTGAAACGAGGGATTGTACGGCGTATTGCGGTGATATTTGTTGTTTTTACACTTTTTACTGCAATTTATATCCTACAGTAGGCATCGGTTGGCTGTTTTTATGTTCTTTTATAGCTTCGACGCATTTGTACGGGAAGATGGCATATTTTTTACATAGAACGAGAGTTGTTTGTAATCACGTGTATCTGCAAGTCATTAACCCCGGCCACTATGTAGAGGACTAATAACAATTCGTGGCCCACATCACAACCACAACTGCTCGTTTTGGTCTGCGCGCGCAGGGCTTTAGAACCTACCCTGTTGTACGGACTCCCTCTTCATGGGACCGTGTGGCCTAATGGATAAGGCGTCGGACTTCGGATCCGAAGATTGCAGGTTCGAGTCCTGTCACGGTCGAAGGTTTTTTGCGGCAATTCAGTGGTGAGATTAAATTCGCTCTAACTTCACCTTTGTCTATTTGTGGTGATATATTATCTACATTCTGGCGGTTTTCATGTTATTTTTGGTCAGTGAATAAAACTCTTTTCGGAGAAAACAAGTAGGTATATTATACTTACATTAAGCAAGTATTAATTGAAAGTACCTAGTTAAATAGATCAAAGTAAAAGACAAGTAAGTAAACATTTGTATTAATTAATGGACAGTTTAATTCTAAATATTTCATAGTACCTACCTAATAATATGATTCAATCTGTATACATTTTGTTATAAGCAAACACGAGATATCGCCAGATTTTCCTCTACGTTATCGAATAAAAACTATAATAACATGGACCTAACTAGTGTTTTCCCAAGTTAAACGATGGTTTTTGCGATCTAATTAATTATCTCATTTGTTTTTTTTGACAAAAGTGTTGACTGAAAGCAAAAAGGTTGTCTACAAAAAGTAACACCCAAACTAAAATATTTAGTAGGTACTATACTTTTACAATTTCATCAACCATATGCGTTAGGTAATTAATTATGAGAAGTATGAGAACTCGTTTACATAATAAAAAAATCAAGTAGGCGCAATAAATTCTTAGCTTAGATACCGAAACCCGTTCCCACCGATACCGGAATGTTACGTATGAAACAAGTTGCGACATCTACATGTCGTTGCGTAACAACTTTATGTAAATAGTGTCAAGATAGTAGTTCCACTGCTCGATACTAGATGGCTCTAATTACAATGAGTGACATTTTTAATTTGTTTTAAAATGGTATTTATTTATTACTTCATAAAAATGTGAAAATAATGAATCTTTTTCTTATTCTTAATAGGAAAAGGATATTACTTACAAACGAATATATTTCAAAAGCTGTGTATTAATAAGTTATTTTCTTTTGTTTCAGGAACGTTAAAAACATCATTTTTAGCCGGATCAACATTTACAGTACACTGGCATTTAGCATACGCACATCGAGTAAGTGATCACTACTTCTAACCTCTTTATCACAAGCCCGGCTAGCTCAGTCGGTAGAGCATGAGACTCTTAATCTCAGGGTCGTGGGTTCGAGCCCCACGTTGGGCGATATCTTTTTGCTAATTTTTGTGTCTTTTTCTTCCAGGGTGGATTTAGCTTGAGGATATTAGATGATTTGGAGAGACCACTACTTGATTTGACGCCGAGGGCAGGCGGAACTGAATTTGTTCGAGATGATGTTACGTAAGTTACATCTTATATTCTTAAAATATTTTTATAAGTAATTATCCTTTTTCTACTCACGGCTCACCTTCCGTGCGGAATAAGTCTGGTTCTTTAGAAGGCATACGGGAGACACAGGTCCAACGAGCAGAGGCCCCTTTGAGAACAATAAATAATCTATTTTTTTTTTTCATTTATTTTTTATTTAGCGATAGGCTCGCGTTTGGCCACTATCTCGCCTGATGGTAAGCGATGATGTGGTCGACGATGAAGCACGCTTGCCTAGAAGTAACCTATTCACTCTTGACTTAAAGACCCCAAGGTTGTAGCTATCAGGAAACACAGACTCCGGCAGGGAATTCCACTCCTTAGCTGTGCGAACAATGAATGTGTTCGCAAAACGCTTTAATCTTAAATGGGATGGGGCACCAACCGGGAACTATTCACGGCTGCAATGGGTACTCCATCACTCATGGACCGTACCGGGTGGGTGCAAGACTATTGTAGAATATGGTTAAAATTGTTGCCCCGATTTGATGTAACTACTCCGCAAGTCTGCATTCATATTTTGGAACTATTCAGCTGAATTGATGTACCAAAGTATGGAGTGCAGACTTCAGCGTAGTCAAAGTCAAAGCATTTATTTCAATTAGACCATACAAACAAAGGCACTTTTGAATGATCGAAAAAAAAAACAGCCAGTGGTCAGCAAAGTTTGCACATCTAATGAAGAAGGTCAACTCGCCAAATTGTACAATTTGTGGGAAAATTGAGGATGTCCAACATTTGCTTATGGAGTGTATCAGGAACGAGGTGGAGAGGGAGTCGGTGCTTAGAAAGTGTAACATTAATAGGATGGATGTAGGAGTTGTTCAGCGGGTTTTAGCTGATCCTTTATCTGAAATAGCGAAAATGTTTTACCAGCTACTGCCACAGTCGCAACATCGACTCTCTCAGTAACTTTATATTGTTAAGTTACTGTTACTCATAGCATAATACTTTTTTATTCATATTTATAGTGTATAATGTATGTGTACAATGGGTTTGATGTGTATGGAAAATAAAACACTAAATAAAAAAAAATAAAAAAAAAGTGTAGACTCCTATGAGAAGAACGGGCAATAATCTCCATGGTTACTCTTATTCATCAAGTATGTATAAAGATTGGCTGGCTAAAGATTTGGTTACATTGTGAATCAGAAAAATAAATGTGAGAACAATGTAAGATATGCTATGCTTATGAGTACCTAGGCAGATTAGAGATGACCAGTCCCAACTGACGGCGCCCGCTCACGAACATGTATCAGCATCGCTCAGCTCAACCATTTCGTAGTTATTTCTACGATGTTTTTATTTTTATAGAGCCCAGAAATACGAGGTGCGACTACCGAGCGATTTTACCTGTGAGAACTGCACGCTGCAGCTGCAGCGCGAGGCAGGAGAATGGGGCAGCAACTACAGATTTTGGTCGTGTGCCGATATCGATATCTTGCCACGTAAGTATTATATGTAATGGCCTATGCAAGGTGTAACTTAAATAAATGTGTACTCATCATTAGGAACAACTTTTACTATGGGAAAAAACAGAAATCGCGAAAAAAAATCTGCTGTTCCTTACATTTTGACGACAATGCGAACATTAATGCCTTGCCAATAAAACTTCTTAAATAGAAAGGATATTAATTGTATTTTTATAGCAAAAAGCTTTCAAAATATCATGAATATAAATTAGGCATTAAAAATAAGTAATCTAACATCCACTCTGCTGTGACATCTGAATATTTTGCAACAAACTCATTTAGTGATTACAAATGCAAATATATTAATAAGCAATACATAATTGACGAGCTAGTAGTAATCTGTTGGAATCCCAACCATTTAGTATTGAGAACTGAGTCAAGGTAAACATGCTTACAAGCTTACACTTAAAAATATGCGGCGAATTAGAATAGATAATATTGTCGTATTGTATTTTGACAGCTAAGATATATCAAGAAACTGGTATTACAATTTATGCAAGTTAATGCATTTCATTAAGAAAATACCATTATCAATCAGTGCCGTAGTTTTTTGCAGTTAATTTTGGACGTATAACAATCAAAATTGGTTTTTTAAATTGTTAGTTCACGCCACGATACGTTTTCTAGATTTTGCCTGACAGGGAATATTATTATACTCTGTTCATCGAAATATGAATGAGTCCTGTCCTGACATAGCGGTCAGTTCGTAAATTTTAGCCTTAAGGAGACTGTGATCTAAAAAACATAAACGACATCATCAAAAACCGTAAAATAGCTATATTATACATGGTTTGTTATTTTTACCCTACTGCGCAACAGCAAAGACAGGTTCATGTTTTTCACGCGTATCTATGTATGTGGAATTCTTAATTCCCTCGAAGCATCCGAACATTCCGAACGGCTGGATGGATTTTTAATGAATGAATGAGGTGTCTATCGATTCGTCTGAGCCGTGCGATGGTTATAGGCTAGGTCTGTATGTTATTATAAAATCAAAATGGCGCCCATAAAATAAGAAAGGGAGGGAGAAAGAAAAAAAAAATTGTCTCCTACCATATTATGTTGGGTATCGCTGTATAGGTCTTCTAAAATCAATATGATGTTTCATTGACCATTTTACAGCCATAAGCTCCGTTTAAGAATTACACAACCTGAAAGTTGTGTGGGATCTACATTGCGGACTAGAGCGAGTGATGGTATATTAAATGAGGTGTCTGTAGATAGATTTGTTTAGGCCTCACTACAACGGTAGGTATAAATAGGTACGATACATTGATAAAACGAAACTAAAAAGAAGTAAATAAAAATATATATAATTTATTAACTATTCTTTTTATGGTAACGTTATATAGAGAAAAGTAACGTAATGAATCAATACAGACATGAGACATAGCCCTTATTCTACAAGGTTAGTTTTAGTATATGCGAAACCTGAAACTAGTTTGTTCAGAATCACTAGGAGAATCGATTGACATATTTTTTACACCATATTTTTTTTTTTTCATAAATTTCAATTTTGTTTCAGTAGGTTTCTACCCATAACAATTGACGGGAATAGACACCTTGAGGCTTGAAATGGTCCGCTCGGTCAGTTTCCGTGTATTAGACAACTCCTGCATAGCACATCTCAGGCATTTCACACTTTTTTAGCGAACTTAACGCGACATAAACTAAGGTGTAACTTGGAGATTTACTAAAAAAAACACATATTCAGGCAGTTCTGATGAAAATCTTGTTGGGGTGTCTCGGTTTTCGTATAAAGTAAAAATAACGTTGTATATGGGGCCATCGCCTAGGAGTCTTTTTATCCGACTTCCAAAAAAAAGAGGATGTTCTCTATTCGACGCGTAGATATGTTTTTTATTCTAATAAAATCTAGAGAAAGCCTACAACACTCCTTAATATCAATTTAAAATCACATAACTACCATAAAATAACTCATTCGTAATAAATTAATTAGGTCTATCTTGTATACAATAAAGTGTTTTGCAAGGTATTCCCATTAACGCCATCTTATTCAATGCTCTGTCGAATGCATTTAATTAGCCACTGCGATCGGAATTTTGATGTATGCACATCTAATTAAAATAAATTAGATAGTCGGATATAAATCTTTGGTTTATTTTGATTGACAAGGCTGTAAGCAAAAGAAAGATTGGTAGGCAAGATGTCATTTGTTGTTAATAATTTTGTAGGAACTTGCATAAATTACATACCTATGCTTTGTTAAGTACAACCGGGTAAGAATTAATAGGTAGTGTCAGGCAGATGAATAATTAAATTGTATGAATCTTTTATTTGGTGAGATCATAAAACGACACAACATAGTACGTATACAATGAAAAATACATATAGACAAAAGAGGAAAAAGAAACTTCTTCTTTGATGATTCTAGGGTGGTATTTTACAGCTGGGTTGAATAGTTGTTCAGCAGATCAGCTAAATATCATGCACGAGTATTTGACGCTAGTTTTCATCAGTGGGTGTGCTATGTAATTGTGGGTTTGATCTGTAGTCAAATGGGTAGCATTCCGTACTATACTGATAGCTATGTAAACCAGTTCCGAAGCCCATTTTTTGCAGAAAAATCATGTAACTTAGGATGGCTGGACAAATCTTCAAAATAGCTCGCATTTAAGTAGCAAAATAAAAAAAACTATTCGGCAATTAATTCGGTATCCCTTCAATCAAAACTCATTTAACCTCACTCCACTCTGAAGTTAGTACCTATAGTAAATGGGTGCCCGTGTTTTTGCCGAAGTATTTAATATCGAATTTCTTTGCTTTCTTGCTTGCATGATGGGAAAATGAGGCATCTAACAAGTGTAAAGTGGCCAATAATACAGTTGACTAATGAAACAGCGGCCAGCAGACTAGTCGGCGTAACAAAAAGTTACAAAACATAATTATGGACTCTAATCATTCGACGTTTTAATTATTCGGCGAAATGTTTTCGGCCAGATAAGAATCGGCTAATAATATTTCGATATTCTAACAGAGAACCAAACTTAATGTATCTTTATCTTCTATCTTAATTCCAGGTAAAGAATACCACGAGACCTGTTCAGGTCACGGTTTCTACATCCTCGGCCGCTGTAAATGTAACAAGATGTTCTCCGGTCCCCGTTGTCAGTTCAGCGACGAATGTTTGGAAGACAACGACTGCGGGCTGAGGGGCAAATGTATTGACATTAACGCGACTGAGTCACCCACCAGGATGTGCTACTGCCCGTTCGGGTTCTACGGGAAGGGGTGTAACAAGAGTGAGTATGAGTGACACTAATATACAGGGCGTCCCACAACTTTGCCACAAGGAGGGGAAGTACCTTAAATACTGTAGATAGAAAAAAATACTAAATGAAGACTTCGTTTTTATTTTAAAAACAATACGAACTGCATTTAAAGAATTTTAAATAATCACCTGTCTGAACCGGGAACCGAACCCGCTAAATGTGAAAACAAAAAAAACGGTAATTTTTTTGTACTAATCGAAAGGCTCGATCAGATACATTTATTTCTTCTAAATAACATAGCATCTAAAATAAAAGGAACACCATGAAATTTAACAATTATTTGAAATAATAAGGACACGTTTCACTGTACAACTTACAAACTATTTAATTTATTAAATGGTCAGAATGTGTCTCTTCCTATTGCATACAAATTATAACTCTTTTAATAATCTCGCTTACCGTTGAATTATTTATTTTTCATGGTGAATATTTGAAATAATAATTCGAAATAGTAATAAAGCAGAAAGTAGTACCTAAAGTCAGTTGTTATAAGCACGACATAGAGAAAATGCTATTCATTATTCTGAACAAAATTTTATACTAAATGTTAAATTTCATGGTGTTCCTTTTATTTTAGACGCTATGTTATTTTGAAGAAATAAATGTATCTGATCGAGCCTTTTCATTAGTACAATA
This sequence comes from Amphipyra tragopoginis, assembly GCA_905220435.1. Taxonomy (NCBI): domain Eukaryota; kingdom Metazoa; phylum Arthropoda; class Insecta; order Lepidoptera; family Noctuidae; genus Amphipyra; species Amphipyra tragopoginis. Next base: position 18,111,161 of record HG992015.1, read on the forward strand.
AAATTACAGTTTTTTTTTCTTTTCACATTTAGCGGGTTCGATTCCCGGTACAGACAAGTGACTATTTAAAATTCTTTGAATGCAGTTCGTATTGTTTTTAAAATAAAAATGAAGTCTTCATTCAGTAAATTTTTCTATCTACCGTATTTAAGGTACTTTCCCTTCATGTGGCAAAGTCGTGGGACGCCCTGTATAAGGAGTTACATAAAGATGGAATAATACTTTAGACTGCCTCGTTGGTCTAGTGGTCGCAAGCGCGACTGCTGAGCGTGAGGTCTTGGGTTCGATCTCCAGGTCGGGCAAAGTGTTATTGGGTTTTTCCGTGTGGAATTTCTCAGTAGCAGCTCGGAGTCTGGATTTGTGCCCGGTTGATGGCAATAGGCTCGCCCCCTATAACGGCGAAACGTGGGTGTACTATACACCTCTGCCAACCCTTCGTTGAATAAGGCGTGAAGTTATGTTATGTTAATACTTTGGAAGATGAAATAACCATGAATATCTACGACTTTATGTAACAAAGCAACTCAAAATTCGAGAAAAGAAAATCAGCTGCTCTATAGATAGATAGATAGATAGATATACTTTATTGTACACTAAAAGAAATAAAACAGTAGGAATACATGATCAAGAATAGTACAAATGGCGGTCTTATCGCTTAAAGCGATTTCTTCCAGACAACCATTGGATGGAAAGAATTGCTAAGGAAATTATAAAGGCAGTTTGCAGCGTACAAATATATAACCTAATAAAAATCTGGAATTAACTAAATAACTAAATATAAATACATAAAATAACACAAAAACTATAGCAACTTCGATGTATGGAAATTCAACCAAAATGTATACATAGACATGCCTTTATACGTATTCAGAAGTGCTCCAATATTAAAGATTGTTCATATTCATGGGTGCTTTATCTAGTGACAATACAATATTAGAGTATCTACCATTGAGCTGATCTTAGGGTTTACGTAGAAAGGTTGTTAACACTACTTACTTCACAATAGCTCATAGGTAATCAGGCAGACCTATCGATTTTGCCTCATGACTTATTTTGAAGTCAAGAACTTTGAAGGTGGCTCAAGGTGGTGATCGCCCTCCGCAATGACTAGTTGTAGTCCCATCGTGATTAATCTCGTATAACTCGTTATAATATAATAATAATAATTTATTTATTTTAGATAGCTTTAGATCCATTACTTGTTAGTAAACTTAACATAGATTAGTACTTAATAACTAAGAGTCTAAGAGTGACATAGTCCTCTGGGTGAGATTGCACACCAGTGGACTGTGGAACTTACAGGCTATCATGTTCAGGATGCCGTTGCTGCTTCCACGCACTCTGCTGAGCAATTATGGAAAGCACTTTCTTACTGCATTAATAGTAATCGCTAACAAAAATCAACAGGGGCCTAATTCTTCTAAAATAAATCTTGTTAAATCACAACCGAACCAAGGCCGAACCGTTCATTCAGACAGTTCTCAATTTCAAAAGCTATCAAATTGTTTGACACAAAAAACAAAATCAATGATTTTGAAAGTTTTCGAAAACAAAAACTGACTGACGGTTGTGGTTCGATTGCGTTTGGCAACAATTTATTTTAGGAGATTTGGGCCCCAGACACATTACAATGTTGGAGGTATTTTTAAATTTTAGATAAAATGAGTGTAGGTATTGTGGCTATTTATAGTCAGAGTGACATATAAATAAGCCAGTGGATTAGATCAGGTCTATTCGTAGTTTCTATATACAGGGTGTTAACGAATTCGTGTAATTCCTTAAAACCTACTACTGGTGTAGACAGACCCGGCACGGGATTTAGCTTGATTAAAAATAAAAAATAAAATTATTATTTTTTCATGCGGCTTTGTTACCGATCGTATCTAAACCACCTAATACGGATTCAGTAAAAAAATAAGAATTAATTTTTTTGCAAAAAAAATGTTTTATTTGTGTGAACATTTCGATGCCACGCATAAATTAATGAAAGCACGGTGACACGGCTGGCAGGCAGGACTAACGCGATATCGCTCTTTGCAGTCAGATAACTCAAGGCTCTAAAATGACTCAGAAATAGAAAACAAAGTTTGATTTTTGAATTTTTTATTTTCAAAAATTCCCATTTAGGGTTAATTTGTGTCATCAGTACATCACGTGGTTTGAAGGAATTACACGGATTCGTTAACACTCTGTATAGGTCTCGTGTGGTGCCGGACTTAAAGAATAGCACTACCCCATTTCTTACTGTAGGTGTCGTAAAAGGCGACTAAGGGATTCACTACAGGATGGGCAGCAGTGTTCTCTGAGTACTTTAACTACCATACTGCGATCGCCAACCCGCCTGCCAAGCGTGGCAATGACGTCAACCCCCCCCCCCCCCCCCCTTTTAGGGGAGGTCTATGTCCAACAGTTGACGTCTTTCGGCTGAATGATGATGATGATGATAGTTTCTTACCCATATGAAGCGAATGCACATACCGGAAGGCGCAGCTTGGGTAGGCCTCCCACAAGGTGGACCGATGACCTGGTGAAGGTCGCGGGAATCTGCTGGATGCGAGAAGCACAGGACCGGTCGATGTGACGATGCTTGGGGAGGCCTATATCCAGCAGCGGTCGTCTTTCAGCTGAATTAATGAAGCGAATAAACCAACTAAATCTAAAATACCACGTGTTTACAGAGGCGCCATGGAAAGACAAGAAGGTCAATCTAGGATTGTACAGCAAGCGAGAGATGTCCAAAAACTTCAACCTGTACTGGCGGATCCTGAAGGAAGACGCCGAGATAGAGATCATCATGAAGGTCAACGGCACTTCTTATGCAGGTCAGTGACGTCATCAACACAGAACTTAAACCTAGGTCTTTGTAGCCTTGGTCACCTAGGTATTGAGCGGTCTGATTAGATAATTTAAAGAAGTTAGGTCAAAGCCATCCATTTCAATATTACTATCGAAATGAATACGTTACTTTGGCATGCATTGAATGAGCCTCCACGGTGACGATACCAACCCGCTACCAACCTTGTTGACTGGCATATTTTTACTCTTTCGCTACACAAACGAGAGAAGAAGTCAGCATCCTAATCCTAACTAATATTATAAATGCGAAAGTAAGTTTGTTTGTTTGTTACCTTTTCACGCCTAAACCACTGAACCGATCATCCTGAAATTTTGCATAAACGTTGTCATGTATACAGAAATGGACATAGGGTAACTTTCATCCCGAAAAAAAGTACTGTTCCCGAGGAAAACAACAATAACGTTCATATATGGCGCCACGTGTTCGAATCACGATTGAATTATATTACTACAGAAACTTTAGTAGTGTGTTGAGTGTTTTTTAAGCTTTATTAACGCGAGCGTAGCCGCGGCCCAAAGCTAGTTTTTAAATAAAAATGTGACAATTCTCTACCCGAGGTTGTAGCACAGTTTAACAATTCTTAAACTGTGGTTGTAGTAAGAAGCAACCGAATGATTTACTATGGGATAATCCAGTCATTGGGGTATTACACTGTTTTAAAATGGTTGTTAAATATTTCAGGTGTTGGCTGGCGTCCAAATGGTTTGGACAAGCAGTGCAAGAACTTCCCAGTGTTGGGACCACCGATGGACGCTAAAGGTAAACAAAACTTCATGTACTTAACATCAGGAGAGTTTTCTTTTTACCCGACTGCGCTACAGCAAAGATAGGGTTATATTTTTCAAGCGTATCTATGTATGTATGTGGGATTCTTTATTCAAAGCATCCCAAATGCTGGATGGATTTTATCTGCCACGTACTTCTAGGGGGGCTAGTACACTATCATATATCTAGGATCATATTAGATGACCCATAGGGGGCTGTTACACTATCATATACCTAGGATCATGTATAGGATCATATCTCTTATATGACCTCTAGATGAGATGTTTCAACCATAGCAAAAAAAAATGATAAATGAAAATAAAGCCTAAAATTTAAGTCATATTAAAATGTAAAAAAAACTGCTTTGCGGAAATATCTCTCTTTGAACAGATACTCCTCATAAAAGAAATCAATTTATGTCTTTAAATTTTATCTGCGTATATTTCATTTCAAATAACAATAGGCAAAAGTGGCCCACCAAATTACGAATATCTTTTAAATCATTGCTTGTAGTATAGTTTCAGCTCATCTTGATGACAATTAAGGTTCATAAAAGCATAATACAGTGTTAAATCTCTGCTGAGAGCAAACATATTGCTTATTTATCTAAACATTTCCTTGCTATAATGGGTCTTATTTGTCTAATATTAAGTAAAATAGAATAGAATAGAATAGAATCATTTATTTGTTAAACATAGGTATTTACATTTCAGATCTTAAATAATTAGGATGGTAGTGCACTATGTTTTGCCATTAATGACATACAAATGTTGAGTAGGTACAGGAATAATATTAAAAATAGCAAAAAAAAATAAACTTATTTCACAAAATGTGACTTGTTTATTTCAGTAACCACACCAAAAACAGAGCCTTTACCGGAACCAGAACCGAAAGCAATTCCGGAACCGACTCCAGAACCAGAACCCAGTTCAAACCCGGAACCGAGTCCAGAACCGGAACCTACTCCGGAACCGAAACCCGAACCCGAACCCAGTGCTCATCCCGAGCCGAGTGCAGAGCCAGAACCGAGCGCTAAACCAGAACCGACTCCTGAGCCGGAACCTAGTTCTGAGCCAGAACCGAGTGTAGAACCGGAACCTAGTCCGGAACCGGGTGTAGAACCAGAACCCAGTCCGGAACCAGAACCCACGACGACACAAGCGACAGAGAATGACAATAGAAATAAGAGAGTTGCAATGCATTCTCTTGATGGGATTGACTTCAAGAACCTTGGCAATGACGTCACAGTGAAGACTAGTGTTTCGTATAAGGTGTCTAGTTCTAAAGGTAAGCAGGCTGTTTTACAATAAAAAATTACACGAAAAACCAATCACTTTGATACCTTTTCTTCGAAAAATGTATTATTCGAACTATCACAGATTAGGGTACAAACATTTATGTACATATACTTACACACATCAAAAAAAGTTTGCGATCACTTTGAAAAATTGTGTAGCCTTTTTGAAGCCGAATTTTCTAATCGGTATTCAAAGCGATAACTATCATGATAAATATAGATTGATAGTTATCTACATAAATATAAATCAGATTTCAGTTGGACTTTGAATTCGGAATCTTCACATACATAATTACAATGATAATATAAACTACTATAGATACGTTGCCCGCGCTCTGTAGTGGCTAGATGAATGCAAGGTAATTGCCTGACATCCATTTAGTCGCGTAGCAACCGTTGCCGCGGCTGTACGTGAAATTGAAATAACTTGTGTGTAATAACTTTCTCTATTAGCGAAAAAAAATGCCGTCCTGTGTGTATAGAATATGTAATAATTATACTGCAACTGTAAAAGATAAAAAAGTGTCATTTCATGCGTAAATATCAAGAAAAAATATTTATTTAATTTAATTTTTTTCGATGCAGCATAATGGCGGCTAGCGAGGAAAATCGGCAACTTTGCATCAGTGTTTATAAAACCTACATTGTTTTTATTTCGATAAATTGTATTATTTGAATATAATAATATGTTTTATTAAACCTAATCTATACTAATATTATAAAGAGGTAGAATTTGTTTGTTTGTTTGTTTGTATGTAGGAGGTAATCTCCGAAATTACTCATCCGATTTCAAAAATTCTTTCACCAATAGGAAGCTACGTTATCCCTGAGTGCTATAGGCTATATTTTGGGATCAAAAAATTAGGGATCCGTAAATTAACGGGAGCGAAGCCGCGAGCAAAAGCTAGTGATCAATATAATAGACCAATACTCGAATCGTACCTATCTCAGCAAGAGGTCATCACAGACATTTAACATACATATGAGATTCTTACTTGATTTCTTTGATTATATACTCGTAGATAAAGATTTTTATGTTTATATTACATTTTGTTTTATTAATTAAATAACTATAATTACTGTTGCTAAATACTGCATTCATAATTTTAAGGATAGAGAATAATATTATTTTACCCAAAAATCTACTACTTACATATCAACACGAGAAAATTGAGTGTAAATTTTTCCCCACATGCCTCTTTTTGTACGCGCTCGACCAATGAGCATGCACCAAAAAATAATGACGTAACCTAAGATACATATTTATCTCTCTCTAACAACAGGAATTCCTTATGTGACATTTAATTTTCTTTCCTTTTTCGTACGTATAAGTAGCTATCCAGCTACCGATAGTATTTACGCTGATTTTGAGTGCCGTGATGTTGATGCATGACGTGTCTATTTATAATACGTCATTGCATAATTATGCTAGTTATCGCAAACTTTTTTATGTGTGTACCTAATCTTGGTTTAAATTGTCGTGTTGTAAATTACATAATAAACTTCACGCACCATATAAACACACTAAAACTATATTTTTAAACACAGAACTATTATCATGCTAAGGTTACATCCTATACGGTAGATTGACACCGTTCACATGTTGTATAAATCATGTTAATAGAATCCCATAACCGAATACTATCTCTTAAGGGCCTGCGCAAGAGATTTATTAAGCTCAAATAATTTTAAATTTATTAATAAGTACCCTTTACAACTCATAATTCCTGGGATGCTTCGGCATGCCGTGGTACGACGAAGCCCCCCGTGGTATGCTAACCAAATACAAGTGCTAGTGGTATTTAAATAAGGATTGATATTATTTGAATCAAAAAAATCCTTTGCTATGCCGTCCCGCCAGTGAGCGCCGGGCCTAAGTCGCAGGGTACCTAGGCTTAATATAATTATGTACAGATTTCGGTAAATAACAAACAAAAACAAATAAAAAAATTACTTACACAAAGTGATTTTGTGGAAAGAATCACAATTAAATCTTAGGTAATGCTAGAAAGGGTTCTAAATGTAAGTCTTTGTACATTTTGATCCCCAAATATTCCAAATAGATCCAAGTACACCAAAAAATATTTTTCCAACATAATTATAAAATGTTCTGTTGCAGGTCGTAAAAAGCGAGCAGTAACGGACCCGACGAGTAAGTACACTAACACTGCACTATTTAATAATCGCACTACACATAACACTACGCTAAACAAGCCACAACAGCCATGCAACACAAGCACATAGATTTATTATAATTAAGTATAGCAAAATATACGGCCATACTAACTGCGATATTGTATCAATTGTTCCATCTCTACCTGATAATAAACAGCTAAAAATTTTATGTCATAATTTGTTCAAATTATACGTAAAACAATAAAAAAAACAGTAGGTATCTAATTGCATAAATACAAAAAAAACGTGTTTAAAAAAAACGTAATAATGATTATGATAATATTATTTGGATTGTTCAAACTAATGAATAAAAATTAAATATTTAGTCACTGTAATCGTAGATATTCTATAATATTTCATGTATGATTCAAACAAAATATCTGAATAAACTTCTACAGATCACAGTACTCATGAATATGAATAACTTTTACTATAGAACCAAATCCAAAATATAAAAAAAAAACAGTTGTACTTACCATACATTTTGATCGTGTAAGTATTGCACTTTTGAACGGAGCAGCTGTTTTTTTATATTGCAGAGTTGGCCCCATAGTAAAAGTTGTTCATATTCATGAGTACTGTGATCTGTAGAAGTTTGTCCAGGTATTTTGTTTGAACCTTGTATTTATTTTTGTAACATCAATGTTTTTGTTTATGATGAATTTTGATTTTGTAATTTAAAATACTATCAGGTAGTGTTGGATCAAGCTGTAATGTATATATGATGCTGCATGATGACTTATTTTTACAGATTCGGACACTACAGCATCTCTTTTATCCCATAATCACTCTGTTGTACCCACTACAGACCCCGCAGCATCCCCGGAACCCACCCCCGAACCTGAACCCACCCCGGAACCTACTCCGGAACCCAAACCAAAAGTCACAACTAAACCAAAGTTCAAACCAAAGTCGAAACAGTTAGCTGAACCCATCTCGACCCCCGAACCCACGTCGGTACCGGAACCGACTTCTGTACCCGAACCGACTTCTGTACCCGAACCGACTTCTGAGCCCGAACCAGAAGCTACATCCGAGCCGGAGCCAACTCCGGAACCGAATCCCGAACCCGAACCGACCTCACAGCTGAAATCTGAGCCAGAACCCAGTCCCGAACCTACGGAGCCATCAGCTCCCGAACCCTCTCCTGAGCCTAAACCTGAATTAGAACCGAGTCCTAAACCTAATACTGAGCCTGAACCATCCCCAGAACCGTCTCCAGAGCCTGAATCAAGTCCGGAGCCAAACTCTCACCCAGAACCAACCCCCGAACCGAGTCCTGAGCCGAATTCTCACCCAGAACCAACCCCCGAGCCGAGTCCTGAGCCGAATTCTCACCCGGAACCTACCCCTGAACCCAATTCTCACCCCGAACCGACTCCAGAGCCTGAATCCACACCGGAACCTAATCCTGAACCGACTCCTGAACCTAATGCAGCATTGGAACCCGAGACTTTGCTAGTGAAGGGACTTAGAGACGAAGCAGGTAACGCCACAAGCTTTGCACTATCTTACATGTTCATTGGTATCTACTAAACTAATTCATAAAACTTTCTCGTTTTAATGTAATTTAGATATTATTGTTTTTAGAATTTTTGACAGGCCCTATAAGATTTTTGGTTCTAGCTTTTTTAAGGCTTTCGCTTGAAGACCTAAGGCTGGTTGGTATTCACCAAAATTAATCCTCTGGTCAAACAACAGTTTACCTTCAATTCTAGTACAGTCATCAGCACTAACATGTGTACACGTAGCGAAATTTAAGTGAGTTTCTCGCTAAATACCGATTGCATTTATAAAATATTTTACATGCCAAGTACACACTTATGTATTCTTTTTTTTATCACGGCTCGTCTTCCGTGCGGGAGATGTCCGGTCCTTTGGAAGGCATACACGGGGACACAGGTCCAACGCGCAGAGGCCCCTTTGAGAACTTTAATCTATGTATTCATAATTATTATGTAAACAATATTTCATGATTTCTACAATTCCTTCGTTAATGCACTTTATAATTTCGCTATGTGAATACATGTTAGTGCTTATGACTGTAAATTTTTCGAGTTAATGTTTGTTTAACCAGATAGTTAATTTTGGTAAACATCTGCCTTAGTCCTGTAGCGAAGATATAATGTTTTTGGTGATAGATTTTAATCGGAATTTATTTCGGTTGTAAAATATTCTAGACGAATACCAATGAACGTGTATGTATAAAAATTGATGTATTTGTATAGCAATTTGTAGCACATTGTCAATAATATTATAAAGTAATTATGTGTCTAAACATTAATCATTTAATACGCTTTCTGAGTTTGAATTTATGAATGGTGTGTATAGTAAGAAAGATTTTGACTGTATTCTATTGATACTTAGAGCATTTAAAACTTCGAGATGAAATAGCATCTTTACCTGAACTTACCTTTTCAAAATAAAAGCGCGTAAGCCTAAATAACTTATATAAAAAGTTTGGTAATTTTGAATACTTATGAAGGAAATACCTAATTAAATTGTTTATTGCATTTTTTTTCTATTGATTACGAAATTCGAATATGTTTATTAGCGCCGAAACGAAGCTAAAAAAAATGTAAAGATACAAAACAAAAAAAAATATGTGCTAATATGTGTCACATCCGCGCAAAACGGTCATCGCTCAGCATAATGCTGTGACTCACGTACGAGACAAAGCCACAGCGCTGGTTTTCAGCGACAGCCATAATTTATAATACGCAAGTCTCCTATTTAGATGCTCTAAAACTTTCTTATCTAATACTTTTGTTTGTCATCAAACTATCTTAATTCCATTTACCTCTTTACTCTAGCATGTGAGAAAGAGATACCAACATCTTTCATCTTCTTTATTTGCTTACATTTTCTGCTTTAATATTTTCTTAGCTTTGCTGGGCTTTGGGTGCAACCTCAATTCCTGATCCAAATCTCCAACTCCTTTAAATTTTGAAATCTAGAATTTTCTAGAATTTCTGTCTACTACTGATTTTCTTGTATTCTGGTAATCTTCATATAGGTACCTTATTAACATAAAATTGTTCTACCCTGTTTGTGTCTTTCCCTTTTTTCAGCCTACTGACTATTTTTTACTTTCTACCAATACAAGGTTAGTCAGAAAGGGGGTACTAATCCGAAAGGGTGTTATAGTACACATAATAATGAATAACTTTTGTTCTACAACTTTTCCCAAAAGTCAATAGTTTAAGAGAAACAGTTGTTCAAAAATCTCAAAAAAAAATCTCAAAAATCTATCTATCCCCAGTTATGATCAGCTGTGTTTACATTTTAGGTCATATTTGGGGTCATGAATTAGAAGCACCATTTTCTGAATTTGTAACTAAAGCAGGGATGAAGAATTTTTGAAAAAACTAAAATAAAAATCAATTTATTTGGAAAAAAAATATATCGAATTTTGAAATTTTAACACTTGCTTTCAAACAGTCATCAGTGATACCATAAGTGGGCTTCGGATTAGTACCCCCTTTCCGACTAACCTTGTATAATACTTTATCTTTTACTTCCTACTGTTTATCTTTAATCTTTCCTTCATTAATTTGAACATTGTTTGTGTGAGTGTGTTTTAAGAATTAATCTAGGTATGACGGTAACAACAGATGTATAGGATAAATAATAATAATAATAATATGTGTGTTAACATCTATTTTAAGCTGGTATCCGGCGGTCGTAAGGTATTTGAGGGGTTATTGCAGAGTAGGGAATAAATTGGTGTTAAAAACAATTTTGAATGTTTAGCTGAATCCAAAAAAGGAAAAAAAACATTGATCGTCTTTGCATCTTTGCGTCTTTTTGCAAGCCAAAGTCTACAATTGTAAAAAAGTTCAGAAAATAATAGTATGAGAAGTGTAAAAATAAATATATGAAAAGATTTTGCAGCTCCCAGGTTTATCTACTTTAAAATCTGTTAATAATCTGTAATCTGAATATTGTAGGTTACTTCCCCGCACACGAATACGTACCTAAGTTCGACTTCAACCCCATGGACTGCACCGACATCGTCATAGGAACCGCTAAGGGCAACTATCATAGAGTGCTCGACTATTATACAAGAGACAGGTAAGATATGCCCTTAATTCAAGAATTACCTGTTACAATTCGTTGCTGTTGCAGTTGCAGTGACGCTGCAGTTAAGTTCAAACGTGCGTATCTGATAGCGATCGCTTATTGAGAGAATACGAAAAGCGTTGTTTTCATCAATCTTAACTGCAAACTACACTGCAACTGAACTTCGTTCGTTAAGTGAATCGGGCCCCAAAAATCTTGTTGGTTTCTTTAGTTGGGCAAAGAAAATGTATTGTTTTTTTTTTGTTGTCAAACATTATGACAGTTCCTATAGTGGAAAACTTTACTATTAAAGAAACCTGAAAGATTACAGTACACACATCAAAAAAAGTTTGCGATTACTAGCATAAGCTACACTAGCATAAGATATAATTTTTTAAATTGAACTTTATCAAGAAAAAATCTTTGTTGTGTGTTTTCTTGATAAAAAAAACTCGTGTCTAAAGAATCTAAAAAGAAGAAGAAATCATAATTATAATCTACCGTAACAAAAAAGATTTCGATTTTTCAAAGTGATCGCAAACTTTTTTAACCGACTTCAAAAAGGAGGAGGTTCTCAATTCGGTTGTATTTTTTTTTTTATTTTTTTTTTTTATGTTTGTTACCTCATATCTCCGTCATTTATGAACCGATTTTAAAAATTATTTTTTTGTTCGAAAGGGTATGCTTCCCGATTGGTCCCATATAAATTTTGTTATGATTAGACCATGAATTTCAGAGATATGGAACGTAACTCCTCATCGGATCAAAGCAAAATTCTCAAATTACTAATATTGCATTGTTTATATTTGTTGTTGGGAACTGACTACTGGAAAAGAGGAGGGGGTGCGTGTCCCCCCCTCCCCCCCCCCCTTTGGAATGTTTTCATTATATCGTGTAAGGTATCATTTGAAAGAACTTTTTATGCCCGACTACGTCAAAGCCAAAAAGAAGGGTTATGATGGAGGGGGTTAAAATTATGACACTAAAACGTATTTAATAAAAAATAAACTTTAAAAAAAGTAAAAACCGACTTCAAAGAAATACTAAAAAGAGTAAAATAATTACCATAATATAAAATTAACAGTTTCAGAAGTCGGTGCAACTCTACACTGCAGCAAATAGAAGCCACCGACTTCTGAAACTGTTAATTTTATATTATGGTAATTATTTTACTCTTTTTAGTATTTCTTTGAAGTCGGTTTTTACTTTTTTTAAAGTTTATTTTTTATTTGATGTGTGTATGTTTCCTACTTCAAAAAAATACCTGAGTTAGCTTACTGCATTCAGCGTCTCCCAAAATGGGGGTTGACTGTGTTTTGACTCGCCTAAGGGTGCTTACATAAAGAAGCGGGTTCCCGGTACAGACAAGTCTGTACCGATCGGTGCGCGTAAAACTGTCCCGTGTTATCTTATGCGCATAAAAGGAACATGTTGAAATACAATACTAATAGTCTGCACCGACAAGTCGGGACCGGAAAACCTGCTTCTATATGTTAGCACCCTAAGGGTCGGTACATATCTGACGGAAAATGCGTCGCCGATCTTCCGCCGATGCACATAATTTCATACAAACATCTCACACCGTACACATCTGACCAAAGATGCGTTACTAAAATTCCTCGTGTAAATTACGCGACGGAAGATCGGCGACGTATCTTCCGTCAGATATGAACCTTCCCTTAGTTGTGAATTATAAAGTGAACTCAAAGATCAGAAGGACTTTACCAGCGAAATATCTGCCAAATATGGTCCTTCGAGTCAGATTCGAATCAAAAAGACACACAGTCTCCAAAGCACCATAGACTAGAATTATTTTACTTCTATGTTTTCCAACCTTTTTAAGAATAATAGAGCTCCCTTTGAAAGAGTTCAATACCCGGAAAGTACTTCGTCCATACCTATTTCTGCCTCTAAGCAGCATTGCTGTGTTCTGGTTTAAAGGGTGCTGGTGAAATTAACAGGCACATGAGACTTTACAACTTTGTCTCTAGGGTTGAGAACGCATCAACAATCCTCTTGGTGTTGAAGGTATATGTAGGCGGCGGTATTCACCTACCATTAGGTGGGATGTCGGCTTGTTTCCCGTAAAAAAAGCTCTAGGTAGCTTCTGTTGGATTTAAAGTCGTAAGCATGAGAGACATTGATTCCTCTGTTGTGGGAGTCCGTACCGGAGGAATTGTATAGCGGTTCCCTGATGTTGACATATTAGGAGGTACCTTCATAGGTACCTTGCTATAGGTTGGCTTGCATAGTTATTTATTTATTTAATGCACAATGTACACAATGTTACAGCTAGGCTTAAAACTATTGAGTACATGACCCTGTTAGGGTGCAGCAAGGTAACTTAAAACTAGTAGTATTGCAGTAGAATAGGAACTTTCAGAATATTATAAACTATTATATTAATTAAACTTATATCTATCTTTAAACATAAAAAAGGAAAATATGTAATAATTAACACATACTTGGACTATTTACAAAAGTGAACAAATACTTTGAAAAAAATCAAAACACATGTCTTCAGGATTGTTGTATGTGCTTGTAGAAGCTACAGCTTATGTAACTGATATTTTTACGACGTTCATTTCCGTGTCGATGTAACCCTAAAGACCGTTTATTTTTCTTTATTCTACACAATGAACACCACTAACTTGTTCTACAATATGTCTTCAGGTCAACTCCCCGCGTGGATACGTTCTGGGGAGGTCACGATGACATCACGGCGGCGTCTGGTTTCGAGGAGAACGGAGTCACCACCATCATGTTTAGGAGGAAGATCAAGGTAAAAACATATCGTGTTTATCTCCTTCACAGAATACAATTGGACGTAGTTACACAAAGTTACTTTAGAGACATTGAAGTTTGGAAGATGTTTCACGTGCCATACATGTGGGTTGGCTCTGAGGTTAATAAAAAGTGATAGATAGTTGTTTTTGCTTGGATCTTTTTACTAGCCGATAGTATTGATATTTAGCATCAGTTTCGTGCACTTAACTCATTTTCGACCATGTTGTGGGTTGGATCCTTTTTGCGTAACTACGTCCAATTTTGGATTATTCTGTAGGTTAATTTACGTAATTTCATGACATGCCGATCAAGTTGTAGTGATGCTGCAGTTACGTTTACGCGAGTGTACCTGACAACGATCGTCTATTAAGAGAATACGAAGAGCTTTGTTTTGATCGACACTTAACTGCAACTACAATGCAATTGAACTTCTTTAGTTAGGTGAATGAGGATCCTGGTCTGCTTGTAGATAATTATTATTTAAGGTCCAATCAAAATAGGTGGACAAACTTTTACAGATCACAGTACTCATGAATATGAACAACTTTGTCCACCTATTTTGATTGGACCTTATATGTGCGTCATTTTCATCTTCTTGAGTTGGTTTTTGTCACTCCTATTCTATTAGATGGATTATTCGGCGTGGTAGCTATTTAGGGACGAACTCGTAAATGGGTGCATTCACTAAGTAAGTAGTTATTTTAGAAGTCACCACCAGCTACTCAAATCATACTCTACAGATAATACCTATTCGGTGTTTTATTTGAGGTATAAATTTCGTTATGAATGTTAATTCCCTGTTTTTCTTGCATTTCAAATCCAGAATCAATTTTTTTTATTTCCCTTTGTACAATACAGGCGCTTATGTAAAAGTCGAATTTAGATGCACGGTTCCAATAAATCGTTTCTTATGGAGAAGAGCCGGCAAGAAACTCCATGATTACTCTTTTAAAAAGTATATCTTTAACAATTTCAGTAAATACAGTACTATGATTTAAGATAGTTATGAGAGAACAAAGTAGTCTTGACCACATACCACTGGTCTGTAGTAATGTAGTACTAAGACTTGAGTAGAAAAATTAACAAAAAATAAAAACAGTATCAATAGTAGGTAGTAATTTATCCTCTTTCAGCGTGGTAGCTATTTAGCGACAAACCTGGGGGTCTACTCCCTAAGCACGAAGTCCGTGGTTTCGGCCTTAGTTACGAGCGTTTCCTACTCCCTATCACCTACGGACATACGATTATTTCGGGGCCCGAACTAAGAATGAATGACAACACGATTTGACAGTTGTCCCTACTACCGATGTGTTTTTGCCCGTCCGAAAAGTTGAACTTGACACTTGTTTTGTTCACTCCTACGTTTCGGGCTACTTTCGGACGGGTGACTAACTTCGTTGACGGACTTAGGGAGTAGGAGTTGGCCCCCTTATGGATGCATTCGTTACATAGTTATTTCAGAAGTTGTCACACCCTTCAGATAATGCTAGGTGGTTTATTTGATATGTAAATTCCGTTATGAATGTTAACTCCCTGTTTTTCTTGCATTACAAATGGGCTTATGTTTAAGTTACCACCAGATATAGTAACATATAACAGACAAAAATAGTAAATGATTACCAAAATTAAACCCGCATTCTAATATAAAATTACAACCAAAGTTTTAACATCTCGCTATCCTATTAAAGCAAAACGACTCCAAATAAATCATTGTTAATCCAAAAGTAGTAAATGTTGTTGTTAATGAACACCAAATTGTCACTTGTTTGGGTTTCCAAAGTAGAGTCGATGGAGCTTTGCTGTGCGGGGCTCCTATTTCTGTCTGCAGGGTTTAAAGTAACCTAACACTTCGAACCTAACCTATCAGTGTCGGGGTGCCACGGGGGTGCTAAGATTTGGTGATCATTTACTACATTTGGTGTTCGAATACAATTTGAAGTGCAGTTGTGACTAAAATAGCTAGTACTATTGTAATTTTAGACTTAACTTTTCTGGTGTCAAGTATATATTTTTGGTAAAAGAACTTAAGTGTATCAAAGCATTTTATGGTGGTCATTATACTTAACCCCTTACAAATGTATCGTGTTGTAGGCTAAGGAGCCGACGGACCACTCGATAGTGGACGACTCGATGCACGTGATCTGGGCGGTGGGGCAGGAGCCCGGACACTACGTGCACTCGCCGCCCTCGGGGCTCGAGCGCGGCACGGCCGGCACGGGCAGCTTCTACCGGCCCGACGAGATCAAGTACCACGGACATGGTGCGCAGAGGGGGGTCGCCGCTATCAACTTCTTTGGTCAGTACCAAGTACAAAATCAAAAGTTTTTATTTCACATAAACCATTACAGGCGCTTATGAAAAGTCGAATTTAGGTGCACGATTCCAATTAGTCGTTTCCTATGGAGAAGAGCCGACAAGAAACTCCATGGTTACTCTTTTAAAATCCATATCTTTAACAATTTGAGTGGGTACAGTTATGACTTAGAATAGTACAAAAAATTATTAGGTATAGACTTTTAGGGCCTTATTACAAAAGATGGTTTAAACCAAGACTAAGGTAAACCCAGGTTTAAAATATACCCGTCACTTTCTTATGTCATATAACAAAAAGAGACGGGACTATATTAAAACCTAGGTTTTTCTTAGACCATCTTTAGTAATAAGGGGGTTAGGGCCGAAAATCTTCTATGTTACTGTGGCGCCACCTACACGCCACATGGGAAATACGGAGCATGTGACAACATCTATCACGTCACATGCGAACTATCCTACATCGCGATATCAAGATTTAACACGCAGATATACACAACCGCCAACGTTAATCGTTGGAGGCATAAGACTCCGCCTGGTTGGAGGATCCTTTCTTTAGTTGGAGGAACACCACACCTCGTTCCTCCACATTATTTATATTTTATATTCTTGGACCTTTTCTGTTTCTAACCTATATAAATGATCTACCCTATATGATGACCGACTTATCAGACATAATTTTATTTGCCGATGACACTTCCCTTATTTTTAAAATAGATAGAAAAGACAGGGACGTTTTACATGTTAACGAGAGCCTTACTGTTCTTTCTAAATGGTTTGCAGCCAATAATATGTTACTTAATGCAAACAAAACAAAATGCCTTAAGTTTTCACTACCAAATGTTCCCCAAGTAGGTTTAAATGTAATGCTCGAAGGCAATAATCTTAATACAATTAATGACACCGTATTTTTAGGTATAACTCTCGATTCAAAATTGCAGTGGGGTGCGCATATTACTGCCCTGTCGGCTAGGTTAAGTTCTGCTGCATACGCAGTTAGGAAAATTAGGCAGCTGACTGATGTAGCTACAGCTAGGTTAGTATACTTCGCATATTTCCACAGCATTATGTCCTACGGCATTCTGTTGTGGGGCTCAGCAGCTGACGTAGATTCTGTTTTTATTTTACAAAAGAGAGCAATCCGTGCAATCTACAATATGGGTTCCCGCGAGTCCCTTAGAAACGTGTTCAAAGATATTAATATACTTACCTTGCCGTCACACTATATCTTTGAAAATATTATGTATGTTCGGAAAAATTTGCATATGTTTAATGTTAGAAGCGATTTTCATGATAAAAATACACGTAATAAACATAAAATTGTGATTCCCAAATTTAGATTGAGTAAAACTAATAAGTCATTTCTAGGAAATGGCGTGCGTTTTTATAATAAGCTACCGAAATCTGTAACTGATCTTACCGAGGGAAAGTTTAAAGCCCATATTAAACGTGTCCTTATTCAAAAAGCATATTACAAGACTAAGGACTACGTTGACGATAAAGGTGTTTGGAAATAACTCCTTCTGCACATGTGGCTTCCCTGGTACCTCATTAACGTCGTATGTGTACCTATGTCTATTAACTAACCTCATTCGATTAGCTTTTTTTTTTATTACTAACGTTACTCTCAAGATATCTTTATCTTATACAGTGATTTTCTTTGTAATGTGTTTTGATGACAATTAACCATGTCAGTTGTTTTATATAGTTTAGCGTCCTTTTACCTTTTGTAAATGTGAGAGCTTTGTAGACTTGCTAGATGCCTGGATATCTAGTTAATTTGTAACCATATTTTTCATTTTGTTTTTTTGTGTGGTTCCTGCTCTTAAGTCTACTTTGCTCTCTCATATCTAAGTCATAACTGTACCCACTGAAATTGTTAAAGATATGGATTTTAAAAGAGTAACCATGGAGTTTCTTGCCGGTTCTTCTCCATAGGAAACGACTAATTGGAACCGTGCACCTAAATTCGACTTTTCATAAGCGCCTGTAATGGTTTATGTGAAATAAAAACTTTTGATTTTTGATTTTGATTACTTTTGTCATTTTTGTGAAGGCAAATTTTCTCAAAATCAAAAAAAGTACTCTGTTTTTAAAATATACCTAGTATTCTTCAGGAGAACTGCACTTATGAGTTCGTCTATAGTAAAATGTGCTGATCATTAAAAACTTTTGTTCCTGATTGTTGCACCCAAAGATTTTGTCTTTATTATAGCCACGAGCAAGCATGACTTTCTGGGTTCGATCCCCGGTGCGGACAAAGTGTTATTGGATTTTCCTTAGTAGCAGTTCGGAGTTTGGGTTTGTGCCCTGGCAATAGACTTGCCCCCTATATACATGACATACATCTGCCCATCCCTTACGGTAATACAGGCGTGATGATGTTATGAGTAGCTAAAACTGTTTTTTCAATAATTTGTTCACCACAAAAAACCATCAGATTTCACACCTCTTCAAAATTAATCATATTTGTAGGGACCCTAAAAATAAGTCACCAAAATCAAATCCTAACACATCTTTAATATTTCCAGAAGAAACCAAGGTGTCCATAACGGGCGGCATCCTCCCCCTCCCCGACAAGTGTGGCGCACAGTGGCGCCTCCCCGCCAACTGCGACAACAACCCCAACAACAACACGTGCGAGTACGTCGCCTCCTGGGAGTACCTCGGGCTGAAGAGGGGGAAGGACTCCGTCAGGTTCACCATCAGCACCAAGCAGAGCAAGCACTGGACCGGGATCGCCTTCAGTGATAATAAGAAGATGGTAAGTAAATAAATGATGTGATAAGACAAAGATGCGGTTTAAAAGATGATGTAGTGATAAAAATTGAAAGTACTATGCTTAGCTGGTTTGGTCATGTTGAAAAAATGAGTGAACGGCGATTAACGAAAGGAATTTATAAGACGAAAACGCTAGCTGAGGACATTCTAGAAGGACATACATCGATGTTATAGGTGATGTTCTTCAAAAAGGACAGGTGCGTAGTACTTTCAGCCGGCGTGCGTGTATGACAAAATGTATGACCGTGGACGAAGCGAAAGGAGTATGTAAGGATCATAGCATGTGGCGTTCTACAGTTTCTGCCTAGCCCCATGGGAAAAAGACGTGAGTTTATGTATGTATGTATGGTAAGTAAATCAAAAATAATAAGCGAGAAACTGGCAAAACCATCGCATGCACAAACACCCCAGACAGGTGAACTTCAACTGTGAAAACATAGTAGATTACTAGTAATAAAACTCCTTATCAAAGAGCTCATTTGAAGAAGTACCACCAAACCTATTTTGGCCGGTAATCAGCATTGCTGTTTTCCGGATATGGGTGCCAGCAACTTTAAGGTCCGTATTACAGAACGAAACTCAAGCACTGATCTCTGTTTAAAACTAGTTTTAAGTCCAGTTTTAATTTTAGAATGTTCCTCAAGCATAGATTCATTGATCATAGTTCAGCCGAGTGTTGCTTTATTCTAGATCATTACTCAGATGTAAATTAAGGTTTAAGCAGAGATTTGATCTGTGATCACGCAAGTGTGGTCGACACCGCGCTTGAGCAGAGATCTGCTTGTCAGTTTGTCAAATAATGTGCTGTTGAATTGGAGTTTATAAACAAAATGGACATTTTTGAAGAAATTGATTATTACTTTCTTAAATAAAACTTATTTATAAATGGAAACTGCTTTGTTAAAAATTATTATTTTCACTAATAATTTGGTTTTAAACTAACATCTTATTTTGCGTAAATTGAAACAGAATTAGCGAAAAAAATAAAACGTAAACGAAAACAGCCTGATGCATAGACAAGACTTATTCTCTGCTTGAGGCGCGATTTGAATCTCGATTCAGCAGTTCAGCTGAGTGTAGTTTGATTACTGTTCTGGAATAAGACGGATACTCAAGTAGGTACAGATTCTATATTTAAACTATGATCAAGTCATTTAAGATCAAACTGTACTTGAGTAGCGTTCTGTAATACGGACCTAAGGCACTTGAGATTTTCAACTTTGTCTTTAGGGTTGGCAACGCATCAGCAGTCCTCTTGGGGTTGTAGGTGTATTTAGGCGGCGGTAACCACTTTTCATCAGCTGGGCCGTCGGCTTCTTTGCCAACGTATTACATAAAAAAGATGCAAGAGGGCTGGCATCGTCGTTTCTGAAGATCAATGGTCCATTATGACAGCGAAACATGGTCCTCTAACATACCCAGAAACTTCATAAAAGCCTGTAAAAATGTATCTGGTAAAAGCTCTTGGCGAAAGTCAATCTGTGAGGAAGAATGGTTTAGCGCAGTTTAAGCATAACTTGTCTGCCTAGCCTTTTCTTAACTGTGTTGGGGTCAGCTTCCTGTGTAACCAGATGCGGCTGAATACCAGTATTTTACACGGAGCGACTGCCATCATACCTCGACAACACAGTTACTGGGCGATGCCGATATCCTAAGATTAGACCGGTTGTCAAACTTTCGGGCTTCTAACTACTCGAACGACTGTCATAGGTATTCGTCCTTCCTTCCTCGTGGTTAAACTTAATGGTCAAACTGATTTGACCACGAGGAATTCTGTTCCGGATAGTCAAACTGAGTGGCTATTTAAACTTTTATCAAGCTGTATAAATTGCAGTCTTATTGTCTTAACGTCATAATCCAATTACAATTGCTCGTTTACTTGAAACCTGAATACAAAAAGAAAAATCTTCTAATGAAAAAGTATCTCTCCGCCGCCAAGACCAAATATGTCGAGATGATTTCACAATGAAGTGTCAGCTGCAATTAATGCAAGGCGATATAAGTGTCGGGTACTTTTTAAATAAACTAAGATAATTATTTTTGTTAATGACTGTACAAGTAAGTATATTTACGAACTATAACAAAGGGTGGATATTTTTCGTTAAACTAAGTTGTTTGACTATCCGGAACAGAATTCCTCGTGGTCGAATCAGTTTGACCATTAAGTTTGACCACGAGGAAGGAAGGGTATTCGTATGACACCCTGGACCGACGGCTTAACGTGCATGATTATTGTCTATTAACGAACTAAACTATCCAATTTCCTCCCGCAGTCTCAATCAGACGCCATAATCGGATGGGTGGACTCCCGCTCGGGCCGGCCGTTCATAATGGACACGTGGGTGTCAGGCTACTCCGCACCCAGGGTCGACCAGAGGCAGGACATCTCCAAAGAGGCCGGCAGCCTCGTGGATGGAATCACCACACTCAGCTTTGTTAGGAAGCGGAATACTGGAGATCAGAAGGTAAGAACTATTCTTCTGGACAATCTGGCCATAGTTTTTGGACCCTGATTACTTTTATCTAATTAGAGCCCTCAAATATTGCAACACCTGGAAAAGGTTGCTAAGCTGTACCTACTCTATAATAAAACCTGTATTATTTTACCTTAGTGTGCAAATAAACAGTTTAAGTTTGAGTTAGAAGAAGCTCCGTACTTTAAAAATAAAAGAAAAACCGACTTCAAAAATGACGGAGTGAAATAATTTCCATATTTTAAAATTAACAGTTTTCCAGATTATAAAATTAACAGTTTCAGAAGTCGTTACCTACAATTTGGTTCAGTGTGGATTAGCTCCGACTTTTGAAACTGTTAATTTTATAATATGGAAAACTATTAATTTTATAATATGGAAATTATTTTTCTCTTTTTAGTCAAATTTGAAGTCGGTTTTCCTTTTATTTTTAAGTAATTTTTATTTATATAGATAGTATATGTAACAAACAACCACAGCGATATTATGTCGCCTCATAAAAACGTTTAGAACAAGACGTTGACAAACTTAAGTTCGAAAATGAAATGCAAAAAGATATGCGTCGGCCGGGAATCGAACCCGGATCAACTGCTTGGAAGGCAACTATGCTGACCATTACACCACCGACGCATGTACTAGTAGTTATCAAATGGCAACACACATCGAAATAGAACTTCTATTATTGATACAATTGTTACTAATTAGTGGTTCTATTATGAATTAATAGTTTCACACTTGCGTTTGCTATGAATCTAAATTTGCTGCATTATTACAAAGACGTTCACACTAATATTTACATGTTAAAGTTCGTTCTTCTATTTGGTAAATCAAGGCTAAACTACCAAACCTGTTTAGATGATTTTTAGCAGAACTTTATTTGTATTCTTATGTCGGTCGTTTTGAACCTTGTCGCCCCTGACTGTAAGCTCAAATAGGGTCTAAGATGGAGCACGTGAATCTAAGTAACAACTTTTAAAGGAGATTCCCTTGAACCCCTCTGACTGTCACATAAACACAACGGTGCATATTAAACTGCTTGACTGACTTTGGTGTGAAGGTGGTAGCTAGCCAGGCGTTCCATATACATCCTACCACTAAGAAAACTTGAGGTAACTAGTAACAAGAAATGTTGCATCTATCTTACAATACCTAATAATAGAAATCTTACAATATTTACATAATTACAAATAAAAGTATTTACAAATAAAGAAAAATACAAGGTTAGTCGGAAAGGGGGTACTAATCCGCAGGCCACTTAAAGTATCACTGATGACGGTTTGAAAGCAAGTGTTAAAATTTCAAAATTCGATAATTTTTATTTCCATGTACTTACAATAATTTTTATTTTAGTTTTTTCAAAATTTCTTCGTCCCTACTTTAGTTACGAATTTAGAAAATTGACCTTCTAATTCGTGACCCCAAATATGACCTAAAACGTAAACACAGCTGATCGTAACTGAGGATAGATAGATTTTAGCATATTTTTTTTCTAATTTTTGAACTGCTATATCTCTTAAACTATTGACTTTTAGGGAAAGTGGTAGAACAAAAGTTACTCGTTATTATGGGTACTTTAACACCCTTTCGGATTAGTACCCCCTTTCTGACTAACCTTGTATATCCTAATAAAACTATAAACTAAAATAGGGTATAGCTAACTAGTTATATGGTGAAGGTCAATGTCCTTCAGCGAATTCCACTGTTTCGTCGCTTTACATCCTAAAACCTTGAGCACTGCTCATCATTCTGTGCAACTTTTACCATGGGACAAACTATGAATTCGTGAAAAAAACTGAGGCTCATTTGCATTATTTCTAGATTCCCCCTATCTAGATCGAGTTTTTTTAAAAGTTAGTCTTCTATTAATTTAATAGTCGAGTATTCTTATCTCTTGTGTTATCACACGGTATTCAGCCTGCGGCCAGATATGAATCGAGAGTTTAATTAAAATAACTACTGGAACACTCTCACAACGTCCTACGATATAAAATTGGTGCAGCTAAAAGTATGTTAAACTTACTACTAGGGACCCTCCGACGTCGCTCGGGTACGGTTTTAACCGACTTCAAAAAGGATATCTCCGCCAATTATGATTTGATTTTGATTATTCTTTTATGTTTGGTAGGCCATACGTCAGTGGTGGTCCCATATAAATTTTATCGAAATTGATTCAGCGCTTTTTGAAAAAATCAACAAAAACAAATAAAATTTAATACTTAGATGACGTTTTGGTTTGTGGTTCACTTCAACAAAAGTTTTGATGAGGACTTTCAATCTCTGTTTTAACTGTCACGGAAACATTAGCCAAGAATAAAGAAGATTGTATGTATTTGTAAGGAGCCGTCATGATAACTATACATTAATACCTATTCTTAAAGAAAACTACCTAGTTGCTGGAAAGATTAAGCAACCGTGTCATTTAAATTTGTAGTCTTAAACCGTGTAATTTATGGCACTAAAACGTATTTAATAAATAACTTTAAATAAAAGTAAAAACCGACATAAAAAAAAACTAAAAAGTGTAAAATAATTATCATAATATAAAATTAACAGTTTCAGAAGTCGGTGCAATTCTACACTGAAACAAATAAAAGCCACCGACTTCTGAAACTGTTAACTTTTTATTATGGTAATTATTTTACTCTTTTTAGTTTTTTTTAAGTCGGTTTTTACTTTTATTTATTTATCTTAAAATGTTCGAGATAGAGGTGCATAATACATTTAGGTCTTGGTTCTACTAATTTATTCGGTACAAGATAAAGATATACAGACGGATTGCATTACATCTACTTAATGTTATGAAAGACAGCCTTTGTTTTGTTCTTTAGGGGTCGTTCATTAATCAGGTGATGTTTTTAGCAACTTTGTAAAAGAAAAACGCAAGAAATTTAGCAGGAGGCCAGAATTCCTAAAAAAATGCATTTTGTTCTGCCAAAATTAACATTCTTGGCTCAAATAATGACGGCTATTTTGTATATTTTGTCTATTATCTACAAGGTTAGTCGGAAAGGGGGTACTAATCCGAAGCCCACTTATAGTATCGCTGAAGACTGTTTGAAAGCAAGTGTTAAAATTTCAAAATTCGATATTTTTTTTCCAAATAAAATGATTTTTATTTTAGTTTTTTCAAAAATTCTTCATCCCTGCTTTAGTTACAAATTCAGAAAATGGTGCTTCTAATTCATGACCCCAAATATGACCTAAAATGTAAACACAGCTGATCATAACTGGGGATAGATAGATTTTAGAGTTATTTTTTTGAGATTTTTGAACAGCTGTTTCTCTTAAACTATTGAGTTTTGGGAAAAGTTGTAGAACAAAAGTTATTTATTATTATGCGTACTTTAACACCCTTTCGGATTAGTACCCCCTTTCTGACTAACCTTGTATATGTTTATCAACCTATGTATTTATATCGAAGAGGCTGCTAAAATTTATTTCTGAAGCCCATACACTCTTCCTTTAAAAGGGAGGGTTGGTGGACCGCATTAAAACCCTCCGCGGACCAGAGTTGGCCCACGGGCCGTGGTTTGCCCACCCCTGGGGGTCTACTTCCTAAACACGAAGTCCATGGTTTCGGCCTTAGTTACGAGCGTTTCCTACTCCCTACCACCTACGGACAAACGATTATTTCGGGGCCCGAACTAAGAATGAATGACAACACGATTTGACAGTTGTCCCTATACCGATGTGTTTTTGCCCGTCTGAAAAGTTGAACTTGACACTTGTTTTGTTCACTCCAACATTTCGGGCTACTTTCGGACGGGCGACGGGTTCGTTGACGGACTTAGGGAGTGGGCCCCCTGGTCTATCTAGACTGAAATTTTCTTCGCATCATTTTAGCCGGCGCGCGCCTCTAGAATGTTTCTAACCAACATATTTGTTCCAGGATCTTGCGTTCACCGACTCACAATGTTACTACATGATGTTTATAACGCAAGGCGGCGGCTTCGATCCCGTCAACAAGAGGACCAGCAAACACATGCAGACACCTATAGTTACCGACGAGAGAGTCTGCATCAAGCCGTGTGGCCCTGGTGAGATCATTAGCATTTCTTTACTATGCTAGCTTTTTCACAGTTGTATGTTGTGTAAGGTACAATACGGCCAACGTATCTTGACGAGTCTGAAGTTAGCTGATTAGCTGCACAGTAGACAATTTCGTTTGTAAAAGATTCATTGCGCAGCCAAACAACTAACTTCAGACTCGCTAAGATACCGTAGGTCATGACCGTAAAGGACCAGGATTAAATTCAGTGCAACCCAAAAAAAAACATGCAAAATAAAAAAGACATTTAATTAAGAATTTTGTAAAAAAATTACTATCGGGCTTTTTCCGAAGCCAATTATCAATTACACAGTCAAAATTAATTTTTCGGCAATATGATATTCAATTGAAATAAGATTGCTTAGCCCCTGGCTGATCTACGATCTTACGTAACTTTTTATTAATATGAAATTTTTAAGGAACGTTCGCAACTGTCATATCTTTCCTACACTCGCTTATAATAAAAAACATCATCTTTGGTCAAGCAATTAAGCAAAGTTTTATTGATTGTTTGTCAAAAATGTGTGTGTCAGACAGACAGTTTTCTTGCTGAGTGTAAGCAAGTGTGAAAGTTTAGAAACCATAGCAATTTTAGAAAGACATCTTGATACCTTTACAGCGGTTAGAGCGATTACGCACTGCATCCGATCCGAATCCGTGAAAATACGGATATTAAAACTCGGACCGAATTCGGATATTGTTTTACGCACTGCATCCGATCCGAATCCGTGAAAATACCGATCTAGAGTAAAAATCTCGGACCGAATTCGGATGTTGCTTACGCACTATTCCGATCTCTGATCCAAACAATTCAAGGGTCATCTTTGGCATATCCATTTGGCGTCCGATTTGAATCCGAGGTAGTGCGAAAGCGTTCATACAAACAGTATACTACGGCTACTTCGGTCCGTCAATATTTCTTCCGAATTGGAGACTCACGGATGACGGATAGAAATCGGATGACGGATGCCGGATGTAGTGCGTAAACTACCATACAAATAGTTCTATGGCTACTTCGAAACGTATTTTCACGGATTCGGATCGGATGTAGTGCGTAAGAGCGATTACGCACTGTGTCCGATCCGAATCCGTGAAAATATGTAATCGCTCTTAGTCTCTTTCCAGACGTAAGCGAGTTAACAAGTCTTTTTTAAAACACAGTTTAATGTTAACTATACCTTCTTCCCCACAGAACCAATCGAAGAAGAAATAACAACCGAACCCGTCCTCCCCGGACAGTCCACATACACCATGTTGATCCGCATCACCGGCCTCGCAGACAGCTTCAAGCCTCCCGCGGCCGGCAGCAAGGAGTACGAGGAGCTCAGCAAACAAGTGGGGGACAGCCTCGCCACACAGCTGGCCAAGAACAAGGGGTACCACGGAGTTGTAGTCAACGGGTTTATGCAGTGAGTATCATCGTATGAAAGACTAGCTTTCGCCCGCAGCTTCGCTTGCGGGAAATTTTGAACTCGTTAAGTGACGATTTTCCATACAAACTTTCATCCCCTATTTAACTCCCTTAGGGGTTGAATTTCGAAAAATCCCTTCTTAGTGGATGCCTACGTTACAAAAGGAACCTACTGTCAAAATTTCAAGTTTCTAACCCCAGCGGTTTAGGCTGTGCGTTGATAGATCAGTCAGTCAGTCAGTCAGCTTCTCCTTTTATATGTATAGATATAGCAAGCTAGCTAGCACGGAATAAGGAGTTACGGGCTTGTTGATAATGGATTTGTGAATGGTCCCATAATTAAATCGACCAGTACGTGTTTGCAAATGAGAAGGGCAAAAGTTTTCGTGAGCTCACTAAACTGAATAATAATAATTATACAGTGGGCCTAATTCTCCTAAAATAAATCTTAATAAATCACAACCGAACCAAGGCCGAACCGTTCATTCAGACAGTTCTCAATTTCAAAAGCTGTCGAATTGTTTGACACAAAAAACAAAATCAATCATTTTGAAAGTTTTCGAAAACAAAAAATGACTGACGGTTGTGTGTTTCGATTGCGTTTGGCAACAATTTATTTTAGGAGAATTAGGCCCCTGGCATTCAACGTCAAGGTAGATAAAAATGGTAAATGAAAGGATATGAAAGATAAAAAAAATATAGACAGTTGTATACTTAAAAAAAACACATTTAATCGGAATCGTCCAAATGTACCGAAAACGTTTACGAGGTAACATTTTATTCATGGTAATTTTGAAATTCGACTTAATTTTTCTTTCTGTTTTTTTTCTGCTCTTTCATTTGTTCCCGGCTTGTTTTTATTGTGAGCTCACGAAAACTTGCTGTTTTGGTAATTAGCAAACCCGTTTTAGGAGTACTGCTTAGCCTCTTCCGAACTATGTTAAGGTTAGCTACAATTGTAACCAGATGCAGAGGAACTAGAAACTGACTAAGACTGAGTGCCTAGCACTTAAGCCTCTCAATCATCAATGTCCTTTATTATAAGAAAGTGCAAAGAAAGTATATAGGAGAAAGTTGAGGTGCAAAGTTTAAAAAAAACTATGACATTATTATTCCCCATTTTATACTAAAATCATTATTTTTTCCACAGAAACGAAACGAAAGCCATAATAGCCGAGTTAACTCTAAAATCAATAGATTTGAACACCATTGAAGGCTCCACCGGCCGGTCCTTGGACTCTGCTAACTCTACCACAACAGAAGATGAGTCAGTACGATGGGAGAGAGTGGTTAGAGAAACGCTCGCTGAAGGAAAAGTAGGCAATCTTAATGTGGACCCTGACTTCTTGGTGTTTGAGCCACAGAGCTGTGAGTACAATTACATTTTTTTACGTGACTTGTTCCGGTTTGACCCTCGTTGCACCTGTAAAAGCCACAATAACATAATCGTTCAGGGGTGATTCTATCATTACAGTTATAGCTAATATCAGTATGTCAGGATTGCAAGCAAGGTAAATGTAGTAAATAAAACCAACATAGACTCTCCACCACTGAGAGTACTTGTATTTGGGTTAGAGTTAGTAACATGAACTAGATCACAATATAATACTTTACACAATTATTAAAATATCATATAAAACAACGTAAGTTATTTTATTTTTCGATTTTTAGTGGCATTATCAGTACACAAACATGCAATTACAGCAATCTCGGGTAATTGGCTGTTATCCATTGAAGAGTTCCATTGTCAATCTCCGAGGGTGTTCATCAGATCTTCACCAAATTCAAACGGAAACATTTCGGAAAAATACTCTTGTCATACATAAAAATAATTACATCATCCACATAGCAGTAATAAAAAATATGCTCACAAAATAAAAAGTACTGAACCAAATTGGATGACATTTTTATGGGACCAAATGGCAAGTATACTGCATCGAAAAAAAATAAAATCACACTAATCGGACTAGAAACCTCGGAGTAATCGGTGTACATACATAAATAAATAAAAAAAAAACGACCGAATTGAGAACCTACCTCCTCCTTTTTTTGAAGTCGGTTAAAAATAAGGACAAGCTAGACAGATATAAAAGGTCAGACTTCTTCAGCTGATCTACACAGAATGCTCTCGCTTTGTCGAATAACCACCGCCTTTATAACATCGGGTGCGTTGATCCATATCGACGACTACCTTCCTTTGTCAACATTGCCCAGTGTTAATAGTGTAATGGAGCACACGAATCCAAGTAACAGAAATATAGAGGGATTCCCCTATACCCCTCTGGCTCTCACATACACACTCGGGAACACAGTAAACTGCTTGGCGCCGGACTTTAATGTGAGGGAGCTAGCCAGGCGGACCGTATAGATACAACCAACAAGCGTGCTGGGTTTTTAACCGACTTCAAAAAGGAGGAGGTTCTCAATTCGGATGTTTGTATTTTTTTTAATGTCTTTTCGGGCATAACTCCGTCTTATACAACGTTATTTTTAGTATATACAAAAACTGAGACACCCCAACAAGATTTTCATCAGAACTGCCTGAATATGTGTGTTTTTTTAATAAATCTCCAAATTACACCGTAGTTTATGTCGCGTTAAGTTCCTTAGTAAAGTGTGAAATGTCTGAGATGTGCTATGCAGGGGTTGTCTAATACACGGAAACTGACCGAGCGGTCCATTTTAAGCCTCAAGGTGTCTATTTCTGTCAACTGTTATGGGTAGAAACCTACTGAAACAAAATAGAAATTTATAAAAAAAAATGTGTAAAAGTATGTCAATCGATTCTCCTAGTGATTCTGAACAAACTAGTTTCAGGTTTAGTATATACTAAAACTAAGCTTCTATAGACGGATTTGCAAAATTCTTTTTTTGTTTGAAAGAGTATTCTCCCGAAATGGTCCCATTTTAATTTGGTGAAGATCTGATGAAGACCCTCGGAGATTGACAATGGAACTCTTCAATGGATAACAGCAAATTACCCGCGATTGCTGTAATAGAGAATATGCATGTAATTCAAAACTCTTTCATTATTTAGATATACATTGTTTATGAGTCAATACACAAATTGCATTTTTTTTACATTTTTTAACTCATTACTTATTTTACAATTAATTGTTTTATGTTACGTTTTTTTCGTGGAACGGAACGCAATCTCGAAACGCGTCGTCTTCGAAAATGCCGGAAGTGACATCAAAATCCAGATGAATAAATCTTTAAATAATCTTTTCTTAGCAAACTGTTTGATTTCTCACTGAGGTTAAGTTAGTAAGTGCGATTTCTGCTTGAATAAAGCACAAGAAATAATTTAATTTGTATGATTTGTGGATAATAAGGAGATGTAAACAAAGCAGTATCTTGGATTATGACGTCACATTATGACCGCGACAATAAAGGACGTTTGAACTGTAGAAGAAAATTGTTAAAGTTTAATAATTGTTTTGAGCAAGAAATAATAGTAACATTTGACTTTTAATACTTTTCTTGGGTTTATATTAATGTGCTTTATTGATTAAGAGAGAAAAAAAGTTACATGCATATTCCCTATTGCATGCATGCTTGTGTATTGTTTATGCCACTAAAAATAGAAAAATAAAATAACTTAAAAAAAAAGTAAAAACCGACTTCAAAAAAAACTAAAAAGAGTAAAATAATTACCATATTATAAAACTAACAGTTTCAGAAGTCGGTGCCTTCAATTAGGTTCAGTGTAAAATTGCACCGACTTCTAAAACTGTTAGTTTTATAAAATTCGCATCTTTGGTGCAACAAAGTCACAACAGCTCTTTTTTAAATTTTACAGGAGAAGACTTTTAAATTTTTTTTCGCATGTTATTCCTCATTTCTGGATAACTATTTATAGTAGGTACCACAAAGGCACTTGCGCCATCTAGTATAATTTCGAGAAACTTTCGCGAATGTTTTTGTTGCCACAAGTATAGGCATGGTTCACAAACAATTTGGCATACTTAGCTCGATTTTGCAGTTTTGGCCGAAGGTGCAACAAAGTCACAAATAGCCAAAAAATAAAGAAAAAAATAGCTAAAGAGTAAAATAATTTTTACCATATTATGGTAATTATTTAATTTAATTTAATTACCATATTACGGTAATTATTTTATTCTTTTTAGTTGTTTTGAAGTACTTACACTTACTTTTTTTAAATTATTTTATGTATAATCTTACAATACGCGTTTGTCCCCAGCGTGCGGTGAGGAAGTTTTATATTCTAGTTCGTCCCCACACGGGATAATGATTATAATATACATTTCGTTTCCACAGTGATCTCTGACCGTCCATCAGAGGAGTCGTCAGGCAACGCGCGCACATTCTTCGGCCTCGCGGAGACCAAACTGTACGTCGTAGTAGGATGTGTGGCCGCGCTCATACTGGTCGCGCTGCTGCAGGCTGGCTGCACGCTCTACAGGAGCGGCAGCCGCACTAAACAGACTAAGGTAGGCTTGAACAAACAAACTGTACGTCGTAGTAGGATGTGTGGCCGCGCTCATACTGGTCGCGCTGCTGCAGGCTGGCTGCACGCTCTACAGGAGCGGCAGCCGCACTAAACAGACTAAGGTAGGCTTGAACAAACAAACTGTACGTCGTAGTAGGATGTGTGGCCGCGCTCATACTGGTCGCGCTGCTGCAGGCTGGCTGCACGCTCTACAGGAGCGGCAGCCGCACTAAACAGACTAAGGTAGGCTTGAACAAACAAACTGTACGTCGTAGTAGGATGTGTGGCCGCGCTCATACTGGTCGCGCTGCTGCAGGCTGGCTGCACGCTCTACAGGAGCGGCAGCCGCACTAAACAGACTAAGGTAGGCTTGAACAAACAAACTGTACGTCGTAGTAGGATGTGTGGCCGCGCTCATACTGGTCGCGCTGCTGCAGGCTGGCTGCACGCTCTACAGGAGCGGCAGCCGCACTAAACAGACTAAGGTAGGCTTGAACAAACAAACTGTACGTCGTAGTAGGATGTGTGGCCGCGCTCATACTGGTCGCGCTGCTGCAGGCTGGCTGCACGCTCTACAGGAGCGGCAGCCGCACTAAACAGACTAAGGTAGGCTTGAACAAACAAACTGTACGTCGTAGTAGGATGTGTGGCCGCGCTCATACTGGTCGCGCTGCTGCAGGCTGGCTGCACGCTCTACAGGAGCGGCAGCCGCACTAAACAGACTAAGGTAGGCTTGAACAAACAAACTGTACGTCGTAGTAGGATGTGTGGCCGCGCTCATACTGGTCGCGCTGCTGCAGGCTGGCTGCACGCTCTACAGGAGCGGCAGCCGCACTAAACAGACTAAGGTAGGCTTGAACAAACAAACTGTACGTCGTAGTAGGATGTGTGGCCGCGCTCATACTGGTCGCGCTGCTGCAGGCTGGCTGCACGCTCTACAGGAGCGGCAGCCGCACTAAACAGACTAAGGTAGGCTTGAACAAACAAACTGTACGTCGTAGTAGGATGTGTGGCCGCGCTCATACTGGTCGCGCTGCTGCAGGCTGGCTGCACGCTCTACAGGAGCGGCAGCCGCACTAAACAGACTAAGGTAGGCTTGAACAAACAAACTGTACGTCGTAGTAGGATGTGTGGCCGCGCTCATACTGGTCGCGCTGCTGCAGGCTGGCTGCACGCTCTACAGGAGCGGCAGCCGCACTAAACAGACTAAGGTAGGCTTGAACAAACAAACTGTACGTCGTAGTAGGATGTGTGGCCGCGCTCATACTGGTCGCGCTGCTGCAGGCTGGCTGCACGCTCTACAGGAGCGGCAGCCGCACTAAACAGACTAAGGTAGGCTTGAACAAACAAACTGTACGTCGTAGTAGGATGTGTGGCCGCGCTCATACTGGTCGCGCTGCTGCAGGCTGGCTGCACGCTCTACAGGAGCGGCAGCCGCACTAAACAGACTAAGGTAGGCTTGAACAAACAAACTGTACGTCGTAGTAGGATGTGTGGCCGCGCTCATACTGGTCGCGCTGCTGCAGGCTGGCTGCACGCTCTACAGGAGCGGCAGCCGCACTAAACAGACTAAGGTAGGCTTGAACAAACTCGTGTGTGATACGCCTTAGAAGATTCCTTGTATCATAGTCAGAGATCGGAATAGGTAGAGTATATTTACCTAAACTTCGAGGAAGGAAGTAACATAGAGTGGATAATACCTACCTCCTCTAAAATCCCGGAATAATTATAATGACGTTTTAATCCCGGGATTTAAAAATCACAAATTATAACCAAATAACAAATAGAAAAATCGTATAACATTTTTTAGGGTTCCGTACTATGTAAAATTGTAAAATAATGTATGTTAAATGTAAAACAAAGCTCTTTAATTTAATACTCTTAATACGGAACCCTAAAAATGTTATAGATTCTTGAAATAAATTTGTAACCATAAAGTCCAATAAATAATTCGTGATTTTTAAATCCCGCGATTAAAACGTCATTATAATTATTCCGGGATTTTAGAGGAGGTATTATCCACTCTATGTTACTTCCTTCCTCGAAGTTTAGGTAAATATACTCTACCTATTCCGATTTCTGATCATAATTCATGAGAAAACCTACCTAAGAAAAAATCCCTACATGCTACTAATCTCATTGCCTCCACTCCTGACAATACTTAAGTACGTCTGGCGCACCCTGGGCAGTCAGCCCCGCTACCATCCTTGCTGACTGGCTAATCTTTTCATCACAGCATGAGCTA
Organism: Amphipyra tragopoginis; assembly: GCA_905220435.1. Classification (NCBI taxonomy): domain Eukaryota; kingdom Metazoa; phylum Arthropoda; class Insecta; order Lepidoptera; family Noctuidae; genus Amphipyra; species Amphipyra tragopoginis. The sequence continues at coordinate 18,144,826 of HG992015.1, forward strand.
TTTTCGTGTAGCTCGTGCTGACACGAGAGAAGAAGAAGACTAATCTCATTACCATCCCTTACGTTTGACATGAAAATTTAAGACTTCTTACAAGAAGTAGATGCCATCAGACTTCCACAACCCAAATAGGTAGTTGAGACGAAAAACGTTCTCGACAAGAGATTTTTGAGTGTCCCGTGTTGAACTATACAGGGTGTAAAAAGACCCATCACATAGCCGAAATCTACGCACTCTGTACACCAAACTAAATTACATTGACCAAAAATTATTGCTGAGAAACGACTTTTATTTTCTGGCATGAAAAAAAACGCTTTTTTTTTGTAGCGCGCAAATTATGGTTATGGCGATGCCGCGCGTTTGCATGCGTGCAGCGGCCACCCAGCCGAGCCAAGGCGGTCGTGTGCGTTTGATATTCATTGCGTTTTTGTAACTTCAAATGCATAATTTGTTAGGAAAAATTGAAATTTTTGATAATGTTTGTATGGAAGATAGTTTAGTATTATGACTTGGAAATCGTTTTAGGGAAAAAATCAAAAAAAAAAGTGTACTTAGACCTTCAATATCTCCAAAACCAATGATTTCCCAGGTATGGTTTGTTCGAAAAAAATGATCGCAATGATGGGTAGAATACGTGGTTTTCGTTATCGTTAAGGGTCTTTTTACACCCGATATATTTATGTGAGTTCAACAAACTACAAACCACCAGTTTCACCAGTCTTATTATTTAAAAGTTCATTACTTCAATCATCATTCAGTCGAAAGACGTCCACTGCTGGACATAGGCCTCCCCCAAGCATCGCCACATTCCATGTTGTGGGGGGTTTGGCATAATCGCCACGCTTGGCAGGCGGGTTGGTGATCACAGTATGGTTGTTAAAGTACTCAGAGGACGCTGCTGTTCATCCTCTAGTGGATCGCTTAGTCGCTTTTTACGACACCCACGGGAAGAGATGGGGTAGTGCTATTCTTTAAATCCGGCACTACATGAGACTATAATTAATCCCCAAAACATTAGAAAGAATAAAATAAAAAATATATTTTATTTACCAATCGTTTCAGGACCAACTAATCCCCAGCGCAGCCTGGAAAGACTACTCAAACGCAAACACAAACTATGCGTTTGAACCATTCGAGAACGACGACAAATACAACAGTACCGCGTCCACCGCCCCCCTCCGACACAGGCCCACCCCCCTCCGCCCCACCGACCCCCCTCCCCCGCGACCCGCCAGCGCCAACAAGACGCCCACCAACGGGAAGATGGGGAAACCTAATGGGGTCAATAATCAACATGGGGTCATTGGTCAACACGGGGTCATTAATCAACATGCGGCTAATGGACAACACGGCGCCAACGGCCATCATGGGGCTAACGGCCATCATGGCGGCAATGGCCATCATGGGGTCAATGGCCAACATGGGGTCAATGGTCATGGTAACCACGGTACCAGTGGGCGCATGACCCCCAAGCATCAGAACAGTGCGGCGCAGTACTATCACGAGACGAGGTCACTGCAGCGGCCCAGAGGAGGAGGACAGGGAGGACAGGGAGGACAGGGACAATATGGGTGAGTGTATTATGTGTATATGTGTTTTTAATTAAGAACTAGCTTTTGCCCGCAGCTTCGCTTGCGTGAAATTTTGGACCCGTTAAGTGTCAATTTTCCATACAAACTTTCACCCCCTATTTAAACTCCCTTAGGGGTTGAATTTCGAAAAATCCTTTCTTAATCCTTGTCTACATTATAAAGGGAACCTCTGTGCAAAATTTCAGTTTTCTTGGTCCAAGGGTTTGTGCTGGGCGTTGATGAGTCAGTCAATCAGTCAGTCAGGACTTTTCTTTTTATTTATACAGGGTGTTATCGAATTCGTGTAATTCCTTAAAACCGCATGATCTACTACTGGTTTAGACAGGCCCCGCACGGGATATAGCTTGATTAAAAATAAAAAAATACAATAATTAGTTTTTCATGCGGCTTTGTTACCGATCGTATCTAAACCAGCTAATAAGGATTCAGTAAAAAAATAAGAATTTATTTTTTTGCAAAAAAAAAGTTTTATTTGCGTGAACATTTCGATGCCACGCACAAATTAATGAAAGCACGGCGACACGGCTGGCAGGCACGACTAATGCGATGTCGCTCTTTGCAGTCAGATAACTCAAGGCTCTAAAATGACTCAGAAATAGAAAACCAAGATTTTTTTTTAAATTTTTTTTTTAGGTGATTTTCAAAAATTCCCATTTAGGCTTCATCTGTGTCACCAGCAGATCACGTGGTTTGAAGGAATTACACGAATTCGTTAACACCCTGTATAGATAAACTTCTTGTTTTCTGTGTTTGATTGATCATGTTTGCGATTTATATGAAGTTATGAGTGTTAGCAAGATTAGAGTAGCGAAGAGCGCGCACGTAGATCATATCCTATTATCTAATTAACTAAAGTTTAGGTCTTTCTAACCGACTTCGAAAAGGAAAAGGGAAGCGTAGATATGTTTTATTTTATATTTGTTCACTTGTACAGTACCTACTGTATAGAATAAAAAACTATAAAAACGAAATACATGAATTACAAGTGAACAAATACAAGGTTAGTCGGAAAGGGGGTACTAATCCGAAGCCCACTTATAGTATCGCTGATGACTGTTTGAAAGCAAGTGTTAAAATTTCAAAATTCGATTTTTTTTTTCAAATAACGTGATTATTATTTTAGTTTTTTCAAAAATTCTTCATCCCTGCTTTAGTTACAAATTCAGAAAATGGTGCTTCTAATTCATGACCCCAAATATGACCTAAAATGTAAACACAGCTGATCATAACTGGGGATAGATAGATTTTAGAGATTTTTTTTTGAGATTTTTGAACGACTGTTTCTCTTAAACTATTGACTTTTGGGAAAAGTTGTAGAACAAAAGTCATTATTATGTGTACTTTAACACCCTTTCGGATTAGTACCCCCTTTCTGACTAACCTTGTATAAAAAAAAAACATACGCTTCCCATTGAAAACCTCCGTCTTTTCGAAGTCGGTTATCAATACCTAAACTTTAGTTAATTAGATAACAGGATATGAATTAGGTAGGTACGTGCGCGCTCTTCGCTACTGTATTTTTGCTAACACTCATAACTTTTTTTAAATCGCAATCATGATCAATCAAAAATAATTATACAGAAAACAAGAAGATTATAATTAAAAACACGTAAATAATTTAAACTGAACTGTATGTTTTAATTAATATTCAACTCTTTTTGTAAAACAAAGCAAAAATAATTAATTATGCAGTAGGTACCTACTCTTAAATAAGTAGTGATTAATGGCCACTTGAAAGTCTAGTATTCAATTTTAATACGCGATTTGAAGGAATTACACAATTTCGTTTACACCCTGTATAGCTATCTTAAAGTTTTTGATGATGTCGTTTACGTTTTTTCGATAACAGTCTCCTCCTATGGCTACAATTTACAAAATGACCGATCTTTCAGAAATCATCTTAGAGTGAAAAGAATATAGGAAAACGTGAGGAAAGCATCAACATAATTATTATTGGTAAACTGATAAAAAAACTCAGACAGTACGGAAATCATTACACTATCATTTTAATCAAACAACCGACAGTGTTGTGAATGACGTCATGAAAAAATACGTCATCATTCTATTAACACGATAAGTTGAATTGTTCAAACAGAGAACAATACTATTAACAAAATACTCAATTTTCAACCTTATTACTTAAACATTAAAGACTATATTAATATAACTCAGTAGTTTGATGTTTATAATTCGTTTTTTATCTAGGGTGAGTTTTCAAAGGGTTTTATGTTAGTATTCAAGTGATTCACAATTTCGCGTGTATTGGGAAGGACCGTGTGGCCTAATGGATAAGGCGTCGGACTTCGGATCCGAAGATTGCAGGTTCGAGTCCTGTCACGGTCGACAAGCAACAGAACACTTAGTTCTTTTGACATGTGACGTGGTGCTTTTGGTAATTTTTGGCATTAATATTTAAACTGTCTCGTTAATTATATATATCATTTATTTTACATAGAATGTTCAAACAAATTCTGTTTTTTATATATTTTTTAGAAAAATGATAAATAAACCGTTTTTTTTTCATATTTTATGTGGAAATCATGTGTATAGTTGAATATATAAAATGCATATTAAGTTAAACTCAATTAAATTTCCTTCATATTTAACAGGATGTCGGATTAAATAATTTATTAAGTTACATGTTTAGACAGAATTTCTACCCAAAAGATCTACAGTACATCTTCTATGTACTGTATACAGGGTGGTAATTTGAGATGGGGCATAAAGGGCTGTTTTTTTAATGTATCATAAAATGTTACAATAAAAATTGAAAAACATTTGGCACTATCCATAAAACGTTTTTGGATCTTTAAATTAGTGAATACTTTTTTTTTTACTTTTCTGTTAAAAGCACTTTTTTAAAACCTTGTCCCTCTCTGGGTTTATCTACCTAGTATCACAGTCTTCCTATATCTTACTCCTTACAGTCGGTCAACGTAGAACATTGTCGCAGAACAATCGTGCGGGGGGTTGCGGGGTGAAGGAGCGGAGGTTATGTCCCGAGTAGCCATACTGCATACCTGGGACATGACCTCCGCCCCTACATAATTATGACATTTCATAGGAACTGTCAAATGTATGGGCGTTGACCCACTGTATGTAGTAAGTAGGTAGGTACACTGTGCTAGTACCGTGAGTGCGATAACAGACACAAATCTTGACATGCACAAATTCCCAGAACCGGAATAGCTATCTCTAGGTCATAATAACAACAATATTTTCCAGACGTTGCCCTACATTGTTACACTCGCATAGTTTTATACTACAATGTCTGGACTTTAAAAGAGACCTTGACCTCTGAGTTTGTTTCGGCTTTTCTTCTCAGAGCTAGTCAGATAGGAAATGCCGGCGCCATCTAGTCTTAAAAAAAAACATTAAATTGACTTGTAAAAGTGTTTGTAACAGATTTATTTACAGAAATAAATATCATTACATCATTTCAATTCATTACAAATTAATTTCAATTCATCTATAAAAATAAAAGAAAGGTCCTAACTGACTGACTGATTGACTGACTCATCAACGCCCAACCCAAACCCTTGGACCTAGAAAACTGAAATTTTGCACAGAGGTTCCCTTTATAGTATAGGGTGACTGGTAATTAGTGACCGATACTTTAACACATGATTGTACTCATGATAGCAAACAACTTTCCCAAAGAAACATTATTTTTATTTAATTTTTTTCATTTAAAATTTCTTAATAAACTGTCACAGAATGGACGCAGCTCGTAATATTGTTTTTTTGTTTTATAAATAATGTTTTTTTGGGAAAGTTGTTTGATATCATGAGTAGGTACAATCATGTGTTAAAGTATCGGTCACTAATTACCAGTCACCCTATATTGTAGACAAAGAATAAGGAAGGATTTTTTCGAAATTCAACCCCTGAGGGAGTTAAATAGGGGATGAAAGTTTGTATGGAAAATCGTCACTTAGCGGGTTCAAAATTTCACGCAAGCGAAGCTGCGGGCAAAAGCTAGTCACAAATATTTGTTTCATGCGGGAATCGAATACAGAACGCCACAACGTAGCGCAGAAGCTAATCGCAGCACCATTGCACCAAACGTGTCATATTCTCCTGTTATATCTTTCCATGTCTGTTTCAGCTACACGGGTCGTCCGGAGCGCGCGACGTACTCTCTGCCGCGCGGAGCTCGTCCGGAGCCTGGCCTGTCAGCTCACCCAGACTTCTACTTCATGCCGTCGCAGAGGAAGTACGAAGGTGAAGTAGTCAGAGTATACGTAGACTATAATAGAGATAGACACCAGTAGAATATTTTAGGGGAATTGAGGGTAAAGTAGAAAAGTAATGTATTTTGACTAGACATTTAGGTATCAACGTAAGGTGAGTCCTGCAGGGCAATAGGGAATATGCAAATAACTTTTTTTTTCTCTTAATCAATAAAGCACATTAATATAAACCCAAGAAAAGTATTAAAAGTCAAATGTTACTATTATTTCTTGTTCAAAACAATTATTAAACTTCAACAATTTTCTTCTACAGTTCAAACGTCCTATAATGTCGCGGTCATAATGTGACGTCATAATCATTTTTAGCCACAAATCATATAAATTTAATTATTTCTTGTGCTTTATTCAAGCAGAAATCGCACTTACTAAGTAACTTAACCTCAGTGAGAAATCAAACAGTTTGCTAAAAAAAGATTGTTTAAAGATTTATTCATATGGATTTTGATGTCACTTCCGGCATTTTCGAAGACGACGCGTTTAGAGATTGCGTTCCGTTCCACGAAAAGAAACGTAACATAAAACAATGAATTGTAAAATAAGTAACGAGTTAAAAAAATTAAAAAAAATGCAATTTGTGTCTTGACACGTATACAATGTATATCTAAATAATGAAAGAGTTTTGAATTACATGCATATTCTCTATTGCGTAACGTAACCAACATCAATCAAGACAGTTGACGTGTCAAAATCAATACTCATTGCGTGGAACATAGTTGTGGTGAAGTCGGTTTGTTAATACATAGGTACGTTGCTATGGAAATTGTTGACCTGTCAAAATCAAAGCCATAGCGATTACGAGTGTGTTGCGCAATTAGCATACTGGACTTTGTCTACAAAACGTTACCATACAAAGCATATCAAATATTTTCCAAAAACAAAACATGAATAATATATTATAGCTATTTTAATGTTTTTGATGGTGTCGTTTACGTTTTTTCGTTAGCACGGCTACAATTTACGAAATGATTGCTACAGGACTCATATTTCGTTGCACAGAGTGTCATGGCGCCGATTCTACTAAATTAAAGTAAAACTCAACTTCAATTAACAAACAAAACAAGAAAGACAAGGAATTAGGTCTGACAAACCATTTTAAAATTGAACCCAAGAGGGGTTTTCAACCCATCTTATTGCGAATGATGGTTTAAGTAAAATCCAGGTTTTAAAATAGCACCATCTCTTTGTGTTATGACGTCAGAAAGTCGTGGGTACATTTTTAATACGGGTTTAGTTTTGGTTTATAGTATTCAACCATCTCTCGTACGAGTTCTTTCATGCTTTATTTGCAAATTTCGCCGGGTTAATTCAAAAACCAACCAACTACCCATATCACGATTTCGAGTAATGGCGTTTTGAAAATGAGTGTCTTAAAGTTTCATATACTATCATAGATAAGATGTATATGAGATTTTAGGACACAAAGTTAGATAAGATAGTATTTGAAATTTTAGGACGCAAACTTCCAAAACGCCATTATTCGAAATCATGATTTGGACAGTTAGTTGGTTTTTGAATTAACCCGGCGATATAGCAATATTTTAGTTTAGTTCAGTTAGTGCGCATGGCTCCATTTTTATATCTTACCGGCATGGCAGAGGTAGGCAAAGTAAATCCTTGGTTTAACTTCGCTAATCGTTATTTTTCTACTCAAAATATTTATAAATATGATAAAAAAATTGAGGCATTCGAAATACTTATCAGAAATTATTTAAAATTATTTTTGTTGCTTATTCTCCATAGTCGCATTAATTAAGCATGATTTTAGTTAAGTTATAATATTTTTGATAATACCTAATAATGAAGCTTTTAGTACAAACAGTAATAATATAAAACTGCAGAAGTAGATATAATTTAATGGTTTAATCGCTTAATATACAGGGTGGAAGTGTCACCAGGCGCTTATTTTGAAATTTTACAGATATTGAAAAGCTGTTGACTGGTATCTAGGTTGCCTACGAAATAAAATGACATAAATGTCTTTACAAAATTAAATATAAAGTAATAATGTATGAAATTTGACTTACAATGGGAACATATTAAGTACCTATGACAGGTAATTTGTTTCGAAAATTATTACATCATTATCAAGCAAAAAATAAGGAAGAAAAAATTTTTATTGGTCATTGTTTAATTTGATAAAAATAATTGTGCCAGTTTATGCAGTGAGCAACCAAAGCTTGATATCAGTTTTTTTAATATCTGTGTAGGGCAGCATAATCGCGTAAAATCGTCTTTTACGCAAAATGTATGGGTACTTAATCAAGCGCAATTGAAGAACTATTCGCCTGTTGAAACTAAATGTTTCCACCTTGTATATATATAAAATGTGCCAGTATATCGTAGAATAATAATTGTAATCTATAGAAAGAAGGGAGATTGATATTTTAATAATTTTAAATAAATTGAATTGTATTGTATGTATTTTATATTAACTATAGTTGGGACAAAAAGCAGTCATTTGCGCAGAATTATTGGGATAATTTACACTTAAGTAAATATATAAAGTATTGCCCACTTGTAAATATAATTATTAGAATTATTTATATGTTAGGAAATAAATATTATGAGGGTAGAAACAACTATTGCAACTGTAATTTCTAAGCTCTGTGATAGGCTGAGAAACAAATGAATGAGTTTGATTATTACATTATTCAAAACAAACCAATTTCTTGAACAAAAACCGGCCAAGTTTGAGTCGATTATAGTTTTTACATTATTTTACTTTGAAGTATACAGGCTGTAAACGAATTCGTGTAATTCCTTCAAACCACATGATCTATTAATGGTATAGATTAACCTCGCACAGGATTTAGATAGAAACATTTTTTTTTCTAAAGTTTTTTTTTATGTGATAGAAAATTTCGATGCCATGCATAAATGAATGAAGGCACGGCGACACAGATGACTGGCACGACTAGCACGATATAGCTCCACGCAGTCAGTTAACTTGGGACGCTAAAATTACTCAGATACAGAATACCGTGGTTCATTTCTTGAAAACTTTTTTTATTGATTCTGAAAAAAACCTATGCAGGGTCAATCATACCATCAGATCATACCATCACATAGTTTGAAGGAATTACACGAATTCGTTAACACCCTGTAGTATGATTTTGAAAATAAAATGTGGCATTACTTTTTTTGACGTGTACCATTGGGCGATCCGGATAATGGCTGCTTTTTGGTGACTTTCTTGTAACTTTTTGGGACGGTCACAATTTATAACTATACCACTTTGCATGTAATGTTATGTACCTATTAGAGTAGTAAAATATCTTTGCTTCTACCGCTTTGTAGATAAAATTAACAAAATTATTACATTATTTGCCTAACTATGATGGCAAGTGTTTAACTGGAGTTTTAACTTTACACAGGGTTAATTTTCGAAGCCTACTACCCATCTACAAAATGTTGATGATATAGAATACAACGAAATTTCGTCGAATTTAATTTTTGGTACGTTTGTACATGTAGGTACTGTGCCTATTAGAAAAAAAAACTTTGATCTTTATATACGTTCTCAGACTAAAATTTCCGAGTTTCCGTAATAAAAAATATATTTTGTTGTTCTGTAGGTATCACAACACAAAAGAAAAAAAAACACTTTCTTAAATGATATACAAGGTGTCCCAAAAAGTAGTGTCAAGCGGAACTACAAACCTGAATCACCCCCATACATTGTTCCGCGATTTTTTGTTGTTTTCGAGTAACGATTTCTTTTCGTGTTTTAACCATAGTGATCCATGGTGATTGATCATAGTGACGTGAATACTTAGTTTTTTTTCTGAATTAGACGAATAGAGAAACTAATTAAAAAAAAACTTTTCATGAAACTATACTCAAAAACATCAGGGGGGTTACCATGATCTGTTAAAGCAGGAGTGTTTTAATATTATTACGAGAGTGGGAAAGTGACAGCGCTAGACAGCTCTCTAGCGCCATTTCTTACCCACTCTCCTAATAATATTATAACATTCCTGCTCTAAAAGATCATGGTAACCCCCCAGGTCATGTTTTTTTTATCGAAAACGGTGTAGGTGTTTCGGGTACCTACCTCTAAGGATGCTCTGATACTATTTTTTGGGACACCTTGTATTACGGCCTATTATTAATTATAATATAGTTATGTTCCGCTTGTATACATATACTAAAAGCACGTAGTTTGTTAACTGCAGTAGTATTGTATTGGCTTGTGCTATGATTGGCTTATTACTTACTAGCAATGCACTTCGATCTGTATTTTGTGTAACTTTTTGAACACTTATAGTTATATACTTATGTATAAATGAGATTTATAAATCGCATGTTATAAATAATCGTTATTTTCTTATAAAATAACATTACTTAACTATTTTGAAATTGCTTCTGTATCGTTCATAAACACACGGTTTATTGACCTTCATACAGAGAACGCTTAGCCTCGACGCTAATCAATTTAGTAATAATTTGACTTTTAAATCAGAGCTTTGCAAATGTACATTAAAACCGCTAATAGTTTTTTTTTATTCTACTCCACGTCGAATCACCACAAAATATAATAATATGAGAATTTTGTGGAAGTCATTGAAGTATTTATCATTGTAGTGTGTAGTTATAAATAGAATGATGGTTTTATTTAGATCAATTAAAATCTACGGAAAGATATAAGTATATAATTATTCGTGTTCAAAAAGTAACTATCTGGCCTGGGAATTTATTTTGTAAAAAATAACAATGCCTTATTAATTTCAATTATTATATTATTATTTTTATACAAGTAATTAATTATTTACACTGATAGTTAACCAGATCTTAACATTGATTAAAAAAAACAGATGTTAATCTGAAAATATTAAACAAACTAAACATTTGTTCTGTTATTTTACTTCTACGGTTTGTTTCTTTACAGATTTTTGACGGAGACTACGGTGAATTCTGACTATATTTAGTTACCAACATAATTCTGTAACTTTTAAATGCACCGATATTTTTTAAGATTTTTTTATTTTTCACAATAATTATTTTATATTTTTTATTTCCAAACCAGATCTAGTCTCATGTCACAGTTTTAAAAATAAGTTATTTTCACCTCTAATATTATTATAATTGTACTTAATTATTATATTTTCTTCTTTTACAAAAAATGATGTAAATATTATGTAAAAAATATTTTGCTGTAAATTGCACAGTAGTTATAAGAATTGACGAATAAAATAGAATAATATTCTTATAAAGATAGGTAGTTAAGTTTAATAAATACAAAAAATATAAGACAAATAGGTACACAACGCTATCTAAGCTGCGCTAGCCGAACTAATTTAAATACAAAATTAATTTTTAACGTGAAAAATAGCAATTATATCAAAATGAGAATTTTTCAATATAGATCTTAAGTTAAAGGTTTTTGCGTAAAAACCTTAATTTTAGTGTAAAATTTTAGTGTAACGTATTGTTTAAGTAAAATATGATTAAGAGAATTAAAAAGTAATTTAATAATTCTGTTTCCGATAAAGTTAAAATAACCGAATATGAGTATTACAACAGATGTAAGTGTTTACCGTACCTAAGATTGTAAATGAAATAAAATATTTTTATAATTTATTCATTGTTTTATTTAAAAACATATTAGTTTCTAACAATGTAAAGGTTCACCAGGTCGAAGAAGTTTGTTACAGTTAGATTTTTTTTTTATAAACGTTTCAAAATTTTACAGAAATTTTAGTTAAATTATAACTTTATTATTTAAAGTTTTCCCTATAGCAGTAGAATTTAAGAGCCATAACAAGATTTTATAGAAGCAATTTTATTGGTCTGCCATACTGTAATCCGAAGAAGAAATCGTTAAAAAAAACCTGGTTTATATTTTATTTATAAGTTGCTTCTTACACCTCTCACTTGCTTCGTTTTTATCCGCCATAAATCCTGAAACATATTTGTATTAAAAAGTAGACCCCACGCTAAGATTCCTCCTGTATCGTGTAAAAAAGACAAATGCCACCACCCAAACCGGGAAAAATATGTGTAGGTTAGTCAGAAAGGGGGTACTAATCCGAAAGGGTGATAAAGTACCCATAATAATGAATAACTTTTGTTTAACACTTTCCCCCAAAAGTCAATAGTTTAAGAGAAATAGTAGTTCAAAAATTAAAATCTATCTTTCCTCAGCTATGATCAGCTGTGTTTACATTTTAAGTCATATTTGGGGTCACGATTATAAAGCAAACTTTATCTGAATTCGTAACTAAAGCAGGGATAAAGAATTTTTGAAAAAAAAAAAAAAAAAATTTTTTATATGGAAATAAAAATTATCGAATTTTGTAATTTTAACACTTGCTTTAAAACCTTCATCTGTGATATTTTAAGTGGCATGCGGATTAGTACCCCCTTTCTGACTAACCTTGTACAAATAAATACATCGCGAATCCGGCGAGAACATCTTAAATGAGTTAACACAAAATAGCACCTTGTTTGTATACGACCCGTGAAGTACGACACATCAAAGAAGTCGCATTGGCAAATTCCGTAAAAATGATCATTTCCGAACTGAGTTCACTTCAAGTACAGAACTTCAGGGTTTATAAGTAGGTACTGCAGTGAAAAATAATCTTTACGCTGCGCTGGTGCAACAAGTGTGAGTGGCGCGAAAATGAGCGACTGCCACTGATTCTTCGTTCAGGTACATCGATGTAACTTCTTCGTTGTGTCGTGCTGTACGTTCTAGTGATTTCCACTTTTTTTTTAGTAAACGATTTGCATACAAGCCTTCGGCCCACCTGATGGATAGTGGGTAAGATTGCTGATGCTTTACCAACCTTAACCGCTAGCGGCCCGACCGACGAACCGGTTCGTCAGTGCCATTGTTTATCTATTGTGTCTATAATTATTACCAGTGATCGGAAAAAGGTGAGCTAATTTACCTAAACTTCAAAGAACAGAGACAAAAACCGGAGACTTCCTTACGACAACATTTTTTTTCGTGAAAATTATTCCGGGTTTCGGGATATCACTAAAGTCCATTTAATATTAATGATATTAGTACAGAAAACAATTAAATTTGTTTCCTATTTTTGTTTCCCAAAATTGTCACAAAACCAGATGACACGTTTTTCATTGTTTTTAAAAAAGAGATTGTTTATTGTTTTCAAAAAAGGAGATTGTCTTTTATTTTTTGAAAACAAATGAAAGACAATATCCATAGTCCGGTCAAGTTAGCCCAAAAAATAGGGGTAGGTTAACAGAAATTCGCATAGAGCTGAAAATTGGTACGAATGTTCGGAACACCATTATAAATGAAATGTAAAAAGTCCCCATCGATCCCACACTTGCAAAAAAAAATATTCAAGGTCAAAGTTCGCAAATATGGTTTTTTTGCGTTTTTTAGCCAAACGGTAAGTTTTATGGTAAAAATAGATCAGACAAAAATTGTAGATTATGCAATTATCTATAAAAATTGTCTACAATTTTTCTCCTAAACATCACCGTTTCTGAGATATAGTGGTTGGAAAAGTTGTATTCTTCATAATATGCGTTTCCACGCCACCTGGAAGGTAGTGTACTTGGCGCGTTTTTTTAACATGGTTTCCCCGATAGGCCTATCCCACAATCTATTGTGATCCTGTTTAATTCAATACTATTTCAAAATATGTAAAAACTGGTACTATTGGAAATGATGAAAGCCGTGTGAATTCTAAAAAAATAGGTAAAATTATCCGTCTCATTCATAATCATTTGATAATTCTGCATCCTCTTCTTCTTGTTCGTCTTCTTGTACTTCTTCTTCTGCTTGTTCTTCTTCTTCCTGCTGGGTGTAAGTAAATTGTTCTAACAGCGATGCATCAGATGTCTCCTCACTGATATTGTACGAATCCTCTTCTGATGGTGATTGTGGGATAGGCCTATCGGGGAAACCACGTTAAAAAACGCGCCAAGTACACTACCTTCCAGGTGGCGTGGAAACGCATATTACGAAGAATACAACTTTTTCAACCACTGTATCTCAGAAACGGTGATGTTTAGGAGAAAAATTGTAGACAATTTTTATAGAAAATTGCATAATCTACAACTTTTGTCTGATCTATTTTTATCATAAAACTTACCGTTTGGCTAAAAAACGCAAAAAAAACCATATTTGCGAACTTTGAACTTGAATTTTTTTTTTTGCAAGTGTGGGATCGATGGGGACTTTTTACATTTCATTTATAATGGTGTTCCGAACATTCGTACCAATTTTCAGCTCTATGCGAATTTTTGCACTTTGAAATATCTAATTTGACCGGACTACCAAGAAAATTCTCCCGATAAAAAAATGTTGTCGTAAGGAAGTCTCCAGTTTTTGTCTCTGTTCTTTGAAGTTTTGGTAAATTAGCTCACCCTTTTCCGATCACTGATAATTACAGTACTTGAGATTTTAAAGACAAAGTTGGAAAGTCTCATAAGCCTGTAATTTCACCGGCACCCATAACCTTCAAACCGGAACACAGCAATGCTGCTTAGCAGTAGAAACAGTTATGGTGGTAGTAAATAGTAATTGCTTGGACGAGCTCTTTTACAAGGAGCTCTAGTACATAAATCGCAGTAACATGGTTACAGCCGTTATATGATCATATTCCTAGTGATATGATCATATAACGGAAGATGCTTATACATAGAAAGCATTTCATCAAACTTAAGGAACTTAGAGAAATTAAAATCTTTTGTAAGGTTGTTTGGGTTTCCAAAGCAGAGTCGACGGAGTTCCGCTGAGCGGGGCTCCTATTTCTGTCTACAGGGTTTAAAGTAACCTAACATGAAGGGGATGACGGGGGCTTCGTTCGCTCGCTACGCTCGCTTACTCTAGCCCCCGTCATCCCCTTCGAACCTAACCTATCTGTGTAGGGGTGCCCCAAATTAGGGAGCCGGCTTCGCTTGCTCTTGAAATTAGTCAGTTGGAAGACAAGTTACAGTGTTGGGCTCAAAATCTAACTTTATATTCGTAGGAAGATGCTGATGAAACGCTTTCATAAAAGCATCTTCCGGTATGTAGGTTATATGTACATATAACTAGGAATATGATCATACAGGGTGTTAACGAATTCGTGTAATTCCTTCAAACCACGTGATCTACTGATGACACAGATTAATCCTAAATGGGAATTTTGGAAAACCAACTAAAAAAAATCAAAAAAGAATCTTTGTTTTCTATTTCTGAGTCATTTTAGAATCTTGGGTTATCTGACTGCAAAGAGCGATATCGCGTTAGTCGTGCTTACCAGCCATGGCGCCGTTCTTTCATTAATTTATGCGTGTCATCGAAATGTTCACAAAAATAAAAAATAAATTTGCAAAAAAAAAAATCTTTGTTTTTTTACTAAATCCTTATTAGATGGTTTAGATACGATCGGTAACAAAGCCGCATGAAAAATAATAATTTAATTTTAATCAAGCTAAATTCCGTGCGAGGCCTGTCTAGGTATATCAGCAGTAGATCATGTGGTTTTAAGGAATTACACGAATTCGTTAACATCCTGTATAACGGCTATAACTATGTAACTGCGATACATACATGGTCCACCTAATCACTTGGTCGGTCGTATAGTAATAAATATTTCTTAATCACCACTCCTGGCAATCGGATAGGCCGAGAAGCGGGAGGAGGAACAGGGGTATACTCACAACATAACTAAGGTCACCACCCCTCTTCTTCAGTTCAGCTTCCATATGTTTAGCGAGCTGTTCTTGTCTCGTGCCGGCCACTTCGATGTAGTGGCAGTGACTGCTCGCGTAGTGACTCGTCATGGCCTTGCGGTATTTCTGAGGATAATGTAGATTTCTACAGCTAAGAGGACATTGGTCCAAGTAAAACGCTAGAGAAATGGTTTTGAACATCATCGCGAATGGGGGCCGGGGACCTGTCCCCTGCCTGGTTACCTGCACGCACCAGTACCGACAAGCGCTGGCAGGTCGGCGCCGGTAACCCGATTCCTTTATACACTCCTAAATTTAATTCACCAGAAAAAATTTAAGGGCATGGTCAGTTACTGTAATAGAACATATAAAGAGAAAAAAAAAAGAAAATTATTTTGTTTGAAAACTGTACTTCAAAAACATCAATAATTGGTAAGAAAGTTCAATCACATTGACAATGATATTCGTACGCGCACGCACACACGCAACCCTTTTATCTATTCATTCAAAAAAAAGCCCG
This sequence comes from Amphipyra tragopoginis, assembly GCA_905220435.1. Classification (NCBI taxonomy): domain Eukaryota; kingdom Metazoa; phylum Arthropoda; class Insecta; order Lepidoptera; family Noctuidae; genus Amphipyra; species Amphipyra tragopoginis. Next base: position 18,160,830 of record HG992015.1, read on the forward strand.
CGCAATACATAGGCTGCGCACGAGACGGACGGCGCCAACTAGTCCGGCTCCCGCACCACCCTCGCTCGCCCCCACCCACACCGGCGCGTGCGCGTGTCGCCCGCCGCCCGCCGCAGTCGGCCGCCCGCAGTAATTAGGTTAAGTTGCGTGACGCGCGGTGCAAGCGCAACCTCTCGTTACCGCGTACCCGGTTTTTGTTGTATACGTAATTACATGTTGTGTTGATGAATACTAAATAGGCTTAATATTCGGTAAACTAAGGTCAAAGCAGACTGCATCGCGCCCTCTCCACCGAACCCGTCTCCTCAGAACGCAACAGAGAGGTTATTAAGTTTACGCGAGCGCGCAATACGTATTACCTGTTAACATCTGTTATTAAATTGATAACTACGATGGCTTCATACGATCATCAGTTCACGTCTCGAGAGTACCCTTTGTGTTAATACTTCATAAAAGGCCGGCACGCAGGTGAATCTTATCTAGATAGGTCGGAGCGAAAGTACCTAACCGAGGAGTTCGGGAGTCGGTGGACAGGCTGCGGCGGCCTAATTGCCTGGCCCGCGTGCCGCCTGACCTCACACCCATGGATTTTTACATGTGAAGTGAAATCAAACGGAGAGTGTACGTGAGTGAGCCCGATAGTCGCAAACTTTTAAAACAACTCGAAGTAAAAGGGCAAAGTGATGTTCTAATATCATTAAATAACTATCTTTTAATAAGTGCTCGCTTGTGTGTTGATAACAAAAGGGCGGTGGCCATTTTGAAAAATTGCTGAACTGTAAGTTTTTAATAACACTGTAAATTACCACCCTTATCAGCTGATTTCAATCCTTATCAGCTGATCCTAATCACTGTTAGCTAATCCCTTCAAATTCAAATCCCCATTGTCTCAGAACAAATTCTAACTTTTTAAATACGTGGAGTGGAGTGAGGGAGAAAGCATTTCTGTGTGTGTGTTGCACGGATTTCGCGCTATCGACTCGCTCGCACGCATTACATACCGGTATAGCTGACTGACGCTTGACTCACACAAGCGTATAATGGTGCATGATGTGTGTAGCTTACGCGCGGTGGGATGAATTTCATTGATAGTCCGTGTCGTTGACGTAGTATTTCTAGTATTAGAGTATTATGTGCATAAAGTTATTCATATTTTCAGGATCAAACAAAAGTAAATAACTTTGTTAGATTTAAATAAATTATATTAATGATTTTACATTTCAATAAGTATACCGCTTCCGTATGTACCCTTAAATTTTTTCTGGTGAATTTAATTTAGGGGTGTATATACGCCCTAAGGCTTCCCCAAGATGTCTCCTGCTGGCTTTGCAGTGATAGCGAATCCTGTGACCCCGGCCATAGGTCCTCGGACGACCATCGTGGTGGTTTTAGTTGGTAAGAGCCCGACATAACCTTCCCCCTTCTCCAGGATTGAGGGCCACCAAGACCTCACCTTACTTACGTTCAAAAAATCGCCAAGGTCTCGTTGAAAAGAACATATCAAAGTTCTAGAACTACCTACCGTAGACACATTAGGCCTGGATCCATGGACAATGTTGGACGGAAAGAACACGGTATCTCCAGGGTTCATCTCCAAGTAGACGCGCTTGTGTTCAGGAGCCACTTCCCCCGAGTCCACGATGCCGTAGAAGAAGAGTTTGGCGGCCTAGAAGTAAGAATATTTTACGAGGAGAATAGGTTTTTATGCTGGACATAGCAGCTTGAAATCGGAATTGAATCACAGCTGAATCACGGCCGTTCGACCTTTATCTTTGTAAGTAAGAAATTCAAACGGCCTTAGTTCGATTGCGATTTTAAGCAATTTCTCTTCTCTATCTGTTTTGGTCAACATCTGTGACGAGAAAGTGCTTCCCTAACTACCCCATTCGTCCCGCCTTATATAAATCTCCCACCTGGACATGAGTTGCCTTGGCTGACCTTGATGTTTTTGAACAGACTTCGGGCTCAGGTTGGCCGAAGTAAGGAAAATCTGTTTAGGGGGATTCACGGACATGGAATTGTCCGTGAATCCCCTGGAGTGCAAATGTGGTGCTGTTTCTTAAGCGATGAGACACTTAACATCATGTCCTGCGGGCCCTGATACCTGTGTAGTGACACTGCTGACGCATTAGTTTTGTATACTCAGCCGCATGATTGTATTAGCGCAGCACAGAGTCGTTTCCCCGCAGTCATACAGTTACAGCGGTTATGCACTGCATCCGATCCGAATCCGTGAAAATACGTTCCGAAGTAGTCATAGAACTATTTGTATGGTAGATTACGCACTACATCCGGCATCCGTCATCCGATTTCTAGCCGTCATCCGTGAGTTTCTAATTCGGAAGAACAATTGACGGACCGAAGTAGCCGTAGTACTATTTGTATGGTAGTTTACGCACTACATCTGTCATCCGATTTCTAGCCGTCATCTGTGAGTTTCTAATTCGGAAGAACAATTATTGACGGACCGAAGTAGCCGTAGTACTATTTTTATGGTAGTTTACGCACTACATCCGGCATCCGTCATCCGATTTCTATCCGTCATCCGTGAGTTTCTAATTCGGAAGAACAATTGAAAGACCGAAGTAGCCTGAATTGTTTGAATTTGGACCAGAGATCGGAATAGTGCGTAAGCAACATCCGAATTCGGTCCGAGATTTTTGTATCCGTATTTTCACGGATTCGGATCGGATGCAGTGCGTAATCGCTCTTAGGCCGATATAGTATGTAGTTTATAGTCAATCATGTATTTGGACACTAGTACCAGTAAAGTAGGTATACATATATATGTCCCATCATTTTGATCTTCATTGAGTAATCATGCTCCCATACCCCTACAACTGCACGTTAGATGGGCTCATGGACGCTACTGAAAATGCATTCTCATAGCTGAGTTCTGGGTGGATACAGTTTGGATTGCCATCGACACCCTAAGAAGAAGAATCACGTAGTTGACATAATATTTAACAATACCAAAGGATAGTCTCATACGCACATTGACTTCATCGCAGTGTTCATACAAGACATCCGCCTTATGTGATCCGGGCAAAATGTAGAGGCAGCCGTTGTCTCTGGTCACGGGATCTATGGCCGTCCACGTGGTCACGATCTTGTCTGCGGGCCGGAACGGGAAGTACAGCAGGTCCTGGAGAAAAAAACACATTTATAATATTAATAAATGTTTATTTTCAATATAATATGTGTACTTGTTTTGTTTGCTGCCGTCAAGTTTTGATTTATCATTAGGTAGGTATAGCATATTTGGGCTGTGGGTTAGGGGACTCGTCTCCCTACTAGAGTTCCGCGTGCGCCTCTCAGGACGATGTGGGGCAAGGCTTCACAGAAGGAGAGGCCTGCTAGGGTCGCGGTGCATGCAGTGCGACTCCCGCAAACCCCAATACAGGTCAGGGGAAGGAACACCGTGGGTTTTTAGCCGGTAAGAGTCCGGCATAACCCTTCGTCTTTCCCGGGCGGCGGGTATCCATTAGGATTTTCCCACGATAAAAAAAAGGTTTAATATATTTAATAGTGATAGCCTAGGCTGGTTGAACGCTGCCATGTCGGGTCCGAGATAGATCCTGTACCGCACGTCTAGCTTTTCCAATTCATGTGCGGATCAGAATTTGATTATCACTTGCGTTAACGGTGAAGGAAAAACATCGTAAGGAAACCTGTACACCTGAGAGGGCCCTATAAAGTTCACAATGTTGTGTGTAGTCCATCAACCCGCGTAAAGTAGCGGTTACTAGGAGGCAAATACCGTTAATGAGCTTATATGACTATGATTGCCTGGTAGGTCTTGGAGAAAAACGTTTCGTGAAGATACCTGATGCGCCGGGTGTTCGCCGGTGCCGGGCGGCTTGTTGATGAGCATGCAGTTGACAGCGGTGATGTCTTCCCCTATCAGCTGCGCCACAATATGCAGCAGACGAGGGTCCTCGGAGTACGTGCTGTAGACCTCGTCGTAGAGGAGCTCCTGGATCTGAGTATAACGAGTATCAGTTCTTAAGCGCAAAAAATGACCCTGTAGTGAGTTTTAAAAACGTTGCCTCACACTAAGATTTCTCTTGTATCGTGGGTGCGTTTACAGACACAAATCTCACTTACACAAACGCCCAGACCCGAAACAACCATCTGTAGGCCATACAATTTTTTTTCCGTCTGGGAATCGAACACACGATCCGTAGCGTAGAAGCCAATCGCTTAGCTACTGCACCAAACGTGTCGTCAGTAGATGTTGGTGCGCTGATGGTAGTTTTTGAAATGGATTCTCTCGAGAAAACCACATTGAGATTATCAAAGAATCGAAAGCAGGCTCGTAAGTTGGACTAGGTACTTTAAACCGCCGGGAGGACACGGCGTCGTAGACGCTGGCAAAGTGTGCCGCTTAGGAGGAGCCGCGCCGTGCCCTCACCTCAGGAGTAGGCAGTGACCTGTCGCTGTCGGCCGTGGTCGAGTCCATGGTCGACAGCGTGGAGTCCTGGGACGAGGTGGTGTCCGGGAGGATGCGGAAAGGGTGAGGGAGATTACCTCCACTCACCCGGCCCGCAGCCGGACCGGGCGTCGGCGGAGGGCGGACAACGCCCTCTTCCAGCGGCCTAAATGGGTCCAGGGGCGACGGACTTGGGGAAGTCTGTCGCCCCCCACACGTCAGGACCCAAGGCGGCGGCGCGAAGTGTTCCAAGTGCGCCTCTCTTAGACGGCGCGGGGGGAGTCTAACACCTCACTCCCCCCGCAAAACCGAGGAGGCCCGCGGTGGCGGGCTGGCACCAGCCGGGGGTTGCGGAAGTATCGTTAGTTCCCGTGACCCTCGGCGCAGGTGTGAGATGGAACACCGGGGTGGTTTTAGTCAGGAGTCTGACAGACCCCTCCACCCACCCCAGGGCAGAGGACATCCATGAGGACTTAAAACCCGAAAAAAAAGGTACTTTAAACCGGGGTCCAGAGGCGGCGGACTTGGGGACGTCCGTTCCACGCGCGCCTCTCAGATGACACAATATGGGGAGTCTCACTCCCCCCGCGATTGAGGCCTGCAAAGTTTAGCGCGCCGGCACTAGTTGGGGGCTGCGGACGAATGTACTGCTCCCGCGGCCCCCGGCCTAAGTGTGCGAGGGAACACCGGGGTGGTTTTAGTCAGTAATAGTTTGACAGACCCCTCCGCCCTCGCCCACCCCAGGGCGGAGAACATTCATGAGGATATCCAACCCGAAAAAAAAAGTAAGTACTTTAAACCGAAAATATTAAAATTTGTTGGACCAGCCCTCCGATTCAGAACCTTTTCGGTAAGCAGCTGTTGACCGATTCGTATATGATTCTCGTGGCAAGAGAATAAAAAGTAAGTTCAAAAACTACCCGACTACTGAAAAATTATCGTCTATAAAATAAACAACTTAAGTACACGTAATATATTTTAATGTGTTTAGGTAATACATAGGTATTCATAGTGGTGTTCCGAGTATAGCCGTGGTCCGTTATTTATAGACAAACTACTTACATAAATAATTATTTACTTGACCTTAACATAGCAAGAACAAAAGATATGTAAAACTATGCGTTTGTAGTTTTAATAGTCAATAGTCATTTATTGGTAACTAGAGGTCGGTCACGGCTTCGCTCGCGTGGATGTAGATTATCGCGTATTCCGTATTTTTCGGGATAAGAGTAGCCTATGTCCTTCTCCAGGTTCCAGACTATCTCTGTACTAAGTTTCATCAAAATTGCTTCAGCGGATTAGGCGTGAAAGCGTCACAGACAGAGTTACTTTCACATTTATAATAATAATAGGGATTTATGAATAGTTACGGTTTACTCACGTGCATTTTTCGGGATTGCCCGACTAGTTTCGGACCCAAACAGTTCGTCTCGCGACCTCGCCGCGTGATCAGCTCATGATTAAGGGCTCCGTTTGGGTCCGAAACTAGTCGGGCAATCCCGAAAAAATGCACGTGAGTAAACCGTAAATAATGATAAATATGAATGTGTCTCACGAAAGTTATAATACAAAAATAGTAGGGATAGTTGATTACCTACATTTTTTTTTTAAATCATTGCCCCACACTAAGATTTCTCTTGTATCGTGGGTGCGTTTACAGACACAAATCTCACAAACAAACGCTCAGACCCGAAACAACTATCTGTAGGCCATACAAATTTTTGTTCCGTGTGGGAATCGAACCCACGACCCGTAGCGCAGAAGCCAATCGCTTAGCCACTGCACCAAACGCGTCGTCATTACATTTACATAACATTATAATACGAACGACATAATAACATGTTCGGTATTCAATCCCTCTTAATTAATGCGAAAGTAACACTGTCTGTCTGTGACTTCTTCACAACTAAACTACTGAACCGATTTTGATGAAATTTGGTACAGAGATACCCTGGAACCTGAAGAAGGACATAGGTTATTTTCATCCCGAAAAACGTGGAGGACACGATAAACGACATCCACGCGGGCGAAGCCGCGAGCAACCTCTAGTCACTACATAATATAAAACAAAGTCGCTTCTCGCTGTCTGTCTGTCTGTCCATATGTATGTTTACATCTTTAAAACTACGCAACGGATTTTGATGCGGTTTTTTTTAATAGATAGAATGATTCAAGAGGAAGGTTTATATCGGGTGTAAAAAGACCCTTAACGATAACGAAAACCACGTATTCTACCCATCATTGGGATCATTTTTTTCGAACAAACCATACCTAGGAAATCATTGGTTTTGGAGATATTGAAGGTCAAAGTACACATTTTTTCCAAAAACGATTTCCAAGTCATAATACTAAACTTTCTTCCATACAAAAATCAAAAATTTAAATTTTTCCTAACAAATTACGCATTTGAAGTTACAAAAACGCAATGAATGTCAAACGCACACGACCGCCTTGGCTCGGCTGTGTGGCCGCTGCACGCATGCAAACGCGCGGCATCGCCACAACCATAATTTGCGCGTTACAAAAAAAGCGTTTTTTTTCATGCCAAAAAATAAAAGTCGTTTCCCAGCAATTATTTTTGGTCAATGTAATTTAGTTTGATGTACAGAGTGCGTAGATTTCGGCTATGTGATGGGTCTTTTTACACCCTGTACCTATGTATAATATATGCATATTATAGTGGAGAAAAACGCGGAATACGTGATAAACGACATCCACGCGGGTGAAGCCGCTGGCGACCTCTAGTTATCTATAAAGTTGCAGTTAGCCACACAAATTATTTTTGGTAACATTAAAGTTAACTTTTAAGATCAATCTCCACGATAATCATTCAGCAAAACATATTTTTTTTATTAGCTATGAACTTAAAAATATAATTAACATGTATTTTTAAAGTACAAACTGACAAATAAATAACATCTAATTATTTCTACTTTTGCTATTGTTTTTATACACAACAAAGCATAGTACTATCTATCTATCTAATTAAGCTGGGAACTAATTGTGTTTTGTCCGTTTTTTTTTTTAAAAATAAACATTAGGTAAAGGCATTGACGTAAAAACAAATTGACCTCGGGTCAGCGCAGCGCTGAAAAATAGTCAAACCAAATGTAGACTAATTTACGTCAAGGTTTTAAATTATCAAGATAAATATGCCCCTTGATAATTATCGCGATAATTATCATGATAATTATCCGATAATTATCAAACAGAAATAAGCCGAGCAATATTAATATTTACGTTAGAAGCAAGTAGTTTAATAAATAAATTATACACATTTGACAGTTAGTTCAGTCAGTAAGAAACACGACGACACGGGGAATCCCCCGCTATTGATGTTATGTGGCGCGTGTTCCGATACACGCAGTCGCTGAATGCGACAAATTAACCAGTGGCAAATATTTTCGATTATACTTACTTATCAAAGATAATTAATTATCAGCCTATATTTATCTTGATAAATATGATATGATAATTATCACTTCGAACCCTGATTTACGTAAATGGGTACAGACGAATCTTCGTTTTGTGAAAAGCTAAATTAGGCATTGTGATGATGACACAGGATTTAAATTCATCATCATCATCATTCAGTCGAAAGACATCCACTGCTGGTCATAGGCCTCGCCCAAGCATCGCCACATCGACCGGTCCAGTGCTTCTCGCATCCAGCGGATTCCTGCGATCTTCACGCTGCGTCTTCCGGTACGCGTCGCCACTTCAGATCCTTTCGGCCCCATCGGCCATCCGTTCTGCGAGCAATGTGCCGCCCATTGCCACTTAACTTAGGCAATTCTTCGAGCTATGTCGGTTAGATTGGTTCTACTGCGCATCTCATCATTTCTGATATGATCATGCAAGGAAACTCCGAGCATAGCCTCTCCATTGCCCTTTGGGTAACTTTGAGCCTTCTTATGAGGCCCATTGTATTGTGAGCGACCACGTTTCAGTGCCGTAAGTAATCACTGGCAACACGCACTGGCCAAAAATTCATTTTGAGACCCTGCGGTGGTTGGCACGAAAAGATATTACGTAGCTTCCCGAACGCTGCCCTGGTTGGGCAGCATTCGGGAAGCTACGTAATATCTTTTCCCATCTCTTCCTCTGTGCGTTTATAACTACAAAAAATTTCCATCCCTAAGAAACGTAATAGAGGAAGAGATGGGACTAAACCGATAATTCATCATGAATCCAAGAAGGGAAATGAGATACCTAACTAGGTATGCACGCATTTTCTAGTTGAATTAATTAATAACTTTCAAGTTAAGCTTTTCAACATAACGCGGCTAATTCTGTATGTATTTGAAATTCTGATGCAGTCAGGGGACAATTTTTTTTTAAAACAATTCACTGGTGTATTTTCTAATATAAATACACTAATTATTATAAGTGTATATAGCTTTTTCAATATAAAATGTCACTAAACGTACTTAAACTTACTTAATAAGATTGAATATCAGAAGCGAGGTCATTGATAAATATCGAAAACAGTATAGGACCTAAGTAAGAGACTTGAGGGACTCCTGATTCAGCATAGTAAGAAAGAGACTCAAAACCTCGTCATAAGCTATAACTATATAGCATGACGTTCACACTATACGCTAGCCGGGCTTCTATGTATAGCAAGTTATTTGACGGCGGTCCGTTGGGCGAGGGACGGGGCGGGACCCGAGAAACGTACGATATAGCTCTGAGAATCGCTCAAGTTTATCGTTTACAACAAGCCAATACTTTATAGCATAGCGTTGTGTGAACATGCCCATAGAAAATGTATACTGAGCGATACGCTATATTTAGTAGTCTGCATAGTTGCACTTAACTAGAAGCCACCCATAGCAATGAGTTCTAGTTTTCTTACTAACCTTATCAAAGGCGCTTGTAAAATCTGTGTCAATGATGTTTACTTAACTTTTCACCACGGCATTATTTTCGTGATGACGCGAGAGAAGAAGGTCAAATGACTGAAATTACCAAGGATGAAGACCTACCTTATTGATATAATCCTCTGGCTTGGCCCCTTCCTTGCACAGAGAGCGATCTTTGACCACTGTGACACGTCCCTTTTCCACTCTCTTCTCACACACATCCGTGAAACGTTGTCTAGAAATTAATATAAGTAAACATCAATCATCATCATCAAAACAAGTATTTCCTAATGATGATATTACACGGTTCACTTCTGCCTTTCAATTTGGATGAAGCAACCAAATTGAACCATGTAAACATAAAGGTGAATCATTCAATATCATTGATCAATAGCATAAATTATACTTTCATTTTTTCACCTTTCAACCAAAGTGAACTAATTTGGTAGAACCGTGTAATATCGTCATAATAGACGCCGCTATTTTGTGATGAGGCTGACGTCACAGATGACTTTCGGTGTCTTTAGGTCACTGCACGTAACGACAACCATAGGTATTTATCGAGCTGCCCTCCATTCATTTTCTAGGGAACTAATTAATGGAACAGCGAAATTAATATTTGGTCAGCGACAAAAATCGTAATAATGCGTATCTTTTTTACACGCAGAAAAATATTTGACAATAATCTCTCAGCTGATCATGCATCGCTGATAATTTCTTGTTTTATTTCTTTTAGTGTACAATAAAGTCTATCTATCTATCATTGATCAATGGAGAAGGTAACACAAAACGCAAGCAGATGGCAGTACCTTTATACTTAGTTATTTCAATTAATCAGAACAACAATAAGAGTGCATTGTACAATCGAAAGTGCCATAATTTAACCTACCACATTAATGTTTTTACTGATCAAGTTATTTATAACGCCAATCAAGATTCAAGTCAATCCCTGAGTAGTTAAATTGTACTTTTATTAAAAAGATTGTAAGTATATCAAGTAACTTACCTGTAGCTATTCAAAGCTGGTAAACTGATGAGCTCCTTGACCACCAGGAATCCATTGTCTCTATAGAACTGCAAATGCTCTGGTGATAAAGGGTACTTGTCTGAAGACTCCGCGAGCACACTGTAACACGTTTACTGATCACATCATGCTGAACAAGGCACTCGCAATGACCGCCAAACAGAACGGTCATACTCATATGACCGTTCTTTGGTCCATGTCGACCTAATCACTGTGTTTGGCAGACGGTGTTCATCACCTTTCAACCGAGAGACGTCCACTGCTGGACATAGGCCTCATAGCATCGCCATATCGACCGGTCCTATGCTTCTCGCATCCAGCGAATTCCCGAGACCTTCACCAGATCATCGGTCTACCTTGTAGGAGGCCTAACCACGCTGCAACTTCAGGTACACGGTCGCCACTCCAGAACCTTTCGGCCCGATCGGCCATCCGTTCTGCGAGCAACGTGACCCACCCACTGCCACTTAAGTTTGGCAATTCTTCGAGCTATAAGTTGCGCGGAGAAGGTTTGCCGATAGCCTCATGACGTCACGCGTCGATGGTCGGTACGATTAGTAGGTAGGCCAGACGAGCACGGGTAGCGGTCGGTGAAGTGGGAGGGGCAGTCATAGGCAAACCTTCTGCGCGCGACTAGGATGTCGGTTACCTTGGTTCTCCTGCGGATCTCATAATTTCTGATATGATCACGTAGGGAAACTCTGAGCATAGTCCTCTCCATTGTATTTTGGGTGAGCCTTCTTATGAGGCCCATTGTGAGCGACCACATTTCAGTGCCGTAAGTAATCACTGGCAACACGCACTGGTGTGTTGACAATGTTCATGGTTCGTTTTTGTTAGACAGAAAGATGCTTCCCGTTATCTTCATCATCATCATCAATCCGTTGACGTCCACTGATGAGCATCCTCTCCCAATAACCACCACAATGGACGGTTAAAGAGGAAATTACCATACTCACCACGTTTGGCAGGCATGTTGGTGATCACAGTTAGTTATAAGCACATTCTCTTGATTTAATCCGTCAGTCGCCTTATCGACATCCAGGGATTGGTAAGAGGTGGCCTATTTTTTGCCAGTAACCACACTTATCCCATTTTATTGATGACATTTTATTATATTTCACAAAAGTGATGTGCAATCTCACAAAGAATAAAGAAAAAGTAAAACACAGGGCCTTATTACAAAAGATGGTTTAAACCAAGACTAAGGTAAACCCAGGTTTAAAATATACACATCACTTTGTCATAAAACAAAAAGGGACGGGGCTATTTTAAAACCTAGGTTTTTCTTAGACCAACTTTTGTAATAAGGGGGAATACGTCTGATTGACGGTACTTACCTGCGCTGCTACATAATCCAACATTTAACTTTTAACATTTCAAATAAAGTACTTCGAATTAATGTGAAAATTTTAAACAATTTTATGGTAAGCTATATCAAAATGAAAACAATCTTTAACATTATCCCAAACTCGCCTTTTACACGACTACCTTCTAATTTATCATTTTGCTCTTTAGCAGACACTAATAAATCACAATTTAGTCAGAACACTAAACATCCAATTAAAAATTCGAATAAACTATTAAAAACATAGATAAAAATATATTTACCATTTCGGAATAATTTTAAAATTTTTGCTAGCCATCATAAACTGTACAAAAACTGTTGTTTAAATAACGAGAAAACACTTATTTAAAAAAATAGCAGTTCTAAATAAAAATATATCGTCGCCACGTCAGACAACCGAAAAGTTTTAAGTAAATATAAATAAGTATGTTAATCGTGTAAACTCATGCTTAACCTTAATAGTCCATTTTATGTATCTATTATTTGGTTGTTTTTTTCAAGAAAAAAGACAGACAAGTGTGTGTCGGACCATGCGCAGTGTGGGGTTCCGTAATAGTCGTTGAAAGCATAATGCATTAGGTGCTTGTTGTTTTTTAGATTTTTTGATGACACCTTTGAAAACTTTGTGGGGGGGGGGGGGGACATGTTGTTAACGACTTTCGGAGCTCATATTTCACCAAATGATCTAAAAAATTGGAGGAATCTTCATGTCATACGGCAAGACGTATCCAAGGATACATACAGGGTGTTAACGAATTCGTGTAATTCCTTCAAATCACATGATTTAATGGGATAGATTGACCCCGCACGGGATTTAGATTGATTGAAAATAAAAATAAAGTTTGTTTTTTTCCAATTTTTTTTGTCATAGGAAAGGTAATGGCCCATTTAGTGTGAAAAATATACCTACGGCGTACAGAAATGAAACATGGCGAGAATCAAAGACAAATGATTATACTTTTCAATGGTAAGTGGCGCATTACTGTGGCTGATGGGGATCATGAAATAATAATAATAAAAAAATGTAATCTTAGGTAGATTAAAAGTATGAAAACTTAACTTATAACTTGTGGTTTTGGAAAAAGCACAGATCACAACGACGAATGACGAAGGACTGCGAAGGGCGAGGTTAGGAAGGCGCTGCCGATGTTTTTCTACCCGCTGTGGGCCAGGCAAGGCATTGTATTATTGCGCGAGCGCAACAAAGCTGGTTATCAACTCGGGTGAGACAGAGACAGCAATATACGTGTCATTACCTGACCGAACGAGTTTGCTTTATGATTGTGTGATGATGATATTTTTATTTAACAAAACAATGGCAAAGTAAGTCTGTTTGTTTCATTTTCAAGTCTAAACCACTGAACCGATTTTGATTAAATTGCCATGTAGAGATATACCTATTGGATTTGGAGACGGACATAGTATACTTTTTATCCCAGTGACATGTTTCCATGGGATAAAATAATTTACAGACGGGCGAAACCGCTGTGATGCAGCTAATTATTATCCAATTTTTATTGGTCTACTGCAAGATCTCTCCATTGAATAATTTTTTTCTTTTTACATATAATGAAAAGTGGGTTATGCCTGCATTATTTACCACCATTTTCGTTTTTGTACAAAAACATTTTTGAATCGGGTCGGATTATGGGCCATGACCTTTCGATGCCATGCATAAATGAATAAAGGCACGGCGACACAGCTGACAGGCACGACTAGTCCGATATCGCTCCATACAGTCAGTTAATTTGGGACGCTAAAATTACGCAAATACAAAATACCATGGTTCATTTGTTGAAAACTTTTTTTGTTTATTTAATTTTAGCAGGAGCTTCAATAAGAACACAAGACTAAAAATTATAAAAAAAGGCAAATCATTATTTCAAGTGATATACTAAACATTGTTATTTTTTTCTTGGTTCAAAGTAAACCTCAAAAAATCATTTTTTAACCATTGTAAAAACAGAACCTATATAAGATCACCATTTAATAAAGGTTCCGTTGTACCTCTTCAGGTACGGAACCCTAAAAACACGTAAAAATGTCCCCCTCTCCGGCGGGGGGGATTACCCCCCTCCTCCCAGCCCCCTACCCAGTCCCTGTCAAGGTAACTTATTTCACAAGTATGACTGTTTCTAACACCCGAAGCAAAAATAGTTTGTCTTAAGTTCGAAGTCATCACAGCTCCAAAAACCGTCAATTCCAAAAATTTTTTGCGCAAGTTTTACGAATTACACGTAATTACTCGCTTAGTTCGTAAAACTTGCAGTAGTCGAATTGCTGCAAGTGTGAACAGGTTAAAAGATGAAGCCAATAAAATTACCCGTTTCAGAAGTTGGTGGGAAACTTCTTTCTAATCTATCGGTTGGAGTGTACGTAACGGGGCACTGAGGAAAAAACAAAACTATGGCAAAAAATTTTTTTTTCTCAAATCGTTCGTTTCGTGATTCTATCGTATAAAACACCTAAAAATAAGGCGAAAAGCATCTTGGTGATTTTTGTCTCCGACCAACCGTTTGTCGTAAAAACGATGCCGAAGGCGAAGGCATCTGTTCAAAATGCAATATTCCTGTACTAGGAGAATTTAGGATGCAAGAGCGAGCGAAGCGAGCTCGGGACTTGGGGCACCCAGACTCGGACAGGTTAGGTTAGAAGGGGATGATGATCCCCTTCGTGGTTATTTTTTTTAATCCACTCAGAGATACGAGCCCCGCATAGTGAAGTTCAGAGGATAGCCGTGGTGCCCGTGGTCATGTGCCACTTTGCTGTAAAGCTTATGATTGCCTACTACTGTTAGAATGCATTGTTTTGTTAGGGTAGGTGGCATACGACCACAGACCACGGTTATCCTCTGAACATCACTATGAATATGTATTAAATACATTAAAATATATTACGTGTAAGTTGTTTATTTAATAGAAGATAAATATTGAATAGTTTGCACATAACAATTTCAGATGATAATATTTTCTTGTTTCATTCATTTTTCAGTAGTCTGGTTTTAGTTTTTGAACTTACTTTTTATCCAAGTCATTTTTTCATAGTGCCCCGTTTCGTATCCACTGACCGCAATGGACATAGGGTACCTTTCATCCCAAAAAAAAGTACTGCTCCCGCGAAAAACAACAATAACGTTCATAGATGGCGCCACGTGTCTTTCGAATCATGAATGAATTTTATTATTATAGAAACTGCCGTAGTGTGTCAAATTCTAAATTAATGCGAGCGAAGCCGCGGGCAAAAACTAGTAATAAATATATTTGTCTCTTTTTCTTGCGGTGTAAGAAAGATGCCCCCTTATTACAAAAGATGGTTTAAACCAAGACTAAGGTAAACCCAGGTTTAAAATATAACCATCACTTTCTTACGTCATAAAATAAAAAGAGACGGGACTATTTTAAAACCTAGGTTTTTCTTAGACCATCTTTTGTAATAAGGCCCATGGAGTTTAGCGAGCTCACGAAAACTATTGCCGTTTGCGTTTGCAAACCAGTAGTTACTAGAGTAGACATCCTTCCCGCCGCCCCATCCCGTTGTCTACCGTACAAACAAAAAATTAAACAACATTAATATGGAAATATATTTATTTAGATTACAATAGTAAATAACTTAACAGTCTCCAGAAGAAAATGGTATTTACATTCTGGAAGTAGCGTCGCTGTAAGCTGCGGGTTACAAGTAGCTTCGTATTGTAAACATTAGCTTGCATTGAAGTTATCACGATCTCCGGCCACCCTAGTGTGTGGCCTGCGGGCGACGGGTTAGGGGACCCGTCGACCAATAACAGGCCCGAGAAGACGACGCGCATGATTGTGTTCCGTGCGCGCCTCTCAGGAGGACGTGGGGCAAGGCTCCACAGAAGGAGAGGTCCGCCAGGGGCTGGCGGACCGAGGCCTGCCGGGGTCGCGGTGCATGCAGCTGCGAATCCCGCGACCCCAGCCAAGGGTCAGGAGAAGGAACACCGTGGGGTTTTAACCGGTAAGAGTCCGGCATAACCCTTCGCCTTCCCCAGGCGAAGGGCATCCATGAGGATTTTCCCACGACAAAAAAAGGGGTCTACTCTGAAATACGAACGTTCAGGTTTCAGATCGAAACGAAACAACGACGAACATCGAACTTATAAATATACGATCAAAGTATTGTCAAACAATAGTTCATATTAGATGTCAATTAACATTTAGGAGTAGGGTAGGTAAACGAGATACAAAATGTCAAATCGGGTAAATCGAATCGTTTGTTGAATTCGAAACACTTTCGTGGTTGGAAAACGTACTAGCCGCCAGATGAAACTTTTCGTACCTAGTTCGATTTTCGGAGTAGACCCCCTTTATCTACATTACCTACACGTGGATGTAACGCTATACTTGCCTGCCAGCTACTTGCATCGTGTAAACGTGTGTTTACACGTTTACATGATGTGTAAACATCGTGTAAGATTTAGCTGTGTACTAACTAGTTTTGCTTGACATACTTATTATAAGTAATTCTATGAAAGAAAATGTTTCCTATAAAATATGCAAATCTCGCGACAAGCTTTTATATCATTTAATAAATTGTGTAATACATGTAGGTACTAAATTGATTAGTTTGATTTAATTTAAAGTTCTTCTTTTTAGGGCAATTAAATAAAAGCTTGTTTTTAAAAAGTTTCTTTTTACCATGTTTTTTTTTCTTTTTTGTTATGTTTGGGAATGTTTCTAAGTCTGTTTTCGTGTTCTCCTCAGCAAGCCCTTTCATTTGATACTGTGCTAGTAGAGAAAAATTAACTAGTCCGCCATCTTGGATGATCCGCCATATTGGAATTAGAATGACGTCATATAGCTAAGCATGCATTGTCATCAAAAATAAGCGTACCTATACCAAATTTCAACTCAATCGGTTAAAGATAACTGATTTAAAATCCAGTTGTAAGATTCCACCCGGACAAACATACCTACATACATACATTGCAAGTTAAATAAAAGCTTGTAAAAAATTGGCTACCCTTTTAGAAGTTATACTGTATGTCTTTATTTATCACAATAATACTTACATTACCTTAACCTGTGCAACAACAAAAACAATATGCTTTTATGTTATTAATGTTAATAATTAATCACAATTTTTTATTTATTTTTAACCTTAATCATAATTTCACAACTTTTTTATATCTTTGATAAAAACCTTGGTTAGAACAGTAGTCACTATACAGCTATATAAAAATAAAACAACATAAAAAGCATACTATGTAGTGATACGCTCTTGTTTATTGCTATAATATACACATATGCTTTTGCTGTGACATAGATAAAATCAACATACCTACTATAAATTATACAAGACTATTTTTACTATACACTAAACCAAATACTAGTTGGTTCAGAATCACCACGGGAATCGATTGGTATAGTTTATATACCACGTTATATTTTGTTACAATAATAAGTTTATATTTCAACCTGGGTTCAATAGTATAGGCTACAGTCCGCGAGGCCTAAGCTGAGCTTTGCATTTGTGTGAGAATGAATGCAGACGCGTCCTTTGCTTGGTTTAAACCGGTTTATACTGCTTTTTGGCAATCGATTCTATGTGCACTCACACAAATGCAAAGCTCAGCTTAGGTCTCGCGGACTGTACACATATTAGTGTACTGCGAATCCTTAATGATATGTCTACACCAGTGCGCTTTCATGTTCATCTTGCGCTTTCAATTTTCAATTCCTCTTGCGTCAAGCGCATGCAATAATGATTGCCGTAAGACTCGAACTAGTATTCGGGCATGCGCTATTGCATGCGCTATGGCGCTTCAGGCATGCGTCAGACGAAAGCGCAAGATGAACATGAAAGCGCACTGTTGAGGCTTGAAGCGTTCGGTTCGCTAAACTTAAGTGTAACTTAAGACATGAATAGAGGTACTTGTAATTATAGAACGCGTAAAATAACTTTGTCCCTCTGAAGTGAGGAACAGAACGCTCAAAGCCTGTTTTCAGAGCGGCAAAGTTATTTTACGAGTGCTGTTGTCTAATAACAACCTCTGCGTAGCACACCACGTCTCACGCATACCGAAGTTCCAGTAGGAACTGAGGGACTTAACGCAACATAAACAAGCATTTAGTAAGAACAGGTGTAAAACTTTTTTTAAACAGACTGTAACTACAGGTTGCAAACGAATTTGTGTAATTCCTTCAAACCGCGTGATCTACTGGTGACACTGACTGACACAGCATAGGTTTTTTTCAGAATCAACAAAAAAAGTTTTCAAAAAATTAACCGTGGTATTCTGTATCTGAGTAATTTTAGCGTCCCAAGTTAATTGACTGCGTGGAGCGATATTGCGCTGGTCGTGCCCGTTAGCTGTATCGCCGTGCCTTCATTCATTTATGCATGGCATCGAAATTTTCTATCACAAAAAAAAATATTGGAAAAAAAAAAAGTTTATTTTTATTTTTAATCAATCTAAATCCCGTGCGGGGTTAATCTATACCATTAATAGATCATGTGGTTTGAAGGAATTACACGAATTCGTTAACACCCTGTATAATAATAAGTTTTCTAGTGTTTCACCACTATTTACATATAAAAACCAACACCATGTTGTGTATAATATCTTCTAATTACTCGTATATGTTTCTATAAGTTTGATCGAACTCCTTTCACTTGTTTGCTCTTAAACCGAATAAAATCCTGAAAACAAGAAATTTTCATAATTATTTTCATTAATTCAGCCGAAAGACGTCCACTGCTGGATATAGGCCTCCCCCAACATAATTATTTACTTTAACCCTCTGTATGTCCGTACAAACATATGCCCTGGGGCCTAATTCTCCTAGAATAAATCTTGATAGATCACAACCGAACCAAGGCCGAACCGTTCATTCAGACAGTTCTCAATTTCAAAAGCTATCAAATTGATTGACACAAAAAACAAAATCAATTATTTTGAAAGTTTTCGAAAACAAAAACTGACTGACGGTTGTGGTTCGATTGCGTTTGGCAACAATTTATTTTAGGAGAATTAGGCCCCTGATATATGAACGTGGACATCTCATTAACAGATAGGCTCATCTTAATTTAAATTGTGTATATGTTACTGTAAAAGCTCGAACTACGGTAAATCCTAAGATTTACCAGTAAAACCTAAGATTTACCAGTAAAACCTAAGATTTACCAGTAAAACCTAAGATTTACCAGTAAAACCTAAGATTTATCAGTAAAACCTAAGATTTACCAGTAAAACCTAAGATTTACCAGTAAAACCTAAGATTTACCAGTAAAACCTAAGATTGACCAGTAAAACCTAGGATTTACTAAGGCTTAATGGTAAAAGTCCGAACTGTTCTATGATAATCGTTTATTTCGGACTTTTACTAGCATTCACTCGATAAATCTTAGGTTTTACCTCTGAGACACGGTAAATGTTGAAAAATAGTTATATCTAAATATCTAGACAATTAATAATACCAAATGATAAGAAGAATTAATGATAATTGGCTTAGCCAGCGTAGGTGATATGTTTGTCAGAAGAAAATTTTTTTTTGCTTATGACAAACATAACACCTTTGTTGGCTAAGCTAATCATTTATTAACTTTTCTTATCATTTGGTATTACTTATTAATTGTCTAGACATGACTATTTTTCAACATTTACCGTGTCTCTGAGGTAAAACCTAAGAATTACCGAGTGAATGCCAATAAAAGCCCGAAATTAACGATTATCACAGAAAAGTTCGGACTTTTACCATTAAGACTTGGTAAATCTTAGGTTTTACTGGCTAATCTTAGGATTTACCGTAGTTCCAGTGGCGTGCACAGAGATTTCAGACAGGGTATGCACAAAAAAAAAGCTGGGTTCGTCATGACCACGGAATGCTAATTCAGATTTACCTAGAAAACAAACTACATCAATCAACCGTTGGGGTGTATGAAAAGAGCCTCCACGAGTGACGATACTTCGGTACGTCCGGCGCACCCTGGGCAGTCAGCCTCGCTACCATCCTTGCTGACTGGCTAATCTTTTCACCACGGCATGAGCTATTCTTGTATAGCTCGTGCTGACACGATAGAATCAACCGTTTGAAGATGTTTCTATTTCTGTCGTCTTTCGCGTTGTGCCTTTCAATATCTAACTTTAACTGGCTATTCAAACTAGTCTCTATTCTACCTTTATCAAAAGTTTGGAACTTTTAAGCAGGATTCTAGATGTTTTTCTGAAGAATCGTGCTTAGTAGCCGCTTTGTGAAAATTATTTAAATCTGAGTATCCGCTAGGTCCAAACATTATTTTTAACTTGATTTATAAACAAAATGCAAGGGAAACAATCCAATGTATTTGTGTGTACACAACGAGTTAGCCAGTAATAGTCAGCATAAAATTTTTTATGAAAATAACGAGTAGTATTTATTACCTTTTCTTTGAATTAAATCCAACCCGGGTACACGCCTTCCCTTTGCAATCAATTTAACTGTTTCCTCAAAAGATAACGTGAAAACGCGGCCGATTTTAATTTATTTAAACACATTTCGCCAGCACAGGTCTCACAGGTATAATTTTCCATTTTTACAATAAACTTACTAAATAATTACTCGACAGTCAATCACTTGCGCCAAAAAAAACAATAAGGCGAAAAAACTTTGCAATTTAATACGTTACGAACTAATTAATACGAACGAATGAATCATTTGGTTAATCCGACTAAAATAAGTCGACTCTCTGCAATCAACAATTAAACGGTGCATTTACGGGTTCTCAATTTGGACGGTTTGCCATGTAAGCTATGCTTCCAAAACTCCAACACACGCACACATTTTCACGCACACAGTCACTCTTTTGCTGTGTACTACACGAGATGCGTTGTATGAAGAATAAGCCAGGCGTAGTACAGCTTATGCTCACGGGAGGCGCTGCAATGCGCGGTCGCGGCGGCATGCGGCGGGTATTCCCCGCTCCGAGTTAGTTCCAAAAAAAGCAATAGATGGCGTGAAAACTAAATTACCATGATTTCTTTTAATTATAGTTATTTATCACTTAGAGGGGCATGTATTATGTATGGAACTGCAGGGTATGCAGAGCTTATTTGCATGTATGGAGTGCACGCCACTGCGTAGTTCAAGCTTTTACAATAACATATACATATAGATCAACTACGATAACATGGCACCCACCCTCCAACAATTGTCTTCAATGTGTGTGTGCATATACCAACGAGTCACCATGTTTGTGTTTGATATTTAACAGATTTTTTGCTCGACTATGCATAGTTAAATTGATTGAATGACACGTTGTAAATATTATTTGTTTTTGTTAATTCTCAGAGGAAATTAGGTAAGAATGTAAATAACTTTCTGGGTAGTCTACTCTTTACTTTTATGTTTTCAGGGTTGCGTTTCAGTGATGATTTGTTTTTTCACTGTTGCTTAATGTTCTTGTAATAGTTTCGAGATTTGTAATGAAAAAATAATAATCAAATACGCTATTCCGAAAACTTGTAGTTTGATGAATAGGTACGCAGCAGGCTGCTTTTCCACCAGAGATGACTGTGTACTAATAACACTACTAGGATCGAATGATTTTCAAAAAATTGTCAAGGTTAGTCTTCTTCTATCGTGTCGACACGAACTATATGGCAATAGCTCATGCTGTGGTGAAAAGATTAGCCAATCAGCAAGGTTGGTAGCGGGGCTGACTGCCCAGGGTGCACCGGACGTACTTAAATATCGTCAGGAGTGGAGGCTAAGGTTAGTAAAATAAAGCGACAAGACCAGACGCGTTTTGTATTGCCGCCATTATGGTCCGTCACGATCTCGGCCGAGTTCTAGCGCTAGCGCCGATTTACTGACAATCTCGGTGGGCGAGATGATGACGCTCGGATGACGGACGTGCGGTTTTTTTTTTTTTTTTTTTTTTTCTATTTGACTGCTGTAGGTCGTCCTAGGGGACGGTTTCTATGTAACCGGGCAGTTATTGGCGTGACCTAAAGGGTCTCCAGCCAATGGGGGGGAAGTAAAATACTTAACCTAAGCTAACTACTTGTACTACACTAACATCATGACTACCTGCAACAACAGCACTAAGGGCGACCCCTAGTGGGACTCGGACCTCGGCTTAGGGCGTTGCTGGCGTGGACATAGGGGGGGGAGACAGCTTGATTAGGGCTGAATTATCGGTGTGACTGCGGAGTCTGAAGAGACGACCGGCTCTACGACGGGAGAGCTCGGTGGATCGTGACCGGCGGCGGTGGGACGTCGCGACGGGCCTCGTCGGCGAGGACGATATGCCACGGACGTGCGGTGGACACGCGGTCATAGTAATGTATGTATCGCTACTTCGGCAACGTCATCTCGTTCTCGGCGACGGCGGCAGTGGACAAACAGCCCAATACTCACAACATAATCCAACTTGATGCCCATCTTCTCGATTTTTGCTTCTACTTCCTTAGCTAAATGTTCTTGTACGGTCCCGGACACGTCGATGTAATGGCACGAACTGTTCGCGAAGTGGAATGTTATCGCTTTACGATAGTTCTGTAAATATTATACACATATTTAAACTTTTAGTGTGGCGCCACACCATGCCGAAATTACGCAATCGAACTTCGGCGTTTATGTTTTTTATATAGGTAAAACGCGACGTAATTTCAGCCTGGTGTGTCGCGGGTAATTTAAAAAGCATTGCAGGCGTAATCATGCCGAACTTCAGTCGCGTATCTTCGGCATAGACACTATGGCACTATGGCATGATTACGCCTGTAATGCTATTTGAATTACTGACGACACATTAAGCCGGGTATCCACTTAAGTTCGCCGTGGTTTGCGAATGCGCCCGCTCCGCAAACCAAACATAATGGATATACGTCGTGATCGCGGAGCGCGACTGGAGCACGATCGGAGCACGGCGGAGCGCTCGGGAAGCGGATTTTTGCGCGATCTCAAAGGGGAGCGCAGTTTGTTCGTACAGGAGCACTGATGTTGCAGCCTAAGTGTGTACACTGTACACGTTCACGTTCGCGGAGCACACAGTGTTCGCAAACCACGGCGAACCTAAGTGGATACCCGGCTTTATGCCTGTTAGATACGGGATACGGGACAAGTAAAACACGTACTGGCTGTAGACGCACTGACTGTTTATTCCGTTTATTCTCATTTACAAGAGGGCGGCGCGAGCGCGGGTTGCGGGGCGAGGCGCGGAGCCACGAGACGGCGGTGGTCCGCGCATCGCTACAGCGCAATCGCTACCTACTCTATGATCATACATAACAATGCCGAAATTACGTCGCGTTATAGCGTACAGCCGAACTTCGGTCGGGCGTAAGTTCAGCGGCAACGTATTCTGTAGAGCACACATTACTTATACGCGACCGAAGTTCGGTTAGATTGCCGACGAAGATCAGGGGCGGGGAGCAGCGGGAGGCAGGCATGCCCGCGCCCCGCGTGTCCGCCCACAAGTTTGTGCAATTGAATTTCTGCCGCGTAAATTCGGCACTTATGGTGTGTCATATCAGCCGAATACGTCGGAACATAAAATCAGCCGCGGAACTTCGGTCGAGTATCTTCGGCATAGTGTGTTTGGACACTTAAACATAATTCCTCTCTCTATACAGCATGTAAGGGTAAACACCGTTATCACTCAAACCATGGGTAGTTGACTTAAATATAAAAATATAGGAGCGAGCGCGAGAAATGAGCGGCGCGGCGGCGCTATGACGCGGCGTACACACACTCGCTAACGAGACAGCTGACTGACTGGGGTAGCAAACTGTGCGGGGCCGTGCGTCGGGCCACGCGGCGAGTTCCCCGCGCCCCCTCCCGTAGCTTGTTGCCCCCGCGCATAGGGTGAAATGCTTTTGAGCAAAAATGAAAATTATTAAAATAAAAAAGTTTGTTATTTTTCATTGATTTTACGTTCTATAAATGAAACCAAACCACTGGTTTCAAGGATAACTGTGTTTACCCTTACAGCCTGTATAGGTACAAGGTGTAACTTAAATAACGCACAACCTCTTAAGGGGTCACTGTGTACTCATCATTATGAACAACTTTTACTATGGGACCAAATCCGAAATCACAAAAAAAATCTGCTGTTCCCTACATTAATGTTCGCATAACTCGTCAAAAAGTAGGGGCCCAATTCTCCTAAAATAAATCTTGATTAATCACAACCGAACCAAGGCCGAACCGTTCATTCAGACAGTTCTCAATTTCAAAAGCTATCAAATTGTTTGACACAAAAAACAAAATCAATCATTTTGAAAGTTTTCGAAAACAAAAACTGACTGACGGTTGTGGTTCGATTGCGTTTGGCAACAATTTATTTTAGGAGAATTAGGCCCCAGGGACATACTCTTTCAAACAAAAAATCGCTTCAAGTGTGCCTATAAAATTTGAAGAGTTCCCTCGATTTCTCCAGGATCCCATCCTGACCATGGGACCACTTGAAAAGTACACCCTTTTAAACAAAAGAAGATTTTTTCAAATCGGTCCAGGCGTCTTTGAGTAATCGGGGAACATACATAAAAAAGATTCCGACGAATTGAGAACCTCCTCCTTTTTTTGAAGTCTGTTAAAAATAAACTCTACTACTATGTTTACTATGTGTATTATGCGTAACTTACCTTAGACACGTTAGGTCCAGAGCCGTGCAATAAGTTAGGATGTAGGAACACCGTGTCTCCGGGACTCATTTCTAAGTGAACTCTTTTGTCTAATGGAGCAATCGCTTCTTCATCTACACCGTGATACAGTTTTAGTGCATCCTGCAATACAATAGAAATATTTTAAACGTTACTAGAGGTCACCAGCGGCTTCGCCCGCGTGGATGTCGTTTATCGCGCATTCCGTGTGTTTCTCTACTATAATATGCATGTATTAAGCCTAGCGTCGACTAATTCCAATATGACGGATCATCCAAGATGGGGGACTAGTTATTTTTTCTGTACTACCACAGTATGGGTATCAAATGAAAGGGCTTGCTGAGGAGAACACGAAAACAGACTTTGAAACATTCCCAATCTTAGCTAAAAAATAAAAAAATAAATTGTAGGTAAAAAAAAACTTTTTAAAACCAAGCTTTTATTTAATTGCCCTAAAAAGAAGAAAATAAACTTTAAATTAAATCCAACCTATCAATTTAGTACATGTATTACACAATTTATTAAATAAAATCTTGTCGCGAGATTTGCATAAATATTTTATAGGAAACATTTTCTTTCATAGAATTACTTATAATAAGTATGTCAAGCAAAACTAGTTAGCACACAGGTAAATCTCCTTCTCTACTTGTATGCCAACTTTCATCCAAACATAGTTCACTTTCATTTGCAACTGAAATAGTTTTTTTACCTTATTAACTCATTCTGAAATCAACTTAGTAAACAAGTCCTTAAAGTTTTTATTTGTTTATATTTCCAAATTGTCTTGAGTTTACCTTTCTCCCTACATGATCGTATAACTCCTTAGATTTATGTGAGCCTGGTACTACGTATAGACATCCGTTCTCAAAGTTTACATGGTCCACTGCGGTCCAGGATCCTATAATCTTCTCAGCTGGACGGAACGGAAAGTAGAATAGGTCCTGTAATGATTGGAATAAAATAAATACCTAATAAAAAAAAAATACAGCACAAAAACGTGACTGCGTTAAAAGCTTACTCATCGTTCAGCTGAAAGAAGTCCACTGCTGGACATAGGCCTCCCCCAAGCATCGCCACATTCCATATTCTGGGGGGTTTGGCATAATCGCTACGCTTGGCAGGCGGGTTGGTGATCGCAGTATGGTTGTTAAAGTACTCAGAGAACGCTGCTGCTCATCCTCTAGTGGATCGCTTAGTCGCCTTTTACGACACCCATGGGAAGAGATGGGGTAGTGCTATTTCTCGACGTCCGGCACCACACGGACAAAAAGCTTACTAAAAAGATGGAAACAGGAAGAGATAAAATTCCGCGAAAAAAAGCCCTGTTTTTGCTGTCACACAGTTGGGTAACAAACATTTAATTGAAGTTTTTTTAAAGGCAAGAGGTAATCTTGATAGATCCGTGGCGAATTGGTTATACTTCGAGACTCCCCTTTGCCGTGACCAGCGTGTCGTCGGCTTAACAGGTCACGCCGACGCCGTGGAGGAACGCACCGCGCAACACTCAGTCGTAACTGATGTTCCACAGGAGCGGCCCTAGGACCGGCCCCTGTGGAACACCGCACGACGTCTTTCACCGACCCCTTCCTTCCCGACCCGGGTAGATTACGGCTCTCTCTATCAGGTAGGCACCGACAATGCGGCGGAGGTAGGTCGGCATTCGATGAATTCGAGTGTCGCTCTTATGCAACTCCAGGGCAAGGTGTTGAAGGCGTTGGCGATGTCTAGAGACACCCGCGTACCTCGGAGATCGCGTTAAACCTTCGGTTCCGATTAAATTGCCATTCAAATGTTCCTTTGAAAATCTTTCGGGTTAGTCAGAAACTCGGAATGTCTGATAACCAGTCTATCATCGGTGTATCTTCTAGTATTAGGGTTTTAGAGGTCAGATGATGTGTGTATGAAATATTGATATGCAGCATTGTAGCCGCATCTGGTTAGACTGGTAACCAACCTATAATAACATACAAAAAAAAAAAACTATAGCGGGCTTGTGTATCTGTTAGCCATTTTATGTGTAGTTTTTTCTGTTGTGTCTGGCCACGGTGCCCTGTACTGTGGGTCGATTCAAATTTTCTTGGTATCATTGTGATTGTTGCTGTACTTATGAGTTAGTTGTGTTTTTTTTTTGTTATTTTTATTTTTGGTTTGTTTGCTTATTTACATATTGCATGAAGTGCGCGTATAATTTATTATGTTGATACAAAAATGGCAGGGACCAGCTGAAAATTAGTGCTGTGCTGTACGCACAGCGAATACTGAGCTGGATTCCTTGCCACACACCGATTAAATCTTTTAAATGTGTTTCATTCTTGTTTTATATAATATCTTGTGTGTGGCAAATAAATGGTTTAAATACCATCCTTCCTCCTAGTCTTTATCCAACTGGGTTTGTTTCGGCTTCCGGTCTAACCAGATGGGGCTGAGTAACAGTATTTTAAACGGAGCGACTTCAGACCTCTACAACCCAGTTACTGAGTAACAACGACATCCTGAGGTTAGACCAGTTGTCAGACTTTCGGGCTTTCAGACTCCGTAACGACTGTCATAGATATTCGTATGACAACCGGTACCGACCCATCTTATCGTACCTACGGCTAAACCTTCGGGCAGAAGTCGGCATTTAGTGAACGCACGTATTGTTTAAATAGAAGAGTGGAGATCGCGACCGCGAGTCTCGCGTCGAACGAACACAATTACAAAGTAAAACATTTAATAAAACTATTTAAAATCATTTCTAATTGTAATTTTTGCCACCCTATACTTTGACAGTTGGGTCCCGCTTTTTTTTGCCACGTCCCGCATTTTGATTGCCAAAGTTCCATTAAATTCATACATTGAGGTTGGCATGCCTATCTCCGAGGCACGGAGGGGTTCTGATGTGTAACGAAACTTCATCCAGACGGATCGTGACCCACAGATATACGGCGATCATTGCCAAGCACGGTGACGTTCATGGTAGCTGGTTATAATCAGTGAAGATGTGATGATCACCTGATGGGGCGGGTGACGGGAGGATCCGGGCGGCTTGTTGATGAACATACCGTTGACGGCCGTGATGTCATCACCTATGAACTGTGATACCACTGACAACATCCGGGGATGTTCACCATACGTGATGAACACTTCATCGTAGAGAAGTTCTTGAATCTGTGAAGAAAGTTTTCTGATTACAGTTATTAACATGATTTTTAGGGTTCCGTAGACAACAAGGAACCCTTATAGTTTCGCCATGTCCGTCCGTCCGTCCGCCCGCAGCTTAGCTCAGAGACTCTTAGTACTAGAAAGCTATAATTTGGCACGGATATACAGATTAATCACGCCGACAAAGTGGTACAATAAAATCATGATTTATTTTTTATCATGTCCTCCTCCTCCTACCCTATTTAATGGGATTCTGATATAGGGTGAATAAATTGAAATACCTGGGCTATCTGATAATTGACAATCTGAAGGATGTTATAGTTAAGGAGAGGGCGTTGTCAGTCCGGGCGAACATGCTGGCCCGCAACTTCTCCCGATGTGCAGCCGCAGTAAAAATAATGGTATTTGAGGTATACTGCACGTTGCTGCACTCGAGGGCCCTGTGGTTCAGATACACCCAAAAGATTTAAGCTGCGTCCAGATATGTTCTTTCGCCCGTGCCGTACCTCCGTTTCGTATCTGGCGTCGCGATCCAAAAACTCTGGATGAAAAGTAAAATAGCCCGTAGGTATATTCGTAACTTCACTGCGACCATCGCGTGTTCATTTCTGTCTGTGTCAAGTGTGCTTCATTGTTATTCAAAATATTATCTATTTATTTATTTTTTCTCGTCTATCCCATGATGTGGGGTGTTGTTGGATAGGTCTTTCAAAAATATTATGGGTGTGTCCACACAATTTTTCGATTAATGGACCCGTTTCTGATATATTAAGCTTTAAAGTGCTAATTTTTGTTAGAGCCAAGTGTATCCCCCTCTGCCAGCAAAACGGTTAGTTTTGGATATGCGAAAAAGTAGTAGTATATACAACGAAGTTAAAAGGAAAACTATCACAGCTAAGTAGGCTTTACAAGTTTACGAGTAATAGTCGACCAACCGGAAAAGTAAAAATTTCGTACAAATTCCATTGAAATATATACTAAGCCCTCTTCTTAGTCTGCATTATTGTGCAACTACGGAACACTATTACTGCGCGTGGCCCGACACGCACTTGTTTTTATTTGAGATGGATTTGCTGTTGACTCTGGTCAAGGTCAGAGGTGACAGAGACAAAGTCTACGATGGAGCGAGCTTACCCAGAAGAAGCCTGTTCACTCTAACTTTGAAGAGATTCGGGTTGTAAGCGTTCGGAAACACAGACGCAATAGTGAGTTCCTTTCTTTTGCCATGCGCATTACGAAGGATGTTTGGAATCCTTTGTGCGAATTGGTGGAATTGCAACTAGGTATGGATGGTAACTTGCAGTGCGTCTAGAGAGAGGTCCGATGGTAGAAGGGGGCCTGTGGGGTGAGGTTAAGCCCTTTTCTCTACAAATTTTAGACTATAAATTTAACTGTTTGGGTTAACTGAAGAAATATGACGATCCAAACTAGTTGACGCATGATTTGACTCAACGCTCTCCCGGAATCTAATCCTTCACTGGATCTATTTGCTGATGAATGGTAGGTGATATTGTTAGAATGCTTGGTGTATTGCGAGAAGACTGAGTGAAAGGGTTAATATTTTATATTCTATTATCTATTAATCAATTTCAGTACTTATGTTATGTGTAACTATCAGTGTAATTGGCTTTATGTCGTTCTGATTTTTAAATAAATTGATACTCAATGTTCGGAGTGAGAGCTGAAGCTACACTGTTTGCTTGTCCAGCTATGGATGATTACCTTATTAATATATTCTTCAGGCTTCAAATTCTGCTTGGCCAATGACGGTTCCTTGACTACTATCACATTGCCAGCCGGCACTATGCCCTTACATATTTGAATGAAGCGCTGTCTGTAATAGAAAAGAAACATTGTAGAACTTTCAATGAGGCTAACTCACTACTGTACATCAGGGGGCCTACTCCTTAAGTCCGTCAACGAAGTTAGTCGTCCGTCCGAAAGTAGCCCGAAACATAGAAGTGAACAAAACAAGTGTCAAGTTCAACTTTTCGGACGGGCAAAAACACATCGGTAGTAGGGACAACTGTCAAATCGTGTTGTCATTCATTCTTAGTTCGGGCCCCGAAATAATCGTATATCCGTAGGTAATAGGGAGTAGGAAACGCTCGCAACTAAGGCGGAACCACGGACTTCGTGCTTAGGGAGGAGACCCCCAGGGACTGAATTACCAAAAAATTACGGTATTTTTATTTAACGATATGGCGTCATACGTTTTTAAAAAGGTTTACCGATAATTCCGGAATCCTAAAATTTCAGTATGTACCACAAAATTTTGATACGGAAATTAAAATACCAAATTATAATGATTAATCAAAATATCGGGTGTATAAAGACCCTTATCGATAACGAAAACCACGTATTCTACTCATCATTGGGATCATTTTTTTCTACTAGACCATACCTGGGAAACCATTGGTTTTGGAGATATTGAAGGTCAAAGTAGACATTTTCTTTTTAGTTTTTTCCTAAAACGTATTCTTAGTGATAATACTAAACTTTCTTCCAAACAACCTTATCAAAATTTTCAATTTTTCCTCACAAATTACGCATTTGAAGTTACAAAAACTTAGCTCAGCTGTGTGACCGCTGCACGCATGCAAACGCGCGGCATCACCACGACCACAAATTGCGCGCTACAAAAAAAGCGTTTTTTGTTATGCCAAAAAATAAAAGTCGTTTCCCAGCAATTATTTTTGGTTAATGTAAGTAGTTTAGTTTGATGTACAGTGCGTAGATTTCGGCTATGTGATGGGTCTTTTTACACCCTGTATATTGGTTAAATAACGGTATCAATATTTAACCGAAAAATAATGATAATGAATGACCGGTAATTAATTAAAAAAACACAAAAAAAAAAACAAATTGCGTTAAAAGTTTACTAAAAATATGGAAACAAGATGAAATACGAAGAAGGAACATGTAAAAAAACTCAAATATTTAGAATTAAGTAGTTAAAACCCGTTTTCCATGGATATTACCTGCAAATAGTCTTACTATTTTGTTTAATGGTCTTGTAAGGTATTGAAATTAATAGTCTTATTATTTAGATTTCCACGGGTATTAAGCCGATTTTCCCAACTTTTTTGTTTCTCTATTGTTCTTAATTAACACTAATCTTTTTTGTGCTGATTGGATATGTAATATTTGACGTCAAAAATATAATTAATGTCTTTTTGTATGTGAGTTTTTTTAGGGTTCCGTACCCAAAGGGTAAAACGGGACCCGATTACTAAGACTCCGCTGTTCGTCCGTCCGTTTGTCACCAGGCTGTAAGTATCTCATGAAAGTAGTTAGACAGTTGAAATTTTCACAGATGATGTATTTCTTTTGCCGCTATAACAACAAATACTAAAAAACAGAATAAAATAAATATTTAAGGAGGCTCCCATACAACAGACATGATTTTTTTGCCGTTTTTATAGATAATGGTACGGAACCCTTCGTGCGCGAGTCCGACTCGCACTTGGCCGGTTTTATTTTTAACAAGAATGATCAAAAGATATAAATTTATTATTCAGCAAAAACTTGTTTGATACCTACAGTATTAAATAACCACGCACAGTTTCCGAAGGTGAAACAATGACAGTCTAACAAATACTAAGTATACTACTTCGGGAATGCGAGGAGCTCGTGGCTAAATAATTACAGCCGCATAGACCGATCTTCCGGGTTAAGCCACGCTTGCCGAGGTTGGTCTGTGGATGGGTGACCATTTACCATAGCGAGTTTCCTCCGTGCCTCGGAAAGCACGTATAGCCGTTGGTCCCGGCTGTCATTTGTAGATCTTTGACAGTCGTTACTGCTGGTCAGAAGCCAGAAAGTCTGACAACCAGTCTTATCAAGAGTATCGTATTACCCAGTTACTGGGTCGTGGAGGTCTGATAGGCAGTCGCTCCATGTAAAATACTGATATTCAGCTGCATCCGGTTCGACTGGAAGCCGACCCCAACATAGTTGGGAATAGGCTAGGCAGATGATGATGATTCTACATCTATAAATTTATTATTCCATATTTATGTATTTATTCTATCTCTATCAGTCATAAATTCAGTCATAGTATAGTAACACTTATTTATTAAAAAATGTTTTAATTTCTTTTTGAAGAGAGGTAAGTTTAAAGTTCTAATTTCATGAGGTAATCTATCTATTATATTTTTGTGGTGTGGTATTTTATCACGTCTTATATAAAAGGCACTATAATTATAAGAGAGCCGCTCTATGCGAAATTATTTTGTAGGAACTGAAATTAAGCCTTTATTGTGTAGGTATACAGGGTAAGGCATCCACCAGAGCTGTGCGAGGAAAATGTGCGGTGCGAAAATGTGTAGCGAGGATGTGAAACAGTGTGACCCTATCCACCAGAGCTGTGCGAGGAATGTGTTAATGTGTACAAATGGGCGGTGCGAGGATAGGTAGGTAGCGGACTCTTTTCAAATATGAGGGAGAATAATACACATTCCTAGCAACACATTCCTTGTAACACATTCCTCGCAACACATTTTTCGCAACACATTCCTCGCAACACATCCCTCGCTCGCATTTCTTGCTTGTTTTGTATGAACAAAAACCTCGCACCGCTAAGCCAATATCCACCAGAGCTGCGCAGAGTGAAGCTAGGTAATTTAAGTGATTCTATTGGTGCTTACAAAACACATTCCTCGCTACGCAGCTTAGCACAGCTCTGGTGGATGCTCAGCATTAGTCGGAAAGGGGGTACTAATCCGCAGGCCACTTAAAGTATCACTGATGACCAGTGATCGGAAAAAGGTGAGCTAATTTACCTAAACTTCAAAGAACAGACACAAAAACTGGAGACTTCCTTACGACAACATTTTTTTTCGTGAAAATAGTCCGGGTTTCGGGACATCACTAAAGTACATTTAATATTAATGTTAATAGATAGAAAACAATTAAATTCGTTTCCTATTTTTGTTTCCCGAAATTGTCACAAAATCAGATGACACGTTTTTCATTGTTTTTAAAAAGAGGTTGTTTATTGTTTTCAAAAAAGGAGATTGCCTTTTATTTTTTGAAAACAAATGAAAGACAATCTCTGAGAAAATTCTCCCGAAAAAAAAATGTTGTCGTAAGGAAGTCTCCGGTTTTTGTCTCTGTTCTTTGAAGTTTAGGTAAATTAGCTCACCCTTTTCCGATCACTGCTGATGACTGTCTTAAAGCAAGTGTTAAAATTTAAAAATTCAATCATTACCTACTATTTGCAAAAAAAAAAAATTATTTTTGTTTTTTCAAAAATTCTTCATGCCCGTTTTAGTTACGAATTCAGAAAATGGAATTTCTAATCCGTGACCCCAAATATGACCTAAAATGTAGTAATGTGGATAGATAGATTTTAGCTTATTTTTATGAAATCTTTGAACAGCTTTTTCTCTGAAACTATCGACTTTTGGGGAAAGTAGTAGAACAAAAGTTATTCATTATTGTGGGTACTTTAATACCCTTTCGGATTAGTACCCCCTTTCTGACTAACCTTTTATAAAGCCCACAAGAACCGTGCTATTGCGTGGTGTGCACTGACCTGGCTTATTAGCCAGGTCAGTGCACACCGAGAGCAGAGTATTTTTTGAGACCACTGAAAAAACGACTTTAAGACTATAGCATACAGTGCAAAATTAAACACGTCCAAACTAGATGCTCGACCATGCTCGAGCTTGCAAGATGCGTGTTCGAGTATTAAATTTTGCACTGTCTGCTATAGCTTTAAAGTTGTCTTTTCAGTGGTCTGAAAAAAGCTCTGCTCTCGGTCTGCGCTGGCCCTATGGCGACGCTCTGTAGACTTACTTATAACTGTACAGAGATGTGAAATCAATCAATTCCTTGATAACCAGGAAGCCATTGTCTTCGTAGAACTTGATCTGTTCTGGTGACAATATGTAATTGTCTGACGCCTCTGCAAATACCCTGAAATAAAAATGGAAGATCAATTTTAAGTGGCCCAATTGTCAATGGAGAATGGGGAAACATTAAACACTAAGGAACTGCCACTATTTAAATATAAATTGAGTAATTTTTTTATTGAAAAAGCTTTCTACACGATCCAAGATTTCTTAATGTGGATCCAGACATTGCGAGGCATGCGCCACGAACGGCGCACAACGAATGCCTCGGAATGAGGCGTGCGCGTCGAAAAAATATACCAATGTATGCTCGGGTCGAGCCATCGCGTGCGGAGCAAATGCTTCGTTTGTCTCCATGTTTGTGGCGAGGCATGTGCTACGCACACGCACGTGCCTCGCCACGAATATGAAGGTACACACGTTGCGAGGCATGCGTTGTGCGCCGTTCGCGGCGCATGCCTCGCAATGTCTGGATCCTCCTTAAATAAATAGTAATGATGTTTAATGTTAAAATTTTACATGTAATATTCAATGTTTTGAAATTATTAAGAAGTATTTGAAATGTTTTGAAACTAATAATTTTGTATGCCTACTAGGCAGGACGTAATGGTACTGTAATTTATATCAACATCTGTTTAACCTATGGGCACAATAAAAAGATTTGATTAAAATCAAGTTAATATTCAAAACAAGTTCCAGACATCATCATCTGCCTAGCCTTCCCAACTATGTTGGGGTCGGCTTCCAGTCGAACCGGATGCAGCTGAATATCAGTATTTTACATGGAGTGACTGCCTATCAGACCTCCACAACCCAGTAACTGGGTAATACGATACTCTTGGTAAGACTGGTTGTCAGACTTTCTGGCTTCTGACCAACAGTAACGACTGTCAAAGATCTACAAATGACAGCCGGGACCAACGGCTTTACGTGCTTTCCGAGGCACGGAGGAAACTCGCTATGGTAAATGGTCACCCATCCACAGACCAGCCTCGGCAAGCGTGGCTTAACCCGGAAGATCGGTCTATGCGGCTGTAATTATTTAGCCACGAGCTCCTCCTCAAAACAAGTTCCAGACTTCCTAAGTATTTTTACATTATATTAATTTATTTGGGCTCATATATGGCTCAAAGTAAATATTTTTTATTTCAAGTAGACCAGATCATTGGTGCTTTCAAAAGGTCAACACTAGGTGCTCGGTTCCAAGTCGTAGGTCCTTTAGACAAGAACCGGCAAGAAACAACAAGGGGACTCTTTTTAAAAAAAACCAGCCAAGTGTGAGTCGGACTCGCGCACGAAGGGTTCCGTACCATTATCTGTAAAAACGGCAAAAAAAATCACCTTTGTTGTATGGGAGCCCCCTTAAATATTTATTTTATTCTGTTTTTTAGTATTTGTTATTATAGCGGCAACAGAAATACATCATCTGTGAAAATTTCAACCGTCTAACTATCACGGTTCATGAGATACAGCCTGGTGACAGACGGACAGACAAACGGACAGCGGAGTCTTAGTAATAGGGTCCCATTTTACCCTTTGGGTACCCTGAGTATTAGGGATTTCAAAGCATTTTTTTGACAACTCCTTACTGAAATACTACGTAAGTAATGCTTATCCCGAATTCTCAATTCAGAAACCGGAGGAAATGGACGAATTTCTTATAGCGGATATGACAATAAGTAAATTATCCGTCTCTTTGCAATTAAATCTGTTGTCTGTTAACGCTAATTAGCGATAAAAAAATTGAAACAATAGATGACACAAACAAACTTAAAAGTAGTATAAGTAAAGTTACTTACGATTTAGGTAAAACTTTAACATTAGGCAATGAACTTACTCGCACCATTTTGTTCCTAAATAAAATAAATTTTATTATCTTTTAAATAAATGCCGACAGAACTAGTTTATACGAGCGAGCGTTGTTGAATGTTTACAAAAATAATTCAATGCCCTTCCAAACGGACTTTGCTATTAATTAAGCTAGTTTTTTTTTGTTGCCCCACACTAAGACTTCTCTTGTATCGTGGGTGCGTTTACAGACACAAATCTCACATACACAAACGCCCAGATCCGAGACAACCATCTGTAGGTCATACAAATTTTTGTTCCGTGTGGGAATCGAACCCACGACCCGTAGCGCAGAAGCCAATCGCTTAGCCACTGCTCCAAACGTGTCGTCCAAATTCAGACGATTGTAGGCCTAGAGTGCGCGCAAGATAACTCTGCGCGCGACTGAGGGCGTGCTAAACGTTGCCATGATCGCTAAAGTTCAAATTATCGCTTTTTAAGCTTATTTTTTTTTAGATTAACATATTTTTCCTGTTAAACATTCCTACAATCAGGTAGTTCTACTATCAAAGTTAACAAAACTGCACACACTTTGGTGGACCATGATTAGTTCAGATTTTGGCCGCGCGCAGACTTATCTTGCGCGCAGTCTAGTTGAAGTACTGCTTTAGCTTATATACCTACACACTGACATTTAATTGGTTGTTTTACTAGAACAAACGTTGTTCAGACCATGGTCTACTACCATTATAAGCATAAAAAAAAGAGAAGAAAGGAGAATGCTCAAAAAAAACCCAGAGCGAACAGACACAGGATGTAGCTCAGAATTTTAGTGATATTTTGTGATATCATTCTGTAAATATTTTGCTATATGATAGCTAAATGTGTCATATTGTGCTATTTGTTTTTCATCAGGAATGTTTTTTTTCTTTAATATACTTAATTATCTTCGAATTGGGTATACCCGACGTTATAATTACATACACACATACCTACAGAATACAGTATGTTAATTAAAGAAAGGCGTTCCCGTTAACCCGCAATATAGTATTGCGGGTTAACGGGAACGCCCTTCGTTTCGCGTCCATAAAAGCAAAAAAAAAAGTAAAAGTACTCGGAAAAAAAACTGCTGTTCCCTACATTTTGACGAGTTATGCGAACATAATATGAAATGTATAATATGTAGGGAACAGCAGTTTTCTTTTCGCG
Organism: Amphipyra tragopoginis; assembly: GCA_905220435.1. NCBI lineage: Eukaryota > Metazoa > Arthropoda > Insecta > Lepidoptera > Noctuidae > Amphipyra > Amphipyra tragopoginis. The sequence continues at coordinate 18,197,102 of HG992015.1, forward strand.
TACTTTTATTTTTTTAATTTTTGTTTTGTTTGTACGCTATACTGTTGCGGATTAACGGGACGCCCTTCGTTAATTAACATACTGTATGTATTTATGTATGTAATTATATTGTCGGGTAGGTATACCTAATCCGAAAATATCTTAAAGAAAAAAAAAACATTCCTGATGAAAAGCAAATAGCACAATATCACACATTTAGCCATCGAATGTTATAGTGAAATATTTACAGAATGATATCACTAAAATTTTGAGCTACACCTGTCTGTTCGCTCTGGGTTTTTTTGTCATACTTGATGATCATTCTCCTTTCTAGTCTTTCTTAAAAATCTTATGTTGCTCAAACGTGTTCAAGCATTAACCGTAACATTAAAGTACGCATCGCAGCAATGCCAGCAATCTTGAACCACCGACTGCGTAGGTTCCCCCCTTGTGTCTTTTTTGAGTTTTTTTTAAAGACCAATGACGTTTTTTTATTATTTGATGCATTTGAATTGTAGTAGACCATGGTCTGAACAACGTTTGTTGTTCAGACCAGGTCGTCGTTTGCTCAATGAATTAAATGTCAGCGTGTATACAGGTGTCCCTGGAAGTATGGATCAAATCGAATAGGGGTGTGGACAATGTCATTTCCAAACTTTTTAAGCCTGCGAATGTCGGTGCAATTTTTTACGGTTCAAAAGTTATGACCAATTATTGTTTTTTTTTCAATCACTTCGCATAGAAAAAAAAACATAAAAAAGCTATCAGAGCTATCATTTTTTTTCAGGACTTACGCGAACAGTAGGCCTATCTTGTGGTAATACTTTTACGCAGCTAGAAAACATGTGTTCAATAAGAAAAAACATTTACTGCAAAGGTGCTGCAAAGGCTTTTTTGGTCTGGCAAAAATTTTACTCAGGTTTTTACTACTACACGTTTTGAAATACCTTGCCCACACGTCCCTATTCGATTTGATCCATACTTCCAGGGACACTCTGTATACTGTGATCTAGCGTCGTTTTCATAATTAGCAAACACGTAATAGGGGTACAGTCATCATCAGTAATCGGAAAAGGGCGAGCTAATTTACCTAAACTTCAAAGAACAGAGACAAAAACTGGAGACTTCCTTACGACAACATTTTTATTTCGGGAGAATTTTCTCTGAGATTGTCTTTCACTTGTTTTCAAAAAATAAAAGATCATCTCCTTTTTTGAAAACAATATCTTTTTTAAAAACAATGAAAAACGTGTTATCTGGTTTTGTGACAATTTTGGGAAACAAAAATAGGAAACTATTATAATTGTTTTCTGTACTATTGACATTAATATTAAATGTACTTTAGTGATGTCCCGTAACCCGGAATAATTTTACGAAAAAAAATGTTGTCGTAAGGAAGTCTCCAGTTTTTGTCTCTGTTCTTTGAAGTTTAGGTAAATTAGCTCACCTTTTTCCGATCACTGGTCATCATCCTCACCGCCCATACCGTACAAAGACAAATTAAACAAAATTAATGTGGAAATACATTTATTTAGACTAAAAATAATAAACAATAATTATAAAAGTCTCCAGGAGAAAGTGGATTTTATATTCTGCAAGTAGCTTGCGTAATGTAAACATTAGCTTGCATTCGAGTTAATAGGGGGCCTAGGTACTTCGAAGCGGCGAGCCTTCTTGCCGGATCGATGCCCTGGGATCTGGAGGCGAGAGCCCTCGCGCTGAGATATCAGCAGCGCGAGGAGGCGCCTGGGCGGAGTGAGCTCCGCCAGATTCTAGTGGCAGAGTGGAGAGAGCGACTTGCGCAACCCAGCGCAGGGCACGTCGCAATAGCGGCGGTAAGGCCCGTGATGGAAGAGTGGCTGGAGAGGCGTCATGGCGCGAGACATGGGTGTTTCGGGAAGTACCTGTGTCGCATAGGCCGGGAGCAAACGCCCGGTTGTCACCACTGCGTCGACTGCCCCGAGGACACGGCCCTGCACACTTTGCAGGCGTGTCCTGCGTGGGCGACGGAGCGCCGCGAGCTAATCGCGGCGGTCGGTGGTGACCTCTCACTTCCGGCCGTGGTTCTGTCCATGGTCGGGAGTGAGACTGCGTGGGAAGCCGTCGCCTCCTTCTGCGAGGAGGTGATGGCGACCAAGGAGGGAGCGGAGAGAGAGAGAGAGGCAGCTGCCACTCTCCCTTCCCGCGCCAGACGCACCGGGCGCCGACCTCCAGCCACCCTAGTGTGTGGCCTGCGGGCGCTGGGTTAGGGGACCCACCGCCCGATCAGTAACAGGCCCGAGTAGGCTCTCAGCAAGGCAGGGGCGAGGCCCCACAAAGGAGAGGTCCTGCCGGCCTGCCAGGGTTGCGGTGCGACAAGCTTTTATATAATTTACTAAATTGTGTGATAGGTACATGGACTAAATTGATTGGTTTGATTTAATTTAAAGTTTATTTTCTTCTTTTTAGGACAATTAAATAAAAGCTTGTTTTTAAAAAGTTTTTTTACCATTAATTTATTTTTTAGTTATGATTGGGAATGTTTCTGGATGATCGGTTCAGAAGTTTAGGCGTGAAAAGGTAACAAACAAATTTACTTTCGCATTTATAATATTAATATAGATACTCTATGTATAGTCTTTATTTATCACAATAATACATTACCATAACCAGTGCAACAACAAAAACAATATGCTTATATTAGTAATGTCAGTAATAAATCACAATTTTTAAAATTGTTTTTAATAACAATGATAATTTCATATTTTTTTTCCTATCTTTGATATAAACCTTGGTTAGGACAGTAGTCATTATAAAAGTATAAAAAATAAAATAATATAAAATGAATTAACCTACTGTATAATACCAGGTGTAAGGGGCGGTGTACCGAAAACTGAAACAGTGAATTCAGCCTATTATTCTGAATCGAAAATAAGTGGTTTTTTTCCTCGGAATTTTCCGAATTTCCTGGAAATTACTAATTTGCCTGTGTGTCGTCGTGTTAAGTAAATACTTGACATGACGTAAATGCCTAATTTTATATTGTACCTAGTACCTACCTATGATTATATTGATGCACTTTATTAGTTAATAGTACAATGTATATGAAAATAATCCTGACGGCGCCCATGTGTGTATTTAAACAATCTAAATAATATTGTATATTAAAATGCAAATATTTGCGACATTTGCTAGGGCATGGTAATTATAGCAGTATTGATTTTTTATATCTCTATTATTTATACAATACGAGTGACATATTGCAGGTGGGGTGTTGAATATTCGATATTCGCTCCAGGCATATAAATAAATGGGACCAATTTTTCGCTTTTTTTTCTTTCCTTGTGATACGTTCGCACATTTGACAATAAAAATTGTACAAAGTTTCAACTCAATCGGACGAGTGATGCGCGAACGCATAGAAGACAAAAAAACAAAAATTATTTTTTTAAAACATAATATGAACGCACAAATTACTATTACTTATTAATATGTACTAATATGTCACTCGTTCAACTAGTCATTCTGATAACTCCCATATCCCAGAAAAAGTCACATCTACAAAAATGCAAATAGAATATCTAACTCTAATTCCGCTGAACATGATCGCTAGTTTGGATGCAGTATACAGCACCACCCTCCCGCCCACAAGTACATACAGGGTTACAGGGAAAGTCGTACTGAATATTAAAGGACGTTATTATTCAGGTCATTTCTGAAGGATTTGATTCTGTAATATGGTGTCCGAAACTTAAACGTTCTGGAGATATTGAATTTTAAAGATATTTTTAAAAAAATCCTTAATTTTTTGGCTTTTTTTTGGGATTAGAGCTCCTAGGTTCCGTTTTTTTGTATCTTGTTAGAGATGTCAATTAATAAAAATGATTAACAAAAACTGAACCTACTACTAACAGCTTAAAAAAGACTACTCGATAACGGTTAGAATTAAAGAATTTCACTAAGTGTTTTTAACAAACAAAAATGTATGGAACTTATTCTGCAAATAATTTTAAAAACTTCTACGTCTTTTTAGCTATTCAAAAAGGTATATCATCTACTAGGTATGTTCATACAATCTTAAAAAAATGTTATTTGAATAGGCCCAAGTGTTGTACTACACAACATAAAAATATCTTTAAAATTCAATATTTCCTTAACGGTTAAGTTTCGGACACCATATTACGGAATCAAATCCATCAGAAATTACCTGAAAAATAACGTCCTTTAATATTCAGTACGACTTTCCCTGTAACCCTGTATACATGCGGAAAGAGTGAAAAAATTCTCGTCCTAGCGGTCGATGAGTCAACATATCCTGAGGATTCCCCGTGCAGGGGCGAACACGTGTCGTGTATTGGTTTGGTTGCATGTTGCATTATTTTTTCACTCTTCTACATGTGCATATATTTGTGGGCGGGAGGGTGGTGCTGCATACTGCATCTAAACTAGCGATCTTGTTCAGCGGAATTAAAGCTAGATAAATTCTGTTTGCGTTTTTGTATGTCACGGATTTCCGCAAAGTAACGCCTGATTCCATCATTTATTTTAGGTCACATTTAGTTATCACAAGGTTTCCTGTCATTTGGTATAAACGCACACTATATAGCGTTTTCACATAAGCCGATACCGACACCGATATTGTCGACAATCTCACCGATACCGACACGATACCGTCAAGTGGACACACCACCGCATACACACACACGACCCCAGTATATTGTCGCAGTACCGGTGCCTCCCCCCACTGCTTACTCTCCTTCACCCCGCGCTGTTCGTCGCTGGTATCGGTGACGATATAGTTGTGGGTACCGATATCGTTGTGGGTACCGATATCGTTGTGGGTACCGATATCGTTGTGGGTACCGATATCGTTGTGGGTACCGATATCATTGTCGGTGCCGATATCGTTGTCGGCGACGATATCGTTGTCGGCGACGATATCGGTGACGGGACCGATACAGCTTAAGTTTTAGTAATGTTCCTTTCCGCCGATATCGATATGTGAAAACGCCAACAACTTTTGATTAAGAAACTTTCTGACTAATTATTTGAAAGCGAATTTGCATTTTATGTTGCTATGATAACGTTAAATTTATTTTTGCTTTCAAATAACGAATCTAATAGAAAGTTTCTGAAACTAAAGTTTTCTTAGTGTTTCACCACTGTTTACATGTAAAAAACCAACACCACGTTGTGTATAATATCTTGTATAATTATGTTTCTATAAGTTTGATCGAACACCTTTCACTTGTTTGCTCTTCAACCGCCAAATATCCTGAAAACAACAAGTTTCATATTTTATTTGGATTAGTGGTTATTATGCCCCGGAAGCATTGTGCTTCGAGAAGCCATCTCCCACAGCGTCTCCTTGTTGGACATCACTACATAGTATAAAACAAAGTCGCTTCCCGCTGTCTGTCTGTCCCTGTGTACGCTTAGATCTTTAAAACTACGCAACGGATTTTGATGCGGTTTTTTTTAATATATAGAGTGATTCAAGAGGAAAGTTTATATGTTTAATACATGCATATTATAGTAGAGAAAAACGCGGAATACGCGATAAACGACATCCACGCGGGCAAAGCCACTGGCGACCTCTAGTTGTACTTTAAGTGGGACTGTCCGATATTGCAACACTGGATGAAACTTCACACATCATTATCATCATTCATCCGAAAGATGTCCACTGCTGGACATAAGCACAGAATATATAAGTTAAAGCAGTACTTCAACTACCTGCGATAGTCCGAATTGACACACACAGAAACGCATTGCAACAAGACTTCTAAGAGCGGGGGCACACGATGCGTTGCGGCGGCGGTGCGGCGCCGGAGCGGTGTCGCTGCGTCGTCTTACATAGAAATATCTGTGGCATGTCACACGATGCGCTCCGGCGCCGCACCGGACTTGCAACCACCGAGACGAGGCGGGGAGGGGTGAATGCGTTGCGACGTCGGAGCGGCACCGCTCAGTTGTTTATGCGTCACAAGGGACGTAACGACGGACGTGCGTAACAGACTGTCCAACGCTGCTACGGCGCCGCTGCGACATAACAACGTTGCGGCGCCGCACCGCTCGTGTGCCCGCTGATACGGTGAAATCTTTGCGGTGCGGCGCCGCAACACATCGTGTGCCCCCGCTCTAAGGCAAGTTTGGGATACAGTCACATACAAAAACAAAAAACTACTCCGTATATAGTGCGTGTCTGTGTGATCGTTTCAGTTCAGGCGATTATAGTTAGTTGAGGAACTGCTTTAGCTTATACAAGGTGCAAGATAAATAAGAGCACAACCTCTTAAGGGGTCACTGTACTCATCATTATGAACAACTTTAACTATGGGACGAAACAAGAAATCGCGAAAAAAAAAATCAGTTGTTCCCTACAGTTTGACGAGTTTTTTTTTTATTCTCCTTATTTTTAAGGGATTTTTGTACACATTATGTGAAGATGTCAATCCTATCGTACTTTTACAAAAATATCACCAACTTAAAAACTTAAACATAACATTTAACACAAAAATGTATGAACTTAATATAATTTTCTATCTAATAAAAATGTATATAAAATTTGCGCAGCTTCAGACGTAGGCTTTCAAAGGCTATGAAATATTCCAACATCCATTGACGACAATTTCTTGGAATCGAGAAGTTCCTTTCGTTTATTTGTATATCGGACACATTCCACCAACACATGCTGTGCATCCTCTATTCTACCACACACCTCACAGTTAGGTGAGTCCGATTTTCGCATGAGGTAAGCAAAGTTGTTAAGTGGAATATGTCCTGACCGTAAACGATGCGCAGCAACAATTTGTCTTCGATTCAGTTCAGTTCAGTTTGACGAATTATGCGAACATTAATGTAGGGAACAGCAGATTTTTTTTTCGCTTTTTCCGGGTTAGTCCCATAGTAAAAGTTGTTCATAATGATGAGTACAGTGACCCCTTAAGAGGTTGCGCTCTTATTTATGTTATACCTTGTGTATCTACTGTGACATAAGCCTTCCCCAAGCATCGCCACATCAACCGGTCCTTTGTTTCTCGCATGCAGCGGATTCAAAATTCACACATGTAATGTGAAATAGACATTGTTACCGATTCTCTTGTTCACCAAATTAAAATTAGAGAATTGCTATCTTTTACTAACAGACAGCGCGAGAAAAGGACGGTGATAGATATGAACTAAGTCGCAGATGTCAAGCAAGTTTACGCCTGGAAAGTCAACACGCTCTAACGTGTAGTCTGAATCTGTAAGGAAATTTTAGCTCAACTATCTTTAGTTGGACTAAAATTTTAGAGCTTAGCTCTTATTTACGTCCTTCTTTTTCTTCTTTTATCAGAGCGAAAAAGATGGCAATAGTTTAAATCGGAGTTACCCAAAGGTGACGAAACCGATACTGAGTAGCGGTCTGGATCAGTTGACAGCAGAAGGTCCAAGCAATAAGCCGTGAGCATGTCAACGTCAGGTACCCGCGTAGCCCCCTGGACCAGCTGGGTAAGATTTAACGCTAGAGCAAACTCTCGCACCTTTCTTCCATCATAGTCAGTGTCCCGGTATGGGAATAGCCAGCCTAAATTATGTCTAGTTTGTGCTTATCAGAACCAGCCCCACTGTCTACATGATTGGCTTGTTTTCGCTGTCATGCATTTTGAAACTATTTGAATTCCGAAAACTTATGGTTTTATGAATACGGCTTCATACTCACAACATAATCCAACTTGATGCCCATCTTCTCGGCTTGGACCTCTACTTCCTTGGCTAGGTGTTCTTGTACGGTCCCGGTCACGTCGATGTACTCGCACGAACTGTTCGCGAAGTGGAATGTTATTGCTTTGCGATAGTTCTGTAAATATTTTAGACATGTATTTAAAACTTATATCATAAAACAATTCGACGATCATTATCAGTGTCGTATCTAGGGGTCATAGGAGCGGCTGTCATGGGCGCAAATTATGCGGCTCAAAGGCCAAAAGGCAAAGTTGACAAGGAATCATCATCAAGGATCGACGGCTTGTGACGGTGCAGCGGTGGCGACTAGCGGGGTGCGCCTATAAAAGGGTCGGCACGCTGCACTTCGTCCTCTGGTCACGATCCACCGAGCTCTCCCGTCGTAGAGCCGGTCGTCTCTTCAGACTCCGCAGTCACACCGATAATTCAGCCATCATCAAGCTGTCTCCCCCCCCTAACCCCCCACCAGCAACGCCCTAAACCTCGCGCTCCCCCCACTAGGGGTCGCCCTTAGTGCTGTTGTTGCAGGTAGTCATGATGTGACGTGTAGTACAAGTAGTTAGCTTAGGTTAAGTATTTTACTCCCCCCCCCCCCCCTTGGCTGGATTGGCTGGAAACCCTTCAGGTCTCGCCAATAACTGCCCGGTTGTGTAGAAACCGTCCCCTAGGACGACCAACAGCAGTCTAATAGAAAAAAAAAAACTTCGTCCTCTCTCGCGCCTCGGCAGCCGCTAGTTAAATACTACCTACTACACCTGAAGACCCTGGACTCCTCGTATCGTATTGTCTAAGAACCACGCCCTGTAAACTAGTCTAATTTTGTAACTATTATTAAAATATACAAGGTTAGTCAGAAAGGGGGTACTAATCCGAAAGGATGTTAAAGTACACATAATAATGAATAACTTTTGTTCTATAACTTTTCCCAAAACTCAATAGTTTAAGAGAAACAGTTGTTCAAAAATCTCAAAAAAAAAAAACTCTAAAATCTATCTATCCCCAGTTATGATCAGATGTGTTTACATTTTAGGTCATATTTGGGGTCATGAATTAGAAGCATCATTTTCTGAATTTGTAACTAAAGCAGGGATGAATAATTTTTGAAAAAACTAAAATTAAAATCATTTTGTTTGGAATTTTTTTTTATCGAATTTTGAAATTTTAACACTTGCTTTCAAACAGTCATCAGCGATACTATAAGTGGGCTTCGGATTAGTACCCCCTTTCCGACTAACCTTGTATTATTGTATGGTTAAAAGTGTTTCCCTTAATATTCTTATGTAAGTACACTCCTGCTTCTGCTTCTTGCTAGATTCTGATTTTATGTGCACATGCTCGTTAAGGGTTGACTCCTCAAGCCACCCTTAACCCGCTAAGCGTGACAGGCTTAACGTGCTCTCCGAGACACGGAGGGGTTTCGTAACGAACAGTTACCCTTCTACGGAAAGATAGCGACAAGCGCAGCTTAGACCCAATTTCACCATACTCTGTTAGTTATCAATGTCTACTAACATTGTATGGTGAAATTGGGTCTAAGACCCAATTTCACCATACAATGTTAGTTGTTAACGTTCCGTTAAGTTGTCAATGTCAATTTCAATGTACTGATAAACAGTCTGTTAAAATTTTTAACAACAGGACATTAATAACTAACAGAGTGGTGAAATTGGGTCTTAATCTCGCAAATCGACAATCAACGAATCTACTACTACTATGTTTACTATAATAGCTTTTGCCCGCGGCTTCGCTCGCGTTAGTTTAGGATTTGACAATCAATTCGGGTTGTATAAAAAAAATACCGACTGAATTGAGAACCTTCTCTTTTTTTGAAGTCGGTTAAAAAAAAACTTAATACACTACTAAAGTTTCTATAATAATATAATTCAATCATGATTTGAAATACACGTGGCGCCATCTATGAACGGTATTGGTGTTTTCCTCGGGAACAGTACTTTTTTTCGGGATGTCCGTTTCTGTACACCTGACAACGTATATGCAAAGTTTCAGGGTGATCGGTTCAGTGGTTTAGGCGTGAAAAGGTAACAAACAAACAAATTTACTTTCGTATTTATAATATTAATTAGGATTAGGATATAATTTACCTTAGACACGTTAGGTCCGGAGCCGTGCAGTAAGTAAGGGTGTAGGAACACCGTGTCTCCGGGACTCATTTCTAAGTGAACTCTTTTGTCTAATGGAGCAATCGCTTCTTCATCTACACCATGATACAGCTTTAGTGCATCCTGCAATACAATAGAAATATTTTAAACGTTATATTTTATTAGCTTACCCGCAGTTTCACTTGTATTCTAGGTGAACTACTTCTGGTACCCGGATAAAGAGTATCGTATGTTCTAATCCAGGCCACGGTCTACCTATTTTTCTTTTTTTTTTAATTTATTTATACAATTTTAAGAAAGCTTACAGATTAATACACGTAAATGGTAACGTAATAATAACAACAACTGACAATTGCTAATTACAAGCTTCCACATTTATATTACAAATTTATAATAACCCTGACTTTGCTGTCGCGCAGTCGGGTAAAAGAAAGACCAAAGAAAAAAAGAACAAAAAGAAAAGGATGTGGAAAAAAGTAGCAGGTATGCCGTGATAAATCGCAAACATTCACCCATCAAAGTATTGTTTACTCAATGTTTTTCTGATCATTAACGCACTCGTGCAAAATAAATCGATTTCTAAATACGATGGCAAGTTATTAAATAATATTGCACTGCGTATACAAAAAGCGTTACGCCTATAATTTGTCTTTGTAAACGGTACCTGTAATAATGGTCGTAATCTCAGGTTATTTTGATTGGTGCGAAGATAAATTTTACTAAGTAAATCGGGACAATCGATTGATCCATTAGCAATGTTGATAAGAAAACAGATGGCTAAATGTTGGGAAATAATCAATTGACTTCTTCTGCTTTGGGCGGAGCGGAAGAGTGTCAGACTTTTACTGACTTAAACCCATCCGTGTTCTTCCTAATGCCCTTTGCGTTCCAGGGCCGCAGTAACTCTTTAGAACAAATTCCGCAACCCTGGCCAGGAGACCATGGTCTACCTGCGTGCCAAATTTCATCCAAATCCGTTCAGTTGTTAAGGCGTGATTGATTAACAAACAGAAATCAACAACTTCGAAAAAAGGACTGTACTCCAGGGTCTCCAAGTATATGGCCTCAGGGTACAAGTAGATAAGGCCCTCTATAGAGAGTTTAATCACTTAGGGCATGTTAATAAACCCATCTCGAGCCCCAAGAACCTCCGAGGAGGTTCTTCATTTTTTTGTATAGCTACATACTTACCTACTTTGATCACCAGATTGGCTTGTATTTCAATTTACCTTTTTCCCAGCATGAACGTACAACTCTTTAGCTTTATGTGAGCCTGGTACTGCGTAGAGACATCCGTTTTCAAAGTTCACGTGGTCCACCGCGGTCCAGGCTCCTATGATCTTCTCAGCTGGACGGAACGGGAAGTAGAAAAGGTCCTGCAATCAGTGGAATAAAAAAAGTAAGTTCAAAAACTAAAACCCGACTACTGAAAAATGAATGAAACAAGAAAATATTATCATCTGAAATTGTTATGTGCAAACTATTCAATATTTATCGTCTATTAAATAAACATCTTACACGTAATATAATTGATTGTATTTAATACATATTCATAGTGATGTTCAGAGGATAGCCGTGGTCCGTGGTCGTATGCCACCTACCCTAACAAAACAATACATTCTATGGCAGTTGTCTCACCGCCGGCGAGGAAGCGACTAACTATCGGCTATTTTCTCGCTCAAGAAACGTACAATAGATATACATATACATTCCGTGTAAACAAAAGAGATGCATACAGGGTGTTACCGAATTCGTGTAATTCCTTCAAACCACGTGATCTACTGGTGATACAGATTAACCCTAAATGGGAATTTTTGAAAATCAAATAATATAAAAATTAAAAAAAAAACTTGCGGTTCTATTTCTGAGTAATTTTAGAGCCTTGAGTTATCTGACTGCAAAGAGCGATATCGCGTTAATCGTGCCTGCCAGCCGTGTCGCCGTGCTTTCATTAATTTATGCGCGGCATCGAAATGTTCATAAAAATAAAACATTCTTTTTGCAAAAAAGTAAATTCTTTTTTTTTACTGAATCCTTATTAAGTAGATGCTTTAGATACGATCAGTAACAAAGCCGCATGAAAAAATAATATTTTTTATTTTTTTATTTTAATCAAGCTAAATCCCGTGCGGTGCCTGTCTACATCAGTAGTAGATCATGTGGTTTTAAGGAATTACATGAATTCGTTAACACCCTGTATATTAATAGTCGATCGCTGACTGTTTACACTGCCGGCGAGGACTCGCTCCACTAGTTTGTCGCTGAGCGACAAGAGCTATCAAAGATAATACTCGCACAGCGATACTTGCTCAGCGATGCTCGCTTGGCGGTCAGAACTCACACCGAGAGACCAACCAGCGGTCATTTGCGAGTGTTGCGAGTAATCGCCAGTCGCACTCGCACACTCGCTTATAGCCCAGCGACAAAACTATCGGAACTACACACTCGCTTCTCACTGCTCGCCAACTCGTTTCTAGTTTCTAACTACTCGCTCCTCGCTCATCGTCGGCGGTGGGACAAGTGCCTAACAGTAGTAGGCGATCATGAGCTTTAGGACAAAGTATCGAAAGGTCACCTATCCACGGACTGACCTCGGCAAGCGTAGCTTAACCTCGGAGATCGTACGAAAGGCCTACTGCTCTCTTTCCGTGGGTGCTGCCAAAGCGACCAAGGAATAATTTCAACAGTAACGGCCATATACCGCAGTCATGGCCAAGCATGGTAATGTTCATGATGATCACCTGATGGGGCGGGTGGCGAGAGGATCCGGGCGGCTTGTTGATGAACATGCTGTTGACGGCCGTGATGTCATCACCTATAAACTGTGATAGCACTGACAACATCCGTGGATGTTCACCATACGTGATGAACACTTCATCGTAGAGAAGCTCTTGAATCTGTGAAGAAAGTTTTCTGATTACTGTTATTGACATAGTATGAAGGATACTCAATGTTTGGAGTGAGGGTTCAAGTTATTTTACCTTATTAATATAATCTTCAGGCTTCAAATTCTGCTTGGCCAAGGAAGGTTCCTTGACGACTCTCACATTGCCAGCCGGCACTATGCCCTTACATATTTGTATGAAGCGCTGTCTGTAATAGCAAAGAAACAATGTGGAACCATAAGGCTAAGCGTATGCTAGGCTAGGATGCAGGTGAAGCAGCACAGTACAGATTTTGCCGCGCAGGGCAGGCGAGGCAGACATAGGCCACGACCGCATGCTGCGACGCAGCTCGAAGACACATCCGAGTTTTAAATAGTACAAAGAATAAACGTGTCCGAGTTGACGAACGTTTTTTTTTAATAGTCTGGATGATTAGTATCATACAAACAAGGTTCACAACGGACTAATTCAATTAAATGTTCTGTCATTGCAATAAAATTAGGATTAGCGGTAAAAAACATGTGTCGAGATGCACGCGTCGCGCAGAAATCTGTGCCGGCACTACAACGAGGCGCAGAGCAGGGCAGACGCATGTATTGTTCTCAATTTATTCTAAATCTTTTTGTGCTGATTGAATACGTCATATTTGAAATCGCAAATATAATTAATATCTTTTTTTCTGCCTTAGTGTATGTGAGTTTTTTTTTTAACAAGAACAATGCGCAAAACATATATTATACAGCAAAAACTTGTTTGACAAAGTGTTACATAAGCATAGGCATGCACAGTTTCCGAGGGCGAAACAATGACAGTCCATATCACTATTCTTAGCTCTCTTGTTCACGGTACGGTATCTTAACCGTACGGCGTATTAGCCGCGCCGTAAAAAAATCGTGTGAGCTTGTACATGACACGGCAAACCACCAGAAGAATCTGATTTATATCCATTTTGTAACACAAAATCAACGTTGGAAAATGTCAAGCAATAATTGCCCGTCGCGAAAATGTCCGGTGCCGTTAACAAACTCTCATAGACTGTCATACAACACAAATGTAAATCAAACCGTGCGCAAGATAGGAGTAGCCACGGTGCATACGGCGGCGCAGTACGGCGTTGGGCTGCCGTGTCCGTCAACAAACTTCTATAGTAGTCCATACAACACTGATGACCGTGCCTACAGACGGCAAATTAACCGTAGGTTTTTACGGCGAAAAAACGTGTGTGAGGCCTTACGCTATAGACTTACTTATAACTGTACAGAGATGTGAAATCAATCAACTCCTTGATAACCAGGAAGCCATTGTCATCATAGAACTTGATCTGTTCTGGTGACAATATGTAATTGTCTGACGCCTCTGCAAATACCCTGAAATAAAAATATAAGAACAATTTAAAGTTGTCCAATTACCAGCGGAGAATGGGGAAATATTAAAATCTATTTCAAAATCAGGTTCATATTCATATACAAGGTGTAACATAAATAACGCACAAACTTTTAAGGGGTCACTGTACTCATCATTATGAACAACTCTTACTATGGGACGAAACCTGAAATTGCGAAAAAAAAACAGCTGTTCCGTACATTTTGACGAGTTATGCGAACATAAATGTAGGGAACAGCTGTTTTTTTTTTTTCGCAATTTCAGGTTTGGTCACGCCCACGATAAAAAAAAAGGGTAGGTACATGAAGTTACAGGAAAACAATTATTTGTATAGGTAATATCATTGCTGCAAAGACTTTGTTATGCACACCTACTTATTATGGCAATATTCCCTCATAACGTCAGATTGTTAGGCAAGTTAATTAAGTCAAAGGCAATCTTAACCTGCCCAGGGGCACCGACTCCGTGAGTGCTCGGGGGCTCCAGCTAGGGTTACCAGATGGTCGGGATTCGTCGGGATTCTCCCGACATTTGTCGACAATGTCCCGACTCCCGACAAAATACAAAATCTTACGACAAACAGTTAATCGTAAAATTCTATGCACGAATATAATTTGAATTTTTTTAAATTTTAAACCATTTCTTAACTCTCGTAAAGGATCCAAGTTGGTGGATTCAGTAAAAACCAAAAAAATACATGTGGCAACGTAAAAAAACGTTTAATGTTTAGTTTTTGTGTGCTATTGACATTAAAAATAAAATTTAACTCATAATATTTATTTCTCCAGACAACAACCCCAAAATCCCGACATTTTGTAATTTTATCCAGATATTTCGGTTTTCCGATCTGGCAACCCTAGCTCCAGCACTTGCAAGAGGTAAATAGTGGGTGCGGAGCAGCATGACCATGGACATCAAAACTGACCAATAATCGGCTTTGAGCTATACCTCTACCTCATCCACCATGCGGCAAGACATCTTCTACTTACATTGGTTGCATTTTACTTTCAAATATTTGAAATTATTATAAAAGTAGATAATGCATTCTTTATTGTTAAATCAAGCAGCTTAAGCCTTGTACAGACTAAGCGTTTCAATGAATGTGTCATCTAGGTATGTTGAATATGCATACAGGCTAATTGAGCGTTTACATCCCCTTCGTTTACGCGCTGCTGTGGGTACGGACTAAGCATTCCTGTGTATGCATAACCAACTACGCATACATTGGAATGCTTAGTCCGTACAAGGCTTTATAACACAGTTTTTACTGGTACGGATTTAGATGCGATTTTCATAAAAATGTAGGATATTTACTTGTCAGGTGGTGTGCATTTTTCTTCTCGCACTTCGCCAGTTCTTTTAAATGAGTCATCTAATAGGCATGAGCTAGGCATTTGCTAAAAGCCACCCCTGAACCTGCCTTCATAAACTATTGATAAGAGAGGTAATTTATTATGTCAGAGGCAATATTTCCTGAGCCTTTATGAACATTTAGTTTATTGCTCTCGTAAGGCCGGCTCATTGTGATTTTTTTGTCACGGTGACTTTTTGTTACCAATTCTATGAAAATATATATTAATGTCACGTCACCATAGTGAGCATATATCTTCATAGCATTCAACTTGGGTAACAAAAAATCACAATCAACGGCCGGCCTAGAGTTATGTTTTAACATGTTATTAAGATAGATAAATAGGAAACATTGGCCTTGTAAAGGCATAACGGACAGCCCTCTGTGCAGAGCATGTATGGGGGCCGAAGAAACGGTCGCACACGTGCTCCTGGAATGCACAGGGGTCACCCGAATACGAGAAGGAACCCTTGGTGCACCGAAATCACTCGCAAATGTTCTGAGCGGACTGAGAGCCCTAATCTGCTTCTGGAAGGACGTGGGCTGGCTGGAATGATGGCCGCCATGGCCCATGTACAATGACTCACTTAAAGGACTAAGTGCGGAAACCACATCTCATAACATAGAACATTGGCCTTGTAAAAAAAAACAAGATGTCAAACTAATAGGATTTAAGTACATTTAATTTTATCCTGATTAATTATTTAAAATTATTTATCTAAGTAACATCATAGGTACAGTTTGAGGACAAAATGAGCGATTTTTTTATAGCAGATAAGACAATAAGTAAATTATCAGTCTCTTAGTTATATCTGTTGTCTGACGCTAATTAGCGATAAAAATTGAAACAATAGAAGACGCAAAAAAACTTATAAAAGTCAAAATAAGTTACTTACGGTTTAGGTAAAACTTTAACACCAGGCAATGAACTTACTCGCACCATTTTGCACCTCAATAAAAGAAACTTTATTATCTTTTATATATAAACGTTGACCAAACTAGTTTATTACGAGCGAGCGTTGTTGAATGTTTACAAAAATAATTCAATGCCCCCGTCGTTACGGACTTTGATATCAATTAAGTTACAGTCAGCTCTACACATTCGGTAATTAATTTGTTAGGAGCGCAAGAGATGTTTTGATAAATAAATATTTCCAACTATACGGTATTTTCATTTTCAGGTATTTGGTCGAAAGTTTTTATCACCTTATTATTTATTTAATAAGAGATATCTAGTTGAGTATAGTTTCCACTGTAATAAATTAACATTTTATTATTAATTTATTAATTGCCAATGTGTGGAGAGAGCTGCAAAACAAGTTATCAAGACAACGTTAAGATTGACGTAAAAGTAGTCAGAGTTGCCAAGCTAAAACTACTATTTTAAACAATTTCGTCTTTTCACGTCTTGTAGTATCGCAACGCCATTGCATACGGGACAATATTTAAACAAAAACACGAGATACCTTATCAATTACAGACTTATGAGCTTAAGTAGCTTCATTAATTTGACTGACAATGAGAAGCACTCACAGGACACGCTTGTGGCCTTAGAGCAAATACCTGGTGGTACAGACGTAGACGTAGACGCCAGCACATCAAGTTACCCGAAACTGTCAAATTTTCCCAATCAACCCCGAACTTAATTAATGCTTTTGTGTTAAAGATGAAAATGTATTTACAAAAATGATAGATTGTAGTAGCTTAACGTGCTGGCGTCTGTACATAGTTGTAGTATTTGGAATTTAGTTTCCAAAACATCCCACAAGTTCGTGTAAATGTCATAAAGAAGGGTAAAATAATTATTAAATCTTCTCCTTCTATCGTGTCGGAACGAGCTATACGAGAATAGCTCATGCTGTAGTGAAAAGATTAGCCAGGCAGCAAGGTTGGTAGCGGGGCTGACTGCACAGGGTGCGCCGGACGCACTTAAGCATCGTCACTCGTGGAGGCTCTTTTCATGCGCCCCATTATTAAATAGGATAATGGGAGTTAACAAATGAAGAAATGGGCAGCACATCTTCTGAAAAAAATTACATTTTTATTTAATTTTTAAAGTAGGTAATGTCAAAAACAAAAAATGACTGGAAAAAAATATTAAGCCAAAATAATATTTACTTTGTATGTTGAGATCGGCTTCTAATTAAAGATAAAGATAATTAATACCAATATTTATGAAAGTCTGATTTTAAACACATTATAATAAAGTACATATTAAAGACTTTTATGGCAACACTTGTACAATACTGTCATTGTTTTGTTTTTAAATTTGCAGCCTTGCTATGTGGGTTTTTAAGATTACATACAATTTTATTTCGAAACTTATTACATGTTGCTGCTTAAGACCTAACAATCTGATAATTAATTATATTGAATGCTGTACTGCTGATAAGTTGCATTATACAGACATAACTCTTGAATTAGGTACCGACAGGAAACTTAAGTTAGTAATTTCCGTTTACGAATTAACAAGCTTCATTTGCTTTAATATCTATCATAGAACATCGTAGGTAGGTATAAATTAATGAAGAAAGAGCTAATATTAACGTGTTGAAAATTCGTTAAATTCTGTCGCACTTCCTATTAACTCAGAAACATCGAGTTTGTTCAGTGAGTTGTGGAGCTGCATTTAATTTAATCAAGTTGATGAAATGCAGACACTACATTTTGCAGCAGCGCACTACATTCTCATAAAATGTGGCGTTTAACCGCCAAGAATTCCGAACTGGCAGGCTTAAGGCTGACGGATTTAGTATCAATGCCAATGGACGTATTAAAAACAAATATAAATTCTTTTATAAGTCCTATAAGTAATAGCCAACTGCGACTTGAGACTCGAGCAGTGAGTGTTCCGTACTTTCAGTTTTTGCTGAATTCGCCTGAATTAACAACATTTATATCATAACTTATTCTGCTTAGCTTTTTCCCAACTATGCTGGATCAGCTTCCAGTCTAACCAGGTGCGGCTGTATACCAGTATTTTACACGGAGCGACTGCCATCAGACCTACGCTACCCAGCTACTGAGCAATGAGCGTTTTTACGAAAATTTACGCCACTAGTTGGCGCCACATTGGCACCCACATTGGTCTCCCATCCCAATAATGCGCGCTGTCTGGCTGAAACATCGAAGAAATATGGTTTTATTACGATGTTCAGTAAATTAAATGAAGGCATTAGTCTCCATTTACATACTTTACAATTAAGTATGCCAAATTAAATGTAACAAATACTAAAGTTTAGTGCTATGTACTTGCACTTTTTGATCATAGAACACTACAAAATACTTAGGTACGTTTCTCTAAAACTGAGTCTTTCGGCAGCTCGTAATCGTCTTTACTGAAGTGATCTTTGCGTAGAAGACCACTATTTGTACGCGTTAACCGATCTCTACGAATGGCTACAAGTCATTGTTTTAAACGTATTTTATCTTTTTTTTTTTTTTTTTTATTTATTTATTCAAGAAAAGTTACACAAAAGAAATTACCCATATCTTCTGCCAAACTGCTGTACAGTTTAGGAAACTTATGACCTCCCGTTTGTTTTGAGCGTATAGGAACTGCACAACATTGTGGCATTTCGATTTTGAGAGAATATTTATTGTACTTATTTAATTTTATTAAAAAATACAAAAAAAATCAGACAAGAAAATATAGGCAGTGCTGCCGCCTAGTGGGCGTCATTTCAGAAAACCCTCATTCCAATATTCTAAGATTAGACCGGAAGTCAAACTTTTGGCCTTTCTGACTACCCTTATTGACTGTCATGGGTATTCGTATGACACCCGGGAACAACGGCGAAACGTGCTCTCGGAGGCACAGGGTCTCGTTTTATAACGAATGTTCACCCATCCACGGACAGACGGCGGCAAGCGCAGCTTAACCTTGCAAATCGTATGATCCGCGTTGTTGTTAATTAGCCATGGGCCCTTTCTACGAACTATTCTCATAAGATCCATCAAAACATGCAGACGAATTGAGAACTTCCTCCTTTTTGAAGTCGGATTAAAAATGAAAACCAGGCCTTGTTTAGAATGTTCAGCCGCATGCCTCAGGTTTATTAATCTCTGAACTATATACAAGGTATAACATAAATAAGGCACATCCCCTTATGGGGTCACTGTACTGATCATTATGAACAACTTTTAATACGGGACCAAACATGAAATCCCGAAAAAAATATCAGCTATTCCCTACATTTTGACGAGATATGCGAACATTAATCCCCCCTGAGACCGGAGTTCGATCGTCTTGATGAGTCACCGGATGCCGCGTCATTCACGGTGAGTCGGAACTGTGAGAGCGGTGAGTGGTGGCTGTGGACTGCGTCGACCAGGAGAGAAATGTCTCTTCTAGTTGACCGGCCGAAGTGCAGTATATATGCGCCGAAGATGCTGGCTGGCTGTGTGACTCACTGCTTGCAGCTCGATTGAATGCTGAGCGGAGGGAGTGACGATGTTGCTGCCAAGACTGCGAAGGTTGCGTGTGACGCCACCAGTGTGGAAACACTGTCGGAGTCTTGTGCCTGGCGGGCTACTGCCCCCGTCTACACCACCGGTGTGTTGCGTAGTTCGTATGTGGCGTGATAGATGCCGCCACAAAATCATAAGTCGAAGACTACAAAAAATCGCGGAACATACATGGAGGTGATTCGGGTACCCTCTAACGTTGCTCTACCTCTAGACTTTCGGTTGACACTACTTTTTGGGACATTTAGTATAATTTCGCAGATATATTAGTAAACCTAGATCGTCTTTTATAAATACATACGGCGCTTGCTACCGTCCATCTTCATGATAATAATCCTCTCAGTCATTTCGTAGAACACTTTCAGGAAATCATAACGCTAGAAAATCTATATTTAGCTGACATACCTACACTATTTTGTAGATCTAAAACAGATTACTTTGGTATACTATCATCCAGTGAAGTTAGAGCAATTCACACTAATAATCTAGATGCTAGAGTATGTCTTTCTGTCTGTCTGTATGATACGTTTTTACTCCATGAGTGACGATTCGATACACCTTGGGGCCTGATTCACGTAACTAAAGAAGTTCAGTTGCAGTATAGTTGTAGTTAAGTTTCGATCAAAACAATGCTTTTCGTATTCTCATAATAGGCGATCGCTGTCAGATACGCTCACGTGAACTTAACTGGAGCGACATTGCAACTTGATCGGCGCGTCAAGAAATTACGTGAATTAGCCTACAGGTTGGACTACAGCAGAGGTTCCCGAAGTGGTCCAGATGGACCCCCAGGGGTCCACGGGAGACTCGACAGGGGTCTACGTTGGCGTGACAAAAAGATCTAATCTTCACATTTTATAATATAACTAGCGACCCGCCCCGGCTTTGCATGTGTACGTTTTATAGCTTAAAACCTTCCTCTTGAATCACTCTATCTATTAAAGAAAACCGCATCAAAATCCGTTGCGTAGTTTTAACGACCTAAGCATACATATGGACAGACAGTGGAAAGCGACTTTGTTTTATACTATGTAGTGATATAGGTAATATGGTAAAAATTTAGCTGCAGGGGGTCCACCGGAACCAGCTACATTCTTAAAGTTGTAGTATCACCTTCATGATCGTCATCTTCACCGACTGGCCATTTTTATATTTGATACTTTTTATTGATGACAGATAGGGATTTGAACGGGGACTTTTGATTTGTTTTTTGGACACCATGGTGATTTCTTTTGATACGATTGGCTGTTTTATTTTATAATGATAAATGCTCAGATTATAAAAATGTTATACACTGAAACGTGGAATATTTCTATGGCAGAACAGTTTTTGATATTTAACTGAAATGAAGCGTATCAAGTTAAATAAAAAGCATTTGTGGAACTTCTACGTGTTTCCCTTGGTGTTATAACAGCTGTGGCGTGTTATCCAACTGGAAAGCCAGATAAGGAAGCTGTGCCCGTTGGTAACCCCTTCTCCCTTCCTTTCACTTCGTCTCCTGCCCTACCTACACTTGTGAGATCGGCGATCGGACCTGCTGTCGTCTACGTCTACTACTATGACTACGACTAAATGCTACAGCCGGTCCGTTTGCTGCCGCCGGTTTCCATCAGATGGCTGTGTGGGCCATCGACGAACGCTGTGAATATAAGAAGGAACTCGCTGACTACTGCAAAGGACGTAAAGCTATGCTGACTCTTACTCGTATAAGCACTTTATTATTATTGTTATGTATTAGGTATTGAATGCCCTACACATTTTTTACAACTGGTGTAGCAGACGTGCTCTCAGGAGATCCTAGGGCCGTCTGTTACATTACAAAGTGGTCTATGAAAAAAAAAGTCTGGGAACCGCTGGCCTACAGGGAGGAGCGGGGTAGCCCGCTACCAATATGTTGGCTGGCTAATCATCTTTTCAACATTGTTGGCTGGCTAATCATCTTTTCAACCTTGCTGGCTGGCTAATCATCTTTTCAACCTTGTTGGCTGGCTAATCATCTTTTCAACCTTGTTGGCTGGCTAATCATCTTTTCAACCTTGCTGGCTGGCTAATCATCTTTTCAACCTTGTTGGCTGGCTAATCATCTTTTCAACCTTGTTGGCTGGCTAATCATCTTTTCAACCTTGTTGGCTGGCTAATCATCTTTTCAACCTTGTTGGCTGGCTAATCATCTTTTCAACCTTGCTGGCTGGCTAATCATCTTTTCAACCTTGTTGGCTGGCTAATCATCTTTTCAACCTTGTTGGCTGGCTAATCATCTTTTCAACCTTGTTGGCTGGCTACTCATCTTTTCAACCTTGTTGGCTGGCTAATCATCTTTTCAACCTTGTTGGCTGGCTAATCATCTTTTCAACCTTGTTGGCTGGCTAATCATCTTTTCAACCTTGCTGGCTGGCTAATCATCTTTTTACCATGACATGAACTATTCTCGTACAGCTCGTGCCGACCCGAGAGAAACATCACACAGATTTTGATGTTTCTGGAGAGAAGTGACTACGTGCCTGATGAATGACAAAGGGTATATTTCATCCCGGAATATTAAAAGCGAGCGGAATCGCTGGTACAGCTAGTATACAACGTTATTTTTAGTAAATACAAAAACTGAGACACCCCAACAAGATTTTCATCAGAATTGCCTGAATATGTGTTTTTTTTAATAAATCTCCAAGTTAAACCGTAGTTTATGTCGCGTTAAGTTCCCTAGTAACGTGTGAAATGCCTGAGATGTGCTATGCAGGGGTTGTCTAATACAACGAAACTGACCGAGCGGATCATCTCAAGCTTCAAGGTGTCTATTCCCGTCAACTTTTATGGGTAAAAACCTACCGAAACAAAACTGAAATTTATGAAAAAAAAAGAATGTGGTGTAAAAAATATGTCAATCGATTCTTCTAGTGATTCTGAACAAACTAGTTTCAGGTTTAGTATAAATACTAAAACTAAGCTTGTATAATAATATATTTACTCCTGGACGATAATATGGCTATTAAACAAATACAATCAATGGATATTGCGACCTTCAGAGCCAGCATTTAATTGCTGTACCTAGGTATGTGTCTGCATCATCAACTGTTTATTATTATTTTTAAAAAATAAAATTATGAATCTATTAAATCTTTTGTGATTTATTTTAAGACTTCTTTGAAAACGGACGTAATGAATAGCACTACCCCATCTCTTCTCGTAGGTGTCGTAAAAGGCAACTAAGGGATTCACTAGAGCATGGGCAGCAGCGTTCTCTGAGTACTTTAACAACCATACTGCGATCGCCAACCCGCCTGCCAAGCGTGGCGATTATGGCAAACCCCCCCAACATGGATAGCACAAAGAAGAAACAGCCCCTAGTCCCCGGTGGCTCTGCTAGCCATGGTCCGCTGTTTCCTCGTGGTCATACTAGGTTGTCCTACTAGTATGACTACGAGGATACACATGTCCTTGTGGTCACACTATGATTTTTGCACCCCCACTAAAACATTATAAGAAAACGAAAATATAGAACTAGGAATAAACACCTGAATTGTCGTAATTTTTCTAGAAAAAAACCAATACTAATGTGTACTAATGTGTGACAAGGAAAGAAAGAAGAAAGAAAATACATTTATTTGGCACAGACTAAAAAGGCACACAATATAAAATAAAGCAGAAAAAAAAAAACAAAAGAAATTAGCAGAAGAGTGTGCCTCACGGCTGCGCCAAAAAGGCCCAGTTCAGCAAAAATGCCAGACAACTAGTGCCTGACGCTGGTTTTCAACTGGACCTGAAGTGTGAGGTGACGGATGTAAGTCAGTTTTATAACGTGTGTATGCTTAATTAAATAAAATAAGATAAATATATAAATTGTACAGTTTAAAAATAATAATAACAACAAACAAGCACACATGTAGGTTGCGATTTTGTTAACCATTTGCAACAAAAACAAACAACAAAAAAATAAACAAAAAGAAAAAAAAAATACAAAAAAGAGAAAATTAACATAATTATAAGTACATAACACAAATCTTTACACCTAAACATATAATAGCATAAAAAGCCTGGTAACCCAAACACCATTAAATCTAAATAATAATATTTATAATCTATGGTGCACGGGTTACCGACCGACGTATCTTAAATAGATCTTTATAAACTCATTTAAAAAATATAATTTAAACATAAAAAATACCGTGTAGTGTGTGTGTAGTAGTGTGCTGTGCCGAATACAATATAATATTATAATATAATTAGCTAGAATTGCATTTCTTAATAAGAATCCTGACAGTCACATTAAAACAGAAATTATGCAAGGAGGCGAGCGGCGGCCATTATTGCGTAAGAGCAAGAGCATCATCAATACATAACGGTAAACGACACCGACGCCTGCGACCGTCACGTGATAAGTCCCGTTTGAAAACACAATACAATTACAAATTATCAGGTCCACCAATCGAAAAGTGTGATAAAATAAATTATTTTACATATTTGTATAATTAAATTAGCGTCGCTGCTTTCAGAACAAGTTACTTATATTGTTTCAGTGGATCAAAGGACATGTGTATCCTCGTAGTCATACTAGTAGGACAACCTAGTATGACCACGAGGAAACAGCGCCATGGTCACGGCAGCGGCCTAGATAACGGCGGGGCATGAGGTGCTAAGAAGCACAGGACCGGACGATGTGGTGATGCTTGGGGGAGGCCTATGTCCAGCAGTGGACGTCTTTCGGCTGAATGATGATGATAATACCATTTAACAAAAAATAAACTAAAAAAAAAGTAAAAACCGACTTAAAAAAAAAACTAAAAGGAGTAAAATAATTATCATTTAATAAAACTACCAGAGTCAGAAGTCGGTGTTCTACGCTGAAACAAATTGAATGCACCGACTTCTGACTCTGGCAGTTTTATTAAATGATAATTATTTTACTCCGTTTAGTTTTTTTTGAAGTCGGTTTTTACTTTTTTAAAGTTAATTTATAGTTTTTTTTTTAAGTCGGTTTTTTTTCTGTTCCTTGTTTACTTCGGTCTTTTGTACCTAAGATGATGAAATCTCACAGCAATAAACAAACGCAACAAAATATCACTTTATGCGTTTTGTTTACAATAAGAGGTGTTACATTTCGCGTATGACATCATATTGAGGAGTTGTATACAGTGACACAAGGCCGTCTAACAATATTTATTTGTCTGTCTGTCGCATTTAAATAAATAAACTCCATTGATTTATTCAGGTTTATGTTTTGTTTTAAGGTTTGACGGAAAGGTGGCTTAGTTACTACAAGGTTAGTCAGAAAGGAGGGCACGCCGCAATAGCGGCGGTAAGGCCCGTAATGAAGGAGTGGCTGGAGAGGCGTCACGGCGCCCTCAGCTTCCGGCTGACGCAGGTACTCTCGGGGCATGGTTGTTTCGGGAAGTACCTGTGTCGCATAGGCCGGGAGCAGACGCCCGGTTGTCACCACTGCGTCGACTGCCCCGAGGACACGGCGCTGCACACGCTGCAGGCATGTCCTGCGTGGGCGACGCAACGCCGCGAACTAGTCGCGGCAGTCGGTGGTGACCTCTCGCTTCCGGCCGTGGTTCTGTCCATGGTCGGGAGCGAGAGTGCGTGGGAAGCCGTCGCCTCCTTCTGCGAGGAGGTGATGGCGACCAAGGAGGGAGCGGAGAGAGAGAGAGAGGCAGCTGCCACTCTCCCTTCCCGCGCTAGACGCACCGGGCGCCGGAGGGCGCGCGACGATCTCCGGCCACCGTAGTGTGTGGCCTGCGGGTGGCGGGTTAGGGGACCCGTCGCCCGACCAGTAACAGGCCCGAGAAGGCGGCGCGCTGTGTTCCGTGCGCGCCTCTCAGGAGGACGTGGGGTAAGGCCCCACAGAAGAAGAGGTCCGCCAGGGGTTGGCGGACCGAGGCCTGCCGGGGTCGCGGTGCATGCAGCTGCGAATCTCGCGACCTCGGCCAAGGGTCAGGAGAAGGAACTTCGTGGGTTTTTAGCCGGCAAGAGTCCGGCATACCCCTCCGCCTTCCCCGGGCGAAGGGCATCCATGAGGATTTTCCCACGAAACATAAAAAAAAAGGTTAGTCAGAAAGGGGGTTCTAACCCGAAAGGATGTTAAATTACCCATAATAGTGCATACATTTTGTTCTATTACTTTCCCCAAAAGTCAATGGCTTAAGAGAAATAACTGTTCAACTATCGCCCTGTTTCGTTTGATCTACGATTTTTTACCCACCCGGTATATCTACTGTGTCCGAGCTCCATGTGTTTCTACGTCAATGGCTGGACTTGAAGCCATGTTGCAGCGAATTTCATAGGCTGAGTTGAAGGTTCACGTGGACACTGATAAGGAAGTAAGTATGTCAGATACACTATCTACTTTGTAGTTGCTCTGGGAGCAGTGGACGGCTGCAGACTGATACTTAATTATCCAATCAAAAACATTCATGTAAATAAATCGGGTGCCCGTGTTTTTGCCGAAGTATTTTATATCGAATTTTATGGGTTCCCTACGTGACATCGAAACTCAATACATCGAATGTCGCAGCATCGAAAACGGTGCATCGAAGGGTCACGTAATCGATGGTACGCTACATCGAATGTCGTGAAATCGAATGGTTACAGTATCGAATGGTCACATAATCGATAGTACGCTACATCGAATGTCGTGAAATCGAATGATTACAGTATCGGATGGTTACAACATGGACTGGCTGCAACATCGACTGGTTGCAAAATCGATGGTGAGTTAAAGTTATTCTTGCCATTGCATTCCATTATACGTAGATAGGCGTAGAAAAGCTATTCAGTTGATATTACCTAATGTTACAATAAACTGTAAAATAATGACGTCCAAATTGATTTTCATGAAAACATTTTTTTTAAATCTTATGCAATTCGTTGTGATGAAAAATCGATACTGTAACCATTCGATTCCACGACATTCGATGTAGCGTACCATCGATATCGTAACCTTTCGATGTCGTGACTTTCGATGTGGCGTACCATCGATGTAGAGTACCATCGACTATGTGACCCTTCGATGTACCGTTTTCGATGCTGCGACATTCGATGTATTGAGTTTCGATGTCACGTAGGGAACCCGAATTTCATTAGGTACGCCGACAACGATTCGCCGACGTAGTCTTTGTCGAAGCAATTTTTACCGTAATTTGATTTCGCTGAATGATTATTAGCCACCATAATTAATTGGCCAAAAAATAATTCAGAAATTTTGTTTTAGACGAATACTTATTTGGCTATTTTTTAATTTGTCAAATAAGTATTCGCATAACATTATTTTCACACAGCGGAATGTAATGTTAATCCGACTCAGCGCATCCCGACTACACGTGGTCAGACTCTGTCCTACCCCTAGAGTGTTATTTAAAAACGTGGAGCCAGAAACTCGCGAAGGAGGTCCTGAGTGGAACGACTGCACGAGGCCGAAGCTCAGCGAGTGGGGGGAGGTGGCGAGCAAAGCGAGTCGCCGACCTCCCGAGCGTAGCGCTGGTCGAGTGTGCAAGCGAAGCGAAGGGGCGACAAAGCGAGTCTTCTGGCGGAGCAAACCCAGAAACACTTGCATGCTTGCTTGCTTTATTGCTTGCATTATGGGAAAATTGGCCATCTAACAAGTGTAAAGTGGCCAATAATACCGTTGACTAATGAAACAGTGGCCAGCAAAAAGTCGGCGTAACAAAAAGTTACAAAACATAATTAGGGTCATTCGGCGTTTTAATTATTCGGCGAAATGAAAAGAGGCGAAAGGTTGTCGGCCAGATAAGAATCGGCTGATAATATTTCGATATTCCAACAGAGAACCAAATGAATCAAATCTCTCTTGCCGTAAAAAGTTCTGAGATGTCATGTAGTAGTGATGTATGAGCCTGATCATAAATTAAAAGGTATAAAATCCTGTAATGGTTTCTGTGTTTTTCGATTTGATTTGATTTGACTGCCATAAGCAATTTTCCGGGAACTTAATTTCAAATGTGATTGGAAATAATCTTATCTGTTTAAAATGTATTATGTTTACATGATACTTGACACCTGGTGTATTATTAATACCAGTCAGAGACGTAGCTAACTGATCGGCTTCACAAGCTCCATAGATTATTCAAAGCGAAGGATTTGACAATAAAACAAGTGAAACAGTTTCATACAATTTACTCTGATATCATACACAATGATGCCGATTCTGTTGCTATCTTATTCTAATAGGTAAAAAATGAAAAAGACGAAAAACTTTTAGAGTTGTCCAAGTAGTTACTTGTTGAACATCAATGTGTTTTAAGCAAAATAGGTATGCTGAGGTGTCGTCTAAATCTGTTTGGAAATTTTAGTTCAACCAATTTGATAGCACTAATATTCTTCCCTATCTTTCATATTTTACCTGCAAATGAAGGATAGCAGTAGTTTTAGTTAATTTTAACAGAACCGGCACCAATATAGTACACAAATATATTGCTAGTTCATTTAAAAGATGCTTGGTCTCGAATAAGCACCAGTAAATATCGGAACGTGTAAAATTCTATCGACAATCATGAACATGAAAGGTCTGTTGGCAACGAACTGTTCGGGCATCATTCTAGATTCAAACAGCGCTGCTGTAGCTACTGCAGACACAGTACCATCTTCTGTCACTTCTATATCCGCCTTCTGTATAAAATTCGACAAAAACAACTGGTAATCAGATATACCAGGGAAATTAGCGTGTTGATTGTCAAATATAGCCTTTATTCCCATATCAACAAGGAGCTCTTTCAAATTATCAATGTCGGATGACATTTTGAATCTCGGAATCTGGACGTCGACATTGGTAGGTCCAAACTGTTGGTATAAAATGTAGATGGAGCTAATACTGATTCCTTTCATCAAATCCAACATGGTTGTCAAAGTAACGTTAGTGTTTGGTAGGAATATTAACATGGAGAATCGGCTGTCGTCACCATACGGTAATTCTAGAACGTGTGCTTGTATTTGAGGTATTCCTGTCACGTTAAAATATCCACTCACGTACATTAAGGACACATCACCGATTTGCTGGCCTTGGTCGTTGTAGAAAGCACTAGATTCTGTATCTTCGTAAGGGAAAGCTACTCTCCAAGCACCTTTGAAGTACAATGCATCTATCATAACAGTTAAAATACCATCCAAATCACTTGGAGTGACGATCTCATCTATAGCTTCGTTCGTAACACTTCGCACATGTTCGTTAATAATCGCGGCTGTTTCAAAAGTATCAACAAAAGACACGATCCTTGCATCACAGATACCAACCTTCGACACTTCGTCGAAGAAACTTTGTTTAACGTACAGCGAGTCGTCAAAGAAAATCGTGGAGCTTCGTTCCAGCATACTTGCGGTTGGATTTGTAGGTCTCATCGTCACTTGCTTCGCGAGTTCGAAGTATAAGTTGTTGAAACATCTGTGAGGGTGTAACTTTAGAACTTCTTGTATTTCTGTCAGTGTGGCTTCAGATGCACCGAGCGACATCGTCGATAAAAGGGTCCATGGCGACAGCGCAGACGCGATAAAATGACTCTCGGTTTCTTGATTAATTCTCCGTATTAACTTCAACGAAAACTCGTACACGGATCTCTTGAAAAACGGGGTCGCTGTCTTAAAGTTACACTGTGCCGAAATTAAAGGTACTAATGCCGTAATAAATAGAAATATTATTCCGAGTCTCGCCATTTCGCTGGCGATGTAAAAGGACTACTAATCTATTGAGTGAGTTGTTTTACTGTCGTAATTTAAGAGGCATGTTATCGAGAATGACCCGACGATAACACCGACCGAGGCTGGAGTTTGGCATGATTTCAATTCAAGTCATTACTTACTCAAATTATATAATGCATATCGTCTTATGTAATGTCGTAGAGACCTCTTATTTTAATATCTTCTAATTATGATGTTGTTGTGACATCAATTCTAGAAGGAATATTGTGTTTTTCCAAGCTAGCCTTAGCAATAAAATTGATTTAGAGAAATGTATTTCTAGAATGTCAAAATTTATCATACCTAGATCAATGGGCCAAATGGGCTTTTAGTTTATATTGATAGTTTAGTCTACGTTTTTACTTTAGATTTAGTTTAGCTTTATATTGTACTAATTTAGGTTAAAAAAAATATCTGTTTCAAGTTTATCCTGTAAATATTCATCGACAGAATAATAAGTTTTTTTAGTAACAATGTTTTAATATTGTTTTTAAATACTGAAATGTTTATATCAATAATAGAGAGGATCGTAGCAACAAATTAACGTAGCTATCACTTGAGAACTAGGTTAAATAAAATGGGCCAAACAATAAGGGACAACGGATAACTAAACACATAATTATTTTAGACTTATTATTTTCAATCATAGCCTCATTATAGACTCCTAATAGATAGACCGAAGACTTTACAAATACAGAAGGAACTGGAGGGAGAAAAAAAGCGTGAGGCACAAGATAATAGCGCGAGCATGAGAAGAGCTACATGTTGCAGTGATTAGCTACAGGCTATAAGCTGATATACAGGATATAAACTTATTCGTGTTATCCCTAAGTGTGTGTCCTGAGTGACGGCGCACGGGCGTATTGCGGATTGCGGAACGGCTTTACCGTCGATACCTGTCCTTAGTGCACGCGAGAAAGTTGACGCGTACGCGCATGTGTAGTGTTTCGTTTATTTTACTTTGGTTTTAATAATGTCGATATCAAAATTCAAACGTTTCGAACATTTATTTAATGCGCCGTTCATTCCGCCTGCGCGGTGCGCCGTCACTCAGGCCGCACACTAGCACCACATGATCTATTTTTTGTTGAATCCAAGAGAAACCTATGCAGAGTCAATCTGTGTCATTACACGAATTTGGGAACACACTGTATACTTAAATAAAAACTGTAAAAAACCCCAGCCACTGACTTGAAATTGATTGTCATAAAACATAGATAAGAATCATCCCGACTAAACCAGCTATCAAAGAAACAAAACGGCATTGAAATAGGTTCATCCGTTTGGGAGCTACGATGCCACAGACAGACAGGCAGACAAAGGGTTAAAATTTGTAACACTCCTCTTTTTGCCATGTAATAATTTTAATTAACGTAAATTATATTTTTAAACCTGAATCTAATTTAAAAATGATGTAACTACGTTCTGCTCTGATGTTTAGATTTGATGTGACATTTGATAGTGAGTTCTGCGAATTTAACAACAAATTAGATGCATGTTGACACGATGTTAACTAATAAACTTTTTAATTTTCCTGGATAAATGCCAAGGCTGCTTTTTGTACAGAGCTTCCTAATTAAATCCGTTAAATGACGTGGGCATTGAAACTTTTTGAAACACAATATTATATTTCACCGACTTCTGAGACTGTTATTTCTATAATATGGTAATTATTTTAGTAAAATGGGGTTATTTGAAAACCACGGGGCTAATTAGAATTCAACTTGAAAAATGTGCTTCAAAGGTGCTATGTTCTTATGATTTCAATGTTATTGTGTGTTTCAATATGTGAAATTTAAGATAGTTTAAAAAATATATCGAAAAATCTCCTATATCATGTTCTTGCCAATTAGCCCCGTGGTTTTCAAACAGCCCCATTTTCTTTTCATGTTTTTTTATTATTCTATTTTGAGTGGCATAAACAATTGCAAAGTCCGAAACATCCTTAGTAATATTTTAAATGCGCAAGTAACTCTGTCTGTCAGTCTGTTACGCTTTCACGCCTAGATCGCTGAACCGATTTTGATGAAATTTGGTACAGAGATACTCTTACATTAGACTTTGGAGAAGGACATAGGCTACTTTTATTCCGAAAAACGCGGAATAGGCGATAAGCGACATCCAAGCGGGTGACCTCTAGTATCTTTATGTACGATTTCCACCAAACCACACTGTGCTAAAGGAAATTCAGGCTTCTATACAAAAGTTAAGTTTTATGTTTGCATGGAATTTACACTGCTTGGAACTCGGTTAGATCCGCGCGTATGCCGCGGCAGCCGGTCGGCTCCTTGCGTATGCCGCGGCAGCCAGTCGGCTCCTCGCGCACGTCGACGGCGGTGCTCGGCTGTCGTCGCGTCCGGTCGGCTAAATTGACTGCGATAGCGGATACGCGAACACGCGCTCGCATTCGCCCGGGTTCCAGCAGATTGTAGCCGTCGGGCAGACGCGGTCGGCTACCGGCGCATCCGCTGCGATGCTCTGCGCTGCGCTCCGACGCGGCCCGTTTGGTGGAACACTATAAATGAAATGAACATTATAAATGAAATGCCAAACTCTCAATGACAGACATAACCTACATTTCAGAACTTTTTACGTCAAGAGTCGCGAGACTTTTTTTAGTTGAATGTTTTTGATGGGATTTTATTAATTGCCGAGATTATACCACAAAATTCTAACTGGCTTCGTCTTACGTCTCGTACTCATAGGTATAATAACATGTGTTTTACATGTAAAACAATTTTTTTCAAAAAAATATTGCTCAATCCTAGATACATGTGCAGTTATTAGTATATTGCACGCTATTTGTATATAATTTGTATCACAACTTGTTTTTGTTTTAGCTCTAAAGACTAAGTACTTAATCAAGTTAAGTGTTGTGTGTTTTTTACCTTGATTTTATGTCCCTTGCTAAATTGAAACGTATAATTTAAACCGCTACAAAGTTATTACCAACGATTATTGTTTTAATCAATTTTAGCCGTTAACTCAATTACTGTTCTATTGAAGTAATTTCGTCACTTGTAGGGACTTGTAATTACTGACATTCGCATTTAAACATAGTTGTTGTATGTGCAGAGCGTGTCTTGTGAACAAAAAGTTTTTACGCACACAGTTTTAATGTTACAGTCAAAATTCTTAACCGGTCAAAAAAACTTTTAGCTGAAGACGTCGGGTCACAAGTAATTTTAACTAAAATATATTGGTGAATAGTGCTTTTGTCCAAAAAATATCGGTTAAAACTGGTTTTGATTAAGAGTCTTAGTCAAAATTACTTTTGACGGGGAGTATTTAATAAAAGGTGTTTGATATGTGTTTGCAAAATTGTTAAGGGATATCTTTAAAAGCATTTTAAAATTAATGACAATGACAGCAAAAAATATTAAAAGCGCACTTCAAAAATAATGCTTCTCATTATAATCAATCAAAAACAATATGTTTTTTAACGCAACTATTAAATAAACGGAGGAAAGTGATCGGCTAAGCGAACCGTTTCTGGCACTCGCCGGCCGCTGCCACGGCACGGCTCATTTCACTCGCTCGACTCTTGCGTTGAGTGGTCACAGTTCTAACAAAACCTAACCTACCTTTCAGCTATCTGTTTGTAATACTCGTGGAGAGAAATCAAAAGGAAAACGGTTTACAAAAAAAACCGGTCAAGTGCAAGTCGGACTCGCGTACGAAGGGTTCTGTACCATTATCTATAAAAACGGCAAAAAAAAACACGTTTGTTGTATGGGAGCCCCTTTAAATATTTATTTTATTCTGTTTTTTAGTATTTGTTATTATAGCGGCAACAGAAATACATCATCTGTGAAAATTTCAACTGTCTAACTATCACAGTTCACGGTTGATGGTTCAGCCTGGTGACAGACGGACAGACGGACGGACAGCGGAGTCTTAGTAATAGTGTCCCGATTTACCCTTTGGATACGGAACTCTAAAAACGAATGGAGGCCTATACCCAGCAGTTGGCGATCCTGGGCTACGGTGATGACGATGAATAGCAGTGACGTCTGTTATATCGGGTGTAAAAAGACCCTTAACGATAACGAAAACCACGTATTCTACTCATCATTGGGATCATTTTTTTCGAACAAACCATACCTGGGTAATCATTGGTTTTGGAGATATTGAAGGTCAAAGTACACATTTTTTTTTGTTGTTTCCATAAACGATTTCCAAGTCATAATACTAAACTTTCTTCCATACAAACATTATCAAAAATTTCAATTTTCCCTAACAAATTACGCATTTGAAGTTACAAAAACGCAATGAATATCAAACGCTCACGACCGCCTTGGCTCGGCTGTGTTACCGTCGCACGCATGCAAACGCGCGGCATCGCCACAACCACACATTGCGCGCTACAAAAAAATGCGTTTTTTTTATGCCAAAAAATAAAAGTCGTTTCCCAGCAATTATTTTTGGTCAATGTAATTTAGTTTGATGTACAGAGTGCGTAGCTTTCGGCTATGTGATGGGTCTTTTTACACCCTGTATAATATTTGTTCACTCTTGAAGTTTCTTTAATATTATGTACTAGCTGTGCTCGCGAGTCGGAAACCAATACTGTGTCGAAATAACTAAACCATGCAGTTTATGGAAACCATATTGCGAGTCAAAAATGGCTACAAATATTATAAGTATACTATACACTCGTGGAGGAGCTCGTGGCTAAATAATTACAGCCGCATAGACCAATCTGCCGGGTTAAGCCACGCTTGCCGAGGTTGGTCTGTGGATGGGTGACCATTTACTATAGCGAGTTTCCTCCGTGCCTCGGAAAGCACGTAAAGCCGTTGATCCCGGCTGTCATTTGTAGATCTTTGACAGTCGTTACTGTTGGTCAGAAGCCAGAAAGTCTGACAACCAGTCTTACCAAGAGTATTACCCAGTTACTGGGTTGTGGAGGTCTGACAGGCAGTCGCTCCATGTAAAATACTGATATTCAGCTGCATCCGGTTCGACTGGAAGCCGACCCCAACTTAGTTGGGAAAAGGCTAGGCAGATGATGACTACCAACATAGAGATAATAATTATTTACTGAGTTAGCATATCTGAAAAATTAATTACGTGATTTAACAAACACTCGTACATGTAACGCCATCTATTGAGCAAATATGGTACAAATAATGCGTATTTCTTCTGGATAACTTTCAATTCTAATATCTTTTGATTGAGCGAACCGATTACGATGAGATAAAAACTAAATGTTACTCCGAGATACGCACAATATTTTGTTATAAAAGTCCACAGAGTTGAAGCAGTACTTTTTACGTGATGCGTGTACAAACAAATCGACAAACAGATCAACAGACAAATATTTCAAAAATGATCGAAATGGGTTCTATTGGTTATCTAGATAAAGATAATCTCTATATATATATATATTATATTTATATGACATTTTAACCGCCTCGCATTTTTTTTATATTTCCAATGTCCCGACTCGCCAAGTCTACAGATTTATTATATACCTAGATCGTTATGAATATTATTTCTCCATCATAAATAATTCTAGTATCACATTTCTTTTTAATCTATTTTGAAATCATAAAAATATTGATTTAAGAAGTATGATTTATATTGATAAAAATATTCACAGACTTTTTCATGACTTCTGAAAATATTAATTTTTTCGTTGCTCTGTATAATTATTTTACGGGCAAAGTCCATACTGCAGACTGCACAGAAATTCTGGGTGGAGAAGTTTTTTCTGTAAATAAATAGGATTATTTTAACCCATTTCACAAGTTTTTTTTATTATTATTAATAATCTCCTTTATTATTATTACTTATGCTCCTTGTTATGGCTCTTTCCTCAAAAGGCGCATAGTTTTTTATATTTATTTATTCTTTCGCACAAAATTAGTACAGAGGCGGACTAAATGCCATAGCATTTTCTACCAGTCGACCTTAGGGTGGTGCAGAGAAAACATGGTAGGTGCACTAAATAGTACAAGTATTAGGTGTGTGATGCGGTGGGATTTTAGCTAATAATATTTACACTTATAAATATAAAAATACAAATTAAATAGTCCAATAAATACT
This sequence comes from Amphipyra tragopoginis, assembly GCA_905220435.1. Taxonomy (NCBI): domain Eukaryota; kingdom Metazoa; phylum Arthropoda; class Insecta; order Lepidoptera; family Noctuidae; genus Amphipyra; species Amphipyra tragopoginis. The sequence continues at coordinate 18,232,729 of HG992015.1, forward strand.
AGATAACATATTCACATGCATACATAAATATATATTACTAATCATAACCTACATTATGATAATACATAATATATAATACCTACAAAAATATAGAAAATGATCTTTGCTGAGATGATTCTGCCAATCCCTTGTGTAGATGTTCACGTAATTTAATTTTGAAGGAATAGCGACTGGTGGTGGTGGGTTTATACCACAACGTTACCACAACGTTACCATAAAGGACTTTAAAAGAGACCTTGACCTCTGAGTTTGTTTCGGCTTTTCTTCTCAGAGCTAGTCAGACAGGAAATGCCGGCGCCATCTAGTCTTAAAAACATTATTTCGACTTGTAAAAGTGTCTGTAACAGATTTATGTACAGAAATAAAAAAAACATTTATACAGAACTGGCTTATTTAGGAAAGTGCCAATGTATAGCAGTTTCCGCTGTCCTGTTCTGACGTCAGCAAGCTTTTTGAAAAGGTACTCATATGACGTCATTAATCGCACCGTGATGGGACCGGCCACGAAGCAGTTGCTTCGTGGGACCGGCAGTGCCGAAACTATTCAAAGTCAAAGTTTTTTATTTCAAATAGACCAGCATTTTATTGCGCAACGCGCTCGTAATCGCTATAGCTATGATTTTGACAGGTCAACAATTTCCATAGCAACGTATGTATTAACAATCCGACTTCTCCACAACTATGTACCACGCAATGAATATTGTTACGGTTACTTAACGTAACCATCATCAATCATAACGGTTGGTTGATGTGTCAAAAACAATATTCATTGCGTGGTACATAGTTGTTCCAACATTCAACACCCGTACGAGCTTATTAAGCATAGATTGTGTGTGGCCATCCTTAGTCACTTTTCATCGGAAAAGAATAAAAAAATAATTGAAAAGCTCTATTTTTACCCGGGTAATACCCGGCAATTCAATTTATCTTTGTTGTAACAACAATATTTTTCCTAGACATTCTAAGATTTATAGCATTTCAGTTAGCTTATTTATATTAGTGTTCTAAGGAATTTGGACTGTAGCCATTTTTCGTTTACCTATAATTTTTTTTGCTAACTACTTACATTAACATTATGACTTTGTACAGTCGCTACGTCGACCTGTTGCTTTAGGCTGAAGCCAGACGAGCGTAATTTACGCAGACTCGTCTTGAGCCGCGTAAATTACGATCGTCTCGATTTACTTACTAAATCCTTCTAAAAAATTACGCAGACTCATTTTGTGCCGCGTAAATTACGCTCGTCTTCGATTTACTTACTAAAATCTTCTAAAAAATTACGCAGACTCTTTTTGAGCCGCGTAAATTACGCTCGTCTTCGATTTACTTACTAAATCCTTCTAAAAAATTACGCAGACTCATTTTGTGCCGCGTAAATTACGCTCGTCTTCGATTTACTTACTAAAATCTTCTAAAAAATTACGCAGACTCTTTTTGAGCCGCGTAAATTACGCTCGTCTTCGATTTACTTACTAAAATCTTCTAAAAAATTACGCAGACCCATCTTGAGCCGCGTAAATTACGCTCGTCTTCGATTTACTTACTAAATCCTTCTAAAAAATTACGCAGACTCATCTTGAGCCGCGTAAATTACGCTCATCTTCGATTTACTTACTAAATCCTTCTAAAAAATTACGCAGACTCATTTTGTGCCGCGTAAATTACGCTCGTCTTCGATTTACTTACTAAATCCTTCTAAAAAATTACGCAGACCCATCTTGAGCCGCGTAAATTACGCTCGTCTTCGATTTACTTACTAAATCCTTGTAAAAAATTACGCAGACTCTTTTTGAGCCGCGTAAATTACGCTCATCTTCGATTTACTTACTAAATCCTTGTAAAAAATTACGCAGACTCTTTTTGAGCCGCGTAAATTACGCTCATCTTCGATTTACTTACTAAATCCTTGTAAAAAATTACGCAGACTCTTTTTGAGCCGCGTAAATTACGCTCATCTTCGATTTACTTACTAAATCCTTCTAAAAAATTACGCAGACCCATCTTGAGCCGCGTAAATTACGCTCGTCTTCGATTTACTTACTAAATCCTTCTATAAAATTACGCAGACTCATCTTGAGCCGCGTAAATTACGCTCGTCTGGCTGCAGCCTAAGGCCGCTTGTACACGCTAAAAAAATTCACCGTATCTGCTGTAGATAGGACCAATTTATCATGTAAAATGTATCATGTGTTATCATTATCATGTACACGACAAGAAATTTGTCGGATCTAGGCACGAAAACTTCTCGTGTCTACTGCAGACAAGACGAATAGGAACGTGTAAACGTTAAGATTGTTTTCGGGCAGTCGTGTGTCTACGTTCACGCTGCAAACAAACGTACAAAAACTACCTGAACCATCTTACCCTACCCCGCCCCCCACCGCACCGCAGCAATGTTCACGCGTCGTGTCTAGCGCAGGCAAGATTTTTTTCTTGATCAGCGCCGAAGTAGTGTACACAGTTCGTGTGTAGAAACGACACGAATTCTTGCATAGGCCCGGCGACTTTTCTTAGCGTGTACAAGCGGCCTTAAAGTTTTCCTGTTTTGCACTAAATACTGTGAAGACAAAAGAGGGTTATGATTTCAGTGACAGCAGTTCATTCTGCCTAGCCTTTTCCCTTAAGTTGGAGTCATCTTTAGTTTATCCAGATGCGATTGAATATCAGTATTTTTCACGGAAACCATCTCGATTAACAAGCTTTCAAACAAAAACCGCATTGAGTTCATTCGTTTCGGAGTTACGATGCCACAGACAGACTCTTCTGCGTCTGGGGTTAAAAAAACAAATTCTGTAATTATTACAATCAAATTATTGCCACTAAAGATTAAGAAAATGTTTAAAACAAGACGAACTAAACTTGAACGAATTGATTCGCTGATAGATGTGCGTTATTTTTAGATCTTAAGCTTTCCAATGAAGATGTATTGATCAAAATATTTATTTTCTAGAAGCCAGCCGAAGTTGCATGGACTCTAATTGGCACAATCAAGACATACTAATTACAGTTTCTTATTTTAAAATCAATGTAATGTAAATCATACTACAGGGTGTTAACGAATTCGTGTAATTCCTTCAAACCGCGTGATCTACTGGTGACAAAGATTATGAAAATCAAGTAAAAGAACATTCAAAATAAAATCATGGATTCTTGAGTCATTTTAGAGGCCCGAGTTAGCTGACTGCAAAGAGCGATATCGCGTTAGTCGTGCCCGCCAGCCGCGTCGCTCGCCGTGCTATCATTAATTTATGCGTGTCAACGAAATGTACACTCACATATTTTTTTTTTGCAAAACTATTATCTTGTTTTTTTTACTGAATCCTTACAAGGTGGTTTAGATACGATTACATAAACCAAAAGCATGAAAAAAAAAAAATTTTTTAATCTTTCTTATTCCCGTGCGGGGTCAATCTACACCAGTAGTAGATCATGTGGTTTACACGAATTCCACGAATTCGTTTATATCCTGTATAGATTCAATTCCATAGGGCGGTCAATTGGGCGCAGCCTATGTTAGGCAGTAGATGTGAACTGATAATGATAATTAAACTTGGCGCACGAGGTTGTTGAGATGTGGGATGTTGACTCAGCAGTCAGCAGTCATTATGCCTATAATTGTTACGGCTAATGGTCTAATAGCCAGCTACAGTAACACATTTTTAACAAAAAATAAAACCGACTTCAAAAAAAACGAACGAAATCAATTATAAAATAAACAGTTACAGAAGACGATGTTAATCCACGCTAAGAAACAAATTGAAGGCACTTCTGAAACTGTTAATTTTATAATATGCAATTTTTTTTTTTTTTTTTTTAAGTCGGTTTTGTTTTTCGTTATTTCATGGGGGGTTAAAAATGGTTTGTGCTAGAGCCACACTGGTTCCAGTGTTGATTGTCACCAGAAAATTCATCTCCGAATCGTTTTAGCATTAGTAAATGATCCTCTTGATATAATGTACAGGTAAAACCATGTAAAAATAGTAGTACAGAACTATCTAGGTAATCCAAATGTTTTCCACGGGGCTGTTGACCTCAGGTGCAAACTAATTGCGAAAGTTTGTTTTCTCTAGTCTAGAGAATGTTTGAAGTTCGGTTTTAACTGATTTGCTTGTTATTCTTGTGTATAGCTGATGAAATGTGGGCGTACATTCGTTTTTATGCTCTTCTTCTGTCATGGCGTGGAGAGATGGTAGAAATAAAGCTATGTCTACACCAGTGCGCTTTTATGTTCATCTTGCGTCTTCGTCTGGAGCATGCGTGAAGCGCTGTAGCGCATGCAATAGCGCATGCCGCTAACGCACGCTAATCCGTCTAAATATGCCGCACAGATAGCTACAAGTTCACACGCGTCCATCTTGACGACTGACCGAGGTGTACCGGTGTAGACGATAAGCTGCATGCGTCTTATGGCAATCAATATTGCATGCGTTTGACGCAAGAGGAATTGAAAGTTGAAAGCGCAAGATGAATATGAAAGCGCACTGTAGACATACCTTATGTGATTCATTAGTGTTGGATGGTAGTTTTCCTTCATCGGAATGTTTTCTCGACTTTTCCAGTGAGATGCGGATGTGCACGTCATACTCGTGAACGGGTGCTGTCTGTCGGGACTGGTCAGCTCTTAACTGTTACGGCAATCCTGGAAGGCATATTTTTCTATTTGTTACTCTTATGCGAGTTTATTTGTTACGTTAACCTGCATTATTCTCATTCTATGTCGCACGGTACTGTAATGGAATTGTCATGAATAGTCAAGATTTACTATTTTAAAAAGAGTATTCTTGGTGTTTCTTACCGGCCTTCTCCATAGAACCTAACTTTTGGAACCGTGCACCTAGTTTTGACGTTGTAAAAGTACCTGTAATCTGGTCTATTTGAAATAAAAACTTTGACTTTGAGCTGGAATTCTCATCACTGCAAGCTCTCCTCCTTCCTCTCTCCTACTAAAATATACTGCGTCCAACAGGGTCCATAATTGATCCATAGTCTTAAGCCTACCAGTTGTTAAAATTACATTATGGAATGCGGCTGAATACCAGTATTTTACACGGAGCGACTGCCATCAGACCTCCGCAACCCAGTTACTGAGCAATGCCGATATCCTAAGGTTACACCGTTACGTTAGGGTTTCTGACTACCCGTAACGACTGTCATATGTTTTCGTATGACACAAGGATAGCCAAATGTTTAATTTAAGGCACTTGTCCCATTGCGAACGATGAGCGAGCAGCGAGTAGAGCTAGAAACTAGAAACGAGTTGGCGAGTAGCGAGATGCGAGTGTGTAGTTCCGATAGTTTTGTCGCTGGGTTATAAGTCAGTGTGCGAGTGCGACAGGCGATTAATCGCACCACTAGTATTGACCGCTGGTTGGTCTCTCGGCAAACGAGCATCGCTGAGCAAGTATCGCTGAGCGAGTATTATCTTTGATAGCTCTTGTCGCTCAGCGACAAACTAGTGGAGCGAGTCGTCGCCGGCAGTGTAAACAGTCAGCGATCGACTATTAATATATGCATCTCTTTTGTTTACACGGAATGTATATCTATTGTACGTTTCTTGAGCGAAAAAATAGCCGACAGTTAGTCGCTTCCTAGCCGGCGGTGGGATAACTGCTTAAGTTGATAACAATTGACGTCCGTGTAGTGCTGGACGTAAAGAATAGCACTACCCCATCTCTTGCCGTGGGTGTCGTAAAAGGCGATTAAGGGATTCACTAGAGGATGGGCAGCAGCGTTCTTTGAGTACTTTAACAACCATACTGCGATCGCCAACCCGCCTGCCAAGCGTGGCATGGCCATTATGGCAAAGCCCCTCAACATGAATAGACGCTTGGGGGAGGCCTATGTCCAGCAGTGGACGTCTTTCCGCTGATTGATGATGATGATGATGACAATTAACTAACAAGCAAACATTAATTTGCTGAGCAAAGTTTAATGCAAACTTTAATCTATCGCAGCCCAACTCTATGAAACTAAAATAGCTTCCATAAAGGTGAAGAGCATTTAAAATTAGTACAACACTAAAATAACCCCAAAACACAAACAAAAGCTCTTTTTATAACATTACTCAGGCTAAATCCGAGCATCATCACAATTAGTCTAGCAATTCTCGAGATTGCTCTCATATACAAACACATTTTAAAACACAAGACTACTAGCGAAATGCCCTGACTTTGCCGTCGCTTTTTTGGGCAAAGTAACTTATATACATAGGAGTTTTTTTTTGTCTTGAGGAAATCCACTTATTCATTGTCTTCCTGTTCATCCAAAGGTTGTCTGGTAGATATCGCTATCAGCGATAAGACCGACATTACAATTTTGGTGTACAATAAAGTATATTCTATTCTATCCATTAGGTATGTGTAGTTCAGCATGGGGAAGATGAACGGTCAGTTTAGAGTCCTATTGAATAAAATCACTGTGGCGACATCTATCACGCCACATGCGAACTAAGCAACACGGCAGTGGTGTAGCAGACAACAGCGACAATAACGACACTTCGTAAAACTTGACGCCATGATCGTTCCTACATCGCGATATCAAAAAACACGCAGATAGTACTACAGCATGTAAGGGTAAACACCGTTATCATTCAAACCATGGGTAGTTGACTTAAACAAAAATATAGGACCGAGTAAAAAATAAATAAAAAATATACGCGCGAGAAATGAACGGCGCTACGACGCGGCGTACACACACTCGCTAACGAGACAGCTGACTGACTGGGGTAGCAATTTAGCAAACTGTGCGGGGCCGTGCGTCGGGCCACGCGTCGAGTTCCCCGCGCCCCCTCCCGTAGCTTGTTGCCCCCGCGCATAGGGTGAAATGCTTTTGAGGAAAAATGAAAATTTTATAAAAAAAAAGTTTGTTATTTTTCATTGATTTTACGTTCTATAAATGAAACCAAACCACTGGTTTCAAGGATAACGGTGTTTACCCTTACAGCTTGTATACAGGTTGAAATTGTAAACACTCGACAAACCGAAATGGGAGATTGTACTCATCACTATGAACAAGTTTTACTATGGGACAAAATTGGAAGTCGCGAAAAAAAATCTGCTGTTTCCTACATTTTGACGAGTTATGTGAACATAACCTTATACCTACACTTTTGTTTTCGATTCAAGTTAACACGAATATTCGCCCTACAAAATCGTCCCCTTCCGCGCCAACTGTCGTATCTAGAAATTGATAATTTTTAAGTAGTTGCGTTAGCTGTGGCTTTATTAATGAATTAATAACTTTTTTATATTGCTCTTGGCTTACTCTTTAAGTTAGTAGTTGCCCTAAAGCCTTAAGGTACCTATTTATTTATTTCTATTCATTTGAAGCAAATACGTCACTCTGTGAGAATTTCTCTGAAAAATTATCAATTGCTAGTTACGACAGTTAGCGCAGAGGGTGACGAAATATGGCTTCAGCAAATTAGACGGACAGACAAACGCTACGAGTTATATGTAGAGAAATAAAATCGTGCCTGTATAACAACAGGAAATTTCGCTGTAAACCAACAAGACATAAAATAATGCTTGGTGAAGAAATAGCAAAAAGTTGACCATGAACCGCGGTCGTTGACTGGCGGCGAGTGAGCCAGCGAGCCAGGTAACACTGTGAGATGGGATGTTTTAATACAAACAGTATTTTATTTGTTTGTAATTAGTAATTTTGGCTCTCTCATCTGGCGTTTAGTATCGCTTCTTTAAAAGCTTAGCGGTTCTCAATTTGCGGCCCGTTGAGTTTTATGAATTCGAAGTATAAATGCTTATACGTAATTTAAGTGACGGGCACTTGTGGGTGTGGACGTATGATCAATAAAATGGGTAAAATATGATTATGGGCTATAGAGCTTATTTGCAAAATTTCTATTTACAGTCGTGTCGCTCAGCGTTCAACGGGCGGTTTAGATTACGACATTATTACACACATTGTCTGTGTGTGGACCCCAATGGAACATTTTATTGCGACATCACACTGGAACAGAAATAAGTGTCAGATATTTGTTTCGCTATTACCTAATATCGTAGTCAATGCACACCTACACTTGGCAGGGCTCGTAATTATTGCAGGCCCATACCTAATAAAAGGTTGAGTGTCACTGGTTTAGCGGGTTTCATTTGTATTAGAGTGTAAAATAACGTTTTGGACCTCTTATGCCCGGTTAAAAACGAATCGTTTTGTTTACTAATAAGAGCCTTAATTTTAACTAAACGCTCGGTAAATCATAGGATTCGGTCATTTATTTAATGATACTACACCAGACATCATTCAAATAAGAAAAGAAAAACTGCATTACTTTAACAAACGTTGACAAATAAATTTAATACCTAAGAAAAAAACATAGCACGCTTATATTCGTTGAATTGTTTTCTATAGCTTCCCCAGCTCGCTCATTTCTCGGTATGGCAACATGTTCGAAAGGCTCGATCTGAAGTCGTAATATAAGGTTGCAACGATACCTCTATATCATTTGCTCGGCAATCTCGACAACATCAGATCCACGATATCGCCTTAAGTTTTATCTCTCAATTTGAAATAATATAGACGTACGCAGAGCTACATGATTGGTTGGTTGTGATTGCATTCCTAACGCAGATTTAGTAGAAATAGTTATTAACTGGCAAAAGCGTAATTGTTTTGATTAAGTCTTCGATGTATCCCAGTAAAGGCTTGAAGAGGTCCGATGGCAGACTTTCCTAGAATACTGGTACTAAGCAGAATCCGGATCCCAATTCTCCTAAAAAAATCTTGATAAGTAAATCGCAACCGAACCGTTCATTCAGACAGCGAAAACTGTCTGAATGAACGGTTGGTTGTGATCATGATTTTCAAAAGCTGTCAAATTACAATAATAATATAAAATCATTTATTTGCCTGAAATATGGTGGCTACACGAGATGTTAAATTAAGTTATAGCAGCACAGGAAATACTTCACCCTCATTACGGGCATGCAAAATTGTAGTTAATTTACAACAATTATTTGAGTAAAATTACAATTGTTAGACTATTTGAATTATAATTATTACAATCATTTAAATAACGATTATTTGAATTACAGTTACTTAAATTATTGAAATATTATTATAGACTAGGTCACAGGAAATAAAGGAAAATCTTAGTGGGCACCAAATCGACATGTGCTTTTATTCAAAAAATCTTTAAGGGTATAGAAACTCTCCCGGATTAACCATTTTCGCAAAGCACAACCTTTTATATGGCAGGTCAGTCATTCCTTTGGGCAAAGAGTTATATATTAGAGGTGCCTTAAAGGCACAGTTATTTTTAAACTTATTTGACACTAGCTGTGCCCGCGACTCCGTCCGCGTGGAACTCGGAATACAACATTGTGTCGCAGCAACTAAATAGTGTACATGTATTCCATTTATAATAATAATAGACAAAGGTGTCCCCCCAAGGCACTTATATCTTTTAAACCATTTCTTTAGGTAGAGTTTCAGCTCTTCTTGATTGACCGTAAAGGTTCATATAACCATAATACTAAAAACGCGTTGCTTATTTCCATACATTTCCTTGCTAAAATGGATTATAATTGAATATTGATATTTGTTGTGATAATGTAACGAAACCTTATGGCGATACAATAATGGCTACAACGCCATCTAATCACAATCGGCGAACTAAATCAAAATATTTTACGCAGTGCAGTCTATAAAATGAGGTTCATTCGAGGTGTGGAATAGGAAAGTACTTTAAATATATAAAAAAATCACCTATAGAAGACTTCATTTTATTTTTATAAGTCAGAAATAGGTATTGCTTTCAAAGATTTCAAAAAGTTTGATCTGGAAATCGAACCAACCCAAATGCGAAAAAATATCATCTGTATTTTTATTTCACCAATCGATAGGATCAGTAATACGGATCAAATCGCACCAATAAACATTGTGTCTAAAATTGATGGAAGACCATAAAACGAAAATTGACTAACTTATGTACATTTAAATTCAAGCACTTATTAATTGTTGATAAGTAGTTCTTATTTTTTCCACTTCGTTCAATTTAAGACAGTGTGTTTGTTGGAAAGTTTTGATCCTGATTATTGACCATAAAGATATTATGAACAGGTTCCTTTGCAGATGGTATAGCTTTGTCAGTTTGATTCCCGGTTCAGGCAAAAAAATCAGTCAAGGCAATATTTCTTACTTTTAAAAATCAAATGAAGCCTCCTTTGAGTGAAATTTGCAATTTTTAATATTTAAAGTACTTTCCCTTCATGGCTATGTGTTTTGGGACATTACCTAAGCCTTAAATAAACTTAATAAAACGGCGAAGACAGGTTTTGAATAGTTCTGACAACAATGAACAAAATAAAATATATAAAAATATTCCAAAAAAATTACAAAAAGTGTATTTTTTTAAAGTGAGGTTTTAACGCAGGACACTGAGCCAGCGACCGTTCACTGCAGCACTTACTTCTGTCTACAGCTTATACTACGCAGTATATGGAAATAATGTTCCGTTGCTCGGCATCTATGAGCAATAGCGTGATAGTTTATATACCAGCATAAGCGCAGGCCCATCAAAATCGATTCACGCGATTTTACGATCCGAATATTAAGCTTATACTTCGTAGTATGTGGAAATAATGTTCCACTGCTCGGCTCCTATGAACAATAGCGTGATGATATATGTAGCAGCAAAATTGCCGCTTTTTACGCAACACATCAGCGAAAGTCCCATCAAAATCCATCCACGGGATTTTACGTGATGTCCGGACGGAAAGACAAACAGACACAATAATTCTAAAAAAATTTTTTATGGTTTCTGTATCGATAGTATAGTACCACCGAATCGAAATTTTGGAAAAATATTTAATTACAGACAAAGTGCACTTTGAATTTTATTAATAGTAAATAGATTTATAAATACATATTTAAGTATTCATAATAAAATATATGAGTATTTCAAATTAATCTATCGTTTTGCCTTGCACAATTAAAAATTTTAAATACCTACACTTGCTTATGAAATTGAATGTATTTCTCTTCCACTGCCATTCAGATAAATAGGTACCTAATAAATTTTAAATAACATTATCTTCGTTTTTTTATAAAAGCTTAGTTAGTACCTTCTTCGGATAGCATTTCAATAGACCTTTCGTAGACTGAGAATAGTAATATATTAGTTGATTATATTTCCTCACAACGTGATTTGATACACGTAACGCCATCTATTGAAAAGAAATGGTAAGTATACACAAATCATGCTAAGTTCTTCTAGAAAACTTAAAATTCGCATAACTTTTGATTGCGTGAACCGATTGCGATGAAACAAAAAACATATGTTACTTGGAGATAAGCACAATATTTATTTATAAAAGTCAACAACATTGGATCAGTTGTTTTTACGTGATGCTTGAACAAACAAACAGATAAACAGATAAACAGACAAACAGACAAACAGATAAACAGACAAACAGACAAAAATTCCAAAAATGTTAAAAATGAGTTCTATTGGTTGTAGTTTACCATCCCAACCAGGTTTTTTCAAAATATTTGCTATGTACAGACACGCCATGTCTACAGATTTATTATATGTATATAGATAAAAAACAAAACCAATCATTTTGACAGTTTTCGCAAACAAAACTGACTGACAACAAAGGTAATCGAATTGTAACCAGTTGCCCTGACTCCAATATAATTGGGATAAGATGAGGCAATGAATATCGCATATTACTCACGATTCCTAAAGTTTAAAGGGAACTAATTAATTGGCCAGGGAAATCAATATTCGGTCGGGAGCGAGAGTGCGTGGGAAGCCGTCGTCTCCTTTTGCGAAGAGGTGATGGCGACCAAGGAGGGAGCAGAGAGGGAGGGAGAGCGATTGCCACTCTACCTTCCCGTGCCAGACGCAACGGGCGCCACCGGAGGGCGCGCGGCGATTTCCGGCCACCCTAGCGTGTGGCCTGCGGGCAGCGGGGCAGCGGGTTAACGGGCCCGAGAAGGCGGCGCGCCGTGTTACACGCGCGCCTCTCAGGAGGCCGTGGGGCCCCACAGAAGGAGAGGTCCGCCAGGGGCTGGCGGACCGAGGCCTGCCGGGGTTGCGGTGCATGCAGCTGCGAATCCCGCGACTCCGGCCAAAGGTCAGGAGAAGGAACACCGTGGGTTTTTAGCCGGTAAGAGTCCGGCATAATCTTTCGCCTTCCCCGGGCGGAGGCCATCCATGAGGATTTCAATAAGATAAAAAAAACAATGGCAAAAACCAAGAGCCGACTCGGTTAGATTTAGTTAGAAGTCGCAATCAAATTGTTGTTTTGTATTTTTGTAAATATCTGCTGATCATGATCATCGCTCAGCAATAAGTGTTTTTCGATGATTAATTTATTGACAGGTTATTTTAGGTTCATGTTAGGTTAACGTCAATCAAAATTGAATTAAATCGCTGATCAGTTAAGTAGTAACCAAGTTTAAACAGTTTGAGAAGCATTATTTGATTTGGGCGCACGGAAGGGCACTGCAAAGTTCAAAACAGAAAGTGCACTATTAATTTTTATCCAACTTCAAAAAAGGAGGAGGTTCTCAATTCGGCCGGTTTTTTTTTAATTTATATATGTACACCGATTACTCCGAGGTTTCTAGTCCGATTAGTGTGATTCTTTTTTTTTTTCGATGCACCATGGGACCAAATGGCAAGTGTATACCACTTGCCATTTGGTCCCATAAAAAAAATTCATCCAATTTGATTCAGTACTTTTTATTTTGTGAGCATTATTTGATTACTGCTATGTGGATGATATAATTATTTTTATGTATGTTCGGGCATAACTCCGTCATGTAAAGACGGATTTACAAAATTCTTTTTTGTTTGAAAGAGTATTCTTCCGAAATGGTTTCATTTTAATTTGGTGAAGATCTGATGAAGACCCTCGGAGTTTGACAATGGAACTCTTCAGTGGATAACAGGAAATTACCCGGGATTGCTGTAATTGCACGTTTGTGTATTGTTTATACCACTAAAAATAGAAAAGTAAATAAATTAAAAAAAAATTAAAAATAGACTTCAAAAAAAAAAACTAAAAGGAGTAAAATAATTACCATATTATAAAACTAACAGTTTTAGAAGTCGGTTTTACTTTTTTTTTTAAGTTATATTGAAATAATATTAAGATGATTCATCCGTGTAGTTAATTATTATTGTATTACGTAAACCCCTGATTAGTATTTATTTGTATCGTCAGATTATTTTCCTCTGATCGATCAGACAAAATTGCTATCAATAATTTCGAAGGCGTATTTAAATTTCCTTTTCGACAGTTAAAGTGAAAGTAATTGTAATATACCTACCAACATACATAGATAGAATAATACAATAATAATAGATAAAGTCATGTCAACGAACAATGACTTGTGAGTAGTTTATCTAGCCACTCATTGACTCATAACCGATGCTTTCTGTCCATTCAAAGATAAAGACATCATTATTACGTATTGTTTGTTTTTTCTTTCTTATCTAAGCAAGTGTAGTATCTACGCCCCTTTTTATGGTTCATTAGCCAAATAGCAACAGTTGGATCAGATTTTGATTGTCACTTGTGTTAACGGTGAAGGAAGACATCGTGAGGAAGCCTGCACAACTAAGAAAAAAGTTGTTGATGGAGTGTGTAGTATGCCAACCAGCACAAAGCTAGCGTGATTGATTAAAGCCTTGATGATTCAGCCGAAAGACGTGCTGGACATAGGCCTCCAGCAATAAGGGGGGAGGGGGAATGCCATAATCGCCACGCTTGGCAGGCGGGTTGCCGATCGCAGTACCTATATACATAGTATAAAACAAAGTCGCTTCCCGCTGTCTGTCTGTCCCTATGTATGCTTAAATCTTTAAAACTACGCAACGGATTTTGATGCGGTTTTTTTTAATAGATAGAGTGATTCAAGAGGAAGGTTTTAAGCTATAAAACGTGCGCGTGCGTAGCCGGAGCGGGTCGCTAGTGGTTATTAAAGTACTCAGAGAACGCTGCTACTCATCCTCTAGTAAATAAATAAAGAGATGGGGTAATGCTATTCTTTACGTCCAGCACCACACGGAATTAAAGCCTTAACCCTTCTTATTCTGAGAAGAGGCCCGTGCCCAGCAGTGGGATAATAATGCGCTTAAGGTTTAAGATTTCTTATTCTGAAGCATGTTAATTTTAAATTAAAAATCGCTGAATTTAGACCAAGAGTGGAAACGTTTTAGCTCGCACATTATCAGAAATTTCTGACGCGTGCGCAAACACCCTCTGCGCATTCATTCTGTACTAGAGTCAGCAGGCTGCCGGATCCGGAAAATTCTGACAGAGAGAGGACCGTCATACTGAACTACGAAGTGTAGGCCTAGAACGAATATTTTGACGTATAGTAACGTAAACGTAACGTTAATGTGAGCGAATTTTAAATCGAAAATACAACTATTCTATAGCATTTTAGTTTCAATTTATGCGGCAAGCACAATTTATATCATACATAGATATGAATAAAGTTTTCAATTCAATTAAATATTATGTGAAGGGTACAGGGGAAGAAGGATCATAGTCAATTTATTTTCAATATTTAATTAACAATGCCAAGAAGTTAAAAAATACAAAAGCTATCGAACTGCAAAACCAGATAATGCTAAAATTTAACAATTTACACACAAGACTCAAATACAAATTACTACGGCTGTAAGAAATAAAGGAATGAAGAAAAACATTTATTCAAATATCTCCAAACTGTTTGACAGTGATCCTTCTTCCCCTGTACCCTTCATGTGCGAAACGAGTATTTCCAATTCCAAATTCACTCGCGTTAACGTTACGTTTACGTTACCATACGTCACAACATTCGTACTAGGCCTACTGTATTCATAAAGTTTAAAAGTACGAATTACGTGAGTTAGTAGGTACGCTATTACGAATTACGTAATTGAGAATGTTCATCATCGCGATGTACGGAACTCCGAAAGCTTACTATTACGAATTACGTAATTGAGAATGTTCATCATCGCGATGTACGGAACTCCGAAAGCTTACTATTACGAATTACGTAATTGAGAATGTTCATCATCGCGATGTACATACGGAACTCCGAAAGCTTACTATTACGAATTACGTAATTGAGAATGTTCATCATCGCGATGTACATACGGAACTCCGAAAGCTTACTATTACGAATTACGTAATAGGCGTGTTGACAGCATCAATAAATTGCAAATCTAATTAGTCCGCCAGTTAGTTTTGAAAAATAATGGACACACATTTTTGCTTTTGTTAAAATTATGAATATTTGGAAAGATACGAGTACAACGCATCAAAACTCGAGAGTGGGGGCTTGTGAAGTCAGAAGCAAGTAAAAATTGTACTTGCTTGTGACGTATTGCCAATTTTAAAAGTGTCTGTATCTTTTCGTCAATTTTGGTTTACGTAACAAAACAAAAAATACGGGACAAATATTTTTTGATAATCTAACTGACGGACTAATTCGATTTTTTCAGTCAAATCCCCTATTGAGAATGATCATCATCGAGATTCTGAGAGAGTATTTCATACTGAACTGTGACAGTCTTTGAGAAGAGGCGCGCGTCAGAATTTCTGATAATATACGGCCGGGCTAACTGCGCCATTTCCAAGGTCATCTTCATCATCACCTGTAGCGTCATTTATTTGTTCATAAGTAATAATTTGTCTATCTCTATCGTTTGGTAATTAAAGTGATTCATAGACCATTATAGGTGTCGTGTTTCCACAAATTATCATATTAATGTGTCTCATTTATTTTTAAACGCAAAATGACAGTCAAGATCTTAGACAATTTATTGATTTAATTTTATTAATGTAGGGATACTGACTATTCACAGCACGCTCATGTTCAAGGTGGCTCGTTTCTTATTAATACATCATTATTATTAGTAATGACATATCGGTTTTAGCAGACTAGAGAACGGAGCTACTCATTCTCATGTCGTAGTCCCTTAGGTAGTACCTGGGGGCCTACTCCCTAAGTCCGTCAACGAAGTTAGTTGCCCGTCCGAAAGTATCCCGAAACGTAGAGATAAACAAAACAAGTGTCAAGATCAACTTTTCGGACGGGCAAAAACACATCGGTAGTAGGGACAACTGTCAAATCGTGTTGTCATTTATTCTTAGTTCGGGCCCCGAAATATACGTATGTCCGTAAGTGATAGGGAGTAGGAAATGCCCGTAACTAAGGCCGAAACCACGGACTAGGTGCTTAGGGAGTAGACACTCTGTTACGACCCTCTTGGGTGGCCTCACACCGATAATTCAGCCCTCATCAAGGTGTCTGCCCCCAACCCCCCGTGAGCAACGCCCTAAGCCGAGGTCCGAGTCCCACTAGGGGCCGCCCTTAGTGCTGTTGTTGCTAGTAGTCATGATGTTAGTGTAGTACAAGTAGTTAGCTTAGGTTAAGTATTTTACTTCCCCACCATTGCCAATAACTGCCCGGTTATGTAGTAACGGTCTGCAAGGAACATCTACAGCAGTCTATTGAAAAAAAAAACTCTTGGGTGGCGAAGAGGTGGCGTGTCTTCTTCATCTCTCGTGTCAGCACGAGCTATAAGAGAATAGCTCAAGCCGTGGTGAAAAGATTAGCCAGTCAGCAAGGTTGTTAGCGGGGCTGACTGCCCAGGGTACACCAGATGACCCGTCGCCCGACCAGTAACAGGCCCGAGAAGGCGGACAGGAGAACGTGGGGCAAGGCCTCACAAAAGGAGGGTCCCGCTAGGGGCTAGCGAACCGAGTCCTGCCGGGGTTGCGATGCATGCAGCTACGAATCCCGCGACTCCGGCCATAGGTCAGGAAAAGGAACACATTGGGTTTTTAGGCGGGTCAGGCATAACTCGCCGTCTTCCCCAGGCGGAGAGAATCCAAGAGGAATAAATCAGGATTAAAAAAATTAAAAAAACCGGCCCAGTGCGAGTCGGACTCGCGCACGAAGAGTTCCGTACCATTATATACAAAACGGCAAAACATCACGTTTGTTGCATCGGAGCCCCCTTAAATAGGTATTTATTTTATTCTGCTTTTTAGTATTTGTATAGCGGCAACAGAAATACATTGCATCTGTGAAAATTTCAACTGTCTAACTATCACGGTTCATGAGATACAGCCTGGTGACAGACGGACAGACGGACAGCGGAGTCTTAGTATTATGGTCCCGTTTTACCCTTTGGGTACGGAACCCTAAAAAGGATGCACTTGACGCCCTTGAATATCGTCGCTCGTGAAGGCCACATGGAGTGATAATGCCAATCGATCTAAAACAGGTTGCAATATCAAATTAAGTTCTCTACTTACATCCTATTACACGCTGAAATCATGAAGATAGTTCGTAAGTGGTAGCTCGTACTTCGCTATCGCAAACAAGTATCACATCTGTAACCTGTATAGTTACTACGTGTGCGGCAAGGTATCTCGTACGCTATAATTTGCTACAGCTCCGTTAGTATTAAGAGGTAATTGAAATGGAGTGATTCATCGAAGTAATATTGATGTTAGTCACCTTCTTGGTATTGTAAAACAGCAAAATTGGGCTTCCAAAGTGGCTTGTCCACAATAGATTAGAATCATGTACGGTAACTTTCGTAGAACAGTCTTCGACGTGAATCGAGACTAGCCTAGCTAGTGTTGAGTGCCTATAGAGATTGACAACTCAACATCGCGTTCAGATTAAAACTGCTTTTATTGGTTCCTTTACAGTACCTACACAGTTTAAATCTAACCCCATACTATCAATTATCATTATTATGAATCTACCGACAGCTAAGGCTATAAGCTAAGGTCTATAGTCTACAATAGAATCGGACGACGTGGACGCAATCTCTATCTTCTTCTTCTGCCTGCCCTTATCCCAAGTTACTTGCGGTCAGCAAACAATGTTTTCTTGTCCCCCTGTTGTTTTTGTTGCCCCTATTATCCGTCTCGCTATCATTTACTCTTTTTTCATCTGTGTCCGAAAATTTCAAGTTTTTGATCTATTGTAACTGTAACTTTTGATCAGTTTGAAATGCCGATAATGATTATTAACAGTTTAGTTGCCTGGCACATTAAAATTAAGACCCACATTTCGACAGCGACGTTTAACAGTGGTTTATTAATGGAGTCTCAGTTTGACCGTCTTCCACGAAGGTTTTCCGTTAGAAAATGTCTTAGATTCTAGTTTAGAATTGTGTTTTAGTGTTTGCACATTAGAAGAATGAGGGATTGGTGACCGCAGCATGTTGTTATTCTTACTAGACCAGAAGAGGATGGTCCTTAGTAGCTTTTACCACACCCATGACAAGAATAAGGTTGGCAGATTCTTTACTCAGACCACACAGCCAATAAAGAAGCAATTAGGAACTTATTCATTCATTCCTCATTAACCTTTGTAATTTAAATTTTTTAAATTGTAAGAATTTTCCAACCAGAAACTTTCTGACGATGCAATGGTTGGAATGCACTCTACGCATACATTTTCTACTCTAACACCACACACTGACAGACTTTGCCGGATCCGGCAGAAGGTCTACACGTCAGAAATTTTCTGACAAAAAATCTTATAATGGTCGGCTGGGCTTAAAGTCTTGTATGGAAACTTTGCGCATACGAATTACGCATAGGATCTAATTGACGAAGGCTTCCGAACCTTGGACTGATCTAACAGTACGTACCTATTGTAATGGAGGCCTCACTAATTATTCACAGTACGTTTACTCACTTTCTTTCGCAATTGTAGTGTTGTCTTGAATGAGGTAATCGTGCGAATTGATTCAGAATCAATTCTCGATGTTGTGTTTACGTGTATATCTAAGGTAAGATCAGTACCCCAAGTGTGAGTTTTAACCATTAACTACTGTTGTTGCGTCACGCCACAAATGTATGAAAATTTAGGCAGCGCCCCTAGGCGCGGCGTTCAATTCTAACGCGAATTTTAGTATTAGATTAGATTAGAACGCCGCGCCTAGAGGCGCTGTCTAAATTTTCATACATTTTTGGCGTGACGTAAGTACAGTTAAAGATAAAGATAAAGATCAATTTATTCGCATTAACATGAGTAAATTACAAACATGCAATGGTGTTAAAAATAATTATGTGCTACATGTTATGCCATAGAAGGCGTACAAATATAGAGGTTATGAATTTAATTGAAATAAGTCATTACCTATTAAGAATTTTTTTAAGAAATTTGACGACACGTTTGGTGCAGTGGCTAAGCGATTGGCTGCTGCGCTACGGGTCGTGGGTTCGATTCCCACACGGAACAAAAATTTGTTGTATGGCCTACAGATGGTTGTTTCGGGTCTGGGCGTTTGTGTATGTGAGATTTGTGTCTGTAAACGCACCCACGATACAAGAGAAATCTTAGTGTGGGGCAACGTTTTGTTAAAAAAAAGAAAAAAAAAAAGAAATGAATTTATATTAAATTATAATTTTAATGAAATGCTTCATAACTTAAACTAAGAGTTCATCATTTAAGAAGTCTGTTAAGCTATAGTAACATTTCACAGTTAACATCTTTTTCAACCTTGTCTATACATACATATAATAATACTGTAGTTTAGCAGTAACTAAGAAATTTTTGTCTAGAACTTATAAGTCGCGCGGTAACGAAACCATAGCGCGATCTAATTCGACGCCAACGCCATCTAGGGAAGTAAAGATTAAACATATGTTTGCATGTTTATGCAAGCATCACGTAAAAAGAGCTGACCCAATGCTGTTGACTTGTATAAACATATATTGTGCTTATCTCCAAGTAACATATTTTTTTTTGTTTCATCGCAATCGGTTCACGCATTCAAAAGATATGCAAATAATCAATATCTTCTATACATTTACAAATCTGTAAACTTTATTTTGAAAAAACATGGCTGGGGTGTTAAAAAATAACCAAAAGAACCCATTTTTAACATTTTTGTATTTTGTTTCTTCTGTTTGTTGGTTTGTCTGTTTGTCTGTTTATCTGTTTATCTGTTTGTTTGTTCAAGCATCACGTAAAAACAACTGACCCAATGCTGTTGACTTTTATAAACATATATTGTGCTTATCTCCGAGTAACATATGTTTTTTGTTTCATCGCAATCGGTTCACGCAATCAAAAGTTATGCGAATTTTAAGTTTTCTAGAAGAACTTAGCATGTATTAGTTTATTTTCAATAGATGGCGTTACGTGTATCAAATCATGTTGTGAGGAAATATATTACTACGAATAAATCCACAAATTACCTAATATTCATTGTTGAATTGGTACCTATTCTCAGTCTACGAAAGGTCTAATGATCTCTATCCTTATGAAAAAGGAACTAAGCTTTTACAAAAAAAAAAATGAAGATATTGTTATTTAGAATTTATTAGGTCAATTTCTTATTGTTGTTCACAATAAAATGAATTCATGATGTGAACTAATAGTAGGATTTTTGTTCATTGAATGTTCATACTTTTTGGGAATGCCGATGCCGAAAATAAGGTCCACATTCAAATTGAAATCGGTGGCCATGATTATTTGCAAGGAAAGCGCTCACCCAGTGCTTTCGTTGAAATTTAGTATTTCGTAATCATTCTATCTACTCAATGCACTTTTTGGAATATTTTTCTATATTTTATTTTATTTTGTTCATTATTGTCAGATTTATTCAAAGCCTGTCGCCGTCGTTTTATTAAGTTTATTTAATTGAGTTTTTTTAAGCTTTAGGTAATGTTTCAAAGACATGGCCATGGAGGGAAAGTACTTTAAATATTAAAAATAGCAAATTTCACTCAAAGGAAACTTCATTTCACTTTTCTTTTAAAGTAAGAAATATTGCCTTTTACTGATTTTTTTTGCCTGAACCGGGAATCGAACTGACAAAGCTTTATGTACCATCCGGTATTATATTATGGCACCTGTTGATAGATATCTATAAGGTCAATAATAAGGATCAAATCTCTCCAACAAACACACTGTCTTAAATTGAAGGAAGTGCAAGAAATAAGAAGTAACAACTAACAACAAATAACTGTTTGAATTGAAATGTACCTAAGTTAGGTAGGTACTTAATGTTAGTTTTTATGGTCTTCCATCAATTTCAGGCACTATGTTTATTGGAGCGATCATATCGATTGGTGAAATAAAAATATAGGTGATCTTTTTTCGCGTTTGTGTTGGTTCGATTTCCAGATCAGACTTTTTGAAAGCAGTACCTACCTATTTATAACTTATTAAAATTAAATGAAGTCTTCTATAAGATTTTTTTTAAATATTTAAAGTTCTTTTCTATACCTACCACACCTCGAATGAAATCATAATTTAGTTCGCAGATTGTAACAAGACGGCGTTGTAGCTATTTTTGTATCGCGATATGGTTTTGTTACATCTTCAATAAAAGTATCAATATTCAATTATAATCCATTTTAGCAAGGAAATGTATAGAAATAAGCAACACGTTTTTAGTATTACGGTGGAGCTGAAACTCTACTAAAGAAATGGTTCAAAAGATATAAGTGTCTTAGTGGGACACCTTGTCTATTATTATAATAAATGGATTATTTAGTTGCTGCGATACAATGTTGTTTTCCGACTTCCACGCGGACGGAGTCGCGGGCACAGCTAGTTTTAAATAAAGGTGTATTTAATTGTTTGATGTCCTTAGGAATTTTATTGTATATTTTTGGACCCATACATATTATACTTTTGTGCAACATTGCTGTCTTAGATGGATGAATGCAGAGATCATTGTTGCGTCGACTTTGAACGCATTTAACTGATAGCCGCGGGAATAAATGCAGATTATTTCTTACAAATAATGCCACTTCAAAAATATATAAAGACGGAAGTGTTAAAATTTTATGCTTAACAAATATTGGCTTACAGCTGTCAGTAGTTTGCATTCCGAACATAGCCCGTACACATCGCTTTTGTGTTTTAAAAGCAATGTCATTAAGAGTCGAATTGCCCCAGAAAATTAATCCAAATCTTAACAATGATTCAGCAAGACCATAATATGAAGTAAAGTATCTGTGTTGACAGTTGGGGCCAGCTTATAAAGAGCATAAATTAAGATTAATTTTTAAGTTATTGTTACTAAGCCATGTAATTATAGAATTTAATGAATTATTTACATCAGAATTACATAATATAATATAATAGCTAATGAATAAAACTTACACTTGGTGGGGTCCGTACTGAGGCCAACGTCTGCTAATTTACGATTGTTTCAATACCTATAGTGTCTATAGTGTGTCGATAGAATAGATTTCGACATTCATACCGATAATTCAGTCCTCACCAAGTTGTCTCCCTCCCAATCTCCCATTAGCAACGCCCTAAGCCGAGGTCCGAGTCCCACTAGCGGTCGCCCTTAGTGCTGTTGTTGCAGGTAGTCATGATGTTAGTGTAGTATAAGTAGTGAGCTTAAGTTAAGTATTTTACTTCGCCATTATTGGCTGGAGACCCTTCAGGTCTCACAAATAACTGCCCGGTCATGAAGAAACAGTTTGCAAGGACCATCTACAAAGAGTTCAAAAGAAAAAAAAAAGTTTTTACATTTGGTATTCTGCTGGTTATTTCAGACCATTGGCTTTCTACTGGCTTTCTATTGAACTGTCATTCAATTGTCATTGAACTATTACTTCAATAGAAAACATTGAAGTTTTAGCGGAATTACTAATCTTTCACAATCGTAATGGAATCTCAATTGTATGTCATTTTATTTAAATTAACAGACTTGACCCTTGAGCTTTTTGAATCCAGATCTGGCTTAGCTTGGTTCATTTGAAATTGATTGAATTGGTAAATTTAGAAGCAGGTTGTCGGCTCATTATAGCTTCTTTACGTATAATTGACATAATGCACCTCTTCAAAACAGGCACTACCAGACGCCCTAATAACCACAGTAACTTTTACACTTGTTTTTATTTCGGTTAAACATTGGGAAATAATTCGTATTTTTAGTTTGCAGTTCTTTAATTTCCAGAAACTTCATCGCAAATTAGTATGTTCAAATTAATTAAAATCTTCATTTACGCACACTAAAAAATTTATTACTTGCTGTTTAATAATTGGTGTAATAAATATAAAATAATTGTTTTTAACGAGACTTCATTACTTCTTTATTTATTGACTCGAACTTGGCCAACCTTACCGTGCATGCTGTCGCATGTTAGTAGTTAGAATAATATACGCCGCGCACGGCCTTTATTATTCACCTATAACACCAAGAGACCTGGTGCGATGGAGGTAAAGGAGATGTTCGATTTTGGGCCACCACTACGTACAGTATAAAGAAAAATAGGAAAAAAATAGGGGATTTCCATAAAAATACTAATAAATTTATTTGAAGAAGCGTACTATTGTACTGGAATTATTATTTGGGGACGTTTTTTTAATATGTTAACCCTTTTTTTCTGGTAGCCATGACAGTTGTGTTTGACATTGACAAGAGTTTGACAACTTTGACAGTCCTAGGTTTCGTGTACAACACCTGTAGTTCTATTTTAATACAATTATGACGAAATCCAAGTATTTTCGTCTATATACAACGTAGATAGGTTATGTAATACACAAGAAATAGATACTATGAGTTCATTGACATGTCAACAGTTGTCAAAATGACATTTCACATAATTTCGATCCGCCATATTTTTATGTGTTGTGTTGCTCTCCTTGACTAAGTTAAATTGACTGTACAAATAAACAAAGTAAAATTATAGAAAATTAACATTATAAAACGGTTACTTTATTGTAGCTATATTTACATATAGTGTACATGGTGCTAGCCCAGGCTCCATACATTTCTGAAACATCTCCTTTGTGAAGTTTTTTTTTGCTGTGTTGTGCTTTATCACTACGATTTTTTAACACCTACCTGTAAGTTGTATCAAAACACAAAAATACTAAGTATACATCAACTACACACACTAAATATATGCATGCTAGTAAGAAAAATCATCACACAACAAAATACACACACAAATAGAACTTAACAAAAAAACACATACCTACATATAACACAAGACAACGAATCCAAATCCACCCCCGGATCCTGGTCAACCCGCCCCGACCAAAACTGTCACAGACTGGGGAAAACTAGAGGAGCGCCTCAAGTCTTCCTCATCCGTTCACTTAGATTCCATCCCCGACGATATCGTTACGATTGCCGACACGCTGGGCGCGATCGACTCCCTTACCAGTCACGTACAGTCCGTGGTGAACGAGTGTTCACGGCAGGTTCCAGCGGTGGACGAACACCGCTGGAAGCTGCCGGACGATGTGCGTGAACTGCTGACGGAGAAGAACGCATCCATCCGTGCCTATGACACTTTTCCCTGCGAAGCTAACCGCGCCCATATGCGTTCTCTACAGCGTGCTGTAAAGAAACGTGTACGGGAGGTTCGGGAAGCCCGCTGGGACAAGATGTTGAGCGACTTAGAGCCATCCCATCTGGCCTTCTGGCAATTACAACGCAATCTAAAATCCGATTGTGTAGCTTCAACTCCCCCTCTCAATCGTCCGAACCAAAGGCCGGCCTTTGAAGATGACGAAAAGTCCGAATGTCTAGCCGACAGTCTAGAAGCCCAATGTACTCCCAGCACCCAACCCGCAGACCCGGACCATCTTTCCAAGGTGGATCGCGAGGTCGAACGTAGGGCCTCCCTCCCTCCCGATGAAGACCCCGACGATCCCTTACCCCCCATCACCGTAGACGAGGTCCACACGATAGTGAGGAATCTCAAACCTAGGAAAGCCCCCGGCTCAGACGGTATCACCAATAAGGTGATCAAACACTTTTCCGCCCCGCTCATAGTTCTCATGACCGCCATCTTCAATGGCGCTCTGAGTAATAACATCTTTCCGCAAGCTTGGAAACAAGCCACCGTTATCGGTATCCCCAAACCCGGCAAACCCAAGAGTGAGCCCACTAGTTATCGCCCCATTAGTCTTCTCAATGTAATTGGGAAAATCTATGAGCGTCTCATTTATATCCGTTTAAAGGATTTCGCTGACTCCCGTAAACTCATCCCCGACGAACAGTTCGGTTTTCGAACCCAGCACTGTTGCATTCGACAATTGCACCGCATTGTCGAACACATTAGCTCCCGTTTTATGCGCTCGTACAAAACGGGCATGCTCTTCTTCGACGTAGCGAAAGCCTTCGACAAGGTCTGGCACAACGGTTTATTATACAAACTGTACCAATTCAACGTGCCGGACCGTCTCGTGCTCATCATTCGAGACTTTCTGTCGGATCGCTCCTTCCGCTATCGCCTAGAAGGCACCCTCTCGTCCCCTCACCCCATTCGCGCCGGAGTCCCTCAGGGCTCCGTGCTATCGCCCCTTCTGTTCACGCTGTACACCAGCGACATTCCCAAACGTGGATTGGCCAAGTTGGCTCTCTTCGCCGACGACACGGCTATCTACTATTCCGGTAGGAGTCTCGATAGCATCTCTCGAACCCTTCAAACCGCAGCCGACGCCCTCGGGGTCTGGTTCCGGAAATGGAGAATAGAGGTGAATCCCGAAAAGAGCGCAGCCGTTCTTTTCGAGAGACACGGTGATTCCCACACCCACATCCGTCCCGTCCTCATGTTCGGCAAACAGATCCCTTGGGAGATGAAAGCCAAATACCTGGGGGTTATCCTCGACCACCATCTGAGTTTCCGAGACCACATCAAAGCGGTGCGCGCTCGCGCCGCTTTCGCTGTCGGTCGCCTCCACCCCATCCTTAGAACGCGCAGTAAATTGTCACTTAGAAATAAGCTGAGAATCTACGTGACGTGCATCCGCCCCATCTTGACTTACGCTAGCGTCGTGTTCGCACACGTTAAGCCTTGTCGCTTTAAATCCTTCCAAACCCTCCAGAATCGAGTGTTGCGCAGAGCCGCGGCTGCCCCGTGGTTCATGCGTAACGTCCAACTCCATCTCGATCTAAAAATGCCAACCATCAGGCAATACCTCAAACGCATTTCCAAGCGTTACTTCGACTCTGCCCCCCGCCATCCGAACCCCCTAGTCGCCGCAGCGGCCGACTACAGTCCCTCTCTCATAAGTAAAGTTCGCCGTCCCAGGCACACACTTTTAGAACCCGATGACGAAATTACCCTCCTCCAGGAGGCGAGTAAATCGACCAGCACACTACACAACAAACGCCGCCGCCCGGCATACCGTCCTCGCCGACGAGGCCCGTCGCGACGCCCCACCGCCGCCGGTCACGATCCACCGAGCTCTCCCGTCGTAGAGCCGGTCGTCTCTTCAGACTCCGCAGTCACCCCGATAATTCAGCCCTCATCAAGCTGTCTCCCCCCCCCTAGGTCCACGCCAGCAACGCCCTAAGCCGAGGTCCGAGTCCCACTAGGGGTCGCCCTTAGTGCTGTTGTTGCAGGTAGTCATGATGTTAGTGTAGTACAAGTAGTTAGCTTAGGTTAAGTATTTTACTTCCCCCCATTGGCCGGAGACCCTTCAGGTCTCGCCAATAACTGCCCGGTTACGTAGAAACCGTCCCCTAGGACGACCTACTGCAGTCCAATAGAAAAAAAAAAAAAAAAAAAAAAAATCCAAATCCAACTTACTAAGCCCAGAACCAACTATGGAAAAATAGATATACTATACGAAGGTACACAAATGTATACTTAACAGATTAAGAAAGAAAGAAGAAAGAAAAAATATTTATTTGCGCCGATATGACACACAAAAAAAACTATAAACAAAACCACAATGAAACTTGGGAAAAATATGCGTCACATCTACGCAAAACGGCCATCGCTCAGCATAATGCTATGACTCGTGCAAGACGGAGCCACAGCGCTGGTTTTCAGCGAAAGCCGGCGTTGACGTGATGACGTCCACCTGTGCAGCAATACAGCAATACAAATAAATTAAATACAAGAAAAAAATAAATAAATAAATAGACTGTGAAATATAATATTTTTAAATATGGCAACGTTTTGTTGCATCGACATCGTCGCTCACGCAGGCATAAGTCGTACTTTAATCTATTATCTATGACCATTACCTTCTCTGTGCGCGCAACTGTCAAATATAGACCGCCTATTTTACGTAATAATTAAGCAATGTTATATGTAATTTCAAAATGGTGTCCCTGACCTCATTAAGTAATCGATGATTGTTTTGTTATTGTGTGTTGTGATCAGCGTTTGTGTATTTTGTGTTAAGAGATGTGTATGACGAAAACTGCGACTACCCAAATCCCAGGCCAAGACTCTGAAGTAACATCAAGGTAAGGGCTAGAAGATAAATTATTTAATTGCATGCAGTTTCATTGATAATTTAATTAATTAATTTATTATTATTACTATTTAAACATTGAAATTAGATAGGGTAGGGAAATTAAATATAAATTAGTGTAAAAACGCATTAAATTGCATTAAATAATCAATAAAATTATCAAATTAGTATTAAGTATCAGATTGTAAAATAAAAATTGTAAATAAGTTTGTAAAAATTAATAATTAATAAGTAATGAAATAATCAATAAAAAATAATTTTGGATTATTCTAAATTTTCAGAAGGAAAGATGTCATGCATAAATGGCGAGAGCAGCGGCGTACCATGTCTATCAAAGCAGTCCTACAGAATAGGAAACCTAGGTGCAAGCAGCCCTCATCGTTGGAGAACCCAAGCCAAAGCCTGCAGGCCATGACCCCTGAGGTACAGTGAACCAAATTTAAAACTGAAAAGAAAATTATTACTGTTGTAGCAACATTTGTTCATTCAACAGTAACTTTTTGTGTTGGTATTTAAAAGTTTGTATTACTTTCAGGCGTCTCATTGGTGGCGGAAGGTCATTCCAACAGTGTGAGGCTGCATGCTTGAAACAACCCCTGAAAGCGGTGGTCCTGTGCTTCGGTACCGACAGCGGTTTCACCATGGAGCGAAGATTATATTCTAAGTGGTTCTGTTTCCAGGTTAGCTTTTCATAGAGATAGTACGGTTTGTGGGTTGTTATTACACCAAATAATAAGTTGGCTAAATGAAGCTTCCTCCTGGCAGCCATCTTTAACAATTTTAAATCATTAACATATGGAGTAACATGACTCCTACGTGGGACATTGACACAAAAACGAACACAGGCATTTTGGATGCGTTGGATCACCCGCTCTGTTCTCGAAAGCAGGCATGGTCCATACACTATGTCACAGTAGTTTAACTTGGATAGAACGAGACTGTCAACAAGTTGTTTACGTACTGGCACACTAAGATATTTTCGGATCCCATATAAGACCTTTAACCTATAAAAACAATTACTTAGAACTTTGGTCACATGGGCTTCAAAACGCAGCTCTGGATCTATAATTAGCCCCAGGTTACATGCCTGCTCCACTCTCTCAATTTTCTCTCCCATGATGACTATCTCTGGTTTGGTTGACAGAATGGTACAGACTTGCTTCTTAGTACCTAGCACCATAAATTTCGACTTAAGTGGATTCAGAACCAGAGAGTTCTCTTCAGACCACGCAACCACTCTGTTTAAGTCCTCGTTCATTTTCTGCACTGCTAATGATGTGTCCTCCCCCTTACTTTTTACTAGGTTTACTAGGATTACCTAGGATTACTAGGGAATGTTGTAAATAGAAAAAGTTTTCCCATTTTCAAAAAGCGATTTGAAGAATATGTAAGGAAGAAAATTGCCGTCAAATAAAATAAATGCATATAATACAAGTTTAGTCAGAAAGGGGGTACTAATCCGAAAAGGTGTTAAAGTACACATACCTAATAAAGAATAACTTTTGTTCTACAACTTTTCCCAAAACTCAATAGAAGAAACAGTTGATCAAAAATCTCAAAAAAAAAACTCTAAAATCTATTTATCCCCAGTTACGATCAGCTGTGTTTACATTTTAGGTCATATTTGGGGTCATGAATTAGAAGCACCATTTTCTGAATTCGTAACTAAAGCAGAGATGAAGATTTTTTGAAAAAACTAAAATAAAAATCATTTAATTTGGAAAAAAAATATCGAATTTTTAAATTTTAACACTTGCTTTGAAACAGTCATCAGCGATACTATAAGTGGGCTTCGGATTAGTAGGTACCCCCTTTCCGACTAACCTTGTGTACATGTAGTTACTAAGTAAAAAAATTTCTCTATATCCTGATAAATGCTCGCTCAGACTTGTAAATGAAATGAAATTGTTAAAATAACTATGCTCAATATAAGTGAACTGTATTTGTTCTTTTTGATTAAATAAATGTCTTTGAACCGAAGTTGCATGTGCCTGTAATTTCACCAGCACCCATATCCTTAAACTGAAACATAGCAACGCTGCTTGGCGCCAGAAATAGTTGATGACAGTGCTTCCCTGGACGAAATCTTTCACAAATAGTTCTACTGTTACTAAAACGTGGGATTGTAGTCTGGAGAAGGAAGCTATGAGATCATCTTCCCAGTTGGGTTCGGCTTCAAATCAGATGCGGTTGAATAGAAGTCACATTTATAAGATAACTAGAGATCGCCCGTGGTGTCGCCTGCATGATAGATGTTATTTATCGTGCCTTTCGGAATAAAAGCAGCCGATTTCCTTTTCCGGGTTCCAGACTATATCTGTACCAAATTTCAACAAAATCGGCTTATTAGTTCAATCGTGAAGAAGTAACAAACAGACAGACAGAGCTACTTTCGCATCTATACTACACTGAAAGTCGCTCGCGTGGATGTCGTTTATCGCGTATTCCACGTGTTTCGGGATAAAAGTATCCTATGTCCTTCTTCGGGTTCCAGACTATCTCTGTATCAAATTTCATCAAGATCGGTTCAGCGGTTTAGGCGTGAAAGCGTCACAGACAGACAGAGTTACTTTGGCATCTTTACATAAATGTAATCTATAAAGTCTGTTTTTTATGTCGGAGACTAAATTGACAGGTACAAATGTCAAACTTGTAAAATTTTGGAACAATAATTTCATATTTGACATTTCGTGTCTGTCAATTTAGTCTCCGAGTTAAAAAATGCATCTACTTTACACATATCTTTACATACATAAAATCGTAAAGATGCTAAAACTGTACGTTAAATATTTTTGGAAAAAAGTAAGTGCAATGCATCCTAGTAACGATACTGATGCCAAAAATGTAGTTTTTAGAATTTTTGTCTGTTCGTCCGTTTGTATGTTTGAGCTTCACGCCAGGGCTATTGGACAGATGCAGTTGCAATTTCGCAGCCACATCCGTTAAAGAGCGGGTCAGGTTTTAGGGTACAAATTATCACGCTATTGAACGTGGTTCATGAGTACCGTAAAATGCCCTAACTTTGCACGAATTAAGAGGTTTTTGTGATTATTTTTCACCTGAGTAGAAAAAGTCGTTAAGACATGTAAAGAAAAAATGCAAATCAGAACTTTATGCTCCTAGCAAAACAACCTATTACAGCCTACACCTCATATTTTCTGAGAAATAAGCTTCGGCATGGCCAGGCAAAGTTAATGGAAATTCCTCTACTTTCCCTAGGCAAGAATATTACAGTTGAAATATGTTTCCAAGTAAACGGATTCCGTAACCATAAGAGCGGGGGCACACGATGCGCTGCGGCGGCGGTGCGGCGCCGGAGCGGTGTCGCTGCATCGTCTTACATAGAAATATCTGTGACATGTCACACGATGCGCTCCGGCGCCGCACAGGACTTGCAAGAGTGATTCTTATATCAGGCAAAAAAATTACGAATTTAAAAAAACATTCATATTACGTAAATTTGTTTATCTATCGTGTTCTATGTTCAAATACATAAAACGTTGTGTATGAGGCACTTTATTCTATTAATTATTTAAAGAGTTATAAGCCATTAAAATTTGGCGCTTGAGACGGGAATGAAATTAAACGAGGGGAATGAAATAAAATGTTTATTTTAACCGAAAAACTAACTAACAATATTCATAGAGTGACAAATTGCACCTTTATACCTACTGTAGACATTTGGTAACGAGATCACAATTATTTAAACAATTAAGGTGGGTATCCTTATTACAAATAGTCTTTTGCAACATAAAACTAGTCAAAGTTATTTCTAGAACCAACAATTTTTGCCTTTATGTTTGATAAATCAACATTTATAAGAAAATTATATTATATTTATAAATTATTTTGTATAAGAGCTATGTTACAATTTTGGTGTACAATAAAGTATATTCTATTCTATTCTATTCTATATTTGTAAGGTACAAGGTATAACGGCCTGGTGTCTGCAACTCCACGTCTAAGCGCGTATTTTGCGTGATGGGTGGTAAGTGTAGTCACTCGATCCACCCTAACTCCTCGAAAAAGGCCAGCACACCCTTGATGTTGCTGGTGATCTCTCGGAGAGTACCTATATAGGTTTCCGAAGTGCTTGGCCCTGTATGTGGCGACCTCTGGGTAGCTTAGTAGCACGTGGGCTGCCGTCTCGTCCTCCTCCATGCATGCTCTGCACAGTGGGCTGTCTATAACTGCAATCACAAAGAGGTGTTTGTTACAAGAACCATGACCAGTGATGGCTGCTGTGACTGTACGCAGTTGTTGCTTTGACAGCCGGAGAGCTCGTCTAGTGAGACGACCGTCAATAGCGGGAAGCGCCTCCTTGGCCTGCCTGCACTCGCAATGGTTTATCCACGATTCGTTGTGTTGGTCTCTGGTGAGTTTCCTTACCAGGGTGCGTAGGTATTCGAAGGGGAGTGGTACTATGGGTTCGGGAGCCAATGCATCCATGCTCCCTTCTGGCGAGCTCATCTGCTGCATCGTTGCCCCGGGAACCGCTGTGTCCTTTGATCCATTGAATGGTTATATTATTGAGGTTACCCACCTGGTTCAGAGTTTGGTGACACTCGTGTACCAGCCCAGAATTAACTGTGTAGCTGCTTAGTGCTTGCAGGACGGCCCTGCTGTCCGAGAGTATTCGGATTGAGTGGTTTTCAACCTTCCTGGCCATGATTGCTGACGCAGCTAGGGAGATACCCAGGCATTCAGCCTGGAAGATCGTGTTGTGGGCCCCCAATGGTGTGGCTATGTGTACGTTAAGATCTTCTGAGAAGACCTCGGCACCTGTGCTTGTATACCTATTTTGGATCCGTCCCTGAAGATCCGCAGCTCCGCGGGGCATAAACCCTCGAATCGGTGGTCTTCGTACAGTTGAATTTTGTATTTTTTATCAAAAATGAATTGTTTAGATATCCGGTCGTTTATAGCTCTTACAAGAGGGAACTGTAGCGAATTCCTCTAGCAACGAAGTGTGTTGTGTATTACCTTTGCTCCAGAGGTTCAGTGTTTTTAGGCGTATTGCTGCCACCGCTGCTTCTTGCTGTATAAAGAGGTGCAGCGGTGGCAGTCCCAGCATGGCCTCCAGTGCTGCAGTCGGTGTAGTCCTCATGCAGCCTGTAATTGCCATGCAGGCAAGTCTTTGTATGCGCTGTAGTTTGTTTGATGCTGTGCTCAGATTGGTTCTAGGCCACCAGACCACATTCTCCACTTTAACCTCCTTCACATAAGTTTTTAATGAACCATTATCGTCCAAAAATAAATAAAAATACGTATAGGCAACTATTTTTTAAATGCATAATTTGCAAATTTCATTATAAAAGAAACGAGTAAAAGGAAAACCTTTGTCTTCAGGTGGATTACTTTTGAACTAAAACATTTATTTACTTTACTTAGCACGTCATTATCAAATATAAATATGTACCTACCTATATTATAATTTAAGCCAATTTTTTAATAAACTTCAGCCTACTAAATTATTCAGTTGAGTTATTTATCATTCCCCTTGATAAATTTTCATTCTCCTCTTAAGTTGAAGTAGAGGGAATGAAACGTAGGGGAATGAGAAATTCACGTAGGATCACGAAACAAGCAATAAAATCGTTTGTATTTGGGAGGAAAAAGTAACGTGTTGATAGTTTCTTACTCTTATTTAAATAAAGAAGCAATCATTTTATAATCATAAGGTATACTTACCGAGATTTGAAGTATTTGAAGAATGAAAAAAACTTGGACAAACGTCGTATAAGGAACAATCACCAGTAATATTTTTTTTAGACAGAGCGCTTGCTCCCGATCTCTGGTGGCTAGCGAAGACTGTTCGAAAAGGCGGAAAATTCGATGCGGGTAACCGTTACGGTGCGAAGCCCCCTTCTGAATTAAAGTCGTGTTACGACATTTGTCGGGGTAATGAGTAAAATGGAATTACAATTTTTCTCTTTGGATTCTTAGCCTTTTGAAGATTTTATAGAATATTAAAATTAATAATACATTATTTAAGCTTACAAACTAGTTTTGATGTGAGTTTTAGAACAAAAGCATTTAAATCGTGGAAACAAAAGTATAACTACCTAGAGACAACCTAGGAGAATGAAAAAAAACACTAACTTTTCCTCAAATAAAACCAAATAGTGAAACATACACACAAATGTCCTAGGTGCCCTTTTAAAACAAAAAATTAGGAATTATATAGGATTTTTGTTTATTTAATTTGTATTCATTTTGTCATACTTAAATGGATAAATCAGTTTTTTAATGTGATATGAGAATCACTCGCAACCACCGAGACGAGGCGGGGAGGGGTGAATGCGTTGCGACGTCGGTCGGAGCAGCACCGCTCAGTTGTTTATGCGTCAAAAGGAAGGACACACGCTCGCTCGTTTCGATTTTTTTCTGTACGATTTTTTTTACGGCGCCGCTGCGTCTTAACAACGTTGCGGCGCCGCACCGCTCGTGTGCCTGCTGATACGGTGAAATCTTTGCGGTGCGGCGCCGCAACGCATCGTGTGCTTCCGCTCTAAAGTATTGGTTTAGTATTCATACATAACCATGTCATACAGTCTATTTTTTGTTTGTTTTTGCAGTTAGGCAATGTTAGGCAGTCATTTTGAACATTGAGTACTTTTATAGGGAATCTTTAAGGGTTGTCAGTAGGAGCACTGTTTAGTTGTTGCGACAGTTGTTTTCCGATTAACACGCGGACGAAATCGCGGGCACTGCTAGTCTATAATATTGGTTTAGTACAATTAAACACACAATGATCAATAACAAGGATTTTCACCTCATGACCTCATGTGAAGTGTGCTCAGTAATCGAGACAGATGCAAACATTGTGTCACCAATTGTCTGTGTTGCCATTGCAAAAATATTTAACCTATAGCCTTCGCTACAATATCACGTACATGCACATTCTCAATTATATTACCTGTTTTGTTAACAGATAAAAAACACGTTTTTTTTGGGTTATGATAATTGTTTTTCGGCGTATGTTTTTACATATCGCCTGTGTCCCGAAGGGTTGGGCACACTCTTTCTCCGTTATGTTTAAGTCCCATGTAATAGGGGGAGAGCCAATTGCCATCAAACAGTCACAAATCTAGACTCCGGGCTGCTACTGAGAAATTCCACACGGAAAAACCCAATCTTCTTCTTCCCTCATGTCAGCACGAGCTATACGAAAATAGCTCAATGCTGTGGTGAAAAGATTAGCCAGTCAGCAAGGTTGGTAGCGGGGCTGACTGTCCAGGGTGCGCCGGACCTTGGCCTGCGGGCGACGGGTTAGGGGACCCGTCGCCCGACCAGTAACAGGCCCGAGAAGGCAGCGCGCATGTGTTCCGTGCGCGCCTCTCAGGAGGACGTGGGGCAAGGCCCCACAGAAGGAGAGGTCCGCCAGGGGCTGGCGGACCGAGGCTTGCCGGGGTTGCGGTGCATGCAGCTGCGAATCCCGTGACCCCGGCCAAGGGTCAGAAGAAGGAACACCGTGGGTTTTTAGCCGGTAAGAGTCCGGCTAAAAGAGTCCGGCCTTCCCCAGGCGAAGGGTATCCATGAGGATTTTCCCACGATAAAAAAAAAGGGTGCGCCGGACGTACTTAAGTATCGTCACTCGTGGAGGCTCTTTTCATGCACCCCAAACGGAAACACCCAATAAGACTGCCCGAATTGGGGATCGAACCCAGGTCCTCACGCTCATCAGTCGCGCTTGCGACTACTAGAGCAACGACGCAGTTTCTAGGGTTCCGTGTAGGGTAAAACGGGACCCTATTACTAAGACTCCGCTGTCCGTCCGTCCATCTGTCACCAGGCTGTATCTCATAAACCGTGATAGTTAGACAGTTGAAATTTTCACAGATGATGTATTTCTGTTGCCGCTATAACAACAAATACTAAAAAACAGAATAAAATAAATATTTAAGGGGCTCCCATACAACAAACGTGTTTTTTTTGCCGATTTTTAATAAACTGACATCTAGTAGTTCGTTGATTGACAATACTTTGATTGCGTATTTATAAGTTCGAGTTCGTCGTTGTTTCGTCGACGTTCATTTTTCGGAGAAGGCCCCCTGCTGCGGGATCGTGATTAATAACCAGTAATCCTGATACATCAAATCTTATCCAATCTAAACAATCAAAGAGTAGGTATTTATAATGCTTCAATAGTTTTTGCATCCAAAACAAATAAGACTGTTGATATATCAGGTTTCTAACGCATCCATTCGCTGTTTGCAGAACCATGTTTGATCGGAACGCAAATAAAGGAAAACAAAGATTTGATTTTAGTTTTGATTACACGGAAGAGAACTGAGGACAATTCTGTGAACTCAGTGATAAAATGATGACAACAGCGTACTCCATTGAGTGCTAATAATAACAAACTACGATCATGAAAATCCCTATGACCGTTATAATACTAAAGTTTTTAGTACTAATCTTCTCTCGCGTCGACATGAGACATGTGAAAATAGCTCATGCCGTGGGGAAAAGATTAGCTAGTCAGCAAGGTTGGTAGCGGGGCTGACTGCCCAGGGTGCGCCGGACGTACTTAAGTATCGTCACTCGTGGAGGCACTCATTAGCATTTGGGCTACATGAAAAGAGTTTCATGCACCCCAACTACTAATGAGTGCTAATTAAACAACCAGGCATTTAAGGGTCTTGTGATAAATAAAAAAACTTGCTCACCGAAGGTTTCGTATACCTTGGAAGGAAACGTTTAAAAGGTCCATGCTGACCGTTTCTACGTAACCAGGCAGGTAGGCAGTTATTGGCGAGACTGAAGGGTCTCCAGCCAATGGGGGGGAAGTAAAATACTTAACCTAAGCTAACTACTTGTACTACACTAACATCATTCATGACTACCTGCAACAACAGCACTAAGGGCCTAATGGGACTCGGATATGGGACTCGGACTTCGACTTATGGCGTTGCTGGCGGAGGTTGGGGGAACGACAGCTTGATAAGGGGTAAATTATCGGTGTGATTGTGGAGTCTGCAGGTCTCTTTACCGCCAAATGTCGGTTATGTAACCGGCTCTACAACGGGACAGCTCGGTGGATCGTAACCGGCGGTGGGAAGTCGCGACGGGCCTCGCCGGCGAGTAGACTAAGCCGGACCGAGGCGGACGCTGTGTAGTGTGCTGGTCATTTTACTCGCCTCCTGGAGGAGGGTTAATTCGTCATCGGGTTCTAAAACTGTGAGCCTGGGGACTGAGATAAACCTCTATCAACTCGATTTATTCAATATTTTTCGCTTTGCAAACATCGGAGATGGGCGGGGGACTGTACGTGGCCCCTACAAATATGCAGAATATTGGACAAACTGGGTGAATACAGCTGCACAAGCACAGCTTGACAACGGCCTATATCCAGCAATGGAGTACGAGAGACTGATTGATTGAAACAAATAACGTAATTTGAATCCCTATTTAAACAATTAATTTATGGCGCATTCGTGATTAAGGTCAGATAACATTGAGGAATGTCGCTGTGCGCCATTCGCTTACCAATGAGATGGCGCGTAAAAAACATGTGAATTGACCTTAAGTTGTGCTCCTATCTAGACCAGAAGTACTCAACATTTGTTTCCCGTTAATGGATATGCGGAGCATAGCGCCACAGTAGACATATAAGCTAAAGCAGTACTTCAACTACCTACAATCGGCCGATTTGACACACTCACACAGACACGCACTGCAACAAGACAAATAAGGTATTTTCGGGATACAGTTCTATGCAAAAACTAAAAACTACTCAGTAAACAGAGCGTGTCTGTGTGAGTGTTTCAATTCATGAGATTATAGTAAGTTGAGATACTGCTTTAGCTTATATGTCTACTGTGGTAGCGCGGAGCATGATGCGGGCTGTAAAGCGGACAATTTAAACATACAGGGTGTAAACGAATTCGTGTGATTCCTTCAAACAAAATTAAACAAACTACAATTAAAGTAACTATACGTCGTGATAAAATAAAAACCGGCCAAGTGCGAGTCGTACTCGCGCACGTAGGGTTCCGTATCATTATCTATAAAAACGGCAAAAAAAACACGTCTGTTGTATGGGAGCCCCCTTAAATATTTATTTTATTCTGTTTTTTAGTATTTGTTGTTATAGCGGCAACATAAATACATCATCTGTGAAAATTTCAATTGTCTAACTATCACGGTTCATGAGATACAGCCTGGTGACAGACGGACGGACAGCGGAGTCTTAGTAATAGGGTCCCTAAAAACTAATAAAAAATAAAGTGTGCACACGCAGACGCACCACGCGGCTACTTTTCACAAAAAGGAGTGGGGCGCGTCTTCGTAGATTGGAACTCACTTTGGTTCTATGTTATCACAACGCGCGGCGGATTCTGCGTCTCTATAACCGAGGCCTAAGGCTATATAATAAACTAGCTTTTGCCCGCAGCTTCGCTTGCGTGATATTTAAACCCGCGTTAACCCCCTTTGAGGTGTAGTTTGTTATTACTTACTTTGAAGAGTGTTTATGCCAAATTTCAACTTAAGAACCCATTTCACCCCTTTAGGTGTGGAATTTCCAAAACCTTGAAACACGTGTATGTTTATTTCTCACCAAAAGTCTAAATTTTTAATTCCATGCTTCTTACCTCAAAAGTACCAGATTTCTCATACAAACTTTCAACACTTTTTTCACCCCCTTGGGGGTTGAATTTCGAAAAATCCCTTCTTAGTGGATGCCTACGTCACACAAGGAACCTACTGTCAAAATTTCAGGTTTCTAACCCCAACGGTTTAGGCTGTGCGTTGATAGATCAGTAGATCAGTCAGTCAGTCAGTCAGCTTCTCCTTTTATGTATACAGGGTGGTAATTTGAAATGGGGCATGAAGGGCAACTACCTTAATCATTGTAGCTATAGGAAAACGTTCTGAGAAGACCACCCCTAACTTTTGGGATAATTTAAATCGGCATTCACAGATTTTGAAAAAAAAGTATAGTCAGCGAGAAAAAGGGCTGTTTTCACAAAACTTTTTTATGATGCCAATCGATCCGATGTCCCATAAGGATCAAAAGACTCTTCCGGACCAACTGAGGTTAGAGTACTAGAAAAGTCAGAAAACGCAAAAAACTTATTTGAGATGGGGTAGTTATAAGGGCAGCTACCTTAACCGTTGTGGCTAGAGCAAAGGTTGTGGCGTTCATGCCCCATCTCAAATTACCACCCTGTATAGATTATCTTCGACAATATCAATAAATCAACACAATCAACAGTCTATCACAGTGCTTGCTCACCGCACTTGCTTGCGCACCGTGGCCTCACCCAGTCAGGGAAATTTAATTTCCGCAGTCACTTTGTCGGACAAGCTGTTCGTACAACTAGTCTTGACATTTATTAAATCAACAAACGCTTTATTTGCAATGGAAATATTTGAGTTTGATGAGTGCAGGTCACCCTTATAACAAATAACGTTTTCTTACTTTTACTCTTTCTAGTTTTTTTTGAAGTCGGTTTTTTACTTTTTTTTAAGTTATTTTATTTTTCTATTTTAAGTGGCATAAACAGTACACAAACATGCAATTACAGCAATCCCGGGTAATTAGCTGTTATCCATTGAAGAGTTCCATTGTCAATCTCCGAGGGTCTTCATCAGATCTTCACCAAATTTAAATGGGACCACCTAAGGAGAATACTCTTTCAAACATAAAAAGAATTTTGCAAATCCGTCTATAAATGAGAGAGTTATGCCCGAACATACATAAAACAAAGATACAAACTTCCGAATTGAGAACAATATAAAATAATACAATACTCTTTATTGTACACAAAATAAACAAGAAACATTATTTTAAAATAGAAATGTACAATGGGCGGTCTTATCGCACTAGGCAATTTCTTCCAGACAACCTTTGGATGGACATGATTTGCAAGAAAAATAAAAGTGAGGGGTGAGAACCTTCTCCTTTTAAAGTCGGTTAAAAATAGGTTTTACGATTCTGACGCATCAGGGACCAATGGTTGAACCGCTGACCTACACCGAAGTCGGTAGTAAAATTAGCTGTGATTTACAGCGTCGAGCACCTTGACGAGACGGTGTCGAATTGTTAGCACTGACGATGACGGTATTAAAAGTTGTAATTTTATTACGGTACGATGTGTAAAACAATAATATTGGTTTCCTTGAGAAGTTTATCACAATATTTTATTATTATTACGTAAGCCCGTAAACATGTGTAAACAGAGGAGCTCGTGGCTAAATAATTACAGCCGCATCGACCGATCTTCCGGGTTAAGCCACGTTTGCCGAGGTTGGTCTGTGGATGGGTGACATTTACCATAGCGAGTTTCCTCCGTGCCTCGGAAAGTACGTAAAGCCGTTGGTCCCGGCTGTCATTTGTAGATCTTTGACAGTCGTTACTGTTGGTCAGAAGCCAGAAAGTCTGACAACCAGTCTTACCAAGAGTATCGTATTACCCAGTTACTGGGTTGTGGAGGTCTGATAGGCAGTCGCTCCATGTAAAATACTGATATTCAGCTGCATCTGGTTCGACTGGAAGCCGACCCCAACATAGTTGGGAAAAGGCTAGGCAGATGATGAAGCCCGTAAACATTTATTTGGCGGATTACACACTACCACGCGCCACGTTCCGGTGCACAGGGCGACGCAACCACGCGCGTGGCGACGGAGGCGCAGATCTGCTCCGTCATGCGGTTTTATTTGCGTCTCCATGAGAGGCCGCAGATTTCGACATCACCGCACCAAATAAACTTTAATTCGTGGACACGTTCATTATTCGCAAAAATCTAGGCGTTACTGCAGATCCCAGTGTGCCATACTTACCTTGCGGGACGCCACGCGCCCCCGCGCATTAGGCTAAGCATATGCTGAGACGCAAGTCACGCAGGTGCACGCAGCGCAGCGCAGAGCAGATTTTGTAATCCATGAACGTACTAAGAGCTGCGTACGCTGCGGCGCAGACGCGTGCGACGCAGACATGCGTCTGTCCTGCCCTGCGCCTCGTTGTAGTGCCGGCACAGATTTCTGCGCGACGCGTGCATCTCGACACATGTTTTTACCGCTGATTCTAATTTTATTGCAATGACAGAACATTTAATTGATTTAATGCGTTGTGAACCTTGTTTGTATGATACTAATCATCCAGACTATTAAAAAAAACATTTAACGAGTTATTATGGATAAGAATTGCCAAGGAATTAAAACTCGAATGTGTCTTAGAGCTGCGTCGCAGCATGCGGTCGTGGCCTATGTCTGCCTCACCTGCCCTGCCCTGCAAAATCTGTACTGTGCTGCGCTGCGTCACCTGCATCCTAGCATACGCTTAGCGTGTTAACGGCTCTTGTCAAGGAGTTTTTATGATTCATGCAGTATGATTCATGTACTTCACTGAGAAAGTGCTTTTTTATTATTCAACTTGGTTATGTTTGACCCTAATCGCTCCTGCAAGCGCAGACAAGGTAGAAGATGGAGCACATGAATTGTAGCAAATATATGTATAGACTCCTATATAGTCTTGTGTAGTTCGTGAACGATGAACGAATAGGAACCGTATATTCGCACTGTACTAGAAGAAACGTTTCCGAACGCTGACTTGTAATCGGTCTAATAGGTCAAATAGCTCTTTTCGAACTCGTACATTGTAAACTGTGCGAACGAGAATGAGAAATGAAATAGTCACTGATTGACAGATACGTCATACGAATTAATTCCATGTCTGCGAACGAATGAGAACGAGAGAGAATAGCCGACGAATGATGATGCTACCCGAATCCGACCGACCGAATTCGCAAGAATGAGATGAGATGAGCGTTATTTCAATGGCGTAGTGTCTATTTTAGCTTATAGAATAAAAGGCCGAATAGAGCTATTAGAACTAATAGAATGAAATAGCTCACTGTCCGAAATGAACTAGTACGGAGCGATCTTAAAAATGACCGAGCAGGCACAAGACTACTCCTATACCTCTCTGGCTCTCCCATACACACGACAGAACACAGTAAACTTGTCGAGTTATTTGCGCGCGGTGTGCAACCACGCGCGTCTATGCGTTGTCATTGTGTTGCACTATGCGTGTTTTATGTAGGTACAAACTGAAGTATCTACTTACGGTCGACTGAGATCCGCCTTACTGAACACGGGCTCCCTCTGTTCAGTGAAAGATGAGTTCTGAAAGCGGTCATTTCGTAAATTGTAGCCGTAGACTGCTATCGAAAAAACGTAAACGACATCATCAAAAACCGTAAACTAGCTACTATTCATTTTGTTTTTTTTTTTTACATATTATATTTGATATACTTTGTATAGTAACGTTTTGTAGAGAAACCCTCGGACTCACCTTACGTTGCAAGGGGTATAATGATCGCTTTACAATTAGCGGTCAAAATGGATTGCCATAATCACCGCTAGAGAATCCAATCCCGCAAACGCGGGATCTCGCA
Source organism: Amphipyra tragopoginis (assembly GCA_905220435.1). Classification (NCBI taxonomy): domain Eukaryota; kingdom Metazoa; phylum Arthropoda; class Insecta; order Lepidoptera; family Noctuidae; genus Amphipyra; species Amphipyra tragopoginis. Next base: position 18,274,329 of record HG992015.1, read on the forward strand.
GATGCGGGATCCCGCACCTTTTTTGCGGGATCTGAAATGCGGGATTACTCAGGCGGGATGCCGCACGCGTAAGGGATTGGAAAAATGCTGCGTTTTTATGCCTCTAAAACCAAAAAAGCCAATAAATATGTTCAATTGTCAATACAAATCTAAAAGATGAAAGGTTGAAAATTGTGTTGTATCGTTTCTTAAAAGAAGCTGATTATTTTACTTCTAAAGCATCATCTAATTCAATTGTTGATTAGCCTGCGGGATCGCAATTTTGATGCGGGATTGGGTTCCCTAATCGCCACGCTTGGCGGAGGGATCGGTGATCGCAGTTCGTTGTTATTAGCAGACCGGAGGGCGCAGCATTCTTTTAACGCAATGCAATGATGACGAACGGGTGGCTTATTCTTTGTCGGGCGAACTGCAAACACGGAACGGTGATAAATTATAGATTTGAAAAACAGTTATACAGCTAAACGATATTTATGATAATAAATAAAGTATTACAATATCCCTACTAATATTATAAATGCGAAAGTTCTATCTGTCTGTTTGTGACGCTTTCACGCCTAAACCGCTAAACCGATTTTGATGAAATTTGGTACACATATGATGGTACACATATAGTCTGGAACTCGGAAAAGGACGTAGGCTACTTTTAACCCGAAAAATACGGAATCTAGTACAAATATATACAAGTAAAGAAAAATATCCTACTGTAAAAGAGGACATCAAAATATTCCTCCGTATCGCTGTAGACTGGTAACGTGCCCAGAAGACTGGCCGCATTGCCACGTCGTATAGCAGTACCTTTGGCCAAAGTAAAGGCCAGCCTTCGGGTCACGGGAAGTGTTGCGGCACGTTACCAGTCAACAGCGATGCGGAGGAATATTTTGATGCCCTCTTTTAGTTTGTAGTTTTAATTAACATATTTAAAAACCAGCCAAGTGCGAGCCGGACTCGCGCACGAAGGGTTCCGTACCATCCTAACTAATTTATTTAAGCGAAAGTAAGTTTGTTTGTTTGTTACCTTTTCACGCCTAAACCACTGAATCGATTATCCTGAAATTTGGCATATACGTTCTCAGGTGTACAGAAACAGACATAGGGTACCCTTCATCCCGACACAGCGGTTCCCGAGGCAATGTTGCAGCAGATGAGCTCGCCGGAAGGGGATCGAGCATGGATGCGGTGGGTCCCGAACCCATAGTACCACTCCCCTTCGGATACCTACGCACCCTGGTAAGGAAATGCACCAGAGACCAACACAACGAGTTATGGATAAACCATGGCGAGTGCAGGCAGGCCAAGGAGGCGCTTCCCGCCATTGACGGTCGCCTCACTAAAAAAGCCCTCCGGCTGTCAAAGCTACAACTGCGTACAGTCACAGCAGCCATCACTGGCCATGGTTCATTTAACAAACACCTCATTGTCATTGGAGTTACAGACAGCCCACTGTGCAGAGCATGCATGGAGGAGGACGAGACAGCAGCCCACGTGCTACTAAACTGCCCTGAGGTCGACACATACAGGGCCAAGTACTTCGGAAACCCAGGTACCCTCCGAGAGATCACCAGTAACATCAAGGGTATGCTGGCCTTCTTCGAGGAGTTAGGGTGGATCGAGTAACTATACTTACCACCCATCACGCAAAATACGCGCTTAGACGTGGAGTTGCGGATACCAGCCCGTTATACCTTATACCTTTCATCCCGAAAAAAGTACTGTTCCCGAGGAAAACAAGAATAACGTTCATAGATGGCGCCACGTGTCTTTCGAATCACGATTGAATTATATTGTTTTAGAAACTTTAGTAGTTTGGTAAGAGTTTTTTTGAAGCTTAATTAAGTCGAGCGAAGCCGCGGGCAAAAACCAGTTATCTATAGAAACGGCAAAAAAATCACGTTCGTTGTATGGGAGCCCCCTTAAATATTCATTTTATTCTCTTTTTAGTATTTGTTGTTATAGCGGCAACAGAAATACATCATCTGTGAAAATTTCAACTGTCTAACTATCACGGTTTATGAGATACAGCCTGGTGACAGACGGACAGCGGAGTCTTAGTAATAGGGTCCCGTTTTACCCTTTGGGTACAGAACCCTAAAAACAGGTATATCTAAACGATATTTATGATGATAAATAAAGTATTTCAAAGAATAATTATACAGTTAAAATATCACAATATTGTTTATAAAACGATTCATCACAATCGCGTTGCCGAAATAAAATAGCTATTTGATGAACCAGTTTTTATCAGTTCATTCAAGTTTGTATTTTTATTTTCACTCGCATAATATTATGTAAATTTTATATTATGTTTATTCATGAGCATTTGAACTTCTGTAGTTCAAGTATACTGTGACCTAATTGAAGAAGGTTCCGTACGTTTAAAAAATCCGAATACAAATTGTACTAAACATAAGGTGAAATTTAAAAATGGGTATGGATAGCCAAATACGAAAGTGTAGGGTATAACTAAAACTGTATACTTAGATTTTTTTAAATCAATTTTCCTATCCGGGAATCCAACCCGTTGATTTTGAAAAATTAAGGTTAAAGATGAACTAAAAGGTCAATTTAGACGATACTTAATATTAAATATCATCATCTGCCTAGCCTTTTCCCAACTATGTTGGGGTCGGCTTCCAGTCGAACCGGATGCAGCTGAATATCAGTATTTTACATGGAGCGACTGCCTATCAGACCTCCACAACCCAGTAACTGGGTAATACGATACTCTTGGTAAGACTGGTTGTCAGACTTTCTGGCTTCTGACCAACAGTAACGACTATCAAAGATCTACAAATGACAGCCGGGACCAACGGCTTTACGTGCTTTCCGAGACACGGAGGAAACTCGCTATGGTAAATGGTCACCCATCCACAGACCAACCTCGGCAAGCGTGGCTTAACCCGGAAGATCGGTCTATGCGGCTGTAATTATTTAGCCACGAGCTCCTCTTAATATTAAATAGTGATAGTACATTGGGCTAGTAATCATAATAAACGTTAATCGAACTTAAATGTTACGATTTATGAATTTATGAATTGACCTTTTAGTTCAGAAATACACAAGACGTGGTAAAGATAACACAGTTCGTGTAAGATTTCTGCCATAAAATGTATATTTAATTTACTTCCGTTCATCCGATTAATTTGAAATTTCTAACATAACCAATACAATATTATGGTGCCATTGAGCTGATCTTATTGAGAGTTTGTATTGAAAGGTTGTTAACACTACTCCAAAAAAGATACAAAGCCGCAAGTTTAAAATGGAACAGGGGCCCAATTCTCCTAAAATAAATTGTTGCCAAACGCAATCGAACCACAACCGTCAGTCAGTTTTTGTTTTCGAAAACTTTCAAAATGATTGATTTTTTTTTGTGTCAAACAATTTGATAGCTTTTGAAATTGAGAACTGTCTGAATGAACGGTTCGGTCTTGGTTCGGTTGTGATTTATCAAGATTTATTTTAGGAGAATTAGGCCCCTGGGCTGGTCACGTCTGCCGCATGTCGGACGAGCTGTGGGCAAAACTCATCAGGCAGGCCCAGAAGGAGATGGCAGGCCCGAACTAAGAATGTATGACAACACGATTTGACAGTTGTCTCTACTATCGATGTGTTTTTGCCCGTCTAAAAGTTGAACTTGACAATTGTTTTGTTCAGTCATACGTTTCGGGCTACTTTCAGACGGGCGACTAACTTCGTTGACGGACTTAGGGAGTAAGCCCCTTGTTTAGACTGGAAGCTGATCCCAACATAGTTGGGAAAATGCTAGGAAGAACGAATACGGAGCGATTACCATAGACCAGGGATGCACAGACTTATTAGGAGTAGAAGCCACTCGAGCAGACTATGACTCAAAGGCGGGCCACCACAGTTGTTATGGCATAAACTCTCTGTAATAGGGGATTTACATGTCTAACTGACCGTCTAAATGACAATTCGACTAGGCCGCAAGTGTCTAAAATCGCAAGTTGGGTGCCATCCGACTTTTGCCGTGCGGCGACAAGCCGCATGCGGCGGGTGACTAAAATCAACCGTGTAAATGGTCAGTTGCAGGCGATCGTCCGCCGCATGATGTGTGTATTGCGCTGTGTTGTTCCACTAGAAATGAACAAGTCGCATGCGATTTTTGTCACCCGTGTAAATGGGGTGGCGATTCGATTTTTACAAGCGATGCGACTGGTGACTTGCCGCACGGCTAAAATCGACCCGTGTAAATCCCCGGTTACCCAATTACTGCATATTCTAGTAAGATGTATGCCCTTCATATGAGACAAAACCTTCAATGGTAACTTCATCAAACTAAGGCCAACGCTTTCGTCATCTTGCATGCTCATCAGGTTTCGTAATGCACTGTTCGTAGCACTTTAACAGCCTATCAAGTATCGTGTTTCTACAATCAAAAGCAGAATCCGGTAATAACAGAAATACGTAAACATGCAAAATATCAGTTTTCTACGAAGACATATTCATAACCATCACTATGTATTCTTCGAAAGGGTGAGTAGAGATGAACTGACTTACCCATGGACAATTCTATACCAATGTTAAAACTCTAAAATTGTCCACCAATGTTCTCTGAAACAATTATGTGAGAACTTTATACTAATAAATCTTAAATTAAAAAATCGCCCATTGCATCAGCTCAGCTTAATGTTAGATGACATTGTCAAGGTATCACCTAAAGCTTCAACTCCACGAGCAAGTTATGTTGTGCAGCAGTCCATTGCTTGCTCAGTTCCTACAATTTGCAGAAGTACTAGCTGCGGGTGTGCCAACACGTTGAAAGTGAACTAAGCGAGCAATGGAGTACAACAACAAGCTAGTTGATTTGGTGTTTTACGCTGATTTTCACTCGAAACCAGGTTACTAATAATTTGATCTAAGAATGTTATGCGCCTTATTCTTCATGAACTCGTCTATCCATCGAGCTAGTGATTTAATCCCTTACGGTCTTGGCCACCTTCTACAAAAGGGTAGTTTATTTTTGCCAAATCACACGAAGAAGTCAGGTTTTTTATGTAATCCTTGGCATATAAATCGACAGGCCATCTGATTGAGTGGTTAACTCCACCTAAAAACATCAATTACACTAAGAAGATTTGGTTTGATTTGGTTGGGGTGCATGAAAAGGCTCCACAAGTGACGACGATACTTAAGTACGTCCGGGGCACCCTGGGCAGTCAGCTTCGCTACCAATCTTGCTGACTGGCTAATCTTTTCACTACGGCATGACCTATTCTCGTATAGCTCGTGCCGACACGATAGAAGAAGACTAAGAAGATTGCTCAAGCGTTGCCAACCTTAGATATAGTACTGTGGGGTGCATGATAAGAGCCTCCACGAGTGACGACGATACTTAAGTACGTCCGGCGCACCCTAGGCAGTCAGCCTCACTACCAATCTTGCTGACTGACTAATGTTTTCACCACGGCACGAGCTATTGTCAAATAGCTCGGGCGACACGATAAATACAAAGCTGGAAAGTCTGTGCCTGTAATTTCACCAGCACCACACAATAATGTTGCTTGGCGGAAGAAATTAGTATGGTTATCGGCAAGGTGGACGGTAAACGACCAAGAAGTCGCAGCCCATTGCGATGGTCCGACCAGATAAGCTCTTCTCTCGATAGGAAATTTCACGATGCGCTTTACTTGGCCAAGGATAGACAGAGATGGCGTAACATCATCAGGGAAAATTTGGGGTGCATGAAAAGAGCCTCCACGAGTGACGATACTTAAGTACGTCCGGCGCACCATGGGCAGTCAGCCCCGCTACCAACCTTGCTGACTGGCTAATCTTTTCACCACAGCATGAGCTATTTTCGTATAGCTCGTGCTGACACGAGAGAAGAAGATCAGGGAAAAGGTTTTCAAGGGAGGATCACGACCCTCAGCAATAAGGAGTACGACTTGAGAAGGAGGACTAGGAGTACTTCCCCGGACGAAGTCTTTTGAAATGAAATGTAATGAAAATTAAATGAAAATGAATTTGTTTGCATAAATGTGAGTACAAGTAGATGTTATTACTCTTATTACAGTATAATTTCAGCACATTTACCGTTTGCATGGTATGCAAATATTATGTTGAGGTTATTTTTTTTTCTTTAATCTATTCCTTTTTTAATCTTTCACAATTACTACTACATTACTACTACTAGATTCTCCGTTACTACTTATTTGTAAATCCATGCCCGTCACGGATCACAGGCATATTTATTATGTATGTAACATCATTATTCTTGTTAAATATAGAGCAGCTTCTCCGACCTTAGAAAACTAATGCAGCGTGGAGAATGAGATCAGGAATGACATCAACTAACGGACATCCGTCGATACAAATGATCTTGCTATTTGAAGGTGAACTTATAAACATTGCTTCAGTAATTTTAGTAACGGTCAGAGACGGGCGACCATTCGGAAGAAATTGCCAAGAAAGAATTAAAGCCCAATTCTACTAACACAGCTGATTTAAATCGCAATCGAACTGCAGCTGAATCACAGCCGTTAGGATGTTACCTTTATAGGAAGAAAAGTCAAATAGTCGTGGTTTGGTTGCGAAGCATTCCATTTAACGCACTAATTTGAATCACACCAATAGTATTCCTATTATTCATTTTAAATACACACAAAATTACGGTTTTCAATATTTCTTAAAAAACATTTAAAAAAATATAGTAGCCAAGGGCATCGGGAACAGGGTCCAAGATACTGGTGGTCAGGGCTCCAGAGAGAGGAACTATACGCGCCGTGTCGACAAATACCGCTTTCTGTATCAGGCCTTAGATCCAGCCGTCCAACGAGAGCCTCTTTAGATGTTGGTCGAGGCTCTTGGCTATTAAACCATCAACCGTAACTACTATCGGCACAATTACTGCTGAATCAACATCCCACATAGCGGCAACCTCGTGTGCCAAGTCTTGATATTTAATTTCTTTATCTTTCTCGGCTTTCACAAGGTTCTCGTCATGCGGAACAGTGATATCAACGATCATTGTGAGACGCTCTGATCGATCTATCACCACATGTCCGGCTTAATGGCAACAATAGTCCTATCGGTGATGATAGATCGATCCGAGTACAATGTGACATGACCGTTCTCGAGAACTGGGTCGGGCACATACTTATAGTATGGTAGTTCTGTGTCCACAAGTATTCTTATTATCATTGATGTGATTCGAATTGCTGCTATTTAAACTATTGTGCTAAATGAAACCTCGAGATGAAGTTCGATTGCGATTATAAATAAAATTGTTAGTAGGGGTTAGTGTCCTGGGTATGGCTAAAGGCTAGCGTCCATTAGGCTCGCCAAGTCGAGTCGAATAGAATCGCAATAATTCGCCTCCTATACATTTACTACAAAACTGCGTCGATCAGCGACGAGCCGAGACGCGCCGAGTCGCATCACTCGTGCACATCGCTTGTCACGCGAATTTCTGTTTCAACGACTTGCGATTACTGACCGTTTTGCCTCGACTCGTCTTCACATGGAACAAATGCGACTCGACTCGATTCGGCCAGGCTTTACATGGAAGAAGAATCTTATCTCTCATCATCATGACCCACAGCTTAGAGTAACGCGTTAGACATCGGGAGTGGCCAGTGTTTTCTTTCAATACAAAAACAGTCGTCAAATTTTGCGAGGGGGGGTGGCGTCTGTCACATTTGCATTCTACCCTGTAGCTACGACATTCACACATTAAAACTATATCAACCGCGTTACTCTAAGACCTACAGCGATAGATTCAATGGCAAGCCTTCATCCTCCTGACCCCCGAAGGGACCATAGTCTATCAATATAGTATTTTAGTCTCGTGTAGTGCCGGACTTAAAGAATAGCACTACCGTCCTAAAAGGCGACGAAGGGATTCACTAGAGGATGGGCAGCAGCGTTCTCTGAGTACTTTAACAACCATACTGCGACCGGCAACCTGCCTGCCAAGCGTGGCGATTATGGCAAACCCTCCAACATTGTTTGGGGGAGGCCTATGTCCAGCAGTGGACATCTTTCGCCTGAATGATGATGATGATAGTATTTTACCTTAAAACATTCCAACCCCAGTTATAACTGATAATAATTGACAAAACAATCCGTCATCATTTTGGGGATCAAAGCCAAGTCTCCACCATTGATAGCCGCACTTGATACGGCAAGGCGACTGGTCAATTGGGTTGTTCTGTCAGCAATTCAGCTTCCAGTCTAACCAGATGTGGCTGAATACCAGTCACACGGAGCGACTGCCATCAGACCTCCGCAACCCAGTTACTGGACGATGCCGGTATCCTAAGGTTAGACCGGTTGTAAGAATTTCGGGCTTCTGACTACCCACAATAATTGTCATAGATATTCGTATGGCACCCCGTAAGTTGAAAGGGAATCGTTTGCCTTGGTATGGGCATGTGAAGAGGAGAGATGAAACGCATGTGACGAAAAGATTTATATGAATATAAATGTGGATGGATGGAGGCCAAAGAAAAGATGGATGGATGGTGTGAAGAATGATATGAAAGAGAAGGGTGTCAGTGATATCATGACGGTTGACAGGACGGAATGGAAGAAGAAAACGTGTTGCGCCGACACCAAGTAACATGGGATAAGGGCAGGAAGAAGAAGACCCGGGACCGACGGCTTAACGTGCTCTCCATGGCACGGAGGGGTATCGATGTGTAACGAATGGTCACCTTTTGGTCAAATCAGTGTCCCTCAAATAACCTTACCTTAAAAGCACACGCTTGTGATTCCATAACGCAGTGTAGTTGCCTCTTCCTCACTAAATCGTCTTGTGTAAGGTATCTAGGAGTACTCATTGATCAACATCTGAACTGGCACCCCCATATAATCAAGGTCACGTCCCGTATACGTAAGCTAATATATGTCTTCAAGAAGCTACGAAATTCTGCTGATCATGAAACGCTTAAACTAGTATATTTTGCACTATGCCGGTCTGTCCTAACGTACTGCTTGCCCGTTTGGGGTGGTGCCACAAAAAATGTATTTATCCGCCTTGAGAGAGCCCAGAGAGCTGTTCTTAAGGTAATGCTCTCTCTTCCGCGTAGGTATCCTACTGTGCAGCTCTATTCCGATTGCAAGGTACTCACAGTCAGACAACTTTATGTGCTCCTGTCTATCCTACGCATACACTCTGCACGTCCCCTTAAGGAACCAACTGGCAGACTTAAGCATAAAGTTTTCCCGCATGAACGCCATAGAACTGCCTTCGCCAAACGCCAATTCTATGTAAATAGCACTAAAATGTACAACTTCCTAAACAAAAAGTTGAATATTTATTCATTCCCCAAACATCAATGCAAAAACGTACTGAGAGATTATCTTCAAATACAAAATTATGATACGACTGAGGATCTTCTGCTGGGTAATTTACATTAATGATGAATTAGAAGTCTTACATCCTATACTTTCTCACTACACACACAAACACCCTACACTTACTCACTACATACACGCACATACCCTACACTTACCCACTACACACACCGTCACACCCTACATTTATACACCATATACCTAAAACTATTTTTTTTTTCCATTGTGTTTTTTTTTCTATACTTACATAAATTTTAGATTCTGTTTCTTTGCCACCACTTATTGTTGAAACGTCCCGATTTACAATTGATATGGCTTTGTTTGTTTACGGAGAATCACTGACTCCTAAGTCACAGGCACCTACACCTAGTTTAGGAGTCAGAGTATCTAATTTTTGTGACCTAGCAATAAGCCTTGTAACATATTTTTAGTTTAATGGATATTGTATGTGTTGGCTTTGTGAAATAAAGAATTATTATTATTATTATTATTTACCCATCCACGGACTGGCCGCAGCAAGCGCAGCTTAACCTTGTAAATCATATGATCCGTGCGGTTGTTAATTAGCCACAAGCCTCTCCTATTAGGCTGATTTATTAGGTGGCACCATTTTGTTTTATCAACCCGTAAATTATTTACAACTTAGCAAACACTATAAATCTTTGCAACACAGTAAATTACTAAGTGCAGTGTGATTTGGTATGTGTCGAATAAAGTTAATACCGTACATTATACAAGCTTAGTTTTAATATATACTAAACCTGAAACTAGTTTGTTCAGAATCACTAGGAGAATCGATTGACATATTATTTACACCAATTTTTTTTTTCCTAAATTTCTGTTTTGTTTTTGTTGACGGGAATAGACACCTTGAGGCTTGAGATAGTCCGCTCGGTCAGTTTCTGTGTATTAGACAACCCCTGCATAGCACATCTCAGGCATTTCACACTTTACTAGAGAACTTAACGCGACATAAACTACGGTGTAACTTGGAGATTTATTAAAAAAAACACTTATTCAGGAAGTTCTGGTGAAAATCTTGTTGGGGTGTCTCGGTTTTTGTATATACTAAAAATAAAGTTGTATGTATACAGCATGTGAAATAATAGAGGGCGTTAAATCCGTTAATCTACATCATTAATAAATTAAAATTAAAAAAACAAGCACAAAAAATCAGTTTTTTTTAATGAAAAACAATTTGGATCAGCTAAAATAGTAGCGTAGATAGGTTAAATGCGATGTTGTCGTGTTTTCCATATTGATAGACAAGTGCGCATGTATGTACCAGTAAGTGATGCTTTTACGGAACAATTTTTTATTTTTTGTGATGTTTTTTTATTAATTTTTTGTCTTGGAATATTGTCATGTTTTTAGTATACGGACGCTATATAGTATTTTTGGTTAGCAGGAACGCTTTTCGATAGTTAACATGCTGTATAAATAATTATAAGAGATAAATGAGATAACACTATCCAAAAAGTAATTAAAGCGCGAACCTAGACCAGTTCGTTCGGTCACCGATGTATCACACACTACACCTACCGTTATGCGCACGCGCATAATTAGGTTACCGGCAAACAAGCTATAGGTTTGGTACGTTAAACAACTAAACATGCTTCACTAATCTTAGCTATAAGTCAAGCTCATTGAAAACAGAAAATTCTGGAGTTAGAACTTTAAGTTCTCAAACAAATCTATACTAGATACGATGTGGTACTATTATAAATAACTGTGTTACGAAGTTTACGAACTTCGGGCTACGGGCGGCCGCGAGTCAGGCTCATTCAACTTCGAGCGCGCGCGCATAACAGTTGCTCGATAACGCTAAAAACAACACGCGAAAATGGAGATAAAACTTTTTACGTTTACGTTAGTGAGTCTGTGGGTTTACGGTGTGTTAGCGTACGACTATCATTGTAGCAAACGATCTGCCTTGCTACTCCTCAAAAGACCAGCGTACGATTTTTCAGTGAAGATGCTGCAGAGGGTCATCGAAGATACAGATTCCCATTTTGTATACTCACCAATGTCTACATGGCTGCAGCTGTCTGCTCTCGCCGAAGGAGCTGGCGGAGTTACCTTCAGAGAAATTTGGAATGTCACCAAACATCACAAGAACAAATGCTTCAGGAAGAAACTAAGCGAAATATTAAACAATCTAAAGAAAGATTTAAGTTATGAAAGTAAACGGAAGAGTGTTATTGCGATAGACAATCTGATGGCAGTGAAGAAATCTTACGTGCGGGAGATTCAGAAGCTGTACGGGATTAAAGTTTTGCTGCTCAACTTCAATGAGCCCATGAAGTCAGCGAATGAAGTGAATAACGTGATTGAAGATGGCACCGGCGGAGTGATCGACAGAATTCTGTACTACGATGACTTTATATCCACAGTGCTTCTCATGAGTGATGCTAATTATTTCAGAAGTGAGTGGAAGACCCCTTTTAACAGTGCGTACACAAAGTTGCAACCATTCTACTCAAGTCAAGGAGTGAAACTCGGTGAAGTGAGTATGATGAATCAAGTAGGCTACTTCCATATTGTAGATTTCCCTCTAATAGGAGCTAAGGTTTTAGAAATTCCGTGTGCAACTCGCAGGATAACAATGCTAGTGTTTATGCCGACAAATAAACTCTGGATTGGAGAGCTATTTTACAGTTTACAGCGTACACGATTGACATCAATTTTCAACATGTATAAACAAGTAGGAGCGCAATTAGTAAATGTAACACTACCTAGATTTAAACAGCGTACAGAGATTGACAATTTACCTGAGTTAGTTTACGATATGGGTGTCAAAAGAATATTCAATCCTAACTTGGCAGAATTTAAAGGTATAAGTAATTATAAGATGTACACGTCTTTAATGACTCAGATAAGTGATATAGAAATTAATGAGAAAGGAGTAACAGCATCCGCAGATTTCTTAGTTGAGAATAACACTGCTATAGAATTCCTTGTCAATAGACCTTTTGCGTATATGATAATTGATAGAATAACAGATTTCATTTTATTTGCTGGTGTTTATTCAGTGCCCACTGTGATTTGAATAAGAGGAAGTGTTAAACTAACAGTCTTGATGTATTTGACGAATTGTGAATCTCTTCTACGAATGATTTGATTGCGGAGTGCATTCGTGATGTTTTATTTGTAAATACATTCTGAAAATGAGGACGTCTGTATTGAGTAGATAGATGGAATGCAATGTTTAGATAGATTGACATTTTGTGAACTTTGGTGAAAGTACCCGCTGGCATTATTAAAATGGCTGAAAGTTGGAACGTAGAGAGGCCTCGTTTGAACTACATAATAATTGCACTGCTTCTAATAAATTCTTGAATGCAAGGAAACACAAACGTGTAAGAATTTTTAATGTTAGTCAATAAATTAATTTCATAACTTACCCTTTATGATTATTTCCTTGAAGAATTTCCTAGAATTTTCTGAAAACGGTCACAAAGTTAAAATCTATGGCTCTAGTTAGAAGCTAGATCATTTTTTACGTACATTGATAGATTGCAGAGTTCTTTGATGAAAATTTAGACATAAAATAAGCAATGGTCATCTAGTGTAACTAGCTACATAATTGTGTATCAGTCATTAGAAATTAAAACTGCGTTTACAATAAAAAAATATATTTAATAATAATAACAATGCACTTATAACAATGTTTCTAGGACTAGTATCACATGTACAGCTTCGTATTGCAACAATATATTTTAATATAACAATGGTCTTATTGTTGTGTATATATACTTATGACTATTCGTTTCCTGTATTCGATTACCTAATTATGATTTTTAATACCATGTATTTGAAGGTCAAGTTAACGCGGGTAATTATATTACTTGCATAATGTCGTTTCTCAGTACATTTATTAGAACTATAATCAATAATATGATCATAAACCATAGATATATACAGGATGTAAACGAATTTGTGTGTAATTCCTTCAAACTGCGTGATGTACCGGTGAGTGGTGACACAGAATTATCCCACACAGGGTTTTTTTGAAACTTAACTAAAAACAAACAAAAACATTTTTTAGTCTTGTTCTGAGTCATTTTAGAACCCTGAGTTAAGTGACTGCAAAGAGCGATATCGGGATAGTCTTGACCACCAGATGCGTAACCGTACTTTCGTTTATTAATGCTGCATCGAATTGTTCAACGAAATAAAAAAAAGCTAAATATTTTTCTGCTTATATTTCTTATTTAATCCTTCTAAAGTGGTTTAGATACGACAAATTAACCCTGCCGCTAAAAAAAAGAATTTTATTTTTTATTTTTAATCAAGCTAAACCCGGGTTCAGTCTACACCAGTAGTAAATCATGTCATTTTAAGCAATTATACGAATTCGTTTACACCCTGTATATTGGATATTACTATACTTTACAGGTACTCATTTAATCTTAATGGTTTAGAGCTGTACCTACCCTTTACGATGACTTTTATCGATGTTTACCGGCACGATTTAAAATTTTATTACAACATAATTGTAATTTATGCAAAGACCTATATATCGATGACTCTATCACTATCGATTATACTCTACTTGTAGAGGCACGCCCCAATTTCTAAAACCACAGTACGTCTGTTTGTCTGTATATTTATCGGAGTTAATCGCTCTAATTTAGTATCGAATTACAATAGTAATTGATTTCATATCCACATCTGAAGCCCACTAATCGGTTCCATATTTCAATTTCAAATTGACAATTGTGACCAATTAATTTTATGACAAAATGAAATACGTTTCAATCGATTGTAAGTGAAATAGGGAAGTCATTTAGGTTATCGATAATTGGCGTGTGAATATCGATATTTGGGTTTATTCCACTTTGTTCACCTGGGTGATATCACCCGGGTGAACAAAGTGTAATTTTTGGTATCCACATATCAACTAAGTAATATCACCCAGGTGAAACAATTCGACATATTTGGTATCCTTTGTTCACCCAGGTGAACAGTGGCGACTTTATACACCCACATAAAAAATACAAAATTTATTGTTAGTGTGGACACAAAAAATTCCATTTATTTCACCCAGGTGATATCACCCAGGTGAACAAAGTGGAATAAACCGATATTTGAATAGTTTGAATTAATCGTTCTTCTTTTTCCTGGCGCGATTAGTATCTGCTTTTGCCAGGATCTGCCTAGAAAAGAAATTAGTGATTAGTTGGATTGATTGATAACTAAGGATCGGATATTCGGATGCATGTTTACCTAAAGTTAATTTTTAGTTATGAAAGAAGCGACTTCTTAAAATGTATTTTTTGTAAGAAAAAACCCGGGATGCCAGGAACACCGGGAATGCATAACTACTCGTAGTCGGATGTATAATATGGAAGCGACACCTTAAAATGATTTATTAAAAAAAAAAAACTGGGATTCTTGGATTGCACAATTATTTAAAATTAATGATTAACTCCCGATGCAAATATGTGTGTGTGTAGAGTGTAAGAAGAAGAATGGTGTGTGACAGACGAACCAAAAAAAACGTTAATTGAAATAATTGTTCTGGAACCGCGGCAAAAGCGCGTTCCATATTAGCCAACATCTTCCCCCTTATTACAAAATATGGTTTAAACCAAGACTAAGGTAAACCCAGGTTTAAAATATACCCATCACTTTCTTCTATACTTAAAAAAGGAGAAGCTGACTGACTGACTGACTGACTGACTGATCTATCAACGCACAGCCTAAACCGCTGGGGTTAGAAAGTTGAAATTTTGACAGTAGGTTCCTTTTGTAACGTAGGCATCCACTAAGAAGGGATTTTTCGAAATTCAACCCCTAAGGGAGTTAAATAGGGTATGAAAGTTTGTATGGAAAATCGTCACTTAACGGGTTCAAAATTTCACGCAAGCGAAGCTGCGGGCGAAAGCTAGTATGTCATATAACAAAAAGAGACGGAACTATTTTAAAACCTAGGTTTTTCTTAGATCATCTTTTGTAATAAGGAGGCTTAAGTTTAGGTGAATATGCATCCGAATATCCGATCTCTATTGATAACCTACTTACTTATTTTCGCAAGCTAAATATTTTTGTTAGATAGACAGGATTTTTTTTGCCTAGGCTTTTTCCTACTATATTGGGATTAGCTTTGAGTCTAACCAGATGTGGCTAAATACCAGTATTTTACATGAAGCGACTACCATCAGACCTCCGCAACCCAGTTACAGGGCAATGCCGATATCCTAAGGTTAGACCAGTTGTCAGTCTCGGGCTTCTGACTACCCGTAACAACTGTCATAGGTACCAGCGATTGGGGTTATTTTGATATCAAGGGGCGACACTGATAGTTACTAAAAATATTGCATTTGGTCATATAGGGTGACTGGTAATTAGTGACCGATACTTTAACACATAATTGTACTCATGATAACAAACAACTTTCCCAAAGAAACATTATTTATAAAACAAAAAAAAACATAATACGAGCCGCGTCCATTCCATGACGGTTTATTAATAAATTTTAAATGAAAATTTTTTAATAAAAATAACGTTTCTTTGGGAAAGTTGTTTGTTATCATGAGTACAATCATGTGTTAAAGTATCGGTCACTAATTACCAGTCACCCTATATATCTCTGTAAAAATTGAACTTATGCATTTTAACTTAACTGTATAGGCAACATTGACAGTTTTCCTATTTTACCATACGGTATAGAGGTGTCTGCGAAGTTAGATGGAGAAGATAAAAATACTAAATCACACCCCTAATTATGTACAAAATTCGAGTCCTAATTGGGGCTACTTTGATACTGAATTATAAAACAGGGATTATCAAAGTAAAAGCCTGCGGTCCGACTTTGATAAGGAAATTTCTTCTTTTTTTTATTGAAAACTATGCTCTGTCGTTTTTTTTATCTAGTCTATGTGATTTTATATATCTCAGTTAATTCAGTCTATATGAAATAGTTTTGATGTAGCAGCTAAAAACGAAAATAAATAAGATACAAACACAAGAAGCTCAAAAAGTTGATCAAAGTAACCCCGATCTACGGTGTTCGTATGACATCCGGGGCTGACGGTTTTATGTGATGTGCAATGAATGGTCCACCCATCCACTGACTGGCCGCGGCAAGTGAAGCTTGACCTTGCAAATCATATGACGCACGCGGTTATTAATTATTAGAAGATAGACAGAAACTGAGCACAAATAATTTTGATTTACAGGAGCTCACTACTATAAATAAGTTCTATACTACAGAAATTATAAACTAGAGGTCGCCAGCGGCTTCGCACGCGTGGATGTCGTTTATCACGTATTCCGCGTTTTTCTTTACTACAATATGCATGTATTATACATATAAACCTTCCTCTTGAATCACTCTATCTATTAAAAAAACCGCATCAAAGTCCGTTGCGTAGTTTTAAAGATCTAAGCATACATAGGGACAGACAGCGGGAAGAAACTTTGTTTTATACTATGTAGTGATGATGCAACAGTGAGTTCGTTTGTCTGTTTGTTAAACGCCTAAACTACTAATCCAATTTTAATGTATCTTGGCACAGATATAGACTGAATTCTAGTGAAAAACATATGATGCTTTTTATTGACTTAATCGAGCAAAGACGCGCTTTACATCTAGTCCCTACTATTGTAAATGCGAAAGTAACTCTGTCTGTTTGTAACGCTTTCACGCCTAAACCGTTGAACCGATTTTGATAAAACTTGGTACAGAGATAGTCTAAAACTTGGAGAAGGACATAGGCTAGTTTTGTCCCGAAAAATACGGAATACGCGTCCACGCGGGCGAAGCCGCGGTCGACCTCTAGTTTACAATAAAGAGAGATGATGGATATAAAATTTTAACGAGTTTTAATACAAAGAATTATGGAAGAAAAGGTAATACATATATTAAACCGCAGAGAGAATTACTGGGAATTTACATAAGATTAGAAGAAACGAATTTGAGATAAGATACAAACCACAGACTGCTAAGAAAACATTAATATAATAATGTTTTACAACATGAGACGTTATTGCCACAGACAATGATAAAAAACCATGGTATTGACCACAAAATGCTCTCATACCGTTCTCAAGTAACTGTAATAACAATTTGGCAGTTCAAAGACCAAGAATTTGAGGGAAATGGTTAAGCTCAAGCATTTGCAATTCGTGTTATTTTTGTCAGTAAAAAAATACTATGGGCCGTTTAAGAATATGGCTGCTTTGTGTTAATTTTTTGTTGGTTTTAATAGTATTTAAATATGTATATTTGCATGATATATTGAGAACATTATGTAAATTCAATGTTTGTAAGCTTAAAAAATGCCTAAGAAGGCTTAATGTTTTTCTCTCTTTAAAATTTCACCATCATCATCTGCCTAGCCTTTTCCCAACTATGTTGGGGTCGGCTTCCAGTCGAACCGGATGCAGCTGAATATCAGTATTTTACATGGAGCGAATGCCTATCAGACCTCCACAACCCAGTAACTGGGTAATACGATACTCTTGGTAAGACTGGTTGTCAGACTTTCTGGCTTCTGACCAACAGTAACGACTGTCAAAGATCTACAAATGACAGCCGGGACCAACGGCTTTACGTGCTTTCCGAGGCACGGAGGAAACTCGCTATGGTAAATGGTCACCCATCCACAGACCAACCTCGGCAAGCGTGGCTTAACCTGGAAGATCGGTCTATGCGGCTGTAATTATTTAGCCACGAGCTCTTTAAAATTTCACCATAGACAAACAATAATAAAATCTTTAAATACTCAAGATACCGATAGTGTAACTTTCTCAGTTAAAATCCAGCTGTCTGCTTTCTCGGGCGCAGTCGCGAGTAAGAGCTAGTGTTGAGTTATTATGACATGCGCCAATGTCTCGGCCACAAGGTCGCTGTGACGTCACGAGAGGAATTTTAGAATTTATAGCGTTTTTTACTCGGGTATACTGTCTGTTACTGTTTTATTTAGATGCGTCAATGTTTAGATGTCTCTTTTTGTAAACGTGGGATAGCTTTAAAAGAATCGGCTTTAATTGCGAGACCTAGAAGATTTGACGATTTTTTTCCGCTGTTCAGTCATTTTGGATAACGTAAAAAGTTTAAGGCACACTAAATATTTTGGTAAGTCATTGACAAATTCTTCTTCTTCTTAGCGTTTCGATGACAAACTAATTAAAACTTAAGTAATTATATTATTGCGGATTGACAAATTCATTCTTAGTAATGGCTAGGAAGATAATTATTACTGTACAGTCAAAGTTCGCATACGGTATTTATGTCCTTAAGTAGGAGAAATAGAAAACATCAATGAAATGAAGTACTTAATTAAATTAAATGAAAAAAATACGAATACCTACAATGCGTCTTGTAATGAGTGAGCAATATCGAAAACGGCAATAGTTTTTGTGAGCTCGCTAAATTTTATCTCTCTTGCATGCTCGAAAGAAAAAGAAACATTATACTATTCAGTTAAGCAAGCTCGCGAAGACTATTTTCGTTATTTTCGGTACTGAGAAGGACCTGTTTCGATATTGCTTGAGTTTATAAGTAGGTACCTACGTCAAATTATTTCGTTTATAAAATTACCGGAAGTTTCTTAAGTCCTCCACTCAGTTCCTTGTTGCTCGATGAACCAGTAAAGGCCATCAGCGATCAACTGGAAATTTCCAAAAAAAGCATTCAATTAATGTCTAGGTTCTCGTTTTTTTTTGGAACTTAATCACTTACCTATAATACCTATACAGGCTGTCCCTGGAAGTATGGATCAAATCGAATAGGGGCGTAGGCAATGTCATTTCCAAACTTTTTAGGGCTGAGAATGTCTGTGCTATTTTTTACGGTACAAAAGTTATGACCAATCATTGTTTTTTTTTCAATCACTTCGCATATAAAAAATCATAAAAAAACTATCAGAGCTATCATTTTTTTTCAGGACTATGGCAAAAAGTAGGCCTTTCTTGTAGTAATACTTTTACGCAGCTAGAAAACATGATGTGTTGAATAAGAAAAAAACATTTACTGCAAAGGCTGTTTTGGCCTGGCAAAAATTTTACTCAAGTTTTTACTACTACAAGTTTTGAAATGACCTTGCCCACGCCGCTATTCGATTTGATCCATACTTCCAGGGACATTCTGTATACAAGAAATAAAATAAATTAGCCTGTAACAGTCCCACTGCTGGGCAAAGGCCTCTTCTCATATAGAGAAGTAACGAGCATTGATCCACCACGCTTGCTCACTGCGGGTTGGCCATTTCAACCTATAAGTCTAGGTTTCCTCCTATAGTAAGATTATCCCTACTGAGTATTATAAATGCGAAATTAATTCTGTCTGTCTGTGACGCTTTCACGCCTAAACCACTGAACCGATTTTGATAAAACTTGGTACAGAGATAGTCTGAAACCTGGAGAAGGACATAGGCTCCCGAAAGATACGGAATACGCGATAAACGATATCTACGCAGGGGAAGCCGCGAGCGATCTATAGTCTTTAATATTTTTTGACATTTCCGAGGTGAAAGGCTATTTAGGGCGCATTCAGGTAGGTAGAGTAAGTAGTCGAGTATGTTAGAGTACTGGAATGCGATTACTAGCCTAATTTAAATACCTAATTTACATTGGAAGTGAGTGGAGCGTTTACACTGGAAATTGTGTTTTCAGTACTCTATCTACAATCGCCGTTTATTCCTTGTGCCTTTATTCGATATTTAGATGTTTCTAAAACGTAGGTACACACAAAATCAAACGCAATTTTTCTCTTGAACTCTTACAGAATTTCGACAAATACCTATTTGTGTTGTTGCGATAATATAACTGTGGCCAACATATTCCTCAGTGAAAATAGTCACAAAAACAAACTTTCTACCAGAGAGCTTATTTTTAAAGTCAAAATGTACGAATAGTTAAGCCACCATTTGTCGTACTCTTTCATGCAGCGCATTAGACACAATGACGTATTAGACACCTTTGAGGTTCATGTCAACGACTTATTTCACTGTGTCATATAGAGGTTTAGGTTTAAATTAAAATTAGAATAAAGATTTAAACGTATAATAATCCTTTTTCGTGATGGACCTTTCTCGTGAAGCGCGCAGATTCGAATTTTACTCAAAAAATTAACAAGTGCCAAAAGAAGTATGATTTCAAAAACACATTGAGGGGATCTGCTCATCCCCATTGAACAAGAGTCTTAATCATTGACTGTCAAAATTCGTACGCGTCACGAAGATTACTTGCTGAGAGAATTTTTACTTGCTTCTGACGTCACAAACCCCCATTCTCGAGTTTTGATGCGTTTTATCTTTCCAAATATTCATAGATTTAACAAAAGAAAAAACATGTGTCCATTATTTTTCAAAACTCTAACTGGCGGACTAATTAGATTTGCAATTTATTGATGCTGTCAACATGCCTATTGTACTAGCTTGTGACGTTACGCCAATTTTAAAAGTGTCGTATCTTCGTCAATTTTGGTTTACAAAAAAAAAAAGAAAAAATACAGGTCAAATATTTTTTTATAATTTATCTGACGGACTAATCAGATTTTTTTAGTCAAATACCCTATCTTGTTAGTCGAATTGTTTCCCAGGAATTCGCCTTCGAAAGCCTGGCTCCAGCATAAAAGGAACTTAGCAACGGAAACTGGGTCCAGCCTTTAGAAAATAGCTCTAGTTACAGTAGCTACACGTACTTAGTAATGTATAGATTGCAATACACTTGTACCAGTGACTCGGCTGACCTCGATCGTGTTAGGTTAATGTTATGTTGTTACAGTGTAATCTGTGCATATCGTCCTATCTCAACGTGCATTACGTTACTACAAAGAGAATAAAACCTAGTCTTTGCGTTACTACATGTTAACTTGTAGGTATTTTCTAAGGTATGCATTTTAAATTACTTATGTACGGAACTGTTTAGGGCTAGCACGCGTGACAAAATACAGTATGGATAATTAACAGAGGGCGTTCCCTGAAACCGGTTAATCTACATCATTATTAGATTTAAATAAAAATATAAAAATAAACAAAAAAATAATAATATGAAAAACAATTCGGAACGGCCTGTTTAAAATCAAAATAGTAACGTAGATAGGTTAGATGCGATGTTGCCATATTCTCCACATTGATAGATAAGTGCGGGAATATTCCGATCTGTCCCCCCGATCTGTCCCCTTCGGGGCGCCAATTAGGAATAAAAAAATCGATCGATGTTCCCCTGTCACCAAGACGAACGGACAGATCGAACGAATTATTTCTGGTCTATTCCCTGCTGTTCTTTAGGACACATAGAAATAAAAAGTTCCGATCTGTCCCCTCATCGGTAACAGCGGGGAACAGATCGGAATATTCCCAGGTGCGCATGTACTGCATGTATAGCGTTGCTTTTACGTATTAATTTTTTATTTTTTGTGATTTTTTTGATTTGATTGCGAATATTTTTTTTAGTATGTACGGACACTACATTATTGCTGATTAACGGGAACACCTTTCGTTATTTAACATCACTACATAGTATAAAACAAAGTCGCTTCCCGCTGTCTGTCTGTCCCTATGTATGCTTAGATCTTTAAAACTACGCAACGGATTTTGATGCGGTTTTTTTTAATGGATAGAGTGATTCAAGAGGAAAGTTTTAAGCTATAAAACGTACACGTGCAAAGCCGGGGCGGGTCGCTAGTGCTGTATATTTCACAGACTTTGCCGAGTTTTGTATTATGCCTCGGCCACGTCGGGCAGCGCTTTGTCCCCCAAAGAGAGATGAGTAAAGTACGCTTTTCTAAGGGTCTAAACAACTGAAATACCGTACATAGTATGTCCCCTTAAGGGAAAGAATTAGAGACACTTTTGCAGCCACTGAGGGTCAATTCGACTAACAAAATTGTATCCAAACGCAAATGAACCACAACTGTCAGTCAGTTTTTATTTACGAAAACTTTTCGTGTCAAAATCATTGGTTTTTTGTCATGTGTCAAACAATTTGAAAGCTTCTGAAATTGAAAACTGTCGGAATAAACGGTTGGACCGAACAAATCGGTTGCGATTTATCAAGACTTTTTTTAGGAGAATTGATAAGTCAAAGCGCGCTACACATCTTTAGTTTGAACTGCACAATCGAATTGTAAAGATAAATCGTTAGATGTGTGGAACAAACAGTCAGTACACATCTTCTACACACCCAACGATTATCTGTACAGTCCAACAGTCCAACTGTACTGCTAAATCGCACAGTTAAAACTGAAGGTGTGTAACGTGCTTAACAGAAATACGTACTCAATGGGTCGCCATTAGTTGCACAGTTACCTCACCCTATTTGCTTCGCACAAGAAATTAAAGGTAATTTTAGACAAAAATATTATTATAAATGTGCTAGCACTGCCAGCTACATACTTTTTTTCGCTTTGAATGAATGATTGTAGGTACCTACTAAATTTACCTTTATCACAATTTGGTTTGCTTAAAACTTCAAATCATGCGCGAGACAACAATAATATTATCTATCGTCACAAAAGTTCATGATCATTATTATTTTATGGTGATGATTAATTTTATAAATATTTAAATTAAATATTATGAACTGCCGTCGACAACTGAAGGTCTTTGTAAACAAAACGTAAATACCACATGTATATACATACAATTTGTACAAAAACATCTAAGTAATATGTTGTAACCCGCGTAAACATCGGCCTCTAATAACAAAAGAATTTTACAAAGAAAAGGTAAAATATTACCATAACTAAACGAAGTTATTAACATACTTATTACTTCGAAGTTCGAACTTAACACTAAAATGTACGACGTTACTTTATTAAAATTCTCGTGTGATTTCAAAAACCAAACGAACGCTGTGTGAATGTTTTTTAAACATGGAACACTCGAGTAGTATTCGGTAATAATTTAAAATTAGAACGATTTTAAACAGGGAAGGCAACGCAAAGGTAATGACAGCTCTTGAACTAATTTATTATAACCAATCAGAGCGAATTAAATTGACATTAGCAATAATGTCAAACATGTAACCAATGAAAATGCAGTAAGAGGCACCACTAATGCAGTTACCAACCTCGTTGGTTATTAAAATCGAATAAATAAACCATTCTTCTCATTCCAAATTTAAATTATTCAAACGTTTTACATATTGTACTAAACAGGTGCACTAATTAGATAAAGAATTACACTAGCAGTGCCAAGATGTCTTATTTGATAAATAAACAAACAAATTATTTATTTCAGCAACATTATGTCAGTTGGTCCATCATCATCATGTCATCTTGACACCGTAGTATTACTTTGTGTACGAAACTTTGAATAAGACTCCTAATTTGGTACGAATCGTACGAAATTATTTGTTTTTTTTTCCTATTTCCAATCGCAATGATTCATTCGACGAAAACAACAGAATTGTATGTTACTTATGTTTAAAATACGAACACAACAATTGAAAAAGAATAAAGCTGAATGAAGATGATTCAAACCGACATTCTTTCCAATTTTAAATCGCTCGAGTACTAATTCAACTCGAGTGTACAAGTGGCCAGGACATGTGGTACTATTTTAACGTACTTATAATGAACGAACCATTATTCTAATAGCCACGTGCGCATTGAACGAACGAATTGAAGGTGAATGTTACGTGATTGCTAGCGTCCACTGGGAGATATGCTATGACCTTTGAAAGCTATAAAAATAGTTGAGTGGTTGGAGATTATTTATTTTATGGCAAGCAACCTTTATTAATAACTTTATTGCTTTTTGAAGAATGTGGCTATTGATCGGTTTTCGCGGGTAGTCGTTTAAGGCTGGTGTTCATCAATATAAAGAACAATGCTCATGGATGTATGGAGTCCCGTACCATGCTGCATCAAAATCAAACTTTGTTTTTTATAGACTACACTTTTCATATTAAATCCTACAAAAGTTATTTTTGTAAACAAAACGCGAGCTTCGGAGATTTTAGAAATAATCTAAATAACCTGACAATGTGGACATGTCATACACGATTTATTATTGCTCTAAAAAACAGAGACTTTTTGATACATGAGACTTTTTGGTACCACTTTTGGTCGTTCTCCTTTTCTGGTTAAAAAATTGTTGACCTAAAATTCTAGTACATTTTCATGACCATTTTTTAGCCAGAGAATTAATGTCGCTGAATACCGGTTTTACAAATTATAATCTATATCTTAAAATGAGTGCACTATACAGCGTAAACGATTTCGTGTAATTCCTTCAAACTGCGTAGTCTACTGGTGACATCGATTGACCCTGCATTGGATTTTGTAAGATGAAAAAAAAAATATGTAAAAACCGACTTCAAAAAAATTCTAAACGGAGTAACATAATTATCATATATAATAAAATTATCAGTTTCATTGCATATTCATTCAATATATTCTCCGCTTAGTTTCTTTTTTTTGAAGTCGGTTTTTACTTTTTTTAAAGTTATTTTATTTAAGACATTTTAGTGCCACAAATTACAATTAAAATAGTGTATAAATTCTCGGACCACTACTACAACTAGAACGTCGTCTAAGTACGATTTGTGTATATTTTTTGTTGGTTGTTGTAAATTGTTAAAGGACCAAACAGGAATACACCCTCTCAAACGAAACAAGAATTTTTCGAATCGGTTCATAAATGACGGAGACCTGAGGGAAAAATGCAAAAAAAAAACCTTCGTATTGAGAACCTTCTCCTTTTTGAAGTCGGTTTAAAATAACATTAGCGCCCCGTGTTAACTGACTGTGTGGAACGATATCGAGCTACTCGCGCCAGCTGTATCGCCGCGGGTTTCCATACACATTTATGCGTAGCATTGAAATGTTTTACCACATAATAAAAAATGTATTGCAGTTTTTTTCTTAATTTTATTTTCTTCCAAATTAATCCTGTGCAGCGTTAATTTATACCAGTAATAGATTATGTGGTGTTAACCCTTTGACCGCCACGAATGTCTATGGACGTCAAATTCAAACGTGCTCACGACGCCTCTGACGGCATGGCACGTCGAAAACACCACTTTTTTACAGTTCAAAAGTTTGACGTGTATAGACGTCCGTGGCGATCAACGGGTTTTAAGAAATCAAACGGATTAATTTACACCCTTTAGAAATAAAATCATGGATAGCCATTGATAGCGTAATATAATAAGGGTTACAGTTTAAAACTATTCTTTGTTTATTAATTTCTCATACTTATAAATTATAATTAAAGTGTTTATTTTATATTTACTTTCTCTTAATAATTTTTAAACGATGTAACAGCTCTTGAATATTCTCGTAACGACCAAAATTGGAAACATAGCATTTAATTACTTTAATTAGAAAGTGAAGGGATCCTAATATGGGCAAAGGTGGTCAGTAACCATAATAGTGCATGATAATAATAGATTGTTAACCAGTTTCTATTCAATCGACTGTAGTAAGCAAAGGGTTATGATTTAGATAAGGCATTGTAATTGCTTCGCTATTATGAAAGAGAAAGTGGGAGTGTAGGCCCTTTCTCAACTGTTTTATGGATAGGTACTTATATTATCTTATCTATCCTACTATTAATAAACCTCAAAGTATACTTTGTCTGTACAATCAATATTTTTCCAAAATTTCGATGGAGGGAATAAAAAATCATTTTTTTGCCTGTCTGTCTGTCCAGGCATCACGTAAAAACCCGTGGATGGATTTTGATGGGACTTTCGCTGATGTATTGCGTAAAGACTTGCGCTTTTGCTGGTATACAAGGTGTTAAAAATAAACTCTTAAGAATTTTATGGGGTTACTAGGTATCGGAAATTGAACAACTTTTGTTCTACAACTTTTCGAAATTCGCGTATTTTTTTATAACTTTCCACACAAATCAAAAACATATTTTAATAGATTTATGTATGGACAGGCATAAAAAAATTGGCGAATTTCGAAAATGTTTTTAAACTTTTGCGATTTGTATACATTATAAAAATACAGATTCGGGTCTAATCGCGTAAAAACTTAAAAATGCACTAAATACCTTTTTTATCCCGACGTTTCGGCCGAATTACACCGGCCGTGGTCACGGGTAGACTGAAATTGCGGAGCAGTTGTCATCTTCGTGAAGCAAAAGTATTTTCATCTACCCTCACTCGATCTTGATTTTTATTTTATTTTATTAAGTTATCGTCGGTATTTCGAAAAAAGGTATTTAGTGCCTTTTTAAGTTTTTACGCGATTAGACCCGAATCTGTATTTGTATAATGAATTTCGAAAAGTTGTATGTTCAATTTCCGATACCGTGTAACCCCACAAAATTTTTAGAGTTGATTTTTTAACACCTTAAATACTTCATTGAATTATAGTTTGGATAGACTGTGGCGACGTGTGAGTTCCATTTTCAATCAGCGCGTCAGATAAGTTGGTCAAACAGACCTATGTGCTTCTGTTTATTAATTCCAGTTAATTCATCTCGTGGACTTTGTTTTGACTAATGCGGTATCTGGGTTTTGTATAAGAACGACGAAATCTCGCGATACATAAAAGATATGACGTAAACAAAAGTAAAAAAAACAACATAAAAAAAGGAAATGAGTGAAGTAATTAAGTACCGTAAATTATTAAATTAACAGGGTAAAACAGTGTACATACCTCCTCCTTTTTAAAGTCGGTTAAAAATAAATACGACTATATGGCGGACGGACGCTAGACGGAATTATAGTAAGCACTTTTTTTTTCAAACCATGTATCAAAATATAAAAGTTATTGGCAAGATTTCAAATCTACATTTTAAAAACACATGGCGCCAATGTCTAGCTGTATATAAATATGAGTTAGATAGTTATAAACATGCTACGACAAACTCAATTGTGATTGTAATCGAATATTAATTATCTATTGAATTTAATTTATTAAGTACTAGAGGCACATGAATAAATAAAGAGGTCGCCAGCGGGTTCGCCCGCGTGGATGTCGTTTATCGCGTATTCCGCGTTTTTCTCTACTATACTATGCATGTATTATACATATAAACCTTCCTCTTGAATCACTCTATCTATTAAAAAAAACTGCATCAAAATCCGTTGCGTAGTTTTAAAGATCTAAGCATACATAGGGACAGACAGCGGGAAGCGACTTTGTTTTATACTACGTAGTGATAATACAGTGTGTACCCCGAATATATGTGAATGCACAGACGGAAATATGTGAATCTAGACCATAATTTGACGGCAAAAAAACGATAAAAAACATCACTTTTTTATCTTTTTTATTAGGTAAAAAAAAATTAACTTTTTATAAATTACCTATTAAAAACGATAATGATGGCCAAGAATTGATATTGCATAGCAACTAAAAAGTAACTCTTGAAAAATAGTCAAGTAAAACACGCGCTATTAACCGTGTCTCAAGCAATTATGTGACCTATGTGCGATCAGCATTAAAATTACGAGTAAAAATGTCCATACATTTCGTTGTCATTTCCATTCCTATACAAGGTTAGTCGGAAAGGGGGTACTAATCCGCAGGCCACTTAAAGTATCAGTGATGACGGTTTCAATGCAAGTGTTAAAATTTCAAAATTCGATTGTTTTTATTTCCATGAAAAATATTTTTTATTTTAGTTTTTTCAAGAATTCTTCGTCCCTACTTTACTTACGAATTCAGAAAATGGAACTTCTAATTCGTGACCCCAAATATGACCTAAAATGTCAACACAGCTGATCATAGCTGAGGATAGATAGATTTTAGCATATTTTTTTTGTAAATTTTGAACAGCTATTTCTCTTGAACTACTGACTTTTGGGAAAAGTTGTAGAACAAAAGTTACTCATTATTATGGGTACTTTAGCACCCTTTCGGATTAGTACCCCCTTTCTGACTAACCTTGTATATACACTTTGTTTAAGAATTTCGGGAAGCACATAGGCAAAAATTATCGAAAGAAACCTGTAATGCTGCGTGTCATGTTTTTATTATAGTTGTATTGATTTTGCTTATCAAAATAAGAAACTTATCTATAGTCTATAACCTATCGGACACAATATTTATATAGTTTACAACTATTTCTCGATAACTGTTGGCAATAAGATAACCGACCGATAGCAATGTTTTACTGTCATTTCCGTGTAAAGATAAAACTAATGACTGTATTTCTGCAACTAACGCCACGTAAAATAGTGAAATTTCGCCGCATCTTGTTAGACTGGAAGTCAATTCCATGGCTAGGCTGATTCTGATACCGAACACTGTAAAGAGTATAATACCTACTGCAGGGCTGTTTCACTCAACGGTTTAGAAATGAAAACATGCTTATGTGCCGCTGCAACTTCGGAGTGCACAAAAGAAAACCGAACCGAATGTTAATGAGTGACCGAACCGAAATGTAGGTATGTATACAGGGTGTCTCGGACCGAGTGGTTCAAAAGAAAATGTGGATTAGGAGGTCATAATTATTATCTTACTTTAAAAATAGGTGTTGGTCATGACTCGGGATCGGATATTCGTATATTTACCTACCTAAAGTTAATTTTTAGCTATGAAAGTAGTAATGGAAGCGGGTTCTTAGAAAAAAATAAAAAATCCGGTATGCCCGGAATCCCGGCAATGCATAACTAGTCGGTCGGGTGTATAGTATGGAAGTATAAGTTAAAATTAATTTATTAAAAAAAACTCGAGATTCTTGGATTGCATAATTCTTTAAAATTAATGTTTTTTCCCCCGGTGCAAATATGTGTGTACGTAGAGAATAAGAAGAGGAGCGGTGTGTGATAAACCAAAAAAAAAACATAAATTAAGATTGTCCCGGAACCGCGGGATTTTTTCGATACAAAAGCGCGTTCCATATTAGCCAACATCTCAAGTTTAGGTGAATATGCATCCGAATATTCGATCTCAAGTGATGACATACTAAAAATAAAGATTTTTACTAAAAAAAAAAACAAAATTCTAGACTGGGGAATAATAAAATAAATTAATAATTGTACAGAGAAGAGTTCTTAGTTTTCGGATTTCAAGCGACTAGCCAATCATGCAGAATATTTAATTTGCTTAAAACCTTCGACCTCACCTCAAACCTCTGACCGAGTGATAGTAAGGTTTTTATATCCGCCTTATCGAGAACATGAGTCATAGTCATAGGTATTTTAATAAAGATAATGTGTTGTCTACAATATTGCGTTAGATACAATGTAACTTTACTTAGGGTTAGAGTACATATGTTCATACATAAGTAGGTACAGCTGAGTTTGTTCAAGTGTCAACTAAATAATTTATGAAGTCATCAAAGTTATAATGTCAATTGTCGAGATTAAATTGTAGGTATTCAGACAGTTGAAATCCCAGATGATGTATTTCTGTTGCCGCTTATAACAACAAATACTAAAAAAAATAAGGGTGCTCCATACAAAAAACGTGTTTTTTTTTGCCGTTTTTATAGATAATCGTCCGTCCGTCTGTCACCAGGCTGTATCTCATGAACCGTGATAGTTAGACAGTTGAAATTTTCACAGATGATGTATTTGTGTTGCCGCTATAACAACAAATACTAAAAAACAGAATAAGAAAATATTTAAGGGGGCTCCCATACAACAAACGTGGTTTTTTTGCCGTTTTCGCGAGTTCGACTCTCAATTGGCCGGTTTTTTTCAATTGTCAGATAGCTTTTATTTGAGGAATAAATATCGGTTTGACATATTTTCTAAACAAAAGCTGTTAAAACGTCAAAATTTGTCCCAATTGTATTAGCTTGATTCAAGCCTCGTATTCATTTGTTTAGCAACACGGTTGCATAAACATGTTGCCGAGTTGCTGTCAACATATTGCGGGCAACACTTGTGTTGCGGAGTTGATCACGCCATGTTGCAGAGTTGACGCCCGGCGAGCGAAAACATCAGTTTATCAACAAATGTTGACGTATGTGGACGTGTTTGCAACTGTTTATAAACATGGCGGGTGTGGAACAACGATAAAATTATGCAATAAATTAATAGAATTATTTCAATAGTGTCGAGCAATGATAATATAATGAAGTTGATAGAATTATTTCAATCTAAAAATGTTTTATGGGATTCTTCGAGCACTACTTCCTCGGGCAACATTTTGACGCAAACTGGCGTGTGGACGGGAAGTATGGCTGTAAACATTGTTGCCAGAAACTTTGGTGTTGAGAAACTTTGGTGTGGAGCAACTGTTGTCCAACAAATGTTTACAATGAATACGGGGCTTCACAATAATTAGGTTTTAAATTCAATTTTTTTTGTTGTTTTTTGTAAACGCAGGCACTTATGTGTAAATTTTGTATGCCAGAGATGGCAAAACATGTAGCTCCTTCCACAAATTTAACACCATGCACACTTACTGTATATTGTATACTCATGTTTTAAATTAACATATTTATCTTTGTCGTTATTGAAAAATCAGCCCCAAGTTTGACGTTTGGTGTAGAAAATAATTAAGACAAACCGCCATATTTATTCCCAGCAAAACAGTGATCTGACGATTGAAAATCGATCTTTCTGTATTAGATCTATATGTACAGATACAGACCAATCGCACTAAAAATAATCTTTTCAACCGATCTTAAACAATACTAGAATTTAACGTCCTATATTTTGAGATTAACCCTCAAATGCAAACTTTGTAACACACCTTTTAATAATAATAAATTTTAATAAAAATAATTTGATAAAAACAAATAAATCCACATTGTCTGGTCAGAGCTAACCCTGCCGTTGCAGCCAACTTCCCGACACAATTTTTAAAATGTGATTTAGTACTCTTTGGCAACAATTTCTACAAAATAGTAGGAAATTAAAATAGGTCTCCAGACAATACAGCACTGTTCTTACAAGCTCACGTTTCTAGGAAACTTGTATAAAAACTTTGAACATTATCGATGGTGTCGAATTTTGTGACCGGAAGTCTGTTTCTGAGAATTACTGTAATACTGTACGCGACGCGATATCAAGCGGAACGATTGACAGGGCTGGGTATAAAGACCTAGGTTATTTTTCCTTATGAGATTATTAGGCCTTAGTGGCTATAATAATTGATATTGCTAAAGAGCTTTTGAAAAATTAAGAATGAAGTTAAAGGTAATATTGCCGATTCTAGCAAAAAAATTAAGGCCATCGCATTCTTTGGTTAGATTAAAAAAATCCAGAACAAAAATCGAAAGTTCCGGTTTACTCACGCGCATTTTTCGAGATTGCCCGACTACACTTCGACTCGCGACCTCGCTGAGTGATCAGCTCATGATTAAGGGCTCCGTTTGGGTCCAAAACTAGTCGGGCAATCCCGAAAATGCAAGTGAGTTAACCGGAACTAATCATAAATATAATTTCGAAACGTATATCTATAGCAAAGAGTCAGAACGCGGTAATTTTGCCAAAAAAACAGCGTTATAAATCACTTGAAATATTTAAAATCGTTATTATTCATTAGTTTTGTAACAGTCGCTAGGGCTAAGATTAAAACTAAATGCTTCTTTGGAATGTTCCAATGCAATAAGTACAAGTTATAAAACTCAAAATAACCATCAACATTACATTATTTTGCGAGTTTATGTGTATTATCCTGTGGGGTCGTTGTGTGGAGATTGATCAAGCATTCGTGATGCAGAAAAAGTGTCTAAGAGCTATATTTGGGTTGAAGCAAATAGAGTCATGTCGTCCATTCTTTAGGAAATATAAAATACTAACTTTACCATGTATTTATATATTAGAATCCTGTATATTTGTTTTCAAACATAAGAGACTTTTTCAGCAAGCGACAAGCTACTATGCCCCGCGATCTATGAATACTAATAAGTTATTTCGACCGAGGACGAATCTGACATTTACAGGTAACAACAGCTATATTATGTGCATAAAATTGTATAACAAAATACCAAATTCCATAAAAACGTTACCGTTTTCTAGATTTAAAAATCATTTGACGAGGTTTTTAATTGAAAAATGCTTTTATAGTGTACATGAGTTTTTAGATTATAAATTGTAAGTTTTGTAAACTGCACGGTTATTTTAAATTATTATTGTAATTGTTATTGTGTGGTGAATCTCTGCCATTATTGGCCTGATTATTATTTAAATTTATGATTATTATTTTTATTATTTTTTTCATTATTATATTGACATTTATTTAATTCAATCATACAATTTTAATGGGATTATTTGTTTAATAACTGCATGATTATGTTCAATACTTAGTTTAAATGAAATATGTAACTTTATTTTATATTCGCACGCCGAAATTAAAGGCAGAATAAGAGAACAATTTTATACATTTTACCAACCTTCTGTACCTTATTTATGCAAATAAATGATTTTGATTTGATTTGATTTGATTTGATTTACAAACTTATTTTATTATTACATAAAAATAACACCACAATTTTAGTCGTGTTTTGTAATTCCATTTATCTTCAAAACCATGTCCTTGGTTGCTTATCCGAAAACACAAGGAAAATAGCAAAGATAATCTGTTTCTAGATAAACCTAGGTTCCGTTCGGCAGCCCTGTTTTATAGTGAAGGCAATAAAATCGATGAAGCGTATCGAGAATAATCCAGATGCATCGATCGATCGCTGATTTACTCATTTTATTCGGTCATCGCCCGCGCCTGCGCGCCTCATCTGTCAATGGAGCGAAAACCTAACCCTAAAATGCATTTTATTGCTTAACTTCCTGTTTTTCGTGGAAATTGGGTTAGCTAGTTAACCTCATTGATCTTATGTAATATCGAATCTTAATTTTTTGGCCGTACAATTAGGAAAATGCTAGGAATTTCTAAAATAACATTATAGTTTTTTAAGGTTCGAGTTTTACGATAAAAAACAAAAGGCTGTATTTAAAATGTACGAGTCTTTTACTATGACGTCATTGGTAAAATTGGGAGCGACGAAAAAAAAAATGTTGGCGCTTTTAAAAATAGATTTGATAAAAAATTTGAGCCAAAAAGAATATGAAGTATCGAAATTTTGACCCGTTGTTGACCTTTACGATTATATTTCGATTATTTTTTAAGTGCATTAATGTCAAATTAATTCTGGTTTATCTCTGTAACAGTGATTGTGAATGTAGGTAGTGACTGATAGCTTCATTTCTGCCTGTGTCAAAATTTGATTTTAAAGTTCTTTCGTCTCTATTTCGATTGTTTGTGCCCAAAATTTTATCATTTAATTATTTATCATAATTTTATTATGAGCACTAGGGGCTTACTATGACCTCTTAAAGCAGGACAGAAGTTGCCTGGAAGATGAACTGCCCTGCTTTTTTGTACTATGACATCGTTATAGCATGCATGTAGCAAGCCTGCTACGTTGACGTTTACGAAATCCGTTCACCTTTTGTATGGAGTTTTCATACCATGACGTGTTATTTGACAGCAGTAGAGCGTCTATTGAGCGGCTGTAATGTCAAAATAAGCGATCTTGGAAAAGTTACTATTTACGAGCTTAATCAACATTGTTTACTTTATTCAATAGTCGTTCACCTTTAGTACTGTCATGGTACGATTTTTAGCGATTCAGAAGCAGGCCTGCATTTGAACGGAAGTTGACTGGCTGGCATTTGAACGTTTTCATAAGAGATCATGATAAGCCCCCTGGTAATAATTCTAGTCCGGATGCCGGGCTAAACTTGCTACTGAAAACGAGTTTTTTAACTAACTCCAATGTACTAGGTATACTATAGAGTCTATAGACCAGTAATTGCAATCGTAAAAATCTTAATATGAATAAGCCAAAAAAGAAAAAAAAAAAGAAAAAAGTGTATAGAACTTACTATAACCACCACACAGGACACTTTTTGGGCCTTATTACAAAAGATGGTTTAAACCAAGACTAAGGTAAACCCATCACTTTCTTATGTCATATAATAAAAAGAGACGGGGCTATTTTAAAACCTAGGTTTTTCTTAGACCGTCTTTTGTTGTAAGGGGGATGGAGTCTGGAGGCACAGTTTTAATGTCTTGAGACTAAAGTGTGTCTTAAAGCGAAAAAGCGTGTCTCCAAAAGTGTCCCGTGTCTGGTCAGCCTTTAGCAAACGATTGCTTCAAAATAATGCAGTACAACGCTTGATAAAGCATCGTCACCCAGTGGATTATAATCCTAAAAAAACTATAACGTTGATTGATGTCTAAACTAAAAATAGGGCTGTAATTTTAATTTAATAGACGCTAGTAACTGTATTATAGCTGGGCACTGCTTTTAACGAAGTCGGTAGAATATAGCTACCGTTATGTATAACGTTTTTAATAGCCGGTTGATTTTTTGTTATATTTTTTTTGTTGCAAAAATATCGTGATGATGTCAAAACTGCCAGTGTGATTGACGTTTGATATGTATCTGTGTAGAAGTTTATTAATATTATGTGTTGAGTATTGAAAAGTGTAAGGAAATATATGTATGTGTTGTAACTGTAAAATGGAATGATGTACCTATGTTTAATGATGATAATATTGTGATTTGTGAGTGAAAATGTTGAGCATCAAGTTAAGGAAATAATAAAAAAAAAATGATAAACATTTGTGTTCAATTGTTGCGAATGATATTATTTGTTTAGCTGACGGAATTTCTTTCGAAAACAAATTGAAATCTGTATATTTTAGCAAACATTTTATTAAAAACATGCACATTTTATTTTGCGAAAAATTACAGATGTCTGATAAAAAATGTGTTATGATTATTTATTTTAAATATCTCAATATTGATTCAACATTCGTTAAATCTGTTCCAGTATTTATTTGAACTTGGCCTCTTTTAAGAAACGACTGCAAA
The DNA here is from genome assembly GCA_905220435.1 of Amphipyra tragopoginis. Classification (NCBI taxonomy): domain Eukaryota; kingdom Metazoa; phylum Arthropoda; class Insecta; order Lepidoptera; family Noctuidae; genus Amphipyra; species Amphipyra tragopoginis. Next base: position 18,309,350 of record HG992015.1, read on the forward strand.
ATTTATTATGATAGAGAGCTGTGTTCTAACTAAAATAATTACTGCGTTTAATTTTAACGATCAAGTTATGAGCCAACTCTGATTTTAGGTTTAACTACAGTAGGTGGCCATATTATTAGGGACAGTGCCAAGATTTTTGTATTTTCTAGTTAAAATATTTTTTTCAGGCAAAAGTGTTGTTGTAGGCCCCACGGGTATTTTTTATTTAAAGAGTTTATTAATTGAGATAATAAAAACAAGAAATCTGTGGGCAAAAATATAATATTATGTTTAGAAAAAAAAAGCGTTAATAGGTTGAAATTGAATATTTATCTCAGAATTTCGTGACGCCACCCTTTGCTGTAATGACAGCTTCTATTCGACGTGGCATGCTCTCTATACATATTGTAGCATGCTGCTGTAGGTTTTCATTATGATGCCATTCTATAATGAGAGCTGCAATCAGCTGGTGCTTGGTGGTGATCACTTCCTTAGCGATCGCCCGTTTGGTAAGCTCCAACATGTTCTCTATAGGGTTCATGTCGGATGAGTTACCTGGCCAGGGCAAAACATTAACATGTTTTTCAGCCAAAAATGCAGTAACACTCCTTGCTTTGTGGCACGGTGCAGAATCGTGCATAAAAATGTACTCTTCGTCACCAGGGAACCATTCTTCGAGCTGCGGCAGTAGTTGAGTCTCTAGGACTCGCTTGTACTGGTCTTGCTTCATGGTCCCTTCCACGATATACAGGCACCCTGTACCCTTGGATGAGATCACAGACCACACCATGATACTAGTTGGGTGTTTAACCCTCTCCATAAGGCAGTCTGCATGGAACTGTTCTCCAGGGCGTCGCCGCACAAAGGAACTTTTGTCGACCAAAATCTGAAATGTCGATTCATCGGAGAATGCACCTGAAAAATATTACATAATCACAATATAGTGATAAAAACAACGTACTTTTATATTTAAAGATATATTCTTGCCGAATCCAGTCTGCAACTGTCATATTTCGGTGTTGTCTGGTCCATTGCAGTCGTCTCTTCGTCATGGCCTCGGTGAGGCGTGATTTTTTGGTTGGCCGACGACCTATCAAGTTCTCTTCGTCCAGCCGCCAGCGTACTGTCCTTACGGAAACTCCTATTCCTTCGTCGTTCATCATCGTAGTCAGACTTGCAACACTCGGTTTACGATTTTCAAGGCAGATATCTCTGATTTCACGATCGGTACGAAGAGTGGTGATCCTTTTTCTGCCACATTTTGTTACACGGTTTGCTTCCAGAGGTTTATTGTTGGCAGTTTTTATTTTGATTCTGCTAAATACTGACTTAGAAACACCTGCAGGTTCTTTAGGAATGTGTAGAGTGCAGTATTAATGTTTGTATGTCTCTACATTTTCTGGGAGACATGTCTGAAGCCTTGCCCATACTAGAAAAAAAGCAATTTCGAGGTTTTCACGTTATTCCTTTAACGAAATTAAATTCACGTGTTAAGTTTAAAAATAGTGACGCAATACGAAACATTACTTACGTTCTGACGTACTATTAGCTAAAAAAAACTTGCAATATCACTGAAAATATTTTTTTAACACTTACTAAACAAGAACAATTTTCAACAAAAGTCAATTAAAGAAGAAGAACGTCACTTTTTTAAAAAAATGGCGCGTTCTCACTGTATTTTCAGTTTCCAAAAACATTATAATAATACTAGTAGCAATATCAAGTAAAAAAACCCCACATAAATACATTGTTTTGTTTAAAAATAATGTTTCAACTAGAAATTACATTTCTACGAGTGCTGTCCCTAATAATTTGGCCACCGATGGTATTTAGGCCAACGGTTTATTTGATCTTTGGTATAGATAATACACACTACATAACTGTCACAATAACTTTTATTGTGAACTGTTATAACTGTCACTCCTGTGAAAATTGAAGGGAACACCAATCGATCGATCGTCGATCGATGCCATCGATCGATGGTAGAATGGATTAGTCGAATCGTCGTCGATCGAAAGTTTCTACTACACCAATCGATCTACTAAACGTCGACCAATGTCGTTCGTTGGCATCGATCGACGATCGATCGATTGATAACACCCTTATGATTATGTCAAAAATAATATCTTAACATCTGTGAGCACTTACTTGACTTTTAAAATAGGGTTAAGCAATTATTATACGTCATAATTAGGGATCGGATAATCGGATGCATATTTAGTTAAAGTTAATTTTTTGCCATGAAACTATTGAAGCGGCTTCTTACAATATATTTTTTGTAAGACAAAACCCGGTTTTCCAAGAATACCGGGAATGCATAACAAGTCGGGTGGATAGTATGGAAGCGACTTCTTAACATTATTTATTAAAAAAAACCGGTATTCTTGGATTGCATAATTATTGAAAATAATGTTTAACCCCCGATGCAAATATGTGTGTATGTAGAGTGTAAGAAGAGTAGTGGTGTGTGTTAGACAGACCAAAAAAAAACGTCACATAAACTTCACGCCTTATTCCCCGAAGGGTTGGCAGAGGTGTATAGTACACCCACGTTTCGCCGTTATGTTTAAGTCCCATGTAATAGGGGGCGAGCCTATTGCCATCAACCGGGCACAAATCCAGACTCCGAGCTGCTACTGATAAATTCCACCCGGAAAAACCCACTAACACTTTGCCCGACCTGGGGATCGAACCCAAGACCTCACGCTCAGTAGTCGCGCTTGCGACCACTAGATCAACGAGGCAGTTCCAAAAAACATCAATTAAAATAATTGTCCCAGAACCACGAAACAAAATTCACTCACTCACAAAAGCGCACTCCATATTAGCCAACATCTCAAGTTTAGGTGAATATGCATCCGAATATTCGATCTCTAGTCATAATTTTCTAATCGTGTCGCCATGAGATAATAAAATATCATCCCCGCTTTAGGCTGAGCATCCACCAGAGCTGAGCGAGGAAAATGTGCGGTGCAAAAATGTATTGCGAGGATGTGTAACGGTGTAACCCTATCCACCAGAGCTGTGCGAGGAATGTGTAATGTGTTAATGCGTACAAATGAGCGGTGCGAGGATGGGTAGCGAACTCTTTTCGAATATGAGGGAGAATAATACACATTTCTAGCAACACAATCCTCGTAACACATTTCTCGCAACACATCCCTCGCAACACATTTCTTGATTGCTTTGTATGAACAAAAACCTCGCACCGCTAAGCCCATATCCACCAGAGCTGCGCAGAGCGAAGCTAGGTAAATGAAGTGATTCTATTGGTGCTAACAAAACACATTCCTCGCTACGCAGCTTAGCACAGCTCTGGTGGATGTTCAGCCTTATCGAGCATAATTCCAAATTCGAATTTGTTGTTAAATGAAACCAGTCAATTTCTAACAATCGTTACAATTTTAACTAGCAGCAAAATTAGCTGGCGCCAGGCGTCGGTGTTGCTAGGTTCAAGTACAAAGCAATTAAATCTAGACTGCTATTTTCGATGTTTTAGAATGAAACTACCATTTAACCCCACAACTGCCTCGACATGGCCTTGACAACGAATATGCTGTAATTAAAGCAAGTAATTGCGTAAAAACAAGTTTCTTTTAATTAATAGATCGAGTGATATAGTCCATAAAAATAATACCTAGTGACGCACGCCAGTTCATCACTATCGCATTTGTAGGGTTAATAGTGTATTTTAATTATGAATTCGTCGTTAAATTATTGATTTATGTTTTGGTTATAATTATTAATTTAGTTTTAATTTATTTTTCAACCAATTTGTATCAAATATTTTTCCGCAATTTTGTGTCATTAGTTGTATAATTTTGGAATATTAATTTAATAACTTATGTATTTGGATTACGAAATATAATATATTTATAAGATTGAATAATGTATAGCTTCTACCAACTTCGATAAAATGTAGTCCCTTCTCTAGTCTATACACATAACTAACTTAAGTTATAATAATTGTATAACTGTAAGTATAATTAAACATGACGTATAAATATAGAAATATTCCTAACTAGTTTTTTATTTATTGCAATCTCCTTGTTAAATCTCAAAAGAAAATAATATAATCCTATCGAAAACATTTAATGTAGATTACAAATCGCTGCTTTGGATGAATTATAACACAATTCAAAAAAGCAAATTTTACAGGAGAGTCATTTAAAAATTAAACAAAATATATGTGTTAACAACTTTTTATTAAATAAAGATAAATTATTCTACTGATTTTATATTTTATGTGAGTTTATGTTTACTTAATAAAAAGTTGTTAACACATAGATATATTTTGTTTGATTTTTAAATGGCTCTCCTGTAAAATTTTCTTTTTTGAATTTATTGTGTTATTTTTCATCCAAAGCAGCGAAATGTACTCAACTTGGCGGAGACTACCATGCTCCCAGATAATGTGCACAACATAATTTAGATGATCATGTGTCTATTCCTGCCAGAAAAGTTAATCAACACCAAAGAAGTTTGGATCATCGCTCCATCATTAACTATTTCAAAGGACTTAAATTGAAAGGTAAAACTGCCTTGTGACGACATTAGTGGTGATCTTAATTTATCCCCAAATACGGTCGGTAGTCTCCTAATGTAAAATTGGATGCGCAAACAACTACGCATAAAGGTAAGTATCGCTACTCTAATAATTTCCGTTGAATCAGGTAATCTTTTATCTCTCGGCCCCCGGATTCATAACTTATCGATAACACGGATTCGGTTTGTTATCTCGTTTTGTTTACAATTCTCGTAACGAGAGAAAACTAGATAACAAGCTGAGTCGTTCGACAATTTAACTATAGAAAAGCTTTGCATTAGCCCAGCCGTACATTATAAGTTTCTATCATAAAAAATTGACACGTGCGTGAAGGCCCCCAGCGCATAGATATTGTACTAGAGCCCGCAGGCTGCCATATCCAGCAAATTCTGCTAGTGTGTGGGATCTAGTACAAAATGTATGAGCAGAGTGCCTTAGATGTCGTCCTAAGGCGTCGTCCTAACTGACTACGAGCAAACGAAGCGATTTCGTCGTACGACGACATTAAATACACAAATCTCTTTAGAATGTCCTAATTGAAGCTTTCAAGTCATCGCGCGAGCACAGGAAATGCTTAATAACGATCGTACGATGGGTTTGATCGTGCGATCGTGCGATCAAAGCTATCTCTTTTGAGTGTTCTAATTGGTCACACATCATCGCGCGATTGTTGAAATGGCAACGTTGCGTTGAGGGTTTGACGGCATCTGATGATCGGAAACGCGCGATGGGCATCGCGCGATCTATTAGGATATCCGTTAAACCATCGCACGATCATTTTCATCGTGCGACGAAACCGTATCATTTGCTCGTACGTTCGTAACCAAGTAAGATGACGCATAACTGACTAAGATCGTACTCGTTCGAGCAAACGATGCGGATTTGTTACGCGATGAAAATGATCGTGCTATGGTCCAACGGGTGCCCTAATAGATCGCGCGATGCTTATCGCGCATTTCCGATCATGATATGCCGTCGCGTTGCTGTGCTCGCGCGATGACGCGTGACCAATTAGGACACTCAAAAGAGATCTGTAGCTTTGTTTGCACGATCGCACGATCAAACCCATCGTACGATCGTTATTTAGCATTTCCTGTGCTAGCGCGATGACTTGCCAGTTTCAAATAGGACACTAAAGAGATTTGTGTATATAGAGCCCAAATACACGTCCGATACTTGCCGCCGATAGTCGGTTCCGATAGTCTGATCAGACTATCTGAAGGCCTCCGCGTCATACATTTGTTTGAACATGAATTACACGTACGATCAGACTATCGGATCGGATGTCAGAATCGTAAGCATCGTCCGAGCGTAGTCGTCCAGAAAAAATCGGACACGAGAATCGTACGTGTATTTCATGAATCTGATCAGATAGTCGGATCCGGCTCCCGGAAGCAACTATCGGACGTGTATTTAGATCCTTAATCTCGTCGTGCGACGAAATCGTATCGTTTGCTCGATCATACGTAGACATTTTGGACGACACGGTTTATGGCACGCGTCAGAGATTTTCAGATAGAAACTTATTATGTGCGGCCGGGCTTAGGGGGCAGTTTAGCCATCAGCTTAACTACTCGTACGCCGGGGTCATCTTTTAATCAGAACAGATGCGGTTAAATATTAGACTGCTATCTGACTTATGACTGGGCGATATCGACATTCTGCTGTCAGACTTTCGAGCATCTGTCTACCCGTAACGACTTACATAAAGGGGCAAGATCTAAGGGGCGAGCGGAGCCTAAACCAAGTATTCTTAAGAGCATAAAAATAAACTTAATGAAGTACCTGATCGATCTCTCGGGATCATCGACTTTATAACCTAAATGTATTGTATTCAAGCATTTGTAACGGTTGTTCGATACAGTCTTTTATACACACAAAGGACAAGGCTACAGAATAACTTGCTGCAATCAATATACAATCGGAATCAGACGTATTCAAATCGTAAGAATGACTATAGATCGGCATATTGATCGATCAGCTCGCAAGGACAATGACTGGGGTCATGTATTTATAGTCTGTTATGGTCATATGGGTAGTAAAGAGTTGTATTCATATGTACTTGTACATAAAGATGCTTAACAGCCAAAAAGAGATAACCGCCAATTTACAAACTTTACAGGAGAGTGGTTTAAAGTTCGTTTCCCACGAAGAAATTAGGCAAAGGACTTTAATTCACATACCGCCTAAGCGACAAAAAGTATGTTGTAGTCATGAGACTTAGACTAATTGACGCAGAAAAAAAAGCTGATTCCAACGATATACATAAATTCAAAAAAATGGTGCTTACCCCTTTTTGACTGTTAGGTTTCAATAAGTATCGAGTGTTAGGTTAGACACCCAACAGTTACGGCAGTTACTGAAAGGCAGTTAAAGGATGCAAATAGATTTGGCAGTACCGACCTCCAGTCAACTAATAAACAACATACTGCGATCACCAATCCTAACAAGCGTGGGGATTAAGGCAATATCTCGTACGACCTTCATTATACCAGTCATTGGGAGACCACGTTCAGCAGTGGACAAACGTCCATTCATACACTAAAACGTCCAAATGTAAACATGGACTGATAAGAGAGAGAGAGAGAGAGAGACAAAAAAAAATAGACGTGTTGGATACTAAAGGCGAAGGACTGGGTGGTGTGGTGCTACTTATAAAAGGCGTGAGTTCATTGATTGATAGATTGGGTAATCAGAATCAGATCAGAAGGTTGCGTGTTCAGATCACGTCGGGGTCACCAATGTGGAGAAACTATGGTGTTGTGTTCCTCCAACCAAAGGGAGGATCCTCCAACCAGGCGGAGTCTTGTGCCTGGCGGGCTACTGCCCAACGGTTGATGTTGGGAGGTTGTATATGTACTATCTGCGTGTTAAATCTTGATTGCGCGATGTAGGATAGTTCGCTAGGTCGCATGTGGCGAGATAGATGCCGCCACACATCTATAGCCCGACCACTTATCTGAGACCGTTCCTGAGGGAGAAGCCACACGGCGCACCTTGTGGTAGGCATGGAAATACGTATGTATTACGCCCTACGGAAATACGTATGTTAGTATTTTATTAGTGAGCTCTCGCGTCGCGTCACCACACCTCCCGCACCGCGCAGCTACCTCAGGAACAATAGTTGGGCTGATATTTAACACTACTAGTATTACTGTTACTACTATTTAGTAGTTTGACGTTGTCTTGAGGAGCACGCCTGCATATAAGGTGGCTATTTTTAACCGACTTCAAAAAGGAGGAGGTTCTCAATTCGTCTGAATGTTTTTTTTTTGTATGTTTGTTACGCGATATCTCCGCCAATTATGAATGGATTTTGATGATTCTTTTTTTGTTTGGTAGACCATACTTCAGAGGTGAATCAATTTTACTGAAATTGATTCAGCACTTTTTGCAAAAATCAGCAAAAACAAAAAAAAATACACAAATCGTATACATATAGACGACGTTCTAGTTGTAGTGCTGGTCCGAGAATTTGTACACTATTGTAATTGTAATTTGTGGCACTAAAAAGTATAAAATAAAATTACTTTAAAAAGTAAAAACCGACTTCAAAAAAAACTAAACGGAGTAAAATAATTATCGTTTAATAAAACTACCAGTTTCAGAAGTCGGTGTTCTACGCTGAAACAAATTGAATGCACCGACTTCTGAAACTGGTACTTTTATTAAATGATAATTATTTTACTCCGTTTAGTTTTTTTTGAAGTCGGTTTTTACTTTTTTAAAGTTATTTTATGTAATGTCTTTGTAGGCAGCAAAGATGCTTCCCAAAAAACCACTAAATATATCCAAGAGTTACCGTTGAAGTATTTTAAGACAAATTTATACACATGGCTGTTAAGTAAATCCTACACACACGTTAATTCCTAAGTTATGATGGTTAGTGGCAACAGGTCAATTTATTAGAATTTTAATGATAATGAATGTCTAATTTATGTATGACTAGAGGTCGCTATGTGTATGTTGTTTATCACGTATTCCGTATTTTTCGGGATAAAAGTAGCCTATGTCCTTCTCCAGGTTCCAGACTATCTCTATACCAAGTTTCAACAAAATCGGTTCAGCGGTTTAAGCGTGAAAGCGTCACAGACAGACAGAGTTACTTTCGCATTTATTTTTATTTATTCCCAACAATATCATTACAGACTAAATCCAATTCGATATTGAGGTTTCTTAATTTCTACAATTTAAGACTAACAGTAAGACATTTTAAAAAGTGCGACGTTTTTGAATTCACTCAGACTACAATCTTCTTATATATACCTATAAAGAGACTGGTACTGACTGACATTTGATTCATCAACGCAGAGCCTAATCCACTAAAGCTGGAAATATGAAATTTGGACAGTAGGTTCCTTACGTGACTAAAACATCCACTAAGAAGGGATTTCTCGAAATTCAACCCCTAAGGGGGTGAAAAGGGTGATTAACGTTTGTATGCAAGTCCGTCATTTTTGAAGTAAGAAGCATGAAATTAAGTATTATGGTTTCTGGTTAGGAGTAAATGTACACGTGCTTGAGCGTTTTTGGAAATTCAACCCCTATGGGGGCGAAATAAGTGTTGTAAGTTTGTATGAGAAATCTGGTACTTTTGAAGTAAGAAGCATGAAATTCAATATTTAGGTTACTGGTCAAAAATAAAAGTACACATGTTTCAGGGTTTTTGGAAATTTAACCCCTAAAGGGGTGAAATAAGTGTTGTAAGTTTGTATGAGAAATCTGGTACTTTAGAAGTAAGAAACATGGAATTCAATATTTAGGTTACTGGTCAGAAATTCTATAATGTACGAGTATGTATCCTATAATGCAAAATTTCACGCAAGCGAAGCTGCGGGCAACAGCTAGTCTATACATATAAAAGGAGAAGCTGACTGACTGACTGACTGATCTATCAACGTACAGCTTAAACCGCTGGGGTTAGAAAGTTGAAATTTTGACAGTAGGTTCCTTTTGTAACGTAGGCATCCACTAAGAAGGGATTTTTCGAAATTCAACCCCTAAAGGAGTGAAATAGGGGATGAAAGTTTGTATGGACAATCGTCACTTAACGGGTTCAAAATTTCACCTAAGCGAAGCTGCGGGCGAAAGCTAGTAAAATATATCCACGTCGTCAGCTATGAGGTTGAGCGTTATAATATTAGTAGGGATAGTAGGGATTATTGCATAATTTATTTAAGTTAACGGTAAGCCTATTGACCGTATTTTTACGGATCTGGCTCGGATGCAATGCGTAACCGCTCTTACGGCTACAATTTACGAAATAATCGATCTGCAGGACTCATAATTTGGGTGAACAGAATAATAGTTATGGCAAGTTTTCGTTCCTAAAACACTTTTGAACTACTATCACTTAATTTGGATGTTGACTATAGGTACCTAATAAGTAATTATACCCGACCGAATTATTACCTTTTAGAACTGTTCGTGGTAGTAGACTACGGAGGCGTTAGATATCCCGTATTCTATTTACAAACTTTGGATGTCGAAACACTACCCACTACATAGAAGGCGTTGGTTGCTATGCTCTTGCGCAAGTTCTAAGTGTTGAAGGGAAATAATTCTATAACGAATTGATAACTACTTGTCATAGGAAACTATCGGAATGTACCTGTTTTACGTTAAATACCATAACATCATGCCTGTATTCAATTACACTTTCATTTCGCCGTTATTTTTAAGTCCCATGTAATAGGGGACGAACCTATTGCCATCAACCGGGCACGAAGCCAGACTCCGGGCTGCTACTGAGAAATTCCACCCGGAAAAACCCAATAACACTTTGCCTGACCTGGGGATCGCACCTAGGATCTCACGCTCAGCAGTCCCGCTTGCAACCACTAAACCAACGCGGCAGTCACATTTGCACGCATTACGTTAAATCAAATTCCTATACGAGGACCTAAGGGACTATTTGCACTTGTTAGCATCGATCACATCAGCCTATTGTGATCTACTGTTTGGTAGTCCTTAAATCACATTAGTGGATTAATCCACTACAAATGTGTTATTAGGTATCAAAATACCGATCCAAGTTCTATCTGACACCGATATAGATATTTTATGTAACTCAAGGTATCAATTAACTTCAATATAAAGGTGCAATAAAGTTTCAAGCGGAAACTGTCGATCTTGTAACACCTCTCAAACGACACACCTACTAAAGGTTATATAGAACCACTCTAAAGGGTTTATACAGACTTTACCTGCAAAATTTTGCGCCAAAATCGAAGATATAAAGGTGTTATTACACTCTATAACTCTCTTGTAAGATTGACGTTAACACTTTAATATCTAAGCAGAACCGATATACAGGTCCACTACAGCTTGTCTTAACGCTAAAATGTTAGTTGGGTTACTGGTGTCCTCAGAGTAACGTTGGTCACGGGTCTCATTTCCGTATTAAGAAAATTATTCGTAAATCATACAGTTTTTCTACCCGACTACGGCAAAGCTAACAGGAAGGGTTATGATTTCAGCAGTCTATGTATGTATGTTTGTATTGACAGTTGTTCCACCGTAGCGCCTAAACTACTGAACCAGTTTCGATGAATGAGGTATCAATAGATTTGCAATAATGGTCCGGGTGACAGAGGCTTTATAAATTGTCCCTAAATTTATTAAGGCGGATTTTAAAACAAAATTTACGAACACGAAAAAAACATTTGTTTAGTAGTTTTTAGATCACTATAATTTGTAACTAGTCGGGTTACAGTTTTTTAAACTAAATTTATTCTTCTAATCTGATCCCTGATTCTAAGAAACAATTCAAATCAATAATTATCATTTATCCGATATTGACGCCTCTCAAAAAGTCAATAGATTTCCAAGAGGTGTGAACACTTAAGTGCATTGACACCACTTCAACTCATGCGCAGAACGATCGTGTTCTAAGTATCTGCCACGAGTTGAGCGGTGACGGGTTGATTGCTTGATGGCCTGTGGCCGTAACATTAAGCTATTATCGTTTATAAGAGCACTTACAAGAAAATTGTAGATTTTTATCGAGAGAGAGTTAGCTCGTAATTTAGTTGGCTCTATAACGCTGCAGACACATTGCTCATTTGTTGCGTTACTCGTATGCATCGCGATATGTTATCAAGTCATTATGAAGTTTTTAAGGTATGACGAGATATGGTAATATTGTTGTCTCTGTCTTGTGAATAATTTTAAATCCTAATCCTATCCTAACTTATTATAAATGCGAAAGTAAGTTTGTTTGTTTGTTACCTTTTCACGCCTAAACCACTGAACCGATCATCCTGAAATTTTGCATATACGTTGTCAGGTGTACAGACACGGACATAGGATACCTTTCATCCCGAAAAAAAGTACTGTTCCCGAGAAAAACAACAATAACGTTCACAGATGGCGCCACGTGTCTTTCGAATCACGATTGAATTATATTATTATAGAAACTTTAGTAGAGTGTTAAGAGTTTTTTTGAGCTTAATTAATGCGAGCGAAGCCGCGGGCAAAAGCTAGTCGTTTATAACTTGGGAATTTTATGAATATTTTATTGATTTTTTCACTGTTGTAATAGTTTCGAGATTTCTAATAATTTTTTTTTTGTCAATTACCCTATTCCCTTGCGCGGCCGCACCACGCGTATTTACGTCGTTACGCCGAGCGTAATATGGCCTAGAACTTTCGTGCGCGCATTACTGCGCAAGATACGCGACGGAAGCTCCGCTAAGTGTGTTTTAGCCCTTAGAACAATTTTCTTTGCCGGTTTTTAATCGGTTAATATTTGCATTCTCCGAAAGGATGGTACGATGTGTGTTCTACATTCACATTTTCACTTCAAATGAAGCATATGCACCTAAAGCTGCGTCTACGAGCCAAGCACGAGCGAAGCCGTCCGTTCGCGGCGTCAAGTGTGGACGTACAACGAGCCTACGACAAACGAATTCTTTTTCGCGAAGCAAATTCCTTTATGCTCATCAAATCTGTCATGCTCACTTAAATTTGCTGCTGATGCTGGCGTTGAATGTCCGGGGTTCCCTACAATTTGCTTGAGCTGAGCGATGCGGATGTGCAAGTCATGCTCGTGAACAATAGCTGTCTGTCGGGACTGGTCAGCCCTTAACTGCTATAGCAATCCTAGAAGGCATATTTTTCTATTTGTTACTCTTATGTGTGTTTATTTCTTACATTAAATTGCATTATTCTCATTCTAATTCTCACACTACTGTAATGGAATTGTTATGAACTACTATTTTGTAAAGAGTACCTATTCTTGGAGTTTTTTGCCGGCTCTTCTCCATTGAACCTACCTTTTGGAACCGTGCACTTAGTTTTGACGTTTTAAAAGTGCCTGAAATCTGGTTTATTTGAAATAAAAAATGTTGTCTTTGACAAAAACCGCCAATTGGTGGAGCGCAGTCGAGTGGAAGCCAAAATAAGTACGTCTACTCTATGCGAATTCGTGTTCCAGTCGTGCTCCGCTCGTGCTCGGCTCGACTAGCATAGACGCAGCTTAATACGGTCGTCTACTACTATTTTTAATTGACTGAAACCCTGAAACTGTTAACGAGAATTTTTGATTAGAAAAACTCATTGTGACTTAGCTATCATATTTCGTTTTATATTCGTAATCATAACTGTAAGTGAACTGCACATTAGTCGCAACTGTAGACTATGCAACTGCTAAATGTAGCTTGAAGGCAATTAGAATGTAGTCAGTGCAACTGAATGAAAACTGCCGACTGGATGTGCAGACTATTTGCAGTTATGTGGAATATGAAACGAAATATGTTTCACCAAATGTTACGTTTTAGCCCCCCTCAACCACACTTGCTCTAATCTACGTATCAAAAAAGTTCATACACATAGAGTAAGTATTTAATTATGTTAAAAAATCCGCGTTAAAATATTCTATTAACCGACTTCAAAAAAAAGGAGGAGGTTTTCAATTTGTCGGTATATTTTTTTATGTATGTTCCCTGATTACTTAAAGACGCCTGAATCAATTTGAAAAATTCTTCTTTTGTTTGAACAGTATACTCCCCAGGTGGTCCCAATGTCATCAAGTAAGGATTTGATGATGGGATCCTGGAGAAATCAAGGGAACTCTTCAAATTTTAGAGGCACACTAGAAGCGATGTGGGTATTTTTTTTGTTTGAAAGAGAGGTCTTCACTTTTGATATTGACGACACGTTTGGTGCAATGGCTGAGCGATTGGCTTCTGCGCTACGGGTCGCGGGTTCGATTCCCACACGGAACAAAAATGTGTATGGCCTACAGATAGTTGTTTCGGGTCTGGGCGTTTGTTTATTGATTTGTGTCTGTAAACGCACCCACGATACAGGAGAAATCCTAGTGTGGGGCAACGTTTTTTTTTAATAAATAAATAAATAAAAAAAAAACTATTCAATGCAATAAAGAGTCTTGCTGTAACATTGACATGAACAGATGACGAATAATAGTGTCTAGGCTAGATTTTTTAAGGCCTAGAACATGCATTCAGGCGACGTCATGGGTGGTCGTTATACCATAAAAGGATAGACTTCTAACATTTGGTTCCCATCTGCACTTAACTTACAATGTTTTTATGATATCTGTATATATTCGGAACACCTAGCCGTTGCCTTAGGGTGGGTTACACCTAAGGTTGCCACCCGTACTCTATTTTACGTAGGTGTTATAATCTAAGACAGTTATAAAGTACGCTAAAATACTCTTTTTACCTGACACCATTCTCATTTGATTCTCATCCTACTAGTTAGACTTTTTTTGCATAGTTTACTTACTCTACGGGTCATGGCTGTAATTGAAACATTCGCACATTTTTGAAAGAATCGCAACATGTTTTCAAGAATCCAGAAGCGATGAAAAATAGGTGTGTAAACATAAATAATAAAAGTACTCTTTTTATACATCGCACTTTATTTTTGCTATCCCAAAACCACATGTAGTTAGTTTTATTGCTCCAAAAAAAGGTGGCAACCCTAGTTACACCCGTCGCAACCTTTTTAGGTGGCCAACCGCATTCAGCTACTAAAGTCATATTTGGTAGTCACTGCAATTAAGAATTACGTGTTAAGTATCTAACCTAATCTCGTTAATTGGTTAAACGAGCGAGCGTTTATTTGCTGTCAGGTGGGATATGATCGTTTAATAAGAACTTTAAGATTGCATAAAGAGGTTTGGTTGATCTGCGAGCTATGTCACTGCTGTGGCCATGCAGGGTATGCATGACGACATACAAACACCTACGGCAGCCGTTCCGTGGCAGGAAGATCTGAGCCCAGAACAAAATTCTGACATTATTTTATTTTATTTTATTTATTCGGGAAAACAAACAATTACACATTAAGAATTACAAAAAAATAGGATACACAAATGATACAAATGTGAAATCAACCACGTTCTCCACAGATACACAATGAGACAATTTGGTAAATTTAAAGACTAGCATTGTAAACAATAAAAAAGAAGAATAGTAAAGTATCAACAAAAAATAAAGCTGTTAATAGTGCTGCATAAGTGGAGGAGCTCGTGGCTAAATAATTACAGCCGCATAGACCGATCTTCCGGGCTAAGCCACGCTTGCCGAGGTTGGTCTGTGGATGGGTGACCATTTACCATAGCGAGTTTCCTCCGTGCCTCGGAAAGCACGTAAAGCCGTTGGTCCCGGCTGTCATTTGTAGATCCTTGACAGTCGTTACTGTTGGTCAGGAGCCAGAAAGTCTGACAACCAGTCTTACCAAGAGTATCGTATTACCCAGTTACTGGGTTGTGGAGGTCTGATAGGCAGTCGCTCCATGTAAAATACTGATATTCAGCTGCATCCGGTTCAACTGGAAGCCGACCCCAACATAGTTGGGAAAAGGCTAGGCAGATGATGAGTGCCGCATAGGTAAGTGGAACAACAGTGTCACATTAATTTTTTAACATATTAAGTAACATGACTCTAAACTTTCTATGCGGTAAAGCAAACAGATCGCGATATATGCGGTAAAGAAAAGACCGGTATGCCTCTGTAAATTTGGTGTCGAAGCTCAGGTGACTCAGCCGTATTGGGGTAGGCCTATGTCCAGCAGTGGACGTCTTTCGGCTGAATGATCATTCAGCCGTATTTGGTTAGATTTAAAGTAGACCCTAATACGGTTCGGTAAAGAAGAGGATGAGGTGAGTAGGGTTGCCAACCCTACTATATAATATAGTATCCTACTATATTAGAGGCCCGACTACTATATTTCTGAAAAAAGTATATAGTAGGCGAAACTAATACCTATATTTTAAAGGCATCAAACTCAAAGCAATAATATTCGTTTTAAAACGTGTAAGCATAATACGAAACGTCAATATCTATTTCTGAACGATTCTGGTATGTCAAGTTGACATTTACGTTCACTTTGAGTTTGACAGATTGGCAATTTCGATTTTCACGCTTTGAGTTTGTTTTGTTAACTACCTACTTTTGAAGTTAATTTATAAAAAAATATTCTTTTAACAAATAAAGTACCTATTTTGGAACCTACTATATTTTTTTTCATCCTTTCGTTATCTACTATATTTTTACGGGTATTTATTGTATAACTACTATTTTTGACCGACAAAGAGTTGGCAACCCTAGAGGTGAGGGATACCTTTTTGGTGCAGGCATAATGGAAAGTCCTATGGAAAACAAAAGCAGATGGCAGCATCACATAATCATCACAACCAATCAGAACGAGTTAAATTGACATTATTAATAATGTCATACACATTCCAACCCATGAAATTGCTTCCGTATCAACGATAGTTCCGCCATGAGTTCCCCAAGCACTCCATTGATAAACCTGAAGATCCTAAGTTAGTTTACCTACTAGGAGCAGCTAAAAATATGATTGTCATTTGCTTGGAACAGTTAGTACTTATTTAGTTTGAGCTCCACATTGTATGTATTATGGTCATTTGCATTTATATCGAGAATATAAAAAAAAAACCTCACTGCACGCTGGGTATAGACGTGTGTTGTAAGATTCAACACAAAACCCAGCATGCTTGGTGGTAGGATCTATACTGTCCGCCTGGCTAGCTACCACATATTAAAGTACGGCACCATGTTCCGTCGTGTGTATGTGTGAGAGCCAGAGGGGTATTGAGGGATCCCTCTACAGGCTGTAAGGGTAAGCACCGTTATCCTTGAAACCAGTGGTTTGGTTTCATTTATAGAACGTAAAATCAATGAAAAATAACATATTTTTTTTTTTTTTTATAAAATTTTCATTTTTCCTCAAAAGCATTTCACCCTATGCGCGGGGGCAACAAGCTACGGGAGGGGTCGCGGGGAA
Organism: Amphipyra tragopoginis; assembly: GCA_905220435.1. NCBI lineage: Eukaryota > Metazoa > Arthropoda > Insecta > Lepidoptera > Noctuidae > Amphipyra > Amphipyra tragopoginis. The sequence goes on from HG992015.1 coordinate 18,326,157, forward strand.
CTCGCCACGTGGCTTGATGCACGGCCCCGCACTATTTGCTACCCCAGTCAGTCAGCTGTCTCGTTAGCGAGTGTGTGTACGCCGCGTCATAGCGCCACCGCGCCGCGCCGCTCATTTCTCGCGCATATATATATTTTTTTTTTTACTCGGTCCTATATTTTTATGTTTAAGTCAACTACCCATGGTTTCAAGGATAACGGTGTTTACCCTTACAGCCTGTATAACTGTTACTTTAATTAGTATGCTCCATCTTAGGCGTGAATTACACAGAAGCGGCGTAAGGTGCGGATGCGGCGCAGGCGCGTCTTTTTCATAAATTATTTGCGAAAAAGATTTGAAGCGGCACGACAAAACGTATGAAAGCGACGCGCCTGCGCCGCGCCTGCTCCTTGTGCCTTTTTTGTGTAATTCACGCTTTAGACTCTGTCTGCACTCACCATCAGGTGCGACTTAGGCTGAAGCCAGAAGAGCGTAATTTACGAGGCTCAAAATGAGTCGGCGTAATTTTTTAGAAGGATTTACTTACTAAATCCTTCAAAAAAATTAAAGGATTTAGTAAGTAAAAACTTAAATTCTAAAAAATTACGCCGAGCCAGACGAGCGTAATTTACAGGGCGCTAAATGAGTCGGCGTAATTTTTTAGAAGGATTTACTTACTAAATCCTTCAAAAAAATTAAAGGATTTAGTAAGTAAAACCTTAAATTCTAAAAAATTACGCCGAGCCAGACGAGCGTAATTTACAGGGCGCTAAATGAGTCGGCGTAATTTTTTAGAAGGATTTACTTACTAAATCCTTCAAAAAAATTACGCCGACTCATTTTGAGTCGCGTAAATTACGCTCGTCTGGCTTCAGCCTATATCAAACGCAACCAAATCTAAATATATAAAAGCGAAAGGTCACTCACTCACTCACTCATCACGAAATATCGAAAACCGCTAGACGCATGAAGATGAAATGTGGCAGGGAGGAAGTTTATAGTTAGTAGACGTCCGCTAAGAAAGGATTTTTCGAAATTCTACCCCTAAGGGGGTGAAATAGGGTATGAAAGTTTGTATGGAAAATTGTCACTTAACGGGTTCAAAATTTCACGCAAGCGAAGCTGCGGGCAAAAGCTAGTCTAATAATAATTTGAAAAAGTATCCTGGCTATGGCATTTATGTGCCGTGTGGTTCTCAACAATGGATAAGTACCTACTAGGCAATCCTGGATCCGTGGGTGTCCGTAAACGTGACTGAGAGATTAATTCAAGAGGACCCTGTCTGCATTTACCAGCAGGGGTCTACTCCCTAAGTCCGTCAACGAAGTTAGTCGCCCGTCCGAAAGTAGCCCGAAACGTAGGAGTGGAGTGAACAAAACAAGTGTCAAGTTCAACTTTTCGGACGGGCAAAAACACATCGGCAGTAGGGACAACTGTCAAATCGTGTTGTCATTCATTCTTAGTTCGGGCCCCGAAATAATCGCATGTCCGTATGTGATAGGGAGTAGGAAACGCTCGTAACTAAGGCCGAAACCACGGACTTCGTGATTAGGGAGTAGATCCCAAGGTGCGATTATGGTTGAACGCGACCAATCCAAGTAACAATAAAAAATAAAGTACTTATTTTGGTACAAGGCTACAAACAAAAACACAATACGTAATAAAACTCCCAAATTCTCTGAAACGTCGTTGAAATTTAAGATGTTTGACAAGGTGACGCAACATACCTAATATTTTAGGACAAAAACGAACAAAAATTAGGGCCTCTTGCCACACATCGTAATGCCAACAATGATAATGATCTTATCGTAAATATGTAGGTACCTTAATGACTCGTCGGAAGCGACCTTAGCCTCTTTATGACATGAAGTTACATCATTAGTGAATTAGACGAAGGAATTTTCTAATAGAAACTAGATATCACACAAAAACATAACAAAATAAACATATTTAAAGTGAAACTAAACCGCATGTTGTTAGAGAAATGTTATTATTATACTATTAAACAATTTATGGAAGACAAATTCTAAAAATACCTACCTACTATTATGTTAAATAAATAAATAAAAAACTACTATGAATAAAATAATTTACCTATATCTATTTATACACATAATAGTAATAGAAAACTAATTCTAAAAATAACTACCTACTATGAATGTTAAATAACAAAAATAAAAAAAACTATCAATAAAATAATTTACCTGTATACATAAGTAATAGAATTTTAATGTAATCGCCAATCTAACCTTATTTTAATGTGATTAATTTTCCTAATTATGATTGTATGCCTTGCAATACCCTAACAGGGTCTATGTATGTTTGGAATAACCTATTCTATAAGTTTTCTGTAAACTACATTGTGCAATAAATAAATAAAAAAATAAAGGGTATAAAGGGATAAATCATTATCTTTACGTACCCAACTACGTTGGGGTCGGCTTCCAGTCTTACCAGATGCCGCTAGATGTCAGGTAGTTTAGTTTTTACAAGCTTTTTATTAACTTGCAATGTATGTATGTTTATCCGGAGAGAGGAGCTCGTGGCTAAATAATTACAGCCGCATAGACCGATCTTCCGGGTTAAGCCACGCTTGCCGAGGTTGGTCTGTGGATGGGTGACCATTTACCATAGCGAGTTTCCTCCGTGCCTCGGAAAGCACGTAAAGCCGTTGGTCCCGGCTGTCATTTGTAGATCTTTGACAGTCGTTACTGTTGGTCAGAAGCCAGAAAGTCTGACAACCAGTCTTACCAAGAGTATCGTATTACCCAGTTACTGGGTTGTGGAGGTCTGATAGGCAGTCGCTCCATGTAAAATACTGATATTCAGCTGCATCCGGTTCGACTGGAAGCCGACCCCAACATAGTTGGGAAAAGGCTAGGCAGATGATGATGACGTATGTATGTTTGTCCGGGTGGAATCTTGCAACTGAATTTTAAATCAGTTATCTTTAACCAATTGAGCTGAAATTTGGTATACACGCTTATTTTGGATGACAATGCATGCTTAGCTATTTGACGTCATTCTAATTCCAATATGGCGGATCATACAAAATGGCGGACTAGTTATTTTTTCTCTACTACCACAGTATGGGTGTCAAATGAAAGAGCTTGCTGAGGAGAACACGAAAACAGACTTAGAAACATTCCCAATCATAACTAAAAAATAAATTAATGGTAAAAAAAACTTTTTAATAAAAGCTTGTTTTTAAAAAGTGTTTGTACTGTTAATTTATTTTATATCATAACATATTAGTTTAGTTATATCATAACAGGTATCATAACCGTATAGGTGATATCAGATACTTCATTTTTCGTTCATTTGTGTCTTTCGTTCGGCATCTTTCACTCGAAATGAAACGTTTAAACACGGAATGAAAGAAAAGTGCCGAATGAATTCATTAGTGAACTGATCCAACAATGTTGAATATTTGCATTCGGCATCATTCACTCCGACTCCGAATGAACGAAAAATGAGCAGTTTGAACATGGAGAGAACATTCACTCGGATTCGGTCGGCCTCTAATTGAAAGACGCACAACTTCATTCGACGACATATTGAAAGAAAAGAGCTGGTGAATTTTCTTTTCTATGTCATTCCATCTTAGTCGTGTGAATATGGAATGAAAGAAAAACCGGCCAAGTGCGAGTCTGACTCGCGCACGAAGGGTTCCGTACTATCTATACTTCTATACTTAATATTATAAAGAGGTAGAATTTGTTTGTTTGTTTGTATGTAGGAGGTAATCTCCGAAAGGAAACATCCGATTTCAAAAAAAATTCACCAATAGGAAGCTACGTTATCCCTGAGTGATATAAGCTATATTTTATAATCAATAACCGACATTCACGCGGACGAAGTCGCGGGCAAAGGCTAGTTCTCTATAAAAACGGCAAAAAAAATCACGTTTGTTATATGGGAGCCCCCTTAAATATTTATTTTATTCTGTTTTTTAGTATCTATTTGTTGTTAAAGCGGCAACAGAAATACATCATCTGTGAAAATTTCAACTGTCTATCTATCACGGTTCATGAGATACAGTCTGGTGACAGACGGACGGATGGACAGCGGAGTCTTAGTAATAGGGTCCCGTTTTACCCTTTGGGTACGTCATCCTCTTCGAACCTAACCTATCCGTGTCGGGGTTCCCCTTAACCACCGGTGTGCGGCTGCACCTAGTTCTACCCGCTATGATGAAGGGTTTACCCTAGTTCTAATCGAAGATAAGTAGGATACATCTAAGTTTAACCGCATGTGGCCGGCTGCACCTAGTTGTACCCGGGTAAACCTAAGAGTAACCGCCATTCGGGCTTTACCCGTAACATATACATAGAATGGGCAGACATTCGTGGATTGATTTATCGGATATATCGATATTAGAAATTTTATTTCATTGAAAGTGGTGTCGGTATCTATTTGATATTCTTTTATGGTCTTCTGACGCCACCTGCAGGAATTGCCAACCTAGCTCTAATAGCAGTCTAGACATTGAGTGCTGGTCGTAAAACTGTCGTATGGACGTGTCAGACTGTCATAGTGTCTGTCTTTGAAGTTTAGACGCGGAAAGAAACCTTGAATTTGTTTTTATTTTTACTAGCTCGGGCGTCAGTCCAGTAGTAGAGCGATAATATAAAGCGAAGTTAATGTGCAGTTGAATGCGGAAGGTGTAGGACCAAATGATATAAGTTTGAGCTGATTCTATTTACAATGAAGGATGATAGAAGATGGACTAGAGCAGTATCTATGGTTGCGCTGCATGCTTTGCGAATCCCGCGACCCCGGCCCACGGTCAAGTGATGGAACATCGTGATGGTTTTAGCCGGTAAGAGACCGGCACGCCCTCCGCCGGCTTCCTCAGACGGGGGATAGTCTATGAGGATTTCCCCACGCAAAAAAGGGCAGTATCTATCAGTTTCATCACTATTGGCCGATTCTTATGCTTTAGCGAACGTTATTAGTTAAATATTTAGACTAGTACCTTTATCAATAATGAATCAAAGACCCCATATCTTTTTAACAGAAAAAAAAGAACATATTTTTGATGTTACTTAATGTTAAGTTTCTGTTTTTGTTGTTTATAAAAATATGTTAGAATTGTTTGTAATGTTTCTATGTTAGTTTTAGTTAGAATCTTTTATGTAATTTTGCATGCCTACTGGTAAAATATGGCTGAACCTATTTTTTCTTTATGTGACCATGTACTGTACCCATATTTGCAAAATAAAATGTCTTTTATGTTATCTTTATCTTTGTACTCAATACTCAATTTTTTATTGCATTCCATATGTTACAGAGATGGTAATAAAAATATAGATACAATATGGACCCTGTCGGGCACGCAAAAATTTAGGAGAGAGGAAGAGGGCTGCATAGCAATTTAATCAAATCAATATTATTATAAATATCATAAATTATTAGTGTGTTACATTCTATATATAATGTTATATGTGAAAATTAATATTTATTTTTATTGTTTAGGTTGCCATTTCATAACGATAGGTCATTATCATGTCATAATAAAAGTATTTTTAGAAGTATTTGTTATAATATGTATGTCATTGTATGTATTAATGAAATTATGTATTTAAATAGATTAATTGTAAGTACCTATATTATATTAGATTAATTGTGTATTTAAATTATATATTTTTTATTTATTTTAATTATGTAGATACATTATTTATTTATTTATTCATATTTATACAAGAATTACTGTGTTCCATATTATATTATTTTTATAATAATTTGTTTTTGATAAAGTAATTTCATTTTGCAATCGTTTTATCATCTAGAAATTCCTTTACTGTGTAATATGTCTTGGATTCTAGAAATCGCTTCAATTTATTTATAAATATGTGTGTTTTGCTTATTTCTTTAATTTCATTTGGCAGTTTATTATAGATTGTAATGGACATAATTAAGGGGCTGGTTGAGTGCATTTTGATTCGGGATTGAGGTTTGTTTATTTTGTTTTTGTTATGTCTAAAAGTGTATCTTTTTTGTGTCTCTTCGCAACTGGTGTAGTAATCTTGATGTGTTTTGACAAATTTACTTAATTCTAAAATATATAAACAAGGAAGTGTGAGTATTTTATGTTTTTGGAAGTGTGGTTTACAGCTGTCTGTTTGTTCTATGTTTGTTATTATTCTGATTAACTTCTTTTGTAGGATAAATATGGTTTGTGAGTCTGTACTGTTACCCCACAGTATAGTAGACCTTGCCATACATTTATAGCTATCACAGGCAAAATTAGCTTACAAGTCAATTTATATGCCCACAGCCCAGTTGGCAACAAAAAATGCTACTATTGGTAAGCAAAACGATCTGTTTTTGGCCATAGGAACCGGGCATATATCATCACTACGTAAATCAAAGTCTCCCGCTGCGTCCGTCTATCTATCTGTGCGCCATTTTCTCCGTAACTACTGAACGGATTATGATCCGGTTTTAACAATTAGATAGCTTGATTTTCGGGGTTTTTCTTTTGTGTATAATATGTAACCGTGTTGTATAATATTTACTGAGCTATCACGAAGTTTGTCAAAAAATTCGAAAGAAATATTTATTCGCAGGAGATAAGGTGTACATAGTATCTAGATGTTACAAAAATTTATAGAGCTTAACACATCTCACCTGTACAAGGTATGCGAAATTGAATAACTTACTAGGTAGGTAAGTAGGTGCTTAATGAGTTTACAGTTATTCATATACTTTATAGTTAAAAAATTCACTTAATGTATTTAAACAATTTTCTCTCAGCCAAAGAATCAAATTTAATGTTTAGTGAAAGCCGATGAAAAAAACCTGAAGCAAGTAACTTAAAGGTATGAAGTTGGGGCGTGTCGCTAGTTTAAACTGGCATGCGAGAGTTCGATTCTTGAAAATAAGCGATTTCATTGTATTTTCTCACCTTGTGCGACATTTGGAAGCTAAGCGAAGCGACAGTTTATATCTTTCGGCGTAGTGGAAGCTTGACCTCCAGAATGCTTGCGATGCAACGTATTAAATTGATGTGGCTATAAAAAGTACACCACGTTGCATATTAATTCAATACATTGTAATGGTTACATTGTAGTTTTTGATGATAAGCATACCTAATTCTTGATGACTTCAGAGGTATACCGTTTCTAATGCAAGGATATTGGTTACCCAACAGTGAGTTGTGGAGGGCAGTTGGCCGGTGTTCTATGTAAAATTCTGACATACCTACATTACTATGAGGGGCTCGTGGAAAAATACTGACGACGTGGATCGCACGACATGCATCGTTAAGCTGCGTTTGTTAATATAATTACAAAGACTTGACAAGAAACCAATGTTGTGTCGCAATAACTAAGTGTTCTTCTTGATAACTTTAAATTGGAATACCTTTTAATTGAGCGAACCGATTACGATGATATAAAAACTATATGTTACTGCGAGATACGCACAATGTTTGTCTATAAAAGTCAACCGCATAGAGTTAGTACTATTTACGTGATGCATGAACAAACAAACCGACAAACAGGCAGAAATTACAAAAATGATCGAATTGGATTCTATTAGTTATCCTTTAACCCAAGGGTGGGCAAACAATTCTCATCAAAAGGGCCAAAAAAACCGAGTCAATCTTACGGGGGACAAAACTTCTATACATTGATTTATGTCGACGCAAACACAACGCAGGTATCTACTTTTTATTCTAGACTATTTGAAAGGTTCGACCTACGACTACGGGTGTTGGCGGGCCGGATCAAAGCGTTTCGAGGGCCGGAGCTGGCCCGCGGGCCGTACTTTGGCCATCACTGCTTTAACCAAACCGCTTTTTTTTAACCGACTTCAAAAAAAGGAGGAGGTTCTCAATTCGGTCGGTATTTTTTTTATTTATGTATGTACACCGATTACTCCGAGGTTTCTAGTCCGATTATTATGATTCTTTTTTTTTCGATGCAGTATACTTGCCATTTGGTCCCATAAAAATTTCATCCAATTTGGTTCAGTACTTTTTATTTTGTGAGCATTTTTTTGATTACTGACGAATTAAACTGACTAAACTAACAGTTTCAGAAGTCGGTGCCTTCAATTATAGTATAAAATTGCGCCGACTTCTAAAACTGTTAGTTTTATAATATGGTAATTATTTTACTGTTTTTAGTTTTTTTTTGAAGTCGGTTTTTACTTTTTTTTAGTTATTTTATTAATATTTCCAATTTTCGGACACGCAAAGTCTACAGATTTATGACATGTAACTTGGCAAGTCTTCAAAGTCAATTAATTGCATTTAACGTTTAACATGGAATATATAATACAAACGTTAGATTTACCTTTGCAAGTTGTCATAGTTAAACTATAAATAATTGACTTACATATATGATGGCTAGTCATCTGATTCTTCTGATATTATCTAATCGAAATCTCGGCGGCAATTTGTTACAATTAAAAGCTTGCTTTAAAGACATTTTGTAATTGAGATGTCCTAGCTACATTTAAACGTACATTAGTGCAATTGACTCGATTAGCGAAGTTGCTGAGCGATTTGTCTTTCTGCAGTACCTACAATATTTGTTTCAAGTTTGAGCATGTGAGATTTGTTTCCGAAAACGCAATGTAGTCATCTACAGAGAAAAAAAACCGGCCAAGTGCGAGTCGGACTCTCGCACGAAGGGTTCCGTACCATTATCTATAAAAACGGCAAGAAAATCATGTCTGTTGTATGGGAGCCCCACTCAAATATTTGTTTTAATTTAATTTAATTATTTATTTTTAAAGTGAATGTACAGGCTGTAAGGGTAAACACAGTTATCCTTGAAAGCAGTGGTTTAGTTTCATTTATAGAACGTAAAATCAATGAAAAATAACAAACTTTTTTTCCTCAAAAAGCATTTCACCCTATGCGCGGGGGCAACAAGCTACGGGAGGGAGCGCGGGGAACTCGCCTCGTGGCCCGACGCACGGCCCCGAACAGTTTGCTACCCCATTCAGTCAGCTGTCTCGTTAGCGAGTGTGTGTACTCATTTCTCGCGCGTATATATACATTTTTTTTTATTCGTTCCTATATTTTTATGTTTAAGTCAACTACCCATGGTTTGAATGATAACGGTGTTTACCCTTACATGCTGTATAACTAAATATTCTGTGAATATTTCAAGCGTCTACCTGTTGCCGTTATCAATATCGAGCTAAAACGAGCAAAAAAATCACATTTGTTGTATGGGAGCCCCCTTAAATGTTTATTTTATTATGTTTTTTTAGTATTTGTTGTTATAGCGGCAACAGAAATACATCATCTGTGAAAATTTCAACTGTCTAACTATCACGGTTCATGAGATACAGCCTGGTGACGGACGGAAAGCGAAGTCTTAGTAATAGGGTCCCGTTTTACCGTTTGGGTACGGAACCCTAAAAAGACTTGAAGTGTTACTGACAATGACGTCAAAGGCAAAATAAACATTATGAACCACCTTAATTCGTTGTCAGACAGATGTTCAAAACAACCAATATATTTTGACACGTCATGCTGGTGCTGTTTTCAAAGGCAAACGTCAATAATATGTCAAATTCAGTACTTTTAAATTTAGTTTGCTATTTTGCCGTAGGTCAGAATAAACTGGTTAGAATTCCTATTAAAGAATACAATAGGTAGTTTTCATCATAACAGATTACAACGCAAATGTCTATCTTTTTTCCTATTTTGCTAATCTACAAAAAATTACTCTTTGTCTACTTAGACATTTTACTTAAATGCAACAATAGGTAATAATTTTACTGTTGAAACTCGACACAACATTAACACGACACAATCCCTACTAATATTATGAATGCGAAAGTAACTCTGTCTGTCTGTGACGCTTTCACGCCTAAACCGCTGAACCGATTTTGATGAAACTTGGTACAGAGATAGTCTGGAACCTGAAGAAGGACACAGGCTACTTTAATCCCGAAAAATACGGACACGCGATAAACGACATCCACGCGGGCGACACCGCGAGCGACCTCTAGTTGGTAATAAAGTAAAATATTGCTTACTAGCTTTTGCCCGCGGCTTCGCTCGCGTTAATTTAGAATTTGACAATCAAAACACTACTAAAGTTTCTATAATAATATAATTCAATCATGATTCGAAAGACACGTGGCGCCATCTATTAACGTTGTTGTTGTTTTCCTCGGGAACGGTATTTTTTTTCGGGATGAAAGGTACCCTATGTCCGTTTCTGTACACCTGAAAACGTATATGCAAAATTTCAGGATGATCGGTTCAGTGGTTTAGGTGTGAAAAGGTAACAAACAAACTTACTTTCGCATTTATAATATTAGTCAGGATTAGGATTATGCACCTCTGACAGTTCGAATTCACGTGCGGCTCAGAATTTGGTTATTACTTGCGTTAACGGCGAAGGAAAACATCGTGAGGAAATCTACACATCTGAGAGCCAAAACGTTCCCGCTGGTGTGTGTAGTTCGCCGACCCGCCCGAGGCTAGCGTGGTAAACTAAGGCCTAAACCATTCTTATTCTGAGAAGAAACAGGACAGAAATGGGGTGATTACGAGTATACTATGCTATTGCGTAATAGGTACATAGCCGTTATGATTGTATTTGCTAAAGGATTAAGCAGAGGTGTATTATGCCAGTATACCAAGGTGTAACTTAATTATCGCACATCCTCTTAAGGGGTCACTGTACTCATCATTATGAACAACTTTTACTATGGGATCAGACACAAAATCGCGAAAAAAAATCAGCTGTTCCCTACATTTATATTCGCATAACTCGTCAAAATGTAGAGAACAGCAGATTTTTTTTCTCGGTTTCATCTATGGTCCCATAGTAAAAGTTGTTCATAATGATGAGTACAGTGACCCCTTAAGAGGTTGTGCGTTATTTAAGTTACACCTTGTATATGAAACTGCACTTGTTCAAATCTCTCCTCATTAATTCACCCGAAAATGTTATACTGTTGAATTATTTATAACCCCGATTTTGCATGGATAATATGGAAACGAGGTGAGCTGACAGGATAGTTTGGCTGTGAGGCTAGTATTAATAAATAAATCACTTGAGAGGTCAATCTTAAGTGTCGTTTTGTTTTCTTGGGATGATAAAATGATAAATGAATATATTTTATTGACAAAAGGTGTCGAAATTGGTGACGTTAAATGTTGATAGCTCATCTTGAGATGCTGCTCTCAAGCTATTATGCTGAGAGGGCTTTATTTTTAGAGGCCTAATTCCAAGTGATAAAGGGTCAGTCCGTCACCATTAACTTAGAGAGCGTTCACAAAACAATTTTCTTCGCCGGTGTGTTGGCACCCCTTAGTTTTCGTTGTGAATGAGCTTTGAAGCATTGGAAACTCAACTCTTTAGTGAAATGCACTTTAGTCTAAATTGCAGTATAGCAATGAATACATTGCATAATACTGAAGCGAAAACAGGTAATTAAAATACTTATTTATTATCATGTAGGTAAATATGTACCTCATGTACCTATTTATTTATTTTTGTAGGCACTATTATAATACTTATAAAATATAAAAATCTTTGTACAAATATAATATGGCACTTATGTCTATGCTTATCACATCTTAACCCTGAAAAGTGGCTATTAAAACTATTTTTAACTCGCTGGTGTTCACCAATATTAAATCTCTGTTTAAACAACCGCTTACTTGAAAAAGGTAGGTACTAGAATTTTACGTAAACAGTTGTTTAATCAGAGATTTAGTCTTGGTGAATACCAGCCTAAGTAACATATTACGGCGGGTATCTTAAATAATAGTAATGTCTTTTTTTAACCTACTGTATAGTTTGATTACTTTGGAAGACGTTAAAAATTATCTCTTATCGATAACAAATATCTCTACTTTATTATTGCATCACAGCACAAAAGTTTTATTTGCAATTGTAGTGTGTTTTAAATTCGTTAAATAGCACTGAATTCAAAATACGAATTAAAAAAAACAATTTGTCAGTTTTTGTTTATCTACTGCTCGCTAGATGGCACTAAATTCAAATTACCAATTTACAGCGAACTACATTATTTTCGTTCGTCTACTGGCCGTTAGATGGCACTATTTTAAACTTCATGTCTACAGACATTTTTGCCGTCATCACAACCAATGCTGCTCATAAATAGTAATATTCTTGAACATTCCTTACCACCCGTCATTGGAAAGCGAACACGAGGATAAGTACAGGCACTGCGATGACGCAGACGATGTACACTGATGTTCGTGGCTCACATTCTGATATTATGACAAACTGTTCGTTCCATAGCGAATCGTTGTCGCGAAGAGGTACTTCTAGAACCACCTGGAAGTGGAAAAGTGATGGTGAGTCAAAGAGAGTATATCGTGTTTTGGATATGGTCCGGAAGGGACTAATTACACTTATTCAGCTCGATTTTCGTTTCGGTGAACGATTTTGGTCACACTTATGTAGTTCTGCTTCTATCAGCCGCGTACAGCGTTGTAAGAATAAGAAAAGCTGCCATAGCGTGTTATCTCCGCTGAAATGCTTCTATCTACTGCGGACGGCGCTGAATATGCTGCAAAGACGGTAAGCTACTCATTTTAGTATTGTGCCCTCAACATGGACAGTTCTATGTGCGATATTTTTATTGTTTCGCTTCTTGCAGAAGAAATAAAAAAAAACGTAAAAAAATAAATCGCAAACGACAGTGGGTCGACCCACTTTGGAGAATACGTGACATTGGTAGTGGTACCCCAAATAAAAGAAAATAATATTAAATTTAAAGAGCATTTTCGGATGGATATTGCAAAATTTAACAAAATTGGAAGTCGAAAACCATCCGTGTACAAGGGTGTTCCACCGCGTTTGACGCTGAATGCGGCGGAACAGCGCTGAACGCGCTAGAACAGCGCTGAACGCGGCAGAACAGCGCTGAACTCTATCTATAGCACTCGCATGATAAAAACACATTTTTCCTCATTTTATAATTGTTTGCCGCGAAAGCAGAATAGACGCGGAAAGTTGAACGGATGCGTACGCGTCTCCATACAAAATCGTTGTTTTCTATGGACATAAACTGAATAGAGCTGAATAAGTATGAGTAGTCCCTAAGTTTGACACTCGATACGATATGTTCCATTTTCAGCACAGCACATCTTTGTCTGTGTTGCTGTGCGAGTCAGTGTTTTATTAGGCGATAATATTAGTTTATGAAACTGTTGCATAATATGGGTTTTTAAAACTCGAGTGTGACAATACCTAGTTATATGCAGTTTCATACACTACTTTATCTAAACTCATATTATAGGTAGATTCCTATTTTAGTTAAAAGAGCAAAGTTGAAAACAAAAACAATATGGCGCCCAAACTCAGTCGCTCACCGCGCATGCGCCCTAGCGCGAGTCACCATAGACAAAGAGCAGCCGCAAAAAAATGAATTGTAAACTACTTAGTAAGTCCGAAGGGTAATATAGCAGAAAAAAAAGGGTCAAAATATACGTCCGATAGTAGCTTCCGGGAGCCGGATCCGACTATCTGATCGGATTCATGAAATACACGTACGATTCTCGTGTCCGATTTTTTCTATACGACGACGACGCCCGGACGAAGCTTACGATTCTGACATCCGATCCGATAGTCTGATCGTACGTGTAATTCATGTTCAAACAAATGTATGACGCGGATGCCTTCAGATAGTCTGATCAGACTATCGGAACCGACTATCGGAGGCAAGTATGGGATGTGTATTTGGGCTCTAAATCGTACAATTTTTTTTTAATATGTCTTTAGTGGCGCCCCAATTTCTTGTGCTTTTTTGTGTAGAGATGTATCTTACCTTCTGAGAAGAAAATATATCAAGCGACAGGTCGCATCGCTCCGTACTGTTGGTGCATTCTCTGAGCTTGGTGCGAGCGACGTCGTACTTGGTCTTCTGAAGGTCGAAGCGCGCTCGGATGAAGTTCGTCTGTACTTCATTCTCTGAGTTGAACACGAAGAAGTAGTAGCCGTTTGCTGGTACCCTGGTAAAAAATAGGAGCAAGGAAAGTACGTGAGTGAAGTACTGAGTATTGTAGTGAGTATTTGTCCAGCAATGGACTGAGAAATACGATGATTGATAGATAGATAGATATATTGTACACTATAAAAAAAAAAGTTCAAAAACTAAAACCCGACTACCTACTGAAAAGTGAATGAAACAAGAAAATATTATCATCTAGAATTGTTAAGTGCAAACTATTCAATATTTATCTTCTAATAAATAAACAACTTAAACGTAATAAGTATATTTTAATGTATTTAATACATATTCATAGTGATGTTCAGAAAATAGCCGTGGTCCGTGGTCATATACCACTGTCCCAAAGCTTATGATCGCTTACTACTAGGGCTTTCAGTCTCGTTACATTTACGAGTCCCGGGAAAAAAAATCGAGACTTGGTGCGATCTCGAAATTCCCGGGAAAAACGAGACTTTCGAGATTATCTCAAAAATAGGTTTCTTAAGGCTAGGCATTTAGGCAGCCCCGGATATAGGGGGGGGGGGGGGGGGGGGCAAGCCGGAGCCCATGCCCCGGGCGGCAAATTCAGAGGGCGGCCATTCCATTAACATATGTATAGTTGGAAAAAATATGCTTAACAGAGAAAGAGCAGCGCTAGACCGGTCGTTATGGCGTTCTTTGAGGGAGGCCTATATCCATCAGTGGGCGTCTGATGGCTTAAATAATGATCGTGATAAAGGGAAAAATATTGGCGGGCGGGGAGGCATTTTTTAGTTTTTGCCCCACCTCGAAAAAATTCAAGATCCGGGGCTGCATTTAGGCAGTCAATATTTCAATAAAGCACTTCATTAATCATACTGAACTTTTACAGACTCAAGTACAAGTAAAATTAATAAATATTTCTGAGTTTTTTTTTAATCTTTATAGTGGGCACGTAAAAAGCGAGGAATGTACTTTCAGAGGATCTGATTTTATTACAAAAGAAACCTGCGTTAGAAAAAGCCCTCTCTGCTGGATGGATATTAGAAACTTATAGCAATGGTATGGTATGTATTTCCGTCTGTCGCCACCATGTTGAAAGAGAGCTTTTTCCACATGGTTGTTTGAGTAATTTACTTCCATTTTTAAATTCTCCATGTTCTGAGAAAAATCTCCGTCGAAAAGAATATTGCTGAATATTCTCGGTCGGAGAACATTCTCCGTGAGAGAATAATCTCGACCCATCACCTCACGTAACCGGAATAAAAAAATATTGGTGGTTTAGTAGATTTTTTAATAATGGTAATTATTTAACTTATGTTTCAAAAGTCTCGTTACTCCCGAGACTGGAGGTAGCAGTCTCGAATCTTGAAAATACGAAAAAAATCGTCGAGACTCTCGAAATTTTCGAGACCGAGACTCCCGGGATGAAAGCCCTACTTACTACTGTTTGAATGTATTGTTTTGTTATGGTAGGTGGGTGCATAAAAAGAGCCTCCACGAGTGACGATGCTTAAGTACGTCCGGCGCACCCTGGGCAGTCAGCCTCGCTACCAACTTTGCTGACTGGCTAATCTATTTACCACAGTATGAGCTATTTTCGTATAGCTCGTGCTGACACGACAGAAGAAGCTGGGCACAGGCCTCTTCTCACACACCATTGAGATCTTTTTGCACCCCTCTTAGGTATTCAGGTTTCCTCACGAAGTTTTCCATCACCGTTAACGTGAGTGATAGTCAAATTATGACTCGCACATGAGTTCGAAAAGTCGGAAGTGCGAGCTATGATCGAATGGAGATGCACTAGGCATGGAAGGCAAGCGTTCAACCGCTAGAGTCTAGCGGCTAGGCTATTACAACTTATTACAGAATCAATCGAGGTGGTTCATTATCAACGACACTATCAGACGTTACCCCCAATGGTGTCGTTGGCAAAAGAATTTGTTACCGACATCATCAATGTTAATAACACAATTACTGTCCCAAGTAGGTATATCGAGTTTGATTTTTTCACTGTTTGTTCATTTTAATTTGAAAAACATCGCAATAACCCGAAGGCAACCTGGAATCTTATAAAAACTATCTCTAATCTCCAAAGTAACAAGTCTCCCGCTAGTGAGCTACTTTCCCTAAACGAGGACCCAACTTGTTCAGTTGACGCTGTAAATAACTTCTTTGCAAATGTGGGTAGTAGCCTTGCATCTAAAATTGTATCTAGTGATGCTTCTAGTGGTTTTGACTCTGGCGCAGTGGTGTCCTATCCTAACTCCATGGCAACCTTTGAAACGGACAATGAAGAGATCGAAGGTATCATTCTTGGCCTCAGACTGAATAGTGCAGTTGGTTGGGATGGAATTTCTGCTGTGCTGATTAGGGCTGCTAGACACATTCTTGTCCCGATTATTTGCCATGTCTTTAACCTCGTACTAGCGACAGGGGTCTTCCCTGCCGTCTTTAAAAAGGCACTTGTACACCCCATATACAAGAATGGTGACAGAGGCAGTGTTAACAACTACAGACCCATTTCTGTCCTAACAATTCTGTCCAAAATCCTTGAAAAACTCTTGAATAAACGACTCCTTAATTATTTGAACTCACACAATATCATTGCTGAGAATCAGTATGGCTTTAGATCAGGCAAAAGCACAGAAGATGCGGTTTTGGAACTAACTAGTACTGTGGCAAAAAACATCAATAATAAAGTAAAAACTATAGCTATTTTTCTTGACCTCTCTAAAGCTTTTGACACTGTCTCTGTCCCCATCTTGCTCAAAAAATTGGAGAAAATCGGTATAAGAGGAGTGTCTCTCCAAATTTTTAAGAGCTACCTAAGTGACCGTTCCCAAATCGTAAAAATAGGTGGTTACACGAGTAAAGAGGAATTGCTTACTTACGGTGTCCCACAGGGTAGTGTCCTTGGACCTACCCTGTTCCTCATTTACATAAATGACCTCTGTAAGCTGTCCTTATCGTATTCTAAAATTATTACATATGCTGATGATACAGCGATACTCGTCCATGGGAATGACTGGTATGAAACCCGTTTGCATGCCGAATCTGCTTTGCAAGCTGTTATGGACTGGTTGACTAAGAATCTACTTACTCTCAATTTAGTAAAAACCAAGTTCATTACGTTTGCACCAAAGGTAACATCACAGCCAGCCTCTTCCTACACAATAACGGCGCACAATTGCTGTGTAACACCATCTTCAGACTGCAACTGTCCAAAAATTGTGCGAACACATAATATTAAATACCTAGGAGTTCTTATTGATAGTACGATGACATGGAAAGAACAAGTCGAATCACTGGTCTCCAGGGTTAGAAAGCTCATTTTTGTCTTTAAAAATCTGAGAACGTCTGCAGATTTCTCAACACTTAGGACAGTATATTATGCGCTGGTGCACTCCATTCTAACCTATTGTATAACGGCTTGGGGCAGTTCTGGAAAGTGCTTGATGTTGCGTTTAGAGAGAGCACAGAGGGCTGTATTGAAAGTCATGGCACATAAGCCCATTCGCTTTCCTACCACGGAACTGTATACATTATGTAAAATACCTACAGTTAGGCATTCATTTCTCTTGAACACAATACTTCGCAAACACTCTCAAATCTCATTTGACCCTGACTTTAGTAAACAGAAACGGAGGATTGACAGAGTTTGTCTGACTGAGATGGTCAAAACTGAAGTAGTTAGACGTCAGTTTCACTTTTTAAGCCCCATTCTATATAACAAAGTTAATAAAGAACTTAACATTTATCCCCGGACGTTAAGGGAATGCAAAACGCTCACGAGAAATTGGCTTCATACCCTCCCCTACGAAGAGTTAGAATCATTTATTAAAATCTAAAATTCTTATCCCAAATATATCCTACCTGTTGAAATTCACATACCCGTGACATAAATCCCTACGCATAAATGTGCACTCAATCACAAACTTACATTCACTACACATACACACAAACATTCACTACACATACAAACAAACATTCACTACACATACAAGCAAACATTCACAATGCAGACATACACCATTTATACTAACTTTGAAAAAATGTTCCTTACCCTAACTTTAGTCATATTTTTAGTCCTTACTTACCTCTTTATTTCATTGGAACGCTGCCGCCTTTGACCTCTTGGAGGTGGGCGTTAATGGCTGCGACACAGTTTTATAACTAATGTAGCTATTATCGTACGCAATTTTATTGTAAACCTGTTTTTTAGTTCCAATAAAAATATTATTATTATTATTATTTTGTACATTTGGTATAGGTACATAATATGGTAAACGGCTCGAAAAAAAAAAAATGTGGAGAACAGCACTTTTTGTCAACGAAACCTTTTTGTCCAACAAACCACTGGGAGTATCGTTTGGTGGTGTCATTTATAATGAGTGAACAATGCCCATGCCAAGACTGTGTTCAGCAGGGAAAGTCCGTTTCGCCTTCAAGACACATCAAAAGAAGAACGGTCATTTGTGACCCAACCCCGACACGAAAGATACATATCTCAATTAATATTTTATTTTATGCATAGCTAAAATATAAATTTTTTATATTCGAAATCAATGGCTAACACTAAAATATTGCCTTTAGTTTTTGTTCACGCGATATACATTTTTTAATACCTAGTTACCTACAAAAATTTAATGACGATACAATAATTATGGAATTATCCAGGTGATCTGGTGATGGAGCTGGATTATGTAATTTTTAAACTTATAGTGTAACAATCGAGTTAGGGTTCATTAAAATCGTCTTAATCAGTGATTCATTGCAGATTAGAGATTACGATATCATTTAGAAGCTGGCTAGATATTGGAATATTTTGGTAGGTACTAAACACACCGAGTTTGAGCTTATCAATATTAACCCTATTTCAGTGCCATTTGTAAAACAAAAATAAAACCATTATTGCTATTCGTTAATAACAAGAATTTTAAAATATTTTATCTGAACAAAATCAAATGGCAATTAGGTGTTAGCCACTGATATTCAGAATAATGTTAATTTATTTCTGTTACATTTAATATAACAAAATAACTGAGATAAGTTCCTTTTGTGTCGGGCCTGGGTAAATTTCCTATAGGCCGTGACCCTTCTTCTTTAACCAACTTTGCCATTCTCACCTATAGGTTAACGCATTGGCCTTAGCAGCAGCAAAGCCATCTGCCTCCGAGGCCTCCCGGTAGCACTCCCGATGTGGCGTGAGAGGTAGATTGAGGATCAGCCCCTCGCATTCCAGCAGGGCCTCCTCGCTGCTCGAAAAGGAGGACCAGAACTCCGAGTTACTCATGTCTAGTGGAGTCGTCTCGTTGACGAGCATGTGGTGCTCTGCATAGCCGTCTGGGTCCTGGAATGAGAATATGGATTATGGAGTGCATTTTTTTTATTATTTGACTTCGTCGCGTTTAGCCCTAGTCGCACCTGATGGTAAGCGCAGACAGGGTCTAAGATGGAGCACACGAATCCAAGTGACAGATATACAATGTGTCCGCTCATAGACTAGCGATATTCTAGGTACTTATATAACGACTATTCTAGTACACAAATACACTACACACTAGGGTCCAATCAACTTCCATTTTTTTGTTGAAACATTCTCTACGTGTGTACAAAAAAAAACATATCTCTCAAAGTTTTGGTCCTACTGAGATAAAAGTAGGCTTATTCGGAGGGCAACAAATTATTGTCAATCGTTTACATTACGATACAATGGGTTCACATAAAGACATACAGTTGTAGACAATATCTCAACAAAAAAGCAAAATGACTGCCAAATACGAGTAGCGGGGAAGTGGATTGGACTCTAGTGTATAGTGTATTTATGTACTAGAATAGTTGTTATATAAGTACCTAGAATAGCGCTAGTCCATGACCCGACACACTGTATAGACGGATTCCCCTATACCCTTCTGGCTCTCACATATACACGACGGAACACAGTAAACTGCTTGGCGCCGGACTTTAATAATGTTCAAGTGGTACCTAGCCGAGCGGACCGTATAGATACTACCACGTCGCGTGCTGGGTTTTGTTGAGTCTTACAAACACGCGTCTATTGCCAGCGTGCGCTTAGGAAGTTTTATAGTCTAGCCCATCCACACGGGATATATTTTATTCAGCCGATCCACCGACTCACCGATCTATGGCGGAACATTGCCATTGTTAAACCTTGCATAGGCCACTAGTCACTGCTGCTTACGATAGAGGTCCATTTATGTTCCAGAGAAAGTATTAAGCTTTGGGGAGAATATTAATGTACAATTTTCACGGATAACAAGTTCAAACTCTTGAAGTGTTTATAGCTGGTCGACGGGAAGGAAGTGGGAAGGTTGAACACATTCTAAAGGTACGAGTATCTGCCGTGAGTTGAACTGTGGAGGATAGGAAATCGTTCCGTATACAATTGTATAAGTTAGCCAGATGTGATTGGACTTGAAGTTGACTCCAATAAAAGGAAAAGAAGTATTGCGTTAACGGCAAAGAAAACCATCGTGAGGAAATCAGCACAGATGAGAGGGCTCCGAAGAAAGTTGTTTGTGGTGTGGTGTAGTCCATCAAACTGGATTTAGAAAAAAAAAAAAACTTTGTCTGTCGCTTTTGACCCTCGTCGCACCTGATGGTAAACGCATACAGGGTCTAAGATGAAGCACACGAATCCAAGTAACAGAGATATAGAGAGATTCCCCTATACCTCTCTGGCTCTCACATACACACGGCGGAACACAGTAAACTGCTTGCCGCCGGACTTTAATGAGAGGATGGTAGCTAGCCAGGCGGACCGTAAAGATCCTACCACCAAGCGAAAATTCTCACCTGATTGGCACCACCCGTGAACCACGTGTGTTCAAACTAAGGGTGCCATGCTTCCCATGGACGAGGGTGACTCAGCCCCCAAAAATATCAGGTATCAGTATCAGGCCAAGGTGGTGGACTAAGGTTTAAGCTTAGCTTGCTAGCTACTCATTCTAAGTAGAGCAGCAATTGGTTGATAGGCTAGGATAAAAAGAATAGGTAAAGAATCAACTGTATTACCACTTCGCCTGCATGGTTTCTTTCTTCATCATTTTCGTTGAACATCTTCACCAATTCTATGTGACCCAGCATGGACTCCCTCTTAGCTCTCGCCTGTTCTACGGCATCACGGCGCTTTTCTGGAAGTTAATGGAAGTAGTTTATTACGCAATTGTTTGTTATCCTAAAGAAATAAAAATAAAATAAAGTCTTTTATAAATATAAGCTGGCTAAAGGTCGCTCGCGGTCTCGCCCGCGTGTATGTCGTATTCCGTATTTTTCGGGATAAAAGTAGCCTATGTCCTTCTCCAGGTTCCAGACTATCTTTGTACCAAGTTTCATCAAAATCGGTTCAGCGGTTTAGACGTGAAAGCGTCACAGACAGACAGAGTTACTTTCGCATTTATAATATTAGTAGGGA
Source organism: Amphipyra tragopoginis (assembly GCA_905220435.1). Classification (NCBI taxonomy): domain Eukaryota; kingdom Metazoa; phylum Arthropoda; class Insecta; order Lepidoptera; family Noctuidae; genus Amphipyra; species Amphipyra tragopoginis. Next base: position 18,347,497 of record HG992015.1, read on the forward strand.
TTAAATATATCCTTTATCTAATTACCAGATTTAATACTGCAACTTAGTAACAAGCAGCAGTACTAATGGTGCAAGAGAGGTTCTGTCGTATAGCTGTCCATACGGTCAAGGTCACGTTTTTGGTTGAAACAGTGATCAAACCGTGCGACCGTCTCAACGTGAATGGCTCCTTTTAGTGATCGTTGTTTGTTGTTATTATGTACAACATGAGAATGATCGCGGAGCAAGTACAAAGAGGAGATGTTGTAATTAATGCGATTTTCCAAAAATACTATGCGTGACATTTTGCGGTGCCAGGGAAACGTTACACCCCGCCTACTTCTATATTTTCCATCTAGCGGTGAGTAGGAATAACTAAAAGCTTCGGATAATATAGATAACCAACACGTGGTTTAGTCATATTACGCTAGATGTGTCCAGTGTCACAAATGTAATAAATTACGTATAAAATTACTAAGAGTGAAATTTGATGTAATCTTTTAATTCTAATTTATCCGAGTAGCTTCTGCAAGATAACACACAACACTTCATCTTTTTCTTTCAAATAACAAAGAAAATAATAAAATGGGATGGAAGCGCGAACACAGTGTGCACAAGACAAGTGTCGACAGACTGAGAAAAGCTACGCCCACCGTGATGACGTCACGACCTAGCTGGCATCACAGTGCATAGTTGCTTAGGCCCACCCCCCAACTCCTGCCTGTATTTGCTTCGTGAGCATGACATACTTAAGAGGGCTATCGCATTTTCTCACCTCTCTCGCTCGCACAGGACCATATTTTTTAAGAATGTTAAATTAAAAGATGCATTTTTTAATAATGTATTCAATGGGCTCCCTTTAAAATAATATTAATTTAATAGGTATAATTATTAAAAACATTTTTATTGTGACATTTATTAAACTTATCTCAAAAACGGATCATAATAATTATTGAGCTGAGTTTATTAGGGAACACGATAGTAATGTGTTTTTAATAATTACCTATCAAATTAATATTATTTTAAAGGGAGCCCATTGAATACATTATTAAAAAATGCATCTTTTAATTTAACATTCTTAAAAATATGGTCCTGTGCGAGCGAGGCAGGAGACAAAATGCGATAGCCCTCTTAAGCTGGATCGTCAACATTAATTCTCTGTTAAAACAACCGTTTACTCGAAAAAGGTCATTGGGCATTTTTGATCCGGTAAAAGTACGCGTCCATTAATGAAATATGGTTTGTTTTGAAGGTTTAGGGTTAACATTTCACGGAATGTATCTATTTCAATCCAAATGTATGGGGGAAAAAAGTTATGTGATTCAAAAAACTGCGAGGAACGAGATAGAAAAGCTCCTAAACATTCTTGTACCTTTTTAGAAAGATCTTTGTGCATTTTTGTAAGCATTTTATATATTTAGAAGGATATGGATATACGAAAATCCTTTTTTTATATTAATTCTTGTTTTGCTACAAAAAAACTTTCCCATACTTTTGAGGAATGCGACTCATCTCATTGGGTAGTATTCATGGTTTTTAACATACTCCGACTAGTTTCGTTAGTGGTCGCTGGTGGGTCACAGGTCCGTACGAAATGCCCATTTACCTTTACTAGATTATTTTTTGGTTTATAGTCGCCTTTTACCTCACCCAAAGGAAGAGACCAAGTTGCCTAATATTTCCTTGCAACACACGGTCGCGACCACCGACAATACTTACGACCGACAAATTAAGCATTTGCCGGTACATTTGAATTTTCCACACATAAAACTGTAGAATGGCAGTTTGATTGGTTCCAGTTGTAAAAACTTTGTGAACAATTTAACGCATTATTGACTGAACCGTATTGCAGTAACTAAGAGCTCTAACACACCACGTTTTTTTCCGGCGCCGTCGACGCGCGTTTCGCTATCGCACGTTGTCGGCGCTGCTAAACTTGAAATAGGCAGATTACTTGCGATTGCATCGTTGCAAACTCACGAGAAACGCGCTACAGACGCGCGTGAGCAACTCTCCTTGCAAAGTAAAACGCGTGAAGCACGTGCGCGAAGGAGCGTGTATCGCGCTACAGACGCGCGTGTCGGCAAGTAATCGACTAAAACGCGCTGTACGTATGTGTTTGCACCTAAAGAGACGCGCTGTGCCAGCACGTCTGTATCGATGTAACTCCGCGCTACGAGCGCGTCGACAGCTCGCGAAAAAGTCGTCGTCTGCATACTTCAATTTTATGAACGTGTGAATAGGTAAATTGGTTGCGATAACATCGCGTTTGCAGCGCGTTAGAGTTGCGTGCGACGCGCGTCGACAGCGCTTGAAAAAAACGTTGTGTGAAGAGCCCTTAGATATTTAAATACCTTACATTTTAGAATAGAGTTCAATATTGTTGATGGATGCCAGTGTTTTTGCCGAAGTATTTTATATCGAATTTCATTACGCCGACAACGATTCGCCTACGTAATCTTTGCCGAAGCAATTTTTACCCTAATTTGATTTCGCCGAATGATTATTAGTCACCATAATTATTTGGCGAACAAATCATTCAAAAATTTCATTTTAGTCGAATACTTATTTGGCTATTGTTTAATTTGCCAAATAAGTATTCGCACAACATTATTTTCACACAAAGGAATGTAATGTTAATCCGACTCAGCGCACCCCGACTACACGTGGTCTGTCCTACCCCTAGAGTGTTATTTAAAAGCGTGGAGCCAGAAGCTCGCGAAGGAGGTCCTGAGTGGAACGAGTACACGAGGCGAGAGGTGGCAAGCGAAGCGAGTCGGCGACCTCCCGAGCGTAGCGCTGGTCGAGTGTGCGAGCGAAGCTAAGGGGCGACAAAGCGAGTCTTCTGGCGGAGCAAACCCAGAAACACTTGCATGCTTGCTTGCTTTCTTGCTTGCATTATGGGAAAATGAGCCATCTAACAAGTTTAAAGTGGCCAATATTACAGTTGACTAATGAAACAGTGGCCAGCAGACTAGTCGGCGTAACAAAAAAAAGTTACAAAACATAGTTAGGGACTTTAATCATTCGGCGTTTTAATTATTCGGCGAAATGAAAAGTGGCGAAAGGTTATCGGCCAGATAACAATCGGCTAATAATATTTCGATATTCTAACAGAGAACCGTTGTTGATACTTCATAAAGGGGCTATTGTTTCATGAGACTTGGCTTCATTCCAATTTCGTGAAATGCTAGCCCAGTTCGTGCTTATAGTAGATAATAAAGTCAGGTTTTATTGTGAAAATCCAAAAATAGGATTATCCCATTTTTTATCACAGCTGTAGCTTATTGAGACGCGCCCAACTGATAAGAGATTAAAGGGATTAAATTATGTACCTCTATATCCACTTACTTTACTTAAGGGGAACATCTATAAAACAATTATTAGACCTGCTGTCTTGTATGGATCAGAATGTTGGGCCACAAAAGGGATGAATGAAAGGCAGCATGCAGCTGAGACGAGAATGTTAAAAGGCATGTGTGGTATTACGCGAATGGATAGAATTAGAAATGAGTACGTAAGAGGAAGTTTGAAAGTGGCGCCGTTGACTGAGAAATTGTGTGGAAACCAGTTATCATAGTATGAGCATGTGATGCGGAAGAATGAGGAACACGTCGTGAGGAAAGTTTTGAGTATTAATCTGGAAGGTTCTAAGAGTAGAGGAAGACCAAAGAAACGATGGATGGATAATGTAAAAGGTGATATCACTAGAAAGAGGGTGACTACTGAGATGACGGCTAATAGAGAACTATGGAAGAAAAACACATGCTAAATAAGTTGGGACAAGGGCAGGAGGATGATATTATCCACTTACGCTCTCTCTGCGCCCTGTTCTTCTCCTCATCAATGGCCTCAACCAGCACTTTCCTTAGCCTGTCTAACTCCTCACCGCTCCCTGTTACCACTGACATTATGTCAGACTTCGTTTTTGTTGGCGCCTGAAATAAAAGTAACACAAAGTTAGGCTTGAGTTCGTCATCATAATTTATTTTTGTATAGGCAGTACGGACAAGGTGGACCGATGATCTGGTGAAGGTCGCGGGAATCCGCTGGATGCGAGAAGCACAGGACCGGTCGATGTGGCGATGCTTGGGGGAGGCCTACGTCCAGCAGTGGACGTCTTTCGGCTGAATGAATGAATGAATAGGTAGTACGGCTTGAAATAAAATTGATGATTTATCAGACCAGCCTGGTCCAAACTGTGTTGGACCAGAATTATAAGCAGTCGTCGCTGGATTCGGTTCGCACAACGAGAGACAAACAGATAGCAAACCGAATCACTCAACAACTGACTAATTGAATCGTTCCTAATCAAGGGGGCAGATTCGGTTGAATATATTTAACGGACAAATCAAAATAACTTAACTAATCCTGTGATATTAAACTTTACGCGTGCGTTATGCGTTACTTTCACCTCCTCCAAATATGCCGTTTCATATTTGTTTCTTCTTATGCTCATTGCCAAGTCACTATAATTATAATAGAAATAAAACTATTGATACAGTCACTAGATAGATAACTAACTGCAAAATAAATTGAATAGGACTTGGCTTCTATGAGATCTCAACACTTTTAACGGTGGAAAGATTGCATAGAGAGACTTGGTATTTTTTTACATTTCATGTTTTTGGTGGGATAAAATTTAAACTGCAACTCAACAAAACATATTTTAAACAAATTCATACGTATGAATGAAGTACAACCCCGATAAATTCTAATGCATTACAGTTGTTGTCCAGTGATTCTTGTTAATGCCCATCAGATCATGGACCTAGAGAAGACTATTTGAACTTTAAATTGGTTCAAAGCTTTACCAGGAATAAAATTAATTATAAGTATGAGCGCCTACATTCTAATGAAACCAGCATGTCTCGCGCGGTATGAAGTCTTATTGCAATGAAGGTAATACGGTTATTGGCCGACAAAGAGGAAGCGGCCGTAATAGTAAAAACACTTGAATCTTTACCTTTTCCTGATACTCCACGCCCATGGTCTTGTGAAGTTTGATGAGAACCCTTTTGCCTTTGTCTCCCAATGCCTGCAGTCTCTGCAGGACATCTTCGAACACTTCCTTAGAATTGGGCTCTGGGGGACTCTGTAGAAGGTAAAATAAAAGAAATTGTATAAAAATTATTGTACCTATTTTCAAACCTTACATAACATTTTTAGTAATGAATGTGGATGGCTTTAAGAAAAGAGGTGTGGATTATGTGAAAGATGATGTATCTAAAAAGAAAGTGAACACTAAGATGACAGCTGATAGAGTTATGGAAGAAAAATATATGCAGTATTGACCCCAAATAAATTGAGGTAATGATACGGATGATGATGATCTAAATAAAATACTGTTTAACATCCACATTTTGCCAGAATGCGAGGCAATACCATTGATGATAATTATACCGGTCACAATTTCACACTTCAAGCTGCTACTGAGAATTTGCTAACTAAAGAACCCCCGACCCGAAACTCAAACCATCAATATCCACGTAATCACTAGACCGTTAGGGTAGCTATGAAATGATTTTTTACGTAGACTAGTAGGGTGCGCGAAAATCATAATTTCGAATAAGTATATTCGCAAGTGCAAACGCCTCAAGATTTTAAATAGCAACATATAGGCCAACTACCATAGATAGATAGTGTGTAGAACAGGTGAACGAAGACACGCAGACAAGAATAAGGAAAACCGTATTATGTATCATCAAAAATTGTCTTTAAGGAAGAACCCTGTTTAACTATTGATAAAAGAATAATTAGTGGTGAACATTCAGAGGCATATTGAATAATGACGCAAAATAATGTCAATATTTGGCGTGAGGTTAATTGCAAAACAAATTAAAAGAAAAGTTTAATGTCACAAAAAGATAAGAACAAGAAATAATTTACTGTAAACATTTTTTTCCCGAGTCAATAATGACGTGACAATTACAAAGCAAACTAAAAGTGAAATAAAATAAATTTTATGTCACCAAAAGATAGGAATTATAATTGAGAAGGAAATGACTGTACAGATACAGTTTAAGGTAAATATTATCTTTGGCGAGGTAAATAAATAATGGCATAATCAAATGAAATATAAATAATGTAATGTTTACGAATAAGGTAATAAATAAATCAAACACTTTGTGGAGAAAACTAGAAAATGTTTCTGTGAAAGGCGACTTTGAAGCAACTGATCTTTCTCTTTCATACTGTAATGATGCTGATTAAAGTTAACAGTGCTTAAAAAGGATAATATTTAAATCTATTATACTATACAAATACCACGAGTGACGGTACTCAAGTACTTCCAGCGTACCCTGGGTAGTCAGCCCCGCTAACAGCCTTGCTGATTAGCTAATATTTTGACCACGGCATGAGCTATCCTTGTATAGCTCGTGTAAAAATCAAACACTTTCCTAAAAATAAGTCTCCTCCAAAAAATGGATTTATTTCAGGTGACCAAGACACCCTTACAAACAGACATAAAATAAACATACGTACACATCATTGGCGTAGAATTCTACATCAATGAGGCACATACAAAATCCCTACTAATATTATAAATGTGAAAGTAACTCTATCTGTATGTGACGCTTTCACTCCTAAACCGCTTAATCGATTTTGATGATACTTGTTACAAAGATAGTCTGGAACCTGGAGAAGGACATAAGCTACTTTTATCCCTATAATTACGGAATACGCGATAAACGACATCCACGCGGGCGAGGCTGCGAGTGACCTCTAGTATCATAATTATAATTATTGAATTAATAGATACAGCAAACTGCGCTCCGATGAGTCAGTTGTCTACTGATTCGATTTGTTATCTCGTTTTGTCTACAATTCTGACTGACTAGATACGAAATGACTTATCTAAACGTTCTAAATCTTTACTGATTGTTTATCTCGATCTCTAGAACGCCTGTTTAGCAGTCGAGTTTTCAGGCTAACGTCACTATATACTTTCTCTACAGTCACAAGCAAAGGACGCATGACGATTGTTATTAATTAGATAATAACTTAAAATCATCAAACGAAATCTAAGACCTAAAGCTTAACCTAAATATTGATGTCGCTTGCTAAGACAATACTCCATTCAAAGATTATTGTGGAACTGATAAACCAGAATCCACACAGATAAGAAACTTTCCATTACTTTTGCAAATATTAGCTGCTAACATAATAACTAAATAATATAATACACTTTCTAGTCCAAACAATGCATATTTGTGTTCAAATGGTTGTAATATTTGCGTAAGCATTACGTAGGTTCATGTAAATTATTGTTATCATCACATCATTTAGTTTTCCTAATCTTTTTCTAAGTTTATCGGGATTGGACTCCATAAAGCTGATCTCTAAATATGAGTTCTGAATCTAAAATCGGTAGCCTTGATTTTTAAGAGGTGTTAGAAGAAAATTTGGTACCGTATTAGAGCTCAGTTTGAGCTCAAAACTTTGCTTAAAAAAAGACAGCTTCCTACATAATAGTATAATACAGGAAGTGTATTCTAAAGCAAATACCGTTGGTTTAATCATCATAATAAGAAATATGGCTGAAATTTCATCATTGAAAGAGCAGCTGAGGATTACAGACACAGACCGTTCTGAAGAAGTTAGTAGGGGTAGGCTAGATGCGGAAGGTAGAGGACCAAATTTTGTGGCAGAACTTTAGAGAGGCCTATTTGCAGCTGTAGACTGTGATATTCCAAGTTATACGATTGAATAATGGAGATGTTTCTCACGTTATAATAAAGCTACGGTGGGCATTCTGCTATGTGACAACAAGCAGCAAGTGTAACTATTTGTTGCTAGTAGCGATAATACTAAACAATTTAACTTCGTGACTTCATATCTTACGTAGTCACAGGTATTCGACACTCGACACACTTATAAAATCAGTACGCAAATATTAAATGATGATAATGAACATTAATATTTTGATAATAAATACTTAGCTAACTTCATCAACCTTTAATTAGAACGAAACGGAGCCGTCACATGATTCGCATCGCACAAAGATGATTTTCATGGAGATCATTCGAGTTCAAATATGATTTAATTAAAATTATAGTGTCACTCACCTCTGTCGTATAATCTGTTGCAACTACTTTTAGTTTAATAGTAGTTTCACCTTCCACTTCAACAGTTGCCAATTCCATTTCATCCTCACTTGTTATTTCTACCAATTTTTCATGATTTTCTTTTACGTTCTCATCAATTTCTTGTATAATTTTAACATTTTTAGAGTCTTCTGTATTATTTAATTTAATTTTAACACCATCAAGTGTTTCTTTTTTAATTGTCTTATTTTCAATTTTATCCACTGTAGTTTCTGTAGTAGTTATGTGTAATTTCGTTAATACGCTGTTGTTACCATCGATATCTGAAAATCAAATACAATTCCAATATGTAAATGTTAAGATGACAACCTGATTATTTGATGACACTGATCTACAGCATCTGCATTGGGCTTTATCATACTAGGAAATAAGGTATTATGGCATGAATCTTGACACCGACCATTTACACTGTTAGGTAAAAAGAACTGCCTTTTATCGTAAGGATATCCTCTGGGTACCCTCCGCTCTGGATAAGGTAGAAGCTTATGTCAGAATTCTACCTTCTGTGGACTCATACCGACTAAAACTACCAAGGTGCTCCTTCGAGGACTAATCTAAAAATTTACTGCAGGATGACTATAGCAATATTTCTGCATAATCTTTTGCTAAAGCGGCGAAGAATTACCATGATTCTGATGGATTACTTAACATCACAAATGAGACTTATAGAATTTAGACAAACAACTTGATTCATGATGACAATGTCAATATTTTCGAATTTAAGTGCATAATTATTTATGTGACTGTAAATAATGGCCTTTATCTATACGTTTTATTTGTCTGTTTTATGACATGTCCACGTGTAAAACATTTGCAAGGCAGCACGTAAACAATTGTGATCTCGAGATTGTTATTGTTTCTGTAAAGTTATTCAATTAATAAGATTATTCATGTTTGTGGTCAATTGACAATTTTAAATAAGTCCGTAAACGTAATAGTCCTCTCTCTCATTTTCTCTTGAAGATTTCTTTATTAACCTAGATGAAGATGGCGGGACGAGTACAAGAAAGAAAGAGTGGAAGAAGAATAGGGCTGCTATACCATGCAATGGGACAGCAGAGGTTAAAAATAAATAAATAATAGTTTTATTAGTACATACATCCATACAAGACAAAGAAGTAGATTTTGATGCATTTGCATCTCACATTCAACTATCTATAGGTACAATTCCATAAGAGCTTTCTTAGGCCTATCGCCCAGATATCAAGATTACTTATCTATAAATACAAGAGTAGCAGTGGGTTTGTTTATCATATCTATCTTGTATCAGATAATCTTGCTTATAAATTTGCGCTCAGATAATGTTTTGTGTAATCTGATGAGGATTAATAAGGATGTCAAAGAATGTTTATCAAAATGTGTCAAAATTGGCGCACTTACATAATTCTGAGATTATCGTTAATCTCAGAATCGTATGTTTTATTTTCTCTTTTAATTCTAAGGAAGATGTGGTAGATGTTGTGAAAGCCAGGATTGGTTATCAAAGTTGTTGAAGAGCCAACTACAGGACAAGATTACGGAGAGTGACATGTATTTCAAACCACACAATAAGTTCATTGTCCGTAATTTGAAAAAGGCTGTCTTTTTAAAGGGTCTGATGAAAATGATTACAATGAACATGATTATAGGTAAACATGGTTCTGTCACCGTTCGGTGGTGCGGAGGACGATGGAATTGTGTCGCGCTGTGCATGTTACCTTGGCAAGACGATGAGTGCCCATCACAAACCTTGAAATGTTTGTTTGCTCTGACACTTGACGTGTTTGTACAAGTATTCGCGTTATTTCGCCAATGTAATGTCTGGACGATGCGAGTATTTGGGCAGGTGTGCCGGGTGGTGGGCCGGTATAGAATGTTTAAACGAGTTAGCTAGGTACGTCAGAAGAATGCGTGTCGGGTACATATCGTCTAATGCGATGTTATGTTGTATTACAACCACTTTTAAGTTCATGATTAAGGTGGTTAAAAACATTGTGACAAAGATTGCTAAATATAATTCGATCAAAAACATTAATGTAGTGAAAAAAAGCCAAGTCTCGCGATTCTTTTGCCGTAAATATTTCTGAGATTTAATGTAAACCCAAGTCTGGCATTTCATTTATAGAGATACTTTTCGGACTTGGAAATCACGCAGGTACAAGGTATAATATGAACGACCAAGTCTGTGGAATGTTTTTGAAGAAGAAAGAAAGCGTCGAATTTCATGCATGTGATTTGAAAAAGCTTTTGCCACAAAGAATCTCAATGAAGATCTTAATAAGAAAGGACATTGACGTACCTTGAAAAGAAAGCCATTTCCTCTCATCTTTATCTACATTAGCGTCCCTGTGTCTATGTAACGCTGGCAGTGACATGATGTTCGCGGGCGGGTGGTAGTTCTTAGCATACTGCACCTTAGCTGCCTCCCGTAGAGCATGGAGACGTTCCAGAATCGCACGGAGTTCCTACAAGAGAGAAGTGGAGATTAGCAGTGACTTGAAAATTAGATTCAGCTGTTACTGTGCTTGTTTTGGGCCCTGCAGTTAATTTACAGGAGTTATTATATTCTGCAATAAGTTTAAACTTGGATGACTATACTAAATTACTACGATGGATCTTCATTACGATTCAACTAAGTCCTGTACAGAGGATTCACAATTTTGGAATTAGTTTTAAACAGTTTTGTTTTGTAGCAAAAGATTACTAAATGTTTTGTTGATAAATGTTCACAATGATACGTTAAAAGTTATAAACTGTTTACGTTAGTGTTCAAAACTGCTATGAAAATGCTAAGGATTGTATCTGAAATAAATTTGATGTATCGAAAAAATAACTTTTCCTTATCCATATTGTTTGGGTCGTGGAATCTAACGCCTGCCTTATGAGATTCCTCAATGTTCAAACATTTACTACACCAATCATTGTATCACTAACCTTAGGATCATGATCCGTGACGTCAACAGTTGGCACGCTTTCTGATGATGCCGTTGCATTCTCCTTGTTGATCGGGTCGTGGAAGCTGACGCCCGATTTGTGTCTTCTCATTGTTCCTGTTTACGACAAAATACATTGCACTACAAGTTCATCTAGGATCTTTAATGCTAATAGCTAGAAAGAAGTGTTCTAGAGCTGAAGTAAATGTGGGAACGAGGTGACTAAGGAATTATTGCCAGGAAGACTGCTTGAATAATTTATTTATTACTATTGTCAATAGTGTCGTGGTAGCCCAGAGGTTACAGACCCACTTATTAAGCACCGGGTTGCTAGCTCAAACTCAGGCAAGTACCAATGTGACTTTTTCAATGTCATATGTACTTTCTTCGATAATCTAAGACGCCACTGACAGATGGTGAAGGAAAACATCGTGAGGAAACCTGGACCGGTCTGGAACCGCCAACCCGCAGTGAGCAAGCGTGGTGATCAATGCTCGTTTCTTCTCTGTATGAGAAGAGGCCTTTGCCCTGCAGTGGGACAGTTAAGTATAGGCTACTTTTTATTTTATTTTATTGGCAGTCTACAGTCTACTTCCGGGCCCGATAGCTTAGTAATAGCACAGTCTACCTATATCTTACTCCTTACAGTCGGTCAACGTAGAACATTGTCGCAGAGCAATCGTGCGGGGGGTTGCGAGGTGACGGAGCGGAGGTTATGTCCCGAGTAGCCATACTGCATACTTGGTACATAACTTCCGCCCTTACACAATTTTGACATTTGATAGGACCTGTCAAATGTATGGGCGTTGACCCACTGTATGTAGTAAGTAGGTACACTGTAGTAATAGTAGGTAAACATCGGTGGCTCATCCGAGGCTCGCTTAGCAAGAGGGATCTATAGATGGTACTAATATTCAGCAATTTTCTTTTATTTGTTGATATGATAGACTAATGTTCAGTGTGTAGGGGGTGCATGAAAAGAGCGTCCACGAGTGACGATACTTAAGTTCGTCCGGCGCACCCAGGGCAGTCAGCCTCGCTACCAACCTTGCTGACTGGCTAATCTTTTCACCACAGCATGAGCTATTTTCGTATAGCTCGTGCTGACACGGTAGAAGAAGAAGTGTTCATTTATCATAATATGACTTATGTGAAGGCTCATACAATACTTATAATTATACCTACTAGAGGTCGCTCGTAGCCTATGTCCTTCTACGGGTTCCAGACTATCTCTGTACCAAGTTTCATCAAAATCGGTTCAACGGTTTAGGCGTGAAAGCCTAACAAACAAACAGAGTTGCTTTCGCATTTATAATATTAATAGGGATTAATTTACCAGGATCATTAGCTTTGCCGTCTACCAGTTTTAATTCTCTTATCTTCTCATTAAACGCGTCATCTGAAAGTAGACCGAGACGGTTGGCTTCCAGCAACTCGTCTACTTCTTCTGAAGAATCGTCGCCGATGTACGCGCACTCTTGAAGGTGCTTGTACCCTTTAATCATTATGAGGGACGCGCCAGGCCATCTACGAAAAACACGTTGGAATAATGAAAAATTACAAATGCGATGCAAAAGGAATGCTAATTCGGCGTAATGCAAGGGAAGTGTGGTTGAAAAATGATCTAAATGCAATTCGTATGTGATGCGAGTTAGGTGCATTTAATGTGGTCAACCAGAAAGAGTACTTTGAACACAATTTAAAAGTTGGTAAAGTCAAATTAATAAGTTACCAAACAAAATTTGTAAAAATACAAATATTTCAATTGAATGGCCGCGAAATAATATTCGATTAAAAGTTTGTCTATGTTTCAATGTTTCATTAGGAAACCTTAAAACATGTAGACCACATGTCATCGATTTCAAATCCGAAAACAGAACTGACGATTGCCATAAAGAACAGTTGCGGAAATAATCGCCAAGTTTGATAACAAGATTGGTTATCGCAGTAAGGTGTTATTAGCAGACCAGGAGATGCTAAGCCTACCCTTTTAAAATAAACCTTAAACTATCCTATTATGAAATCCACGATAAGAGATAGGGTGGACAATACTTTACCTGAATCTACAAGACACAAAATAAACTTAACATTCTAGATATCATAACTCTCACCTAACACACGCAGATACAGTGACAGACGATCCCTTCAGCAGGTAAAAGCCCCAGTACTCCTTCATATCGTCTTCTAGCTCCAGTTCTCTGGTCATGGACACGGGAACCAGGTCTTCAGTCAGTTCCGGAAAGCCTGGTACTACAAACGCGTTGAAAGTTGTGTTGGAGCGCACCACCTGTGTCTAGATGAAACGGGAACGGTAAGATTTTGATGTAGTTAATACTATTAACTCCTGGAAATTATTGCGATGGGCAAAATTGGTAAAATAAAGAGTACGAAGCTAAAAACGTCAACATTTCTTATGTATGGGCAAGTAAAAAAAAGTGTAGGTTCTATTATTAACCGACTTCAAAAAGGAGGAAGTTCTCAATTCGGATGTTTGTATTTTTTTATGTATGTTCGGGCATAACTCCGTCATAATAGACGGATTTGCAAAATTCTTTTTTTGTTTGAAAGAGTATTATTTTGAGGTGGTCCCATTTAAATTTGGTGAAGATCTGATGAGGACCCTCGGAGATTGACGATGGAACTCTTCAATGGATAACAGCAAATTACCCGCGATTGCTGTAATTGCATGTTTGTGTGTTGTTTATGCCACTTAAAATAGAAAAATAAAATAACTTTAATAAAAAGTAAAAACCGATTTCAAAAAAAAGTAAAAAAGTAAAATTATTACCATATTATAAAACTAACAGTTTCAGAAGTCGGTGCCTTCAATTAGATTCAGTGTAAAATTGCACCGACTTCTGAAACTGTTAGTTTTATGGTAATTATTTTACTCTTTTTTTTTAAGTAGGTTTCTTACTTTTTTTTAAAGTTATTTTTACTGCAAGCACAATTGACAAATTCACTTTTGAAATCACATCACGATTCCATAACATATTGATGGGTTTTACTTTATAAGTGCATCCTATTGCGAAGGTGTCTCTAATTCAGCTTAACATGATAATGCAATTGATCTTTGAAATACCTAGTAAAAGTGAGATATGAATCGAGATGTGAATCGTTCGACATTCCTATGACTCAATAGATCATGAAAGATTCCTTCCTTCGACCTCCATCAGCCCGTTAAAGTATACAGCTGTCAGTCTTCTCATAGACCGCCAATTAATGCTATAGGTAACTACCAAGATTGGCAAACGAACAGGTTATCTCTGCACGTTGTCATTGGAATATAGGATAACTAGCGATCCGCCCCAGCTTTACACGTGTACGTTTTATAGCTTAAAACCGTCCTCTTGAATCACTCTATCTATTAAAAAAAATTGCATCAAAATCCGTTGCGTAGTTTTAAAGATCTAAGCATACATAGGGACAGACAGCGGGAAGCGACTTTGTTTTATACTATGTAGTGATGCAGCACGTTTAATTTGGAATATATGATTATATAGCTCGTTAACATTGGAACACAAGACAATGCTGCACGTTGAATTTGGAACATGAAGGATTATGATGCACCTTGAATTTGGAACAGACGATGACGCTACACGTTGTCATTAGAACATTGGATAATGCAGTTCGTTGAATTTGGAACATATTATTATAGGTTAATGCAGCACGTTGAATTTAGAACATATAGGATAATGAAGCACGTTGAATTTGGAACATTTAGAATAATGCAGCACGTTGAATTTAGAATATATAGGATAATGCAGCACGTTGAATTTGGAACATTTAGAATAATGCAGCACGTTGAATTTAGAATATATAGAATAATGCAGCACGTTGAATTTGGAACATTTAGAATAATGCAGTACGTTGAATTTGGAACACAGAATAATGCAGCACGTTGAATTTGGAATACAGGATAATGCTACTTATCCACTGACCTTGGCTGTGACTATCATCATTTAATATTTAAACCTATTGACGCATTCTTTGCTAAATTCAAAGACACATTTCTAATGTCCATAAATTATAAATGACAGTGTTATTCGTGACAGTGTTAGTCGTAATGCATTTTTATTAGTTTAGCTGTAAAGATAAATAGTTCAAGATAGTATTATCGGTCGAAACACATTCAATATTATTTAGCTAATACCTATGCGATTTTAAACCTTTTACTCTAAAGTGTATGGTGGATTTCAGTATACTTTTAAGGTACAATAAAATTAATTTATTATTTGAGATATCAGTACCATTAATTTAATGATTGTCTTGTTGTAAAAACGAAATAATTAGAATATTTCGTAGTATTCTGAATACTAGTACCTACTTATTTTTGAAACTTCAATTTATTTTTTGCAAACTTCCTATACTTGAATATGTTCTTAAAATATACAGATGGTACTTATATGTAGACTTAGCGGCTTTCTATGAGCGTTGCGTTTTCACTGGTAATTGATAAATCTTTTATGCTTATAAAGTTATAAGGCACTTAACAATGCAAGATATCTTTACTCCGCAATTCTTACGAAAACCAAATTTTGATAGTATGATTTATATCATTGTATAGTGCATGAGTGCATTAAGTACGTCCGGCGCACCCTGGGCAGTCAGCCCCGCTACCAACCTTGCTGACTGACTAATCTTTTCACCACAGCATGAGCTATTTTCGTATAGCTCGTGCTGACACGAGAGAAGAAGAAGAAGAAGATGTATTCCAGTATGAGCTGATCTCGCATTGTATAGTATTTCCGTACAGTGAGAGGTCAACTTATACTGGAAATCTATAGCTTGATATGTAGACGTGTGTACCAGCTTATGACGCTATTCTTTCACCTGATATAATATCTCCTTTCGTCTACTTCTTCTTAGCGTTTCGATGACAAACTAATTAAAACTTAATTATATAATTGCGGCACAGAACTTGGCCACTTGGACTGCGTTGTCATTGGCAACCATTAAGTCTTCCTGCGTGCAGCTGTTAGGGCACGCACGGCATGATGTGAGATGGGCCATCTTCCAGATCGGCCATGGCAGTTCATGTCCAGGCGGAGGTCTCTCCGCAGGTGGCACGAATGGGTTTGATAGGGAGACCCCATCTCTCCAAAGGTTGCACCTCGCTTTTGATGACTCCGAGGCAAGAGGATCGACACACTTATAAAGTTCTTGCGGCTTTTCAGCCTTTGTGGCACTGGAATATAGCCATGCAGGAGGAGCCGTGTGTCGTCCATCTTAGCCCTCTCGGCAGAGCTCGAAACGGTCCTTCGGACATCTGGTGGTGCAATACCGGCCAGTGGGTGCAGCAGTTTTACCGTGGTTGGTTTAAGGCAACCCGTGATGATCCGACAAGTTTCATTTAAGGCTGTGTCCACTAGCTTTGCGTGGGCAGATTGGCTCCACACTGATCTCCTTTCGTGACCCACTGAAAATATGGGTTCACAACTACTGCCGAAAACCACTTTTTAAAAACTGCTGCTGAGAATTACTGTTCAGGAACTACTGCTGAGAACTACTGTTTAAGAACTACTGCTAAGAACTACTGTTTAAGAACTATTGCTTAAGAACTACTGCTAAAAACTACTTCTTAAAAACTACTGCTGAGAATTACTGTTTAGGAACTATTGTTTAAGAATTACTGCTAAGAACTACTGTTTAAGAACTATTGCTAAAGAACTACTGCTAAAACTACTTCTTAAAAACTACTGCTGAGAATTACTGTTTAGGAACTATTGTTTAAGAACTAGGTACTGCTAAGAACCACTATTTAAGAACTACTGCTTTAGAACTTTTGCTTCTGCTAAGAACTATTTCTTGAAAACTACTGCTGAAGTCTATTTCATCAACTAAGCACAATTAATGTAATTACATAGTTTTGTGCTTTCAGCATTGGTTTTGATAACGATGATCGGTCATTAGTTCTATGTAATAAGTAAGCCTATTGCCATTTATTGGCCACAAATCCCGAATTTTGTATACGTTTGCAAACTAATAACACGTGTTATAAACTCGTGATTGTTACTATGAATGTTGATTAAGTTGGTACCTGTGTGTATACAATTTTAATAGGTATATTTATATGAGTAGTAAATAGTATTAATGCATACAATAACGTGATTTTAGATTTGCACGAGTCTGTCTAGATTACATTTAAATACGTCGTTATTTAACATAATTTTTATTTATTTTTTATTCAGCTTTTTTTTAGGGGCTTTTACTCTTAATTGGATATGACAACCCCATTGTGTCCATCATTAGAGATTACAAACTCATAAGATAAGAAAAGGCATCAAGAAGAATGCTACTGTGGAAGCACTGAAAATAAACTGCAAAACATCCTCGCTTTATCAGATGTTGGTGATGATAAAATAGTTCGCGCGATTCCTACATCATACTTGTTTATCTTAAATGCTCCCATCAGCAACTCTCGCTCCTGGCTATTCTTGACACATTCCATCAAAACATGTTGCAGGTCTTCCTCTACTCCGCACAAGGAGAGTCTACTTTTTTCATCGTGTATGCAAATTTTTTGATGGAATGTGTCCAGATCTAAGTCTTAACTGAACAGTAGTCTCGTCAAAATTTAACATAATTGTAATAATTTATTTAATGCACAACAAATTATTATTGTGTATTATTTTTAGGTATTTCTTTCCGCTGTTATTCAATATTGCCGCCATTTCTTTTATTATGATAAAATAGTTTAGTTGTTTTTACGTAAAACTTAGTGAACTAGTCAGACTTTTCGGTATTTTTTTTTTTAAATTTTATTTTATTTCGTTGATTTTTTATCGTTATTTTGACATTCGCTGTTACCAATACTAAATTATTAAATAAATAACTATTAAATATAGTATGGTATTTTTTTGCAATTACAAACTCACTTGGCAGCTCGGGGGCTAATTATAGACTTCACCGTAGAAGTAAAAAAAAAAACAATAAGTATGTGATTTCCTATCAGAAAATAGTGTTTTCTTTTTCTGGCCGCCGGCCGGTGACTTTAGGTTTAGGGTACAAAATGTTTGAATCCTGAATCCTTTAAGTTTTATTTTAAATATTTTTTTCTTGAAAACTTGAAAAATCTATAATATTACCAGTATAATGATGTCGTTGTAACATTAATTGTTACATGTCTTAATTCTTAACAATATAAAAAAAAATTAACATAAGAAAATTATTTACAATAATATTATTTAAAAAAAAAACTATTTACAATACTAAAATAAAAAAATAAACTAATAATGAACGCATCAAATCAGACTTCTGGCCAGCTACAGTTTATCACCACGTACGATTAAAACAAGCGACATATTAGGCACCCAGAAACGAGTTCCTTTGTTCTCGGCGCGGGGGCAAGGTCCATAGCACAGACACTTCCACGTCGCCGCCGGCAGGACGATTCTGGTTGTCGAGGCGAGCGCACGTCAGACTTTTTCACGCTCCCTAACACGAATTAATATCGTAATCGCGATCAAGTTTTTTTGAAGGCGTCCCTACCGTTCCCTCGACATTTAATTACTTAACTAAATCAGAAATACTCCGATCACTGGTAATAATCGACGTTCAAACATATTCTGTGTGTGTGAATTAAACCCCGATTGGGGTTTCACGTACACCTTAATTCCCTGCTTCCCCGTGGTGGACAGTAGCGGGACAACCTGCGAACCCTACACCAGCAGTTGGACCTGGCGATCGACGCGCGAGCACTCGTCTCCTGCAGCGGCCAGTGACGTCAGGGGAGTGCTAGACCAGTGAGGAGGTTAATCGCTGTATAGGCCCTAACCCAATTTTTATCGACCCTCATCTACCTACCGAGTTATTTTTAATAAATGTTCCAATTTACTGCCTACCTACTTTCCATTTAATATCCTCCTAGGAATACCTGTGCCTAGGTTAGGTAGGATAAAGTAGCGTAGCCGTAACTGTAGTACCGGGACACTGGCGCCCTTAATCGTGGTAGAAATACAGCTGATTAATTCCTCCTCCATTGGTTGTGGGTTGTGTATGTTAGTGGTTGTCTGTGTTAAACGTCTTTATATTTTATTTTTTTTGGTTTTTTTCCGTTACTAATGTGTACACGAATTTTCAACTTCTTTGTATAAGTTAATCTTGGTCATTATTAACCTACCCTACGTTAATAATTATTCATTTAAAGTCGTTTAGTTGCATAGTTTGTTAAAATATTATTTAAACCTGTTTTCGTCTTGGGCAACTAAAACGACGCTTTAAACCTGTTTTCGTCTTGGGCACCTAAAACGACGCTTTAAACCTGTTTTCGTCTTGGGCACCTAAAACGACGCTTTTGCAAATTGTTCGTTATAAAATTTTTTTCACATTAAAAGATATATCGTATTTTTACGGTCATATAGTACACATTAGTAGCTTTTTTTTTTCTTTTATGATTTTGCTTGAATTTTTTATTTTTTCCTTTTTAATAATTTTTATTTTTCCGAAAAAAAAAAACCAGACGTTCTTAAATTTTGTATTGTAACAGAACGGAGAACGTGTTGTTTCTTTTCCTATGATCTTTTTTTTTTTTTTTTTGCTTTTGCTTTTTGTGTAGTGAGCAGTAGAAGTGCGTCACTTACCCTTCTGTTTCTTTTAATTAATTTTTATCATGCTTCCTATTAAGTTCCTGTCTCTTCAAAAATCAGAGTTGGAATATGAAGTTCGTATTAGAGGCGCGACTCCTGCACCTTCTGTTGAGGAGTTACGGAAACAAATTATAAAATTATCTCCTGATTTACCCTCAGAATATATATTAGAGTCTCCACTCGATGTAAGACAGGACCTTAAGGGTTGTTTAGAAGTCTTAACGAAAATTCAATTAAACCTTGACGCTAGTGATCCTAGTGTTGCTTCACTATTGCGGACACAGAATATGTTGAATCATTTACACAATCGTGTCGAGAGGATAACGCGTAGTGACGACATTAAAACGGAATATGACGACATTGTTAGCGGTTATAAAATTTTCTCGCAAAAGCTTTCTGCCTTGCTAGCAAAAAAACCTTCTGCTAGTACATCTTCTAATGTGGCTAGTGCTAGTTTTGTCAAGGAATCAGCACCTACAGTGCCGGAACTACAGAACGTGATTTCTGTGTCATGCGATCGTACATCATCTGATTTAACTAAATTAAAATTTACTGGCAAAACTTGTGTTCGCTCGTTTATACAGCGTGTTGATGAATTTATACTGGCTAGGAATATTCCACAACAAAAAGTCCTAAGTTTTGCATCTGAAATTTTTCAAGACGATGCCCTTCACTGGTATCGTGCGGTAAAGGACAAAGTCAGTTCTTGGCCTGAGTTGGCGCGTTTATTAAAAGAGGATTTTAGTCAAACTGACTACGATTATAGACTCATTTCTGAAATTCGTTCTCGTACTCAAGGAGAACGTGAGAATATAACTATTTATCTAGCAGTTATGAATGGCATGTTCTCTCGTCTATCTACTCCTCTTCCTGAAGCAGATCAATTGGAAATTCTCTTGCATAATATTAAACCCTGCTATGCTAGTACATTAGCAGCAGCTCCTCGAATCTCAACCATAGACACTTTGCGTTCGTTATGTCGTAACTATGAGACATTTCAGACTCGACTGTCACAATTTCAAGAGCCTCCTAAGGTTACTTCCGATACGCTAGCTCCTGAATTTGCGTACACTAAGGATGACCATAAACCTATAAATAAGGCAAATAATAATAACAATTACAATAAATATAATAATTCAAATAGTAACTACAATAATAACAATCAATATAGAAATAATAATAACAATCAATATAGAAATAATAATAACAATTACAATAAATATAATAATTCAAATAGAAACTACAATAATAACAATCAATATAGAAATAACAATAATAATATTCAAAATAACAATAAATATGTACATGCAATTAAAGAGGCTAAAAAGGAACCCTACTGTCCTAGGTGTCGAAATAACACCCATCACATTCGTCAATGCAAGGCTCCACGGGACATTGTTTGTTTCAAGTGCGGTATGAAGGATGTGAAGACACCCGACTGTCCTAACTGTCGTAAAACTGATACAAATTCAAAAAACTAATTAAGCAGAGTTGTAACAATTTTAGCAAGCAAGACTGGGAAACTTGGCTTGATTTTATAAGAACATTTTCCTCTTCATACAGAGTTGCTACAATTCTGTTATCAAAACCATTGAACGATTCTAGGCCTTATGTAAATATTAAAATCAATAACATCGATGCTGTTGGGTTACTTGATTCTGGAGCTGCAGTTTCGATTCTGGGAAACAATTCTCATTTACAGCTTACAGACTGCACTTTAAACCAGGATGGCCACACTAATATGATAGCTGCTGGCGGTCAATCATTAAAAACCTTAGGTTACATTCATTTACCAGTTACATTTGAGGGCCAGTTTCACATTATTAAGGCATATGTAGTTCCCGAAATTGAAACATCAATTATATTAGGCGTGAATTTTTGGCGCGCTTTTCGAATTTGCCCTAATTATATAGGTAGTATCACAATGTCAAGTGCCCCTTTGGCAGAAATAAAGGTAAGTAGCGATGAGCCATTTATTAACTCCTACGATAATTTGTTGGCGTCGCAGAAAGCGATAGCTGATAATGTCATTGCGCAGTTTCGATCTATTTCTACTGAAGAAAAGGGCCTGGGTAGAACAAATTTGATATGCCATCGCATTGACACTGGTGACGCACAACCAATTAGACAACGTTATTACAGGATGTCCCCCGAAAGGCAGCGCATTTTAATTGAGCAGGTGGACGAAATGCTGTCCCTTGACGTTGTCGAACCTTGCGAAAGCGCCTGGTCTTCTCCCGTGCTCATTGTTAATAAAAAGAACGGGCAACCAAGGTTCTGTTTAGACAGCAGGAAGTTAAATGCAGTGACTAAGCGCGATGCGTACAATTTGCCATATGTCTCGGAGATATTGGATAACCTTCGCGATGCTAAGTACCTGAGCAGTATCGATTTGTCCAAAGCTTTTTGGCAACTGCCTATAGCGCCAGAAGACCGCGATAAAACCGCATTTTACGTTCCGGGCCGTGGCACTTTTCGTTTTAAAACAACTGCGTTTGGATTAACGAATGCCCCCGCAACGCAACAACGTCTCGTTGACTTGTTATTTAGTGACATGGAGTCTAAGACCTTCGCTTATTTAGATGACGTCATTGTTATCAGTTCTAGCTTTGATGAGCATGTTTCTCGATTGTTGAGAGTTTTGGACAAATTGAGACAGGCAAATTTAACAGTGAACTTCGAAAAGTGTAAGTTCTTTCGAAGCGAACTCAAGTATCTAGGATACGTGGTAGATTCCCGTGGTTTACGCACTGACCCAGACAAGGTGGAAGCCATTATTAACTTTCCGACCCCTACAAATAGGAAGGAGTTGAAACGCTTTCTCGGCACTGCTACGTGGTACCGACGTTTCGTCCCTAACTTTAGCACAGTGGCTGGTCCACTCAATAAGCTCACTGCTAACGGGAAAAACGCTCCTTCTTTCAAGTGGTCACCAGAAGCTGACGCGGCCTTTAATGCGTTGAAAGAATGTTTGGTTTCCGCTCCAGTACTTTCTTGTCCGGACTATTCCAAACCTTTTGAAGTGCACACCGACGCAAGTAGTTACGGAATTGGTGCTATGTTAATACAGTCTGTTGACGGTAAAGAACACCCAATTGCCTACATGAGTAGATCTTTCACCAGCCCAGAGAAAAACTACAGCATTACTGAAAGGGAGACCCTTGCTGTGTTAACGGCTCTCGAGCACTGGCGATGTTATCTCGAAAACGGCCAAACATTTACGGTGTACACTGACCACTCCGCGTTAAAATGGTTTTTGTCTCTGGAAAATCCCACAGGACGACTAGCACGATGGGGGGTAAGATTGTCCTCATTTAATTTTATTATGAAACACCGTCGAGGTGTCGACAATGTTATTCCTGATGCCTTGTCTAGAGCTTTTCCCGTTAGTGCAATATCTCTAGCTAATGCCAACACAGGTGATGTCTGGTTTAAAAAAATATACAACGGCTGTCTGACTACTCCTTCAAATTTCCCTAACTTCACCACTAAAAATAATTCGTTATTTCGACTCACAAAAAATATTAACAGCCAATTAACATCAGAATTTGACTGGAAGGAAGTCGTACCCAGCGAGTTCCGTGAAAGCATCATAGCCGAAAATCACTCTGAGCCAACAGGTGGACATCTTGGCATTTTTAAAACCTATCGGCGCTTGTCGTTAAATTACTACTGGCCAAATATGCACCAGGACGTCGTTAAATATGTAGGTTCATGCTCGGTTTGCTTATCTTATAAGGCACAAAATCACACTACATTGGGAGAGATGGGTCGTCCTAAGCAATGTTCGAGACCTTTTCAGATGATCTCAATTGATTTTGTGGGTCCCCTTCCCACCAGTCGAAAACAAAATTCATATATATTCGTCGTAACGTGCTGTTTTTCAAAATTTTGTCTTATTTTCCCAGTACGTCGCGCAACTGCGGATATAGTAATTAAAATTTTAGAAGATTCCATTTTCTTGGTTCACGGAGTTCCTCAAACAATCTTCTTGGACAATGGGACGCAGTTCATAAGTTCGTCTACTGACGCGCTATTTAAAAAATATAAAATTCCTAACGTTTATTTCACGCCGAAGTACACACCACAAGTCAACACGGTAGAACGATACAACAAAACTATTGTCACTAGTTTGTCTACGTTTGTTGGAAACGATCATAGATCCTGGGACATCTCCATCCCCAAGGTTCAGTTTGCGATAAACAATTCCGTTAATGAAGCCACCGGTTATACACCGTCATTTTTAGTTTACGGTAGGGAATTAGTTTTATGCGGATCGCACTATACTGATAATGACCTGGGCGATGAAGTGTTGTTCCTTCCTCGCGACTTATACGCTGAAAACTTAGGGTGTCTTCGATCGATATTCAATGATGTGCAGGCTTCGCTATGGCACGCACATGAAAAGAATACTGCACACTACAACCTACGTAGAAAGCCGGCTGAATTTAATGTAGGAGACACAGTCTATAAGCGCGCATTCGTTTTAAGTAATAAAGACAAGTATTTCAGCAAAAAGCTTGCACCCAAATTTATCAAATGCCGTATAATTGAAAAACGGTCTCCACTTGTCTATGTTCTGGAAGATATGTCAGGAAAAAATATAGGCGTCTGGCATATCAAAGATTTAAAAAACATTAAGTGTAGTTAAATGTTGTTAAGTGTTATTTTTTTAAATGTTGTAGGAGTTGAGACAGTTCACCTTTAAATTAACTTCTTACGACTAGCATTGGTTTTCTGTGCGATAAATCACAGATAACTTGTCTACGTAAGGTCGCGTCAACATCATTTTATATTGTTGAAGCTATTGTGTAAGGTTGTTTGTTTGATATTATGGAAGGATTTTGAAAGATGATAGTATGAATGTGTAGTGCTAGTGGTAACCTATAGACGAGTTTTCTTTGAGAACAAAACTCTTTCTGAGACGAGGGGGGTAATGTAACATTAATTGTTACATGTCTTAATTCTTAACAATATAAAAAAAAATTAACATAAGAAAATTATTTACAATAATATTATTTAAAAAAAAAACTATTTACAATACTAAAATAAAAAAATAAACTAATAATGAACGCATCAAATCAGACTTCTGGCCAGCTACAGTTTATCACCACGTACGATTAAAACAAGCGACATATTAGGCACCCAGAAACGAGTTCCTTTGTTCTCGGCGCGGGGGCAAGGTCCATAGCACAGACACTTCCACGTCGCCGCCGGCAGGACGATTCTGGTTGTCGAGGCGAGCGCACGTCAGACTTTTTCACGCTCCCTAACACGAATTAATATCGTAATCGCGATCAAGTTTTTTTGAAGGCGTCCCTACCGTTCCCTCGACATTTAATTACTTAACTAAATCAGAAATACTCCGATCACTGGTAATAATCGACGTTCAAACATATTCTGTGTGTGTGAATTAAACCCCGATTGGGGTTTCACGTACACCTTAATTCCCTGCTTCCCCGTGGTGGACAGTAGCGGGACAACCTGCGAACCCTACACCAGCAGTTGGACCTGGCGATCGACGCGCGAGCACTCGTCTCCTGCAGCGGCCAGTGACGTCAGGGGAGTGCTAGACCAGTGAGGAGGTTAATCGCTGTATAGGCCCTAACCCAATTTTTATCGACCCTCATCTACCTACCGAGTTATTTTTAATAAATGTTCCAATTTACTGCCTACCTACTTTTCATTTAATATCCTCCTAGGAATACCTGTGCCTAGGTTAGGTAGGATAAAGTAGCGTAGCCGTAACTTTAGTACCGGGACATCGTCTACATACACAAATAAACATGTACGATTTCGATAGTACTTTGTATATTTTTTTGATCAAATAAAAGTACTTTTCTCTTAAAAGATTAGGTACCATAGTTGGACATACATTTAACAGGTTTGAATCGAGTTCTTGAGAATAGCACGTAAATACAACATTACCCACTCATCAAGCCCCATCAAGTAATTGCAAAACATTAATTTACATAAATAAATAAGGTAAAGGCACCTAATTCCGCGGTGTTTTCACCATAACTTGAAAGAACATTCAAAATTAAGTATTTAATATACCTTTCTGTAGAATTGGCTATTTTTATCAGAAGTATTATATATCTTATTTTTGAAATATACTCACAGTTTGACAATAAAAGTTTATTAAAAATGTAAAATAATTAAAAAATGTGAAGAAGTCCGAGGCACCTAATTCCGATTTAAAAATCCTAATTCCGATGCATTTGGTTCCTAATTCCGAGTGTACAAAATATAAAGGAAAGGAGGTGGGGAGAATAATACATGATGTTCAAAAAATCAAGTCTATTTATTTTCTTCTTAGTCTTTGGATCAGCCTCAGACTCTGTCTTACATGATTATTAATACGGCACCACAAATTATGTAATTTACTTAGATAGGAATTCGGGAATATTGTACTGTCGAGAAACTTTATAAACACAACTGCCATTATGAATTGCTGTAATAGCAAAACAATTTTATTAAAAGTATATATAATGTATAAGTATATCTATATCTGAGTATATCGGAATATGAAAGTTATTTTGAAGGGCAAATTTATATTCTTGCAGTTACTAAAACCATACAAAAGTTTTTACAAGTAGTAGTTTGAACAAGCTGCGTAAGATAATGAACACTCTGTATTTAACGAGTGCCAATACCACGGAATTAGGTACTAATATAACCTTATTCCGACTTAAATACATCGGAATAGCGTTTTATAATACTAAATCAAGTTTTCTAATTCCGAGTCTTAAAAAGTAAAAGATTTTTTAATATTAAACAAATAAATTAATGTTCAATTGCTTTGAAAAAATATACAAAATTCATTCAGGATTATATCAGAACACATTAATAACTTAATTTTCTGTACTTAGCTTTTCCATAAAACGAATTAATAAAGTACCTAAACAGGCAACCTTTGACCTGCTATAATTAGTAAATGCGATGCCATAGTGTACCTCGGAAATAGATTTTTATATCTATTGGTTATTTAAGTAATCAGAGCTAAAATATTAAGTTCGTAATCATAAAAATGCCTTCAAAATTTTAAAAAAACTCTACGTCTATTAAATTGCATTTCCGTGGTATATATCGGTATTTAGGAACCAACTAAAATATTTGGCACCTAATGCCGCGGTATTTTAAATACTTATTTTCTCCTCAATTTGTAAAGAAAATATTAAAATGTTAGCTGTTTTCAATAAAAAAATATAACCCTTCTAATATTTCTACCTAAACAAAAACTCATACAGTATAAAATTATCATTTAAAACACTATTTAGCAAATCGTATTAATCACGTGCATAAGGTCCGAAATGTATGAAGCGCGCGTTCGAGTCAGCTGCTAGCGTCAATCTTACTGTTTATTTTAAAACGTTAAAGCACCAAAGCCCTCTTTTGCTCATATAAACATGAACAGATAAATTATTAATTGAATCATGTATCTTGCAAACAAAAAGAACTTGTAAATTGCTTGAAAACGCCGTTATTCTAAATACATCGGAATAAGGTGCCATTTTTAGAACCCCTCGGAATTGGGTGCCTTTACCTTAATAGGCGCCGCGCCGTGCGAATGAATTTACATACAAATGCCCACTATAACTGGAGATGCGGCGAAACACGGAACTAAATGTAGATGTATTGAGTTTGACATATTTGTTTACAAGCAGCGCCGCCATGAAGTGTCAAAATATAAAGGACACCTTGTATACATTTCAAGCACGTGTAAATGAACGATATTGATGAATGAATGACTGTTTTGAATGAGTTATGATTAAATATGCGCATGTGTAGCTCGTGGTTAATTAGCAACCGCGCGGATCATATATTATGATTTGCAAGGTTAAGCTGCGCTTGCCGCGGTCAGTCCGTGGATGGGTGACCATTCGTCACACATTGAGACCCCTCCGTGCCTCGGAGAACCCGTTAAACCGTCAGTCCCGGATGTCATACGAATACCTATGACAGTCGTTACGGGTAGTCAGAAGCCCGAAAGTCTGACAACCGGTCTAACGTAGTAACTAAGTGGAGGTCTGATGGCAGTCGGTCCGTGTAAAATATTGGTATTAAGCCACATCTGGTTAGACTAGAAGCTGACTGAAAAGGCTAAGAGGATGGTGATGCGTAGCGGCGTCGTAAAGGAAGGCTAATAGCAGCATCAGCAGCGTACTCGTAGGAGACAGCTACTTAAAGAAGGATCCAATTTCGATCCTCCAATTCAGATCGCAAGGACGAAGACTGGGGTCATGTATTGTCCCCTCAGCTTTGGACTAAGTAGAAGAATGATGAGGTATGAGTAAGTTTAACATTCAATGGTACACACCTACCTGGCACCAAGTGGGCGATATCTTACTGTCTATCAGTCTCATGTCGGTCATGCTCATCGGGTACATCTGACCGGAGAACACGCGGTATCTGGAATAAATAATACTTCAGTTAGTTTACTCTATAACTCTATTATTCCCTGTTTGAGGACGGGTTAGAGTATGATTGTATGAAACTTCCTCATCGCACGCTGTGTATAGACACGTGTTGTAAGATTATACAAAACACAGCACGCTTTATGGTAATATATATGTATATGTTACGGGTAAAGGCCGAATGGCGGTTACACCTAGTTTACCCGGGTACAACTAGGTGCAACCAGTAGCAGTTGGGTAGAACTAGGTGTAGCTTAAGTCCTGTTTTGGCAAATACCTGCACACAGTGGCAAGACGGGAGGCGACTCCCATGTGTCACCAATGTGGGTACAGCCAGGACACGGCCCTGCACACTCTCGAGCAGTGCCCTGCCTGGGAGGCGCAGCGCCGTGTTTTGGCGGCAGAAATTGGGGAAGACCTGTCGCTGCCGGCCGTTGTTCGGGCTATGGTCGGCAGTGAAAGGGTATGGGAGGCGGTTGCGTCTTTCTGCGAGGACGTAATCTCGCAGAAGGAAGCGGCGGAGCGGGTCAGGGAGGCAGACTCTCTCGCTGACCCGATTCGTCGCAGGAGGGCAGGACGGCGCAGGCGGCGAAATGCCAACTTAATGCCGCCATAAGAGGGGCCAGCGGACGATAGATCGGGGAATCTATCGTCCACGCTGCATGGTCCCTAGAGTTGTGGTGATGTCCCAGTGCACCCGGACATCGCTGAAGGAGGAGGGTGCCCGGAGGCGGGCAAAGAAGAGGGAGCCCAGAAGTGGGCCACGCTGGATGGGTCGCGAATGTCATGCGTAGCAGTTCTCGCGGCCCACCCATCAAGGCGAAAGTAGGTGCACAGGCGGAATTTTTAGTGGGTGCAAGCCCCACATAACCACATCATCTCCCCGGAAGACGTGGTATGCGACAGGCATTTTCTTCGCCCAAAAACAAAAAAAAAAACAAAAAAAAAAAATGGTGTAGCTTAAGTCGACGGAGCTCCTCTTTCTGTCTGCAGGGTTTAAAGTAACCTAACACCCTCCGTCCCCGTCATCCCCTTCGAACCTAACCTATCCGTGTCGGGGTTCCGCTTAACCAGCGGTGTGCGGGTACACCATGGTACACCTAGTTCTATCCGCTATGATGACGGGTAAACCTAGTTCTAACCGAAGATAAGTAGGATACATCTAAGTTTAACCGCATGTGGCCGGCTGCACCTAGTTGTATCCGGGTAAACCTTGGTGTAACCGCCATTCGGGCTTTACCCGTAACATATATACGGTTCGCCTGACTTGCTATTGCTACCACATCAAAGTCTGGCGGCAAGCAGTTTACTGTGTTCCGTCGTGTGTATGTGCGAGCCAGAGGGGTACAGGTGAATCCCTCCATACCTCTGTTATTTGGATTCGTGTGTTCCATCTTTGCCCCTGTTTACACTTACCATCAGTTGCGACTAGGTTCAAATGCGGCCAAGAGGAATAGTAATTTAAAAAAAAACTGTACTGACAGAAAAAGACAAACAATGTCTCGTTTCTTTATATACGCGACGATGTCGTCATAGGAACTTAGGAGAGGCCTATATCCAGCTGTGGACTGTGATAGGTTGAGTTGATTGATTGAGTGATGTCGTGACAGGGATACGTTAGGACATTAAATCACGAACCGTGCCGCAGCGCCGTAGTACGAAGAAATATAAACCGAACCGCTCCGACTTCGGTAGTCGTACGTTAAGTTACTAGCTTGAGGTATTTTTTTATCAGTTTGACAAAATTTTGAAAGCCGAGGCTAATACAGCATGTAAGGGTAAACACCGTAATCACTCAAACCATGGGTAGTTGAAGTGAACACAAAAACATAGGACCGAGTAAAAAAAAAATAGTATACACGCGCGAGAAATGAGCGGCGCGGCGGCGCTACGACACGGCTTACACACACTCGCTAACGAGACAGCTGACTGACTGGGGTAGCAAACTGTGCCGGGCCGTGCGTCGGGCCACGCGGCGAGTTCCCCGCGCCCCCTCCCGTAGCTTGTTGCCCCCGCGCATAGGGTGAAATGCTTTTGAGGAAAAATGAAAATTTTACAAAAAAAGAAAAAAAAAAGTTATTTTTCATTGATTTTACGTTCTTTAAATGAAACCAAACCACTGGTTTCAAGGATAACGGTGTTTACCCTTACAGCCTGTATAAACAACACGCAGATAAATTATCCGAAAAACCTTCTCCGAAGATCAAGCTATTTGTCGTGAAAACTGAAACAAAATCCGTTCAGTAGTTCCGGAGAAAATCACGTACAGATAGTCAGACAGTCAGATGCAGCGCGCAGCGGGGACTTTGTTTTATATTATGTAGTGATTAATGCCGGGTTCCTATGAACAAAAAAGAATCATTTTGTTTACCAATAGTAGCATTTATTATTGCCAAATTGGGCATATAAATGGACTCGTAAGCTAATTTTACCTGAGATAGCTACTAACATATGGGACGGTCTACTATGTAAAGCTAAAGTTCACCAACCAAAGCAGATCACCAACACCACAGTTTAATCGTAATTAAAAACTCACACTCAATTTTCAATCGGCAACGCTCGCGGTCTACGCCGCATAGTTGTACCAAAGCTACGCTAACTATAGTAGTACGCATACGGCAACCTATTTGATTGGATGTCGACTTTTTGGTTAGTATCATCTGCACTAACAGTACCACTATACAGGATGAAATTGTAAACACTCGACAAACCGAAGCGGGAGATTGTACTCATCACTATGAACAATTTTTACTATGGGACCTAAGCGGAAATCGCGAAAAAAAACCTTCTGTTCCCTACATTTTGACGAGATGCTACAACTCATTGGATGATGGAACATAACTTAGAAATTAACTTTAATAAAACAATAAAAAATAAACTTTAAAAAAAAGTAAAAACCGACTTCAAAGAGATACTAAAAGGAGTAAAATAATTACCATAATATAAAATTAACAGTTTCAGAAGTCGGTGGCTTCTATTTGCTTCAGTGTAGAGTTGCACCGACTTCTGAAACTGTTAATTTTATATTATGGTAATTATTTTACTCCTTTTAGTATCTCTTTGAAGTCGGTTTTTACTTTTTTTTAAAGTTTATTTTTTATTTAATACGTTTTAGTGTCATAATTTTAACCCCCTCCTTCATAACAATTCTTTTTGGCATTGACGTAGTCGGGCATAAAAAGTCCTTTCAAATGATACCTTACACGATATAATGAAAACATTCCAAAGGGAGGGAGGGGGGGGGGACACGCACCCCCTCCTCTTTTCAAGTAGTCAGTTCCCAACAACAAATATAAACAAAGCAATACTAGTAATTTGAGAATTTTGCTTTGGTCCGATGAGGAGTTCCGTTCCATATCTCTGAAGTTCATGGTCTAATCATAACAAAATTTAAATGGGACCAATCGGGAAGTATACCCTTTCGAACAAAAAAAGATTTTTTCAAATCGGTTCATAAATGACGGAGATATGAGGTAACACACATAAAAAATAAAAAAAATAAAAATACAACCGAATTGAGAACCTCCTCCTTTTTGAAGTCGGTTAAAAATAATGACATTTCACCCACGACAAAAAAAACCTATACATCTAAACTTCAGTTTTAAAAATTACAAACTAGAAATTGTAAACAAATTCACCCTATTAGGACTAGACATAGACACACACATAAATTGGAAGTCGCATATCCAAAAATTAAAAGCAAAATTATCAAAATTTTCATACGCCCTTAGGGAAATCAAAAAAACTACAGACATAAATACTGCGTTGGTAACATATTACGCATATGCCTATGCATGGCTTAAATACGGTATCATATTATGGGGTAATAGTACAGACTCACCAACACTATTCACCCTACAAAAAAAACTTATTAGAATTCTAGTCAATATTGAACAAACGGATAGCTGTAAGCCCCACTTCCAGGAACAAAAAATTTTAACCCTACCGTGCCTCTACATCTTTGAAATCTGTAAATTTGTACGTAAATACCCGGAATTTTACACAAAAAGAGAAGACATACAAACTAAAATTACTTTAAGACATAAAAATAGATTAAACCTAACTACATCCCGATTAAAAATGCACTCCTCAAGTACCTATGTCATGTCGATAAAAATATATAACAAGTTACCGGAAAAAATAAAAAATATAAATAAATACAACACCTTTATTAATAAATTAAAATTATTTCTATTAAACAAAATCTATTATAATGTGAATGAATACTTGAATGAAAGAATATAATTACAATTAATACATCCTTAAATATAGACATGTGTATATTTATGAAGAAGATTATTTAATGAAACATAACATGACTTTTAAATACACAATGAGTAAATTATAAAATGCTACCCACCGAATCTATAATTTTAATTAATAATTTGTAACCCTAAAATATGATCTCTCATTAAATAAGTTGTAATAATATTACTAAGCAAATATAACTTGTAAAAGTATTAATAGTATTTTAAGAAAATAGCTACCTGCTTACCAAATATTAGAATTATTTATGTTATTGTTATTTTTATTTAATGCGATTTCATGAATAATTTATTTTAATGTTTAGCTTTTTAACTTTAAGTAATAGCTATGTATCTAATTCAAATTTTGCTGTGCCCTGACAGGGTCTACAACGGCTCTTAGCTCTAAGCCTTTTGTTAACATCTTTTTACCTTGTGGAATGCAAATAAATGAATATGAATATGAGATATGCGAACATAAAGGTAACCTCTGTTTTTTTTTCGCGATTTCACGTTTGTTCCCATAGTAAAAGTTGTTCATAGTGATGAGTACAATCTCCCATTTCGGTTTGTCGAGTTGTTGTTTACAATTTTACCCTGTATAGTGGTACTGTTAGTGCAGATGATACCAACCAAAAAGTCGACATCCAATCAAATAGGTTGCCGTATGCGTACTACTATAGTTAGCGTAGCATTGGTACAACTATGCGGCGTAGACCGCGAGCGTTGCCGATTGAAAACTGAGTGTGAGTTTTTAATCTCTCTTTCTCTTACTCTCAAGATATCTTTATCTTACTATACAGTGATTTTCTTTGTAATGTGTTTTGATGGCAATTAACCATGTCAGTTATTTTATATAGTTTAGCGTCCTTTTACCTTTTGTAAATGTGAGAGCTTTGTAGACTTGCTAGATGCCTGGATACCTAGTTAGTTTGTGACCATATTTTTCATTTTGTTTTTTTGTGTGGTTCCTGCTCTTAAGTCTACTTTGCTCTCTCATAACTATTCTAAATCATAACTGTACCCACTCAAATTGTTAAAGATTTGGATTTTAAAAGAGTAACCATGGAGTTTCTTGCCGGCTCTTCTCCATAGGAAACGACTAAGTGGAACCGTGCACCTAAATTCGACTTTTCATAAGCGCCTGTAATGGTTTATGTGAAATAAAAACTTTTGTTGTTTTTTTTTTTTAATTACGATTAAACTGTGGTGTTGGTGATCTGCTGGCTGTCTGCTGAAGCTCTAAATGAGGGCAAGGCTCTAAAGATGGGGCTAGTTATGGTATTTTCAGTTCTCCACCTCCTTTACTAGACTACTTTACTCTACCAATGTGAACTGGGTCTTAGTCCGTCTGGTATAATCTATACATCTATACATATAATAAAATCGTGTTTCAGGAGTAACTGAGAATATTTCGTCTAGAACTTATAAATCGCACGGTAACGAAACCATAGCGCGATCTAATTCGACGCCAACGCCATCTAGGGAAGTAAAGATTAAACATATGTTTGCATGTTTCTGCAAGCATCACGTAAAAAGAGCTGACCCAATGCTGTTGACTTTTATAAACAAATATTGTGCTTATCTCAAAGTAAATTATTTTTTTTGTTTCATCGCAATCGGTTCACGCAATCAAAAGATATGCAAATAATCAATATCTTCTAGACATATCATAATGAAACAGTAAAAAAACTGTGTCTGTACATTAAATATATTAAAAAAAAAATTGAGGGGGGTTTAGAAACAGTAATAGAGCACGAATCCAAAAAAAAAAATCTGTCTGTTTGTCTGTGTGTCTGTTTGTCTGTTTGTTTGTACACGCTAATCTTCGGAACTACTGGACGGAATTGAATGATTTTTTTTTGTTGCATAGTTCTTAAGTCTGGGCAACATATAGGCTATAATTTATCTTGGAAACTTGAACACCTGATGCAGAACCGCAACAGACCAGCAAAACTATAAGAGATACAAAAATGGTACCGTAGCAAAAATTGTTCCACGTGATGAGCATTTTCTGTTGAAAGAATAAATTTGAAGATTTGGAACACCTGATGTGGAACTCCACGAGCCCAGCTACACTATAACTTAAATAGGAATGACGTCTTAGCAAGAGTTGTTCAGCCTGATGAGCACTCTCTGTTGACGTATAAAAATTGAAGATCTGGAACACCTGTTGTGGAATTCCAAGCGCCCAGCTACACTATATATAACTTATATAGGAATGACGTTTTAGCAAAAGTTGTTCAATCTGATGAGCACTCTCTGTTGATTTATAAAAATCGAAGATCTGGAACACCTGTTGTGCAACTCCAAGAGCCCAGCTACACCATAACACATATAGGAATGACGTTTTAGCAAAAGTTGTTCGGTCTGATGGGCATTTCCTATTGACTTATAAAAATCGAATATCAGAAACATCTGATGTGGAAATAAAAGCTATCACTAATTTCACTGTATAATTATAAAATAACATAAGCTGGGAGTACCTCCACGCGGTGAAGGTGGTAACAGTTTAGGACTGATTTTCGATGACGATGATATAATTCATTGAAAATTTGACTCTACTGGCCAAAACTCCCATTTATTTATTTATTTTATCGAATAAAAATGTCTTCGGGCTTATTTCATTTGAGTGTTTAATTCCCTTTTCCATTTATCTTTGTGACACGGTAGCCTACCCGGTAACGCAGGGGAGCAGTCACTTAGATTTTAATTGATCAGGTATCTTCACAATAAAACTATAACCATGCCTAGAAAGAGGTCAAATCTTTCCCAATGTTCCAAAGGAGCTAAAAGATTGGGGATCATAAGCTCCCAAGAATGTACCGAAGAGCGTCCGGAGAGACTTGATGCTGTTCGAGAACATCAGGCTGCAACTCGCTCCGTGGAAACCTCTTCGGATCGCGAAGCACGCCTGCGTTCTCAGCGTATTTACGCATCTACATCCAGGTCTCTAGAGACCAGTGAAGAATATGATGCGCGACTGACCGCTGATCGTGAACGTCACGCATTGTCTCGCGAGTGGGAGATGTTCACGGATGGAGAATTACGTTTGAGTTCTCAGCGTATATACACATCGATTTCGAGGTCTCTAGAGACAAGTGTGGAACGTGATGCGCGACTGACCGCTGATCGTGCAAGTCATGCATTGTCAAGCGAATCGGAGACGTTCACGGATAGAGAAATACGCTTGAGTTCCAAGCGTACTACGCATCGACTTCTAGGTCTCTAGAGACAAGTGGGGAACGTGATGCGCGACTGACCGCTGGTTGTGCAAGTCATGCATTGTCTTGCGAGTCGGAGACGTTCACGGATAGAGAAATACGCTTGAGTTCCAAGCGTATCTACGCTTCGACTTCTAGGTCTCTAGAGACAAGTGGGGAACGTGATGCGCGACTGACCGCTGATCGTGAACGTCACGCATTGTCTCGCGAGTCGGAGACGTTCACGGATAGAGAGTTGCGCTTGAGTTCCAAGCATAATTATCTACGCATCGACTTCTAGGTCTCTAGAGACAAGTGGGGAACATGATGCGCGACTGACCGCTGATCGTGAACTTCACGCATTGTCTCGCGAGTCGGAGACGTTCACGGATAGAGAAATACGCTTGAGTTCCAAGCGTATCTACGCATCGACTTCTAGGTTTCTAGAGACAAGTGGGGAACGTGACGCGCGACTGACCGCTGATCGTGAACGTCACGCATTGTCTCGCGAGTCGGAGATGTTCACGGATAGAGAATTACGCTTGAGTTCCAAGCGTATCTACGCATCGACTTCTAGGTCTCTAGAGACAAGTGGGGAACGTGATGCGCGACTGACCGCTGATCGTGAACGTCACGTATTGTCTCGCGATTCGGAGATGTTCACGGATAAAGAATTGCACTTGAGTTCTCAGCGTATCTACGCATCTGCTCCTAGGTCTCTAGAGACATCAGACGTTTCAGATCTTCGATTTTGATGATCCCGTTGTCGTTGGCATAAGCAACAGGATCCGCGTACGAAGTCGCGGGCAGAAGCTAGTCTTAGAATAAGTACTAAAGTACTTATTCTAAGGGTATACCTAATACTTGTACTTCTATATTATTTATGTCAAGTAAAGCAAATAGTGTTGTTATGCAGACATCAGCTGTTGTTTTTATCTATAACGTGGCCTGTCAATGTGTGTCAACTTTGTTGGGATTAGATAATAACATGATATAGTATCGTCTACTGTGAGTCGTGTCGTACGTCCAGCGAATCCCCAGCGATCAGCCCAGTAGGTCTATCAGCCCCGGTAACAATCCTGCTGACTGGTTATCTTTTCTTCTTTTTATTTCTTCTTTATTTTATCTCTTCTATCTTTTTAACCCCTGACGCAAAAAGAGGGGTGTTATAAGTTTAACGTGTGTATCTGTGTGTCTGTCTGTGGTATTGTAGCTCCTAAACGGATGAACCGATTTTGATTTAGTTTGTTTTTGTTTGTAAGGTGATTTGATTGAGAGTGTTCTGAGCTATGATTCAAGAAAATCTGTTCAGTCGTTTGAAGATCATCTGCTCTTTTCTAGTTGTTGAAGGGATGTGAGCAACTTCTACTGGTCTGATCGATTCGAAATTTTGTATCCTGTGACTTTCAATAATATTACAATAACATTGACCTGATGCTGCAGCATCATTTAGAATCAGCAGGATACCCAACTTCTCACCAATTTACAGCAGAGGTATCGTGTACCTATTGGCCCTTTAAGTTTTTGATAATTTGTAATAACAACAAGAAGGATTTTGAAGGTAGCTCAGGGCTGATCGGCCCTCCGCAAAGACAAGTTGTAGACTCATCGTGTTTGAGCTCGTATGACTCGTTATGAGGGGATGGCGACCAAGGAGGGAGCGGAGCGGGAGAGAGAGGCAACTGCCACTCTTCCTTTCTGCACCAAAAAGGAAGGTCGTCGGCCACCCTGGCGTGTGGCCTGCGGACGGCGGTTTAGGGAACCCGTCGTCCAACCAATAACAGGCACGCGCGCGCCTTTCAGAAGGATGTGGGGTGAGGCCCCACAGAATGAGAGTTCGCCAGGGGCTGGCGGACCGAGACCTGCTAGTGTTGCGGTGCATGCGTCTGCCAATCAAGGCCTCGTCCTGCGAAGGTCAGGAGAAGGAACACCGTGGGTTGTTAGCCGGTAAGAGTCCGGCATAACCGTTCGCCTTCCCCGGGCGAAGGGCATCCATAAGGATTTGTACTTGTCGACCGCTTGGACGCGAATTCGCGTTCGTATTTCGCGTGCATATTTCTATGTAATCCTTGAGTTCAAAAGTGGATATATCCTTTGATGTGAAGATGATGAATAGACTGGGGTATGTAGAAATTGTTAATTAACAAGTCATACGAATATATTCTAGTACCAGAAGTAGGTAAGTACATACACTTAGGTTATCGACCAGCACTCGTATTTAAGTGTCCGTCTAGGGACAGATAACCAGCTCCTGTACACATAATAATACATTAAGTACTGATAATAATTGTGTCGAGTAAAGTCTAACATTTAACCAAGGAATAATTAATTTAATAGTTGTGTGCGATCCTTGAGAGCTTTTAGGGTTATGTACCCAAAGGGTAAAACGGGACCCTATTACTAAGACTCCGCTGTCCGTCCATCTGTCCGTCTGACACTAGGCTGTATCTCATGAACCGTGATAGTCAGACAGTTGAAATTTTCACAGATGATGTATTTCTGTTGCCGCTATAACAACAAATACTACAAAACATAATAAAATAAATATTTAAGGAGGCTCCCATACAACAAACGTGTTTTTTTTGCCGTTTTATCAGTGACGTATATTTATAAGTGACGTTAGTTAATCTGAAGTAACTCCAAAAGTACATATTTAAAATTAACATAAGTCTGACTATCGGAATACAAAACACCTCTACTATTTCATTCCGTGTGGTACGGGCTAGAATATGAAACTTCCTCACCACACGCTGGGAATAGACGCGTGTTGTAAGATTATACAAAGCCCAGCACGCTTTGTGGTAGGATCTATACGGTCCGCCTGGCTAGCTGCCACCTGAACATTAAAGTCTGGCGCCAAACAGTTTACTGTGTTCCGTCGTGTGTATGTGAGAGCCAGAGGGGTATAAGGTAATCTCTCGAAATGCCGGCGCTCACGCTAATCCAACGGGAGTCCATAAAGGCGTTCGCAGTGCTCGTTTGGACGGTGTTCGTAATGTGGAGTCGAGAACAATCGCTTGATCTTATACGTTGAAGATGATCTTCCTGCTAATGAAGATCTTCTCTACATTTCCGTTGTCCACCATCGACGCTCCAACGGTTTTAGCGGTGCTTCTATTACTAATTACATAATTTAGATAAAAGCAGCACCAGCAATCGCGACCTTTGTATTCGGCATGTTCGTTTAAAACTGAGTGGATCAACTCAAACACCTATACGATTAGCGTTGCCGTGCGTGCTGTAATACACACAATTCACGTTACATGACACGATACATGACATTACACGTGTCTAGATCCGGTTTTAGCTGCCTAATAGGCTCTGTGAAGTTTCGTTAGTTAATTTAAAAGTTTTCTTTACCTTAAATATAGTGGTATCATGATGAACATGCTGGGTACTCCTATGAGCAGTGCTAGCAGCCGGCACAGCCTCAGTGGAGCTGTGTAGCAGGTGCGGGGTGCTAGGTAGCAGTTCTTGGTACCATGGGTACCGCGCGGCGGCCGGAGACCCGCTGTGAAAAAAATATAGATTATTCGAGGGGAACAGAGATAATAGCCCACATAATCAAAAAAGAGAACAAATCATCGGTCCGTTTTCGTCTACGAAAACTATCTTTTGATAGTTAGGTTTTGTTTTTATTGTCAAACAATTTGACAATTTTTGTAATCGAAAACTGTATAAATGAACGATTCGGTTTCGGTTCGACTGCGGATGATCAACATTTCTGTTAGAAAAATTGCCGAACGAGACTCACAAACGCAGTTCTCTCAGTAATACGTTGCAAGAATACTGTGAGAAGTGCGTTTCATAGTGAAAATTGTAATGGAGATTATTCTTATCAGAATGCTTTTTTATAAAATTGAAATTCACCACATAAACAGTGTCATACGAATACCTATACCTACAGTCGCTCCGTGTAAAATATTGATATTCCGCCGCATCTGGTTAGACTGGATGTTGACCAATATAGTCAGGAAAAGGCTATTAAAAATTAAAAGGCTATTTTGAGACATTGGATTTAAACACAAATTAGTTATTACACTCATACTTACATTCTAAAGGCACTAATTCTTGAGGATCCATGATTGAGTCGTTCACATCTCTTCTCTCGCCGTGATATCACTCGGCGTCTGCGAGCAATCATTATAAATTATAA
Organism: Amphipyra tragopoginis; assembly: GCA_905220435.1. Lineage (NCBI taxonomy): Eukaryota > Metazoa > Arthropoda > Insecta > Lepidoptera > Noctuidae > Amphipyra > Amphipyra tragopoginis. Next base: position 18,387,104 of record HG992015.1, read on the forward strand.
TTAGTACTAAACAAAACACTTGTCGGAAATCTTAGTGGTAGTTAATTATGTCAGAATGTACATGTTACGGTTAAAAGCCGAATGGCGGTTACACCTAGGTTTAGCCGGGTACAACTAGGTGCAACCAGTAGCAGTTGGTTAGAACTAGGTGGAGCTTAAGTCGACGGAGCCCCGCTGGGCGGGGCTCCTATTTCTGTCTGCAGGGTTTAAAGTAACCTAACACGAAGGGGATGACGGGAGCTTCGTTCGCTCGCTTCGCTCGCTCACTCTAGCCCCCGTCATCCCCTTCGAACCTAACCTATCCGTGTCGGGGTTGCCGGCTGCACCTAGTTGTACCCGGCTAAAACTAGGTGTAGCCGCACTTCGGCTATTAGCCGTAACATACGTAATACTTGAATTGAAGTGCGTGAATAATTTTGCCTTCCGATAAATGAGAAAAAAAAATGCAAAGTTCTGTTATCAGTAGTTCTTGTAAACTACTGATATTTATCGACAGCTGTTTGAATGGTATGTACCCGTGCTCTTTCATGTTCATCTTGCGCTTTCAACGTTCAATTCCTCTTGCGTCAAGCGCATGCAATATTGATTGCCATAAGACGCATGCAGCTTATCGTCTACACCGGTGCGCCTCGGTTAGTCGTCAGTCGATATACAATAGACGGATTAGCGTGCGCTAGGGGCATGCGCTTTTGTCGAACTAGTATTAAGGCATGCGCTATGGCGCTTCACGCATGCTTCAGACGAAGACGCAAGATGAACATGAAAGCGCACTGTAGGCCTAGCACGAATATTTTGACGTATAGTAACGTAAACGTAACGTTAATGTGACTGAATTTTAAATCGAAAATACAACTATTCTATAGCATTTTAGTTTAAATTTATGCGACAGCCACAATTTGTATCATACATAGATATGAATAAAGTTTTCAATTCGATTAAATATGTGCGAAACGAGTATTTCCAATTCAAAATTCACTCGCGTAACGTTACGTTTACGTTACAATACGTCACAACATTCGTGCTAGGCCTACTGGTGTAGACATAGCTGAACGCGCTTGACTCAGTTCGATTCCCGCAGGGTATAATATTTTTTTCAATCCAATTCACTTTATTTAAGTATTTCAGACAAATTATAATAATAATTATAAGTCATCCATACATTAACTTTAAAATAATAATATAAAACAATAATGGAAACACTGAATCAGGGGGCCTACTCCCTAAGTCCGTCAACGAAGTTAATCGCCCGTCTTAAAGTAGCCCGAAACATAGGAGTGAACAAAACATGTGTCAAGTTCAACTTTTCGGATGGGCAAAAACACATCGGTAGTAGGGACAACTGTCAAATCATGTTGTCATTCATTCTTAGTTCGGGCCGCGAAATAATCGTATGTCCGTAGGTGATAGGGAGTAGGAAACGCTCGTGACTAAGGCCGAAACCACGGACTTCGTGCTTAGCAGTTTTGTCCAGTGCTCCATGAAGGAACAGTCAGTATCCATTCCCTCCGCTTGATTACCATTAAATTATTGAATGCTTAGATTACCATTCATCATTTCATGAAATCCTACAAGACTGTTTTAACCTACTATTCCCAATACCGTAGATAAGTGTGTGATATAATAATAAGCCTACTTATCAATATTTTTTTGTCCCCCAATCAATTACAATACACGCCAGAATAAATATCCCAACAAACAATAAACGCAAATTACTAAATTATGTTGATCGAACAATGTGTTCAACAAATATAGACAAGGAGGTTTTTAATTTAATCCGCATTGTTTTGTATCAATATTGAGGTTCACAATCTAATCATTTTCAATCGTTTTGTGTCAATGGAAAATAAATATTCTGAAAAAGAGATTAAAAAAAGTTTTTGTATTATAACTTTCGTGAGACACGTTCATATTTATGATTATTATAAATAAGGGCTCCGTTTGGGTCCGAAACTAGTCGGGCAATCCCGAAAAATGCACGTACAATAAGGGCGACGTAACTTGGCGAGTCTGAAGTTAGCTGATTAGCTGCGCAGTAGACAATTTTGTTTCTAAAAGATAATGAATCTTTTAGAAACGAAATTGTCTACTTCCGAATATACTGCGAAATTGTCTAGATACGTCTCGGCCGAATTGTAAGTAAACCGTAAATAATCATAAATAAAAAAGTTTTTGATGTCGGTGCCATAGGAAATGGTCCAAAAAAAAACCCAGAATCGATTGCGACAAACTGGGTACCAATAGGTTCATTGTAACGCACAATTTACCCCACCGAAAGAGTAACACCGAAATCAATGGGATAAATGAGCGATAGGCTGACAAAGTAACTGCTGTGAAACGGCAAATACTCGCTGCCTAAATAAACTGACTTATATTAACTGTTCTATTGTCATTTTACTTGTCTTATCAATCAGTTAGCAAGCTCGGGTGACCGCAATTATTAATAGGTTTTGCATTGTCAGTTATAAGTGTGTGAGCAAAAGAGGGAGAAGGAAAATAAAAATGCAAAAAAGCAGGGTAGATTGCCCGACCTACCTACATATTCGTAATACGGCTGGGTCTTTTTTCTCGCTCACAACAATATTGAGTCGGCGAAAGACTAAATTTTTTTTTATTGTGCTTACATTTTCTATTAATATTAATGGGAGATCCAATGGTTGATAGTAATGAATACTACTTTAGATTTTAATTATTTGTTGCTTGTTGGACTTCAGTTAATTCTATTATAATTAATTAATATTTGAGAGTTGGTGTATACTTACTGTTATTTAAAGATTATTTATTTTATATAGATATTGTAGTTTCGGTGTTGTCATGTTTATAGATGGGTCGTTTATTCTGAAAAGAAGTGTACGGTTTAAGACCGACCTTCGAACGATTACATAACACATGTCAGATAAATTATTTGTTTTAATTGTTAGTTCATGTGTGTGTGACATAATCTCATAAATTACTGCGTCAAAAGCAAGCATGTTTGAGTAAAGAATAACATTTGATTTCTTGTGAATGTTTAAACAGTTTTATGGTATTATAAGAGCCATTTTTCGCATTCTTCAGTTGTATTATAAATGGAAATAATTAGACACGGTATAAATGAATAAACTTAATTATTATTCATGATATTAAAGACATAACTTAAGCCGACAAAAACGTTTTATTTATAACTCTTAAAATAAAAATTTAAAAATTCCCCCAACTGTTTCGACGAAATTCCGACACAAGATCTTGTTCATACATTAATTCGCCAAAAACGGTACTAATTAGTTACATCGTCTACCAACATTTCATATCGATTGAACGAATGAATGTAGCTTAGAATCCCTCACCGATTTATTCTCAATACTTTTTCCTGCTCCATCATCAGACCCTGATCACCATCTATCTACCATATAATATGACTTATTCATTGATGCCATTCCAATGAGCCCAAACACGATACTTCTGCTGTAAGTTGGTGAGGAGTTGCGTATCCTGTTGATTCCAGATGATGCTAGTTTCCTTGATGATTCCCTTCAAAACTATAAACGAGCTGATGATCTTCAAACGGCTGAACAGATTGACTGAATCATAGCTAAGGACACTCTCGATCAAGCCACCTTTGAAACGAAAAAAACTCAATCAAAATTGGTTCATCCGTTTAGGAGCTGCGATGCCACAGACAGACACACAGATACACTTATAACTCCCCTCTTTTTGCGACGGGGATCTTTCTTTCTTTCTTTTCGTGTCGATTGACTCATACTAAATTTTGTCCGACCCGTATTGAGCAACCTGTACAGCTCTATTATTGGCCTCTTTTAGATCTTGGATGGTGCAGGTGGTTGTGCACGACGGGCAACTAAGGAGGTGACGCATGGGGGTTTTCTCTCGTGTCAGCACGAGCTATACGAAAATAGCTCATGCTGTGATGAAAAGATTAGTCAGTCAGCAAGGTTGGTAGCGGGGCTGACTGCCCAGGACGCATGGGGGTTAAAAATATGAACTGGGTTACAAACATTGATTAAATTTTCTGTTGCTCAAATTTCTTCACTAATATTATAAAGAAAAAGTATGTTTCAATTTAGAAAATGATTTATGCGTTAGGAAGATTAACTATTCCATTAATTATTATAGGAGTAGCTCATGCCGTGGCGAAAAGATTGTCCTGTCAGTAAGGTTAGTAGCGGGGCTGACTGCCCAAGGTGCGCAAGGTACTTGAGTATCGTCACTCATGGAGGCTTTTTCAATGCACCCCCTACGACGTTAAAATTAGGTAAGTATGTTATGTTTCTACAAATAACCCAAAGCAAGGGCTGGTCGCAATCATAGGTTAAGGGTGCCTTTCTACCAGAGATGTGCTATGCACCTTTGCTATGGATGCGTTTGATATCCACCAATCATATTCATGGGTTCACATAGCAAAGCACTGGTGGAAACTGTTTCAACTAAGCTCCGTTTTTTATATGGAAGGATGGGTGCTGTGGATGCGTGCTATGGATGGTCGCGAGTAGTGTTGCTATGTTCCCCGTGCCTTCCCTATTGTCGATAGGTCGCATAGCTCGAGCTGCGCATCTATCTCGCACAGCTACCCTGCGACGCCGCAGCGGCGCATTTTCATAACACATCTTACTCGCTCCGCTATATAGCTTAGCATCAGTGGAAACGGTCACATAGTTTCGTAGCTTAGCTTTTACATGTTCGCAGCATAGCTGCATAGCACATCTCTGGTAGAAAGGCACCCTAAGGCAGTGCACGCTAGATTAAACTAGCTGTTCTCCCGCGGCTGCACCTGCGTAATATAACTGTGAATCATCGTCTCGACAAAGCAAATCCATTGTGTAAATAAGAGCATAATCGGTCAAGTTGTTCAGAAATTACACGAACTAACAGACGCATGAACGATTATAATTACATTCGGGGGCAATGAATTCGGATCACCAACGTGATAAGTAATATACCTTAATACCTCGGAAACTAAGAATGATAGCTTATTCAAATGAAAAGTATTTTAAAGATATTTAATACTACTCAAAATTAATAAAAACTTCTTAAATTGTCTACAGGGTGTTAACGAATTCGTGTAATTCCTTCAAACCACGTGATCTACTGGTGACACAGATTAACATTAACAAAATTTTTGAAAATCAACAAAAAAAAAAAAAAAAAAATATATCATAATTTTCTATTTCTGAGTCATTTTAGAGCCTTGAGTTATCTGACTGCAAAGAGCGATATCGTGTTAGTCGTGCCTGCCAGCCGTGTAGCCGTGCTTTCATAAATTTATGCGTGGCATCAAAATGTTCACACAAATAAAACATTTTTATTGCAAAAAAATAAATTCTTATTTTTTTACTGAATCCTTATTAGGTGGTTTAGATACGATCGGTGACAAAGCCGCATGAAAAAATAATAATTTTATTTTTTTATTTTTAATCAAGCTAATTCCCGTGCGGGGCCTGTCTACACTAGTAGTAGATCATGTGGTTTTAAGGAATTACACGAATTCGTTAACACCCTGTATACAGACTGTAAGGGTAAACACCGTTATCCTTGAAACCAGTGGTTTGGTTTCATTTATAGAACGTAAAATCAATGAAAAATAACAAACTTTTTTTTTTCATATTTTCCTTTTTCCCCAAATGCATTTCACCCTTACGCGGGGGCAACAAGCTACGGGAGGGGGCGCGGCGAACTCGCCGCGTGGCCCGACGCACGGCCCCGCACTGTTCGCTACCCCAGTCAGTCAGCTGTCTCGTTAGCGAGTGTTTTTTTTCGTTCGGTCCTATATTTTCATGTTTAAGTCAACTACATGGTTTGAGTGATAACGGTGTTTACCCTTACATGATGTATAATAATGTTATTTGAATAAGCTAGCATGCTTAGTTTCCGAGATCTTCTTCTTCCTGCCCTTATCCCATGTTACTTGGGGTCGGCGCAACACGTTTTCTTCTTCCATTTCGTCCTGTCACCCGTCATGATATCACTGACTCCCTTCTCTTTCTTATCATTCTTCACACAATCCATCCATCTTTTCTTTATCCTCCCTCTTCCTCTCCATCCATCTAAATTTAGATTCATAACTCTTTTGGTTACATGAGTTTCATCCCTCCTCTTCACATGCCCATACCAAGACAAACGGTTCCCTTTCAACTTTTCTGTCACTGGCGCTACTTTCAAACTTCCTCTAATATACTTACTCCTGACCTTATCCATTCTGGTCACTCCACACGTCCAGTTAGTTAGGTCCGTATCACAGAATATTCCTCAAGTCCAGTTTGAACTCTAATCACTTGATCATGGTTTATGTATAGAATCAGTACTTGAGCATCGGCCTTATTCCAGAACGGTAATTGGACTATACTCAGCTGAATTGAGACTCATATCGAGCCTCAAGCAGAGTTACGATCTGTCAAAAGTCAAACTGTTTGACGTAAATTGACAAGGTGCTCTGTGCTCAAGTGCGGTCTCGACCACGCTTGTGTGATTAAAGTTCAAATCACTGCTTGGGTTCGAAAGGTCAAACTCACCTGAACTATGATCGATGAAGCTATGCTTGAGGAACGTTTTAAAATTTAAACTCGTCTCGAAACTGGTTTTAAACAGAGATCAACGCTTGAGTTACCTTCTGTAATACGGACCTAAGACTAGTTAAGATGAAGCAGATGCTTAGCCCGGATTCATTGTTCCCGAGTGTATATGAATATTACTCTCTCTGGTAAGTGTCAAATCAGGCATATTCCTTCAACATGTCATCATTCAGCCGAAAGACGTCCACTGTTGGACATAGGCCTCCCCCAAGCATCGCCACATCGACCGGTCCTGTGCTTCTCGCATCCAGCGGATTCCCGCGACCTTCACCAGATCATCGGTACACCTTGTGGAAGGCCTACCCACGCTGCGCCTTCCGGTACGCGGTCACCACTCCAGAACCTTTTGGCTCCATCGGCCATCCGTTCTACGAGCAACATTGATGTAAGCGTCAGTTCACACCGAGACGCGACGCGACGATACTGGAAGAGGCCAGTGATTTCGCGCTGCGCCACGCGGTGTCGCGAGACGCATCTCAACGTCGCGAGTACGCATCGTAAAATCGTTGAAAGCACGACGCCTCGCTGCGCAGCGAGACGGAACGTGTCTACATTCGCCGCGTGCCCCTGCCCCGCCAAATCCAACCGCAGTCTACCATTTGCAAGCGCATGAACGGTGGCCTCAGGCTGCGCCTAGCGGTGTCGCGCTGCGTCGCGCGGCTTCGCGAGGCGCAGCGCCGCTCTTGCATGCCACGCTGCGTGCTGCGTACCGGCGATGCACCGCTGCGTCGCGATGCATCGCTCTACGCCGCGAAGCATCTCGAGGCGCAGCGCTGCATGGTACAACGTATTCTGAATTCTCACAATGAAATGTGTATCTTTTCGTGTAGTAAATAAAGTTATATTTTGAGTCGCTCTATTAAAATGTGCGCGCAGCGTCTCTTCGCGTCGCGTATCTTTGTGAACTGAAAGACTAAATTAACACCTAATCCTTAAAGTGAGTACACTAAATATTGTTTAACAATACAAATGTCGTGACCAGATTTTAGCACAACTTGATAAAGAAGATTAGCAGCTAATAATAACCAACCACTGTGTACAAACGTGAGCCATCGTGTAAGTCTCGTGATAGATAAACTAGAAAGTGATTGCTATTTACTTATCTATCTGTTACTTAATAGTGCTTTCTATCTGCTCGGCCAATCGCAGCTCACGGTTGAACGTAGGCCTCTGAGGGCCAATTTTGATAACCTAACTTTTTGATAACATTTATCTGAGGAATAACTTAGTTGTTATGTCAGAATTTCTATAAAAAAACTGTCAAAAGGTCAGAAATATTCCTTAGATAAAAGTAAGAATTTTGATGTACAGACGCCAGCACATAAAGCTGTCAAATTTCTTTATTAGATTTTCATCTTTATCGCAAAAGCATTAGATTCAAGGTTGATTGGGAAAAATGAACAGTTTCGGGTAGCTTGATGTGCCGTCTGTACATCTCAACTGAGGGATAAAATCGTAAATCCTTGTTGCAAAATAAAAAGGCAGAATTAGTAAAATAATGTAAAAATCTGATGGGATACTCCAAACATTGGTTAAACGCTATTTAAGAAAGTAAAGGTTGAATAACTTGATCCCTCAGTTCAGACGTCCGAAATAAGTGCATGAATCTCAGAATATACTGCATGTGCGAGTAAATTTTCCTTGTTAGTAATTTGTTAAGTATTTGCAAAAGCTTTTTACCAATTCCCAACTCACTAGAACGCTGCATCACAAAATTATGGCGGTTAACTAGATCCCTCAAATACACACACCTTGACTGAGGGATCTATATGTGGCCTTAGACGGGAAAAAATCTTTATAAGTCGTTTGTAACTTGAAATATAATGAATAGAATTTGACCCTTATTATCCACATACATCCTGCTGAACATGGGCCTCCCAACCAGGGGATCTGCTCCCTAAGCACGAAGTCCGTGGTTTCGGCCATAGTTACGAGCGTTTCCTACTCCCTATCACCTACGGACATGCGATTATTTCGGGGCCCGAACTAAGAATGAATGACAACACGATTTGACAGTTGTCCCTATTACCAATGTGTTTTTGCCCGTCCGAAAAGTTGAACTTGACACTTGTTTTGTTCACTCCTACGTTTGGGGCTACTTTCGGACGGACGACTAATTTCGTTGACGGGCTTAGGGAGTAGGCCCCCAGGTCAGAGGAGACAATGTCATAAACACCACGCTTGGTAGAGGGATTGGTGATCGTAGTATGTTGTTATTAGCAGACAGGAGAACCATCCCATGCCCACCTTCTTGAAGAAAACCCTAAGTCGCTTTTTACGATACCCACGAGTGGGAAGGGGTGACCCGGAGCCGGAATTAGGGGAGGGCAATGGGGGGGGGGGGGGGCTTTAGTCCCAGTGGTTTTACAAGAGAGGGGCCTCCACAAAAGGAGTTTTTGAATTTTTTGACAAAGAGAAAAATGTTCACATTCGTGACGTAACTAGGGTTCCGTACCCAAAGGGTAAAACGGGACTCTATTACTAAGACTCCGCTGTCTGTCTGTCACCAGGATGTATCTCATGAACCGTGATAGTTAGACAGTTGAATTTTTACAGGTGATATATTTCTGTTGCCGCTATAACAACAAGTACTAAAAAACAGAATAAAATAAATATTTAAGGGGGCTCCCGTGCAACAAACGTGATTTTTTTGCCGTTTATATAGATAATGGTACGGAACCCTTCGTGCGCGAGTCCGACTCGCACTTGGCCGTTTTTTTTTTAACCCGCCACTGCAACTGGGTTAAAAAAGGTATTTGAAAAAACTTGGCAATTTTTAGGGTCCCACGTGCAATTGTATAATCTATATATATAAAAGAAAGTCGTGTTAGTTACTTCACTTATAACTCAAGAACGGCTGAACCGATTTAGCTGAAAATTGGCAGGGAGGTAGTTTAGAGCCAGGAGAAGGACATAGGATACTTTTTATCCCGTTCGACATCATGTAGGTAGGTAGTAGGTAGGTAGTAGGTAGGTAGTAGGTAGGTAGTAGGTAGGTAGTAGGTAGGTAGTAGGTAGGTAGTAGGTAGGTAGTAGGTAGGTAGTAGGTAGGTAGTAGGTAGGTAGTAGGTAGGTAGTAGGTAGGTAGTAGGTAGGTAGTAGGTAGGTAGTAGGTAGGTAGTAGGTAGGTAGTAGGTAGGTAGTAGGTAGGTAGTAGGTAGGTAGTAGGTAGGTAGTAGGTAGGTAGTAGGTAGGTAGTAGGTAGGTAGTAGGTAGGTAGTAGGTAGGTAGTAGGTAGGTAGTAGGTAGGTAGTAGGTAGGTAGTAGGTAGGTAGTAGGTAGGTAGTAGGTAGGTAGTAGGTAGGTAGTAGGTAGGTAGTAGGTAGGTAGTAGGTAGGTAGTAGGTAGGTAGTAGGTAGGTAGTAGGTAGGTAGTAGGTAGGTAGTAGGTAGGTAGTAGGTAGGTAGTAGGTAGGTAGTAGGTAGGTAGTAGGTAGGTAGTAGGTAGGTAGTAGGTAGGTAGTAGGTAGGTAGTAGGTAGGTAGTAGGTAGGTAGTAGGTAGGTAGTAGGTAGGTAGTAGGTAGGTAGTAGGTAGGTAGTAGGTAGGTAGTAGGTAGGTAGTAGGTAGGTAGTAGGTAGGTAGTAGGTAGGTAGTAGGTAGGTAGTAGGTAGGTAGTAGGTAGGTAGTAGGTAGGTAGTAAGTAGGAAAAAGTGCATTGCAACGCATGCGGGTACAGCTAGTCTATATATATAAAAGAAAGTCGTGTTAGTTACTTCACTTATAACTCAAGAACGGCTGAACCGATTTAGCTGAAAATTGGCAGGGAGGTAGTTTAGAGCCAGGAGAAGGACATAGGATACTTTTTATCCCGTTCGACATCATGTAGGTAGGTAGTAGGTAGGTAGTAGGTAGGTAGTAGGTAGGTAGTAGGTAGGTAGTAGGTAGGTAGTAGGTAGGTAGTAGGTAGGTAGTAGGTAGGTAGTAGGTAGGTAGTAGGTAGGTAGTAGGTAGGTAGTAGGTAGGTAGTAGGTAGGTAGTAGGTAGGTAGGTAGTAGGTAGGTAGTAGGTAGGTAGTAGGTAGGTAGTAGGTAGGTAGTAGGTAGGTAGTAGGTAGGTAGTAGGTAGGTAGTAGGTAGGTAGTAGGTAGGTAGTAGGTAGGTAGTAGGTAGGTAGTAGGTAGGTAGTAGGTAGGTAGTAGGTAGGTAGTAGGTAGGTAGTAGGTAGGTAGTAGGTAGGTAGTAGGTAGGTAGTAGGTAGGTAGTAGGTAGGTAGTAGGTAGGTAGTAGGTAGGTAGTAGGTAGGTAGTAGGTAGGTAGTAGGTAGGTAGTAGGTAGGTAGTAGGTAGGTAGTAGGTAGGTAGTAGGTAGGTAGTAGGTAGGTAGTAGGTAGGTAGTAGGTAGGTAGTAGGTAGGTAGTAGGTAGGTAGTAGGTAGGTAGTAGGTAGGTAGTAGGTAGGTAGTAGGTAGGTAGTAGGTAGGTAGTAGGTAGGTAGTAGGTAGGTAGTAGGTAGGTAGTAGGTAGGTAGTAGGTAGGTAGTAGGTAGGTAGTAGGTAGGTAGTAGGTAGGTAGTAGGTAGGTAGTAGGTAGGTAGTAGGTAGGTAGTAGGTAGGTAGTAGGTAGGTAGTAGGTAGGTAGTAAGTAGGAAAAAGTGCATTGCAACGCATGCGGGTACAGCTAGTGACTAATAAACTAAAAGCTGTGATTTATTAAATACCAATTGTAAAAAAAAACATGTATTTTTAAAACTGAACCAACTAAATATAGCATGTATAGTTAATTTTTGGAAAAATCTTACGCGGGACCGGCGTCACCAATGATGTACGTCAAATTGACGTCACGAGTGGCGGGTTAAAAACATTTCAGCAGCCTCAACTTCTTCGTTGCCCCAGGTCTTCCAAACCTTTTAATCTGGCCCGGAAGTAGCTTATTTTTTGCCGGGAAGCACACGAAACAAGGCCTTATAGATTAATAAAATAACCGGTCATGAAGGTAATGAACATAATTCCTATGCTTGGCACGTGCCCGAGCCACGGAGAGGCCTTGAATTCTCGATCATCCATCGAAAGCATGACCGCGGTAAACAGATCGATTGAAATTCGTTGTTACCATTTACCACGAGCACCTCAACATCTCATAGTGTTAATTTTATTCTATGCTAATGTGGTATACACAAGTTATCATACGTTATTACAAATTATACTTTTGTAAGGATGTTTGGATGTTTGTAACTCAATCACGCGTAAACGGCTGAACGGATTTTGATGAAATTTGGCACACAGATAAACCGTATACTAGATTAACACATAGGATACTTTTCATCCGGGAATATGAAGAAGTTCCTCTAGGATGCGAGTGAAATTGACCAAGAAGGGAGCGGAGAGGGAGAGAGAGGCGATGGCCACTCTCCCTTCCCACGCTAGAAGCACCGGGCACCGCCGGAGGGCGCACGACGTACTCCGGCCACGCTAGTGTGGACCCGTCGCCCGATCAGTAACAGAAAGAAGAGAAGGCGGCGCGCATGTGTTCCGTGCGCGCCTCTCAGGAGGACGTGGGGCAAGGCCCCACAGAAGGAGAGGTCCGCCAGAGGCTGGCGGACCGAGGCCTGCCGGGGTTGCGGTGCATGCAGCTGCGAATCCCGCGACCCCAGCCAAGGGTCAGGAAAAGGAACACCGTGGGTTTTTAGCCGGTAACAGTCCGGCGTAACCCTTCGCCTTCCCCAGGCGAAGGGTATGCATGAGGATATTGCCACGATAAAAAAAATGATGCGAGTGAAATTGCGGGCAACAGCTAATCCGTTGTTACCATGCGGCACAATGTTTCCTACTATCACCTATTAGATAGACTTTATCAGTTGTATAATGACCTGCGACCTTCACCAGATCATCGGTCCACCTTGTTGGGAGGCCTACCCACGCTGCGCCTTCCGGTACGCGGTCGCCACTCCAGTGGGTCTACTCCCTAAGCACGAAGTCCGTGGTTTCGGCCTTAGTTACGAGCGTTTCCTACTCGCTATCACCTACGGACATACGATTATTTCGGGGCCCGAACTAAGAATGAATGACAACACGATTTGACAGTTGTCCCTACTACCGATGTGTTTTTGCCCGTCCGAAAAGGAGGATGGGCGTTTTGGCACTCATGTCCAATCAAAATGAATTTACCATCGTTGGATAGCTCTTTTCAAGAGTACAAAAAACTACTATGGCAACAAACCCGTATCAATTGTCCGTTTTGAAATATAGTCTTCAGAAGATACTGGATATTCGGTACGAATTGAATTTAAAAAAATCATATCTCCGTTTTCGCTTGACCGATTTTGATGATATTTGCACAAATTTTGAGCTCAATAAAATTCAGTTAACGGATGAAAATCACAACAAAATCGGTTTAGTATTTTTTCAGTTAAGGGTGATCTATCTACAAAAAAAATTGGACGCGTTTTTTATGCCTAAAAATAAAAGTCGTTTCCCAGCATTTATTTTTGGTCAATGTAATTTATTTTGATGTACAGAGTGCGTAGATTTCGGCTATGCGGGTCTTTTTACACACTGTATACTTACATACAATAAATGATGAAACTTACTTCGAACTTGTTTTATTTACCTAGATAATGAAAAATATTAATAATAATTATTGTAATTCCGTGCCAAAATGGAGAAAAATGACAATAAAAGTATGTGTACTTAATAGGATGTAACAAAAATAATTAACTTTCAAGCAGGATTACTTCGATCGGACAGGGAATCGGGACTAGCGCCATGGTTATTCATAATCTACACAAAAATACCTTCCCAACGGTGTATCAATCATTCCGATTGGAGCCAGTACCAGACTCCATACATTTGTGCCCATCATCCTTTGAACGTGACACTTGTTTTGTTCACTCATACGTTTCGGGCTACTTTCGGACGGGCGACTAACTTCGTTGACGGACTTAGAGAGTAGGCCCTCAGAACCTTTCAGCCCCATCGGCCATCCGTTCTGCGAGCAATGTGCCCCGCCCACTGCCACTTAAGTTTGGCAATTCTTCGAGCTATTAGGATGCGAGAAGCACAGGACCGGTCGATAGCTGCCGGGGCCGCGGTGCATGCAGCTGCGAATCCCGCGACCCCGGCCAAGGGTCAGGAGAAGGAACACCGTGGGTTTTTAGCCGGTAAGAGTCCGGCATACCCCTTCGCCTTCGCCGGGCGATGGGCATCTATGAGGATGTTCCCACGAAAAAAAAAAAGGACCGGTCGATGTGGCGATACTTGGGGGAGGCTTATGTCCAACAGTGGACGTCTTTCGGCTGAATGATAATGATGATGTAGTTTTAAAGATCTAAGTATTCATAGGGATACAGTTTTTATTGGTAAAAGCCCACTTCTCGGAACCAGTGTGGTACCGCACTGACCGGACCGAATCACCTGCTGCGTCCTGCTGTACCAACGACACTGCTATACGTGTCTCGGCTACATTACTCTACAAAAGCCCAGGAGATTGTAGAGTACATCCGAGTGAAGACCAATTCCACCCTGAGGGTCGAACGGTTGGAGTCTCGCCACAATGTTAATTTCAATTCCTTTGTGGTGAGAGTGCCGACTGAACAGTTGTCGACGTTCATGAAGGAGGAATTTTGGCCGAGAGGTGTAGCATTCCGACGATTTCGGGGCCGGCTACCGGACACCGCGCGACACACGACGCCGACTCCTCGTGTGATATAGTGTTAATATTTTATTGTTTATGTATAGTATTTTTGTTAGTTTTGTAAGTTTTATATTGTATTGTATTATTGTATTTTGTTAATATGTATATTTAATGTAGTGGTTTCGCCTAGCTTCCACGACACAGGGAATCCTAGTGTGGAAGCTAGTGCCAAATGTAAGTTTATTTTTACAATAAAGATTATTATAAAGATAATAATTAAGATTATTATTAAGTATATTGATTTTTATTTTTTTCTATTGGACTGCTGTAGATGGTCCTGGGAGACCGTTTTTACGTAACCGGGCAGTTATTGGCGAGACCTGAAGGGTCTCCAGCCAAAGGGTGGAGGGGGGGGAGGGAAGTAAAATACTTAACCTAAGTTAACTACTTGTACTACACTAACATCATGACTACCTATAACAACAACACTGAAGGTGACCCCTAGTGGGACTCGGACCTGGGCTTAGGGCGTTGCTGGCGGGGACTTAGGGGGGGAGACAGCTTGATAAGGGCTGAATTATCGGTGTGAGGAGAGACAGCGGGAAGCGATTTTGTTTTATACTATGTAGAGATGGGTGACATACACACCTTACTAATATTATAAATGCGAAAGTAACTCTGTCTGTCTGTTATGCTTTCACGCCTAAACTGCCGAACCGATTTTGTTGAAACTTTGTACAGAGATAGTCTGGAACCTGGAGAAGGACATAGGCTACTTTTATCCCGTAAAATACGGAATACGCGATAAACGAAATCCACGAGGGCCGCGAGTGACCTCTAGTACTAATATAAATGTTGATAAGTGTGTTTAGTTTCCCAAACCAGTTTATAAAGTTGTTATTACACATGACATAACACGTGTAGAACAATGATGATAGTTGTCTATTAGTTCGTTATCGCACCGCTATCTGTCTGATAGTGGGGGTCTGACTTCTGACATTAAGGTGATTAACATACGGGACCTGTTGTTGTTGTTATCAGCTGGTTGTAATAGACATTGTTTTATTCTTAAATTGTAAGATAATGACGACGCACATTAGTATTCTATTTAAAATTCGACGCATTTGATAGTTTTTAGGGTTCCGTACCCAAAGACTCCGCTGTCCCTTCTGCTGTACGTCTGTCACCAGGCTGTATCTCATGGACCGTGATAGTTAGACAGTTGAAATTTTCACAGATGATGTATTTCTGTTGCCGCTATAACAACAAATACTAAAAAACAGAATAAAATAATTATTTAAGGGGGCTCCCATACAACAAACGTGATTTTTTTGTTCGATATTGATAACGGCAACAGATACACGCTTGAAATATTCACAGAATATTTAGTTATATTCACTTTAAAAATAAATAATTAAATTAAAATAAAACAAATATTTAAGGGGGGATCCCATACAACAGACCACGATTTTTTCCGTTTTTTATAGATAATGGTAATCCTTCGTGCGTGAGTCCGACTCGCACTTGTTCTTATTTTTTTTTACTTTTGGCCGATTTTTCGATCGTCAGATCTAAGGGAAAACAAACACGCTTTGACAGCTTTTGTATAGAAGATCTGTCGAAACGTCAAAATAATTCCTCAGATAAAAGATTTAGACGATTGAAAAATTAGCCCTTAGTTGCGTTAAGGTCATGGCACATTATACTGGTACCGCAACTGCACAGCTGCAGCACGGCGTCGCCTAGAATTTAGGCTACAGCTAGCCGCCAACGCGCTAACTACGCGTCGTCCGCGAGGTGCAAGCTCGCAGTACGCGCGCCGAAGCGAGGTGCTAGCTTGCTGTCACCGCTAACACAATTGTTTAATGCCATCGAGCGGCGGCGCAACGACGCCGACACGACGTTGTTTCGCTAGCGACTCGGAGTCGGCGCGCAGTAAGCACGCAGTAGCGGCAAGCGCGCTGACTGTTCGCCGTTGGCTTTTTCATATTGACATTATGAAACATATTATACGACACACGATTTAATGCTCTAATTTGAATGACAAGTTAATTGCTGGGTTGGAGCGGTGCCGTTGCGGTGCCGGTATAGTGTGCCATGACCTTTAGACTCTAGTCGCACCTGCTGGTAAGCGTTATCGAATTTGCCTTCAGTATTTCGAATCGAACTCGATCGATTCTGGACTCGTACTCGTACCTGACGAAAATCCCCAGGTGTACGGAATGCGAAATCTTTAAACCACGATTGTTTGCTATGAATCGTGCGTGGACAGCACTTGTGCGTTGAACTGATAAAATCATGTACACACCGACTGACGACCTGGTCACTGTGCTTACTATCAGTAATGTAATCGGTCAACGTTATTATATTCATAGGTGAAGCAACTAGCTGCAAGCGTGGATTAGCTTCAAGAGTGGCAGATAGCGTCGCTGTTGTTATGAAACTCTGGGAACTGACTGAACTGAACTGACGACTACCAAACTGGATTTCGACAAACAAATCGTTCTACAGCAAGATTTTACTTCGACACTATGGAAATCCGAGGAGCTCGTGGCTAAATAATTACAGCCGCATCGACCGATCTTCCGGGTTAAGCCACGCTTGGTCTGTGGATGGGTGACCATTTACCATAGCGAGTTTCCTCCGTGCCTCGGAAAGCACGTAAAGCCGTTGGTCCCGGCTGTCATTTGTAGATCTTTGACAGTCGTTACTGTTGGTCAGAAGCCAGAAAGTCTGACAACCAGTCTTACCAAGAGTATCGTATTACTTACCCAGTTACTGGGTTGTGGAGGTCTGATAGGCAGTCGCTCCATGTAAAATACTGATATTCAGCTGCATCCGGTTCGACTGGAAGCCGACCCCAACATAGTTGGGAAAAGGCTAGGCAGATGACTGACTATGGAAATCCGACATTACGCTACTCCGATAATTATGGAATTTCGACACTGGGGTTTAAAGTAACCTAACACGAAGGGGATGACAGGGGCTTCGTTCGCTTATTAACCTATCCGTGTCGGGGTGCCCCAAATTAGGTGTCAAAGTTCCATAATTGTCGGAGTAGCGTAATATCGGATTTCCATAGTGTCGAAGAAAAATCTTGTCCTAGAACGATTTGTCGAAATTCAGTTTGGGAGTGTAAAAACTGAGTGACGGTTGTGGTTCGTTTGCGTTTGGCAACAATTTTGTTAGTCGAATGCCACCGCATTTGTATGTAAAATTATGGCTTACGGCTGACAATATTAACCGGTTGCTTACCGCCCATCGTCCCAGGACGACACTTAATTGTCTTATCTATTGTGTCTATAATTACCGTGGTCGAGGTTTTAATGTCTATGCTGGAATCGAAATTGTGAACAGTGACAAAGAAAGCTCACCGCTCAGCCACTGCGCTATCGAGTCTTCATTATTATAAATGCACTTGGGAGCAAATAAATCGAGCCACTCATTTTTTCACGTGTCCTGGTTATTAGTTTTGGTTTCATAGATTATATACTAATGTGACAAAAAACTACCCTCATTGTAAAGGTTATCAAATAACCTCTTACGCGATATATGTTTGGAATTGATCTGTTCCATAATAGGTACCAAAAATAATAACAATTATACGTGAAAAATAGAAGTGGCTCGATTAATTTGCTCCCAAGTAAGTATATTATGCTATGATATACAGGTGTAAACTAATGTGTGTAATTAAAACCACATGATCTATATATTTTGCTTTATTTGTAAGTAGTTTTATCTTTACCACCTAATAAGAACTAAATAAAAAAAGGAAAATCTGTTTTTGCTAAAAAGTAATTTTTTGTGATAGAGCATTTCGATGCCACACACACGGCAACACACCTGGCTGGGCACGATTACTATACTTATACTGTGGCGAATGTTTCGTGGGCATGATAAATATATTCATGGGTGCCAAGATGAGGAGGTGACGAGATGGGACTAAACCCGAATACCGTGGTGCTTTACGCAGTCAGTTAACTCGGGGCGTTAAAATGACAAGTACAGAAAAGCATGTATTTTTTTTTCCTCTAATCTTCCCATGCAGGGTCAATTTGTGTCACCAGTAGATCACACGGTTTGAAGGAATTACACGAATTCAGATACTTACACGGACACTCGAAATCGCATTATTTGAGGAAAACGATAACAACAATAATTTTAGTGTCGTCTATGTTGACGGAGCGCGACCTACTCGTAATGATAACAGTAGATATCAAAGAGAGGGTCATTGAATTAACTCCAGTTGAGTTCAAGAACGATACCGAAACTTTAACAATATCATTTTCTGTGGAGTTTTTTTACCAAATCCCTACTATCTCTACATAATAGGGAACACAAAGTCGCTTATCACCGTCTGTACGCTTAAATCTTTTAAAATACGCAACAGATTTTGATGCGGTTTTCATCAATAGACAGAATGATTCAAGAGGAAGGTTTATGTGTATAATACATGCATACGCGATAAATGAAAAACAGGCGGGCGAAGCCGCGAGCAACCTCTAGTATTGTTATAAATGCGAAAATAACTCTATCTGTCTGTGACGCTTTCACGCCTAAACCGCTGAACCGATTTTGATGAAACTTGGTACAGAGATAGTCTAGAACCCGGAGAAGGACATAGGCTACCTTTATTCCGAAAAATACGGAATACGCGATAAACGATATCCACGCGGGCGAAGCTACGGGCAAACTCTATATTATATTACATGTTCATTACATGTTAAAAAAGTAACTTCATTTTAAAAAGATGTTTACACAATTTATTTAAAACTTTTATCACAATTTGTTTTTAGGTGTAAATGAGGCGTTAGGACTGACTGATCTTTTAGGTGCAATAATTATATCATGCTGACAATGGTCAAGATATGTAGTTAATAATATTTTCGGCCCCTTTTTTAATCTGCATTTGCACAATCCCCTCTTCTTCCGACCCACGAAGCAATTTCTCCGCATTCCTACCCTTGACGATACCAACTATCTTGATCCCTCCAAGAACCAACTTGATGTGCTTGAGGTAATACCTAATACATTTGTGATAAGGAACTGCGCCGACGCAGTACTAATACACTTATATATTTCAAAAGAAGTGAAGAGTCTTAGCACGTTTCAAAATCGTGTCAGAGATAGCGTATCAATACGACAGCGTAAATACTGTGGATCAATCACGAAGGTTCTTCAACTCTTTCAATACAGGACCTACTTTTACTTTTGGAATAGTTCCGCGCATTGAGAAACATAGCTTTGTATTACCCTACGTGGTTGTCTAGATTACATTTTAATGCTGTGCAAAACTCTAGCCATTTCATTGAGATCTATTCGCATGGTGTTTTCGTTCGCTCGCTCACTCTAGCCCCCGTTATCCTCTTCGAACCTAACATATCCGTGTCGAGGTTCCCCTTAACCACCGGTGTGCGGGTGCACCTAGTTCTATCCGCTATGATGAAGGGTAAACCTAGTTCTAACGGAAGATAAGTAGGATACATCTAAGTTTAACTGCATGTGGCCGGCTGCACCTAGTTGTACCCGGGTAAACCTAGGTGTAACCGCCATTCGGGCTTTACCCGTATCATACATATACAAGGTTAGTCGGAAAGGTGGTCCGCCATCCGCGATCCCAAATATGACCTAAAATGTAAACACAGCTGATCATAAATGGGGATAGATAGATATTGGCGTATTTCTTAAGAAATCTTTGTAGAGCTATTTCTCTTAAACTATTGACTTTTGGGGAAAGTTGTAGAACAAAAGTTATTCATTATTATGGGTAGTTTAACACCCTGTCGGATTAGTACCCCTTTCTGACTAACTTTGCATAAAGCATTATGTATTTGTTAGTGTGAAAGGTACGCCCGAGGTGGCCCCATCACATTAGTATGATCTGTCTAGGCAGCAGTGGCGTAGGGTGAAGTTTCTTAAAAGGGAAGCCGGACCACAAAATGCTTACCTTGCTCAAGTGTGATGCGTGATTTCCAGTAACTACTCGTTTCGAAAGGGAAGCCGATAGGAATCAAGTTGTATGGAGCCTTCGCCACTGCTAGGCAGAAACAATTGTTTATCATTGATCCAACCCAAGACGTCGTCTCTTGTATTATCTTCTCCAATGAAGCGATTTTATCAATGTTTTTTTTCCGAGTTTGTTTATATTTTAACATGTTTTTGTATAACATTGTTATTTTACACTAATTACAGCCCATTACTTTAATGAGTATTTCTGATAGCTTCCACGAAACCGATATATTTAGTATGCCTAATTCTGCCCATTGTTATTGAAACAAAGGCAGTATTCCGTCCGTGTGATAATTACTTATTTTTCTTGATTTTCTGGTATGTAAACGTAGTTCGTCAACATCTGTTATCGCCTAAACTGCTGAATATTCAATTTTAATAGCTTGCCCCACAGCTCCGCCAGCAGTAAAACAGCGTTTCTGAGTTTTCCGGGATGGAAACTTTTTATCGTTAACTAGAGGTCGTTCCGTATTTTTCGGGATAAAAGTAGCCTATGTCCTTCTCCAGGTTCCAGACTATCTCTGTACCAAGTTTCATCAAAATCGGCTCAGCGGTTTAGGTGTGAAAGCTTCACAGACAGGCAGAGTTACTTTCGTATTTATAATTAACTAGCTTTTGCTAGTTTCGCTCGCGTTAATTTAGAAATATAGAAGATTAAGAACATAATTCACCTCTGTCACCAGGCAAGCGAATCGTAAGGCCTCTTGTCCACACCACACACATTTTTTTCGCCGGGAAAATATATGATGAATTCGCCGTGTGTAGGCACGGTTGTCAGTGTTGTTTGGATCACTAGGGGAGCTTGTTGACACACACGGCGAATACGGCGGCGGCGCCGTGCCGTGTGTGTCAACAAACTAAGGCCTCTTGTCCACACACGTTTTTTTCGTCGGGAAAATCTACGATTAATTCGCCGTGTGTAGGCACGGTTGTCAGTGTTGTATGGATCACTAGGGGAGCTTGTTAACACACACGGCGAATACGGCGGCGGCGCTGTGCCGTAGCGCCGCCGTGTGTGTCAACAAGCTCCCCTAGTGATCCATACAACACTGACAACCGTACCTATACACGGCGAATTAACCGTAGATTTTCACGGCGAAAAAACGTATGTGAACAAGAGGCCTAAGACACGACAAACCTAGCACCGTGGCCTCTTGTTCACGGCACGGTTTTTTAATCGTACGGCGTATTAGCCGCGCCGTAGAAAAATCGTTTGAGCTTGTACACGACACGGCAAACCACCAGTCGAAACTGATTTATATCCATTTTGTAACACAAAATCAGCGTTGGAAAGCTATCATGCAATAATTGCCAGTCGCGAAAACGTCCGGTGCCGTTAAAAAAATCTCATAGACTGTCATACAACTCTAATGTAAATCAAACCGTGCGCAAAAGAGGAGTAGCCACGGTGCATACGGCGGCGGAGTACGGCGTTGGGCCGTCGTGTCCGTCAACAAACTTCTATAGTAGTCCATACAACACAGATGACCGTGTCTACACACGGCTTATTAACCGTAGGTTTTTACGGCGAAAAAACGTGTCTGAACAAGAGGGCTAATTGTACCCGCAAAATGGCAGTAGACTCGCAACCAATTACCATGGGACATAAAAAAACTATAACAAGAGTCCAAATGTGGGTGTACAGACTCCTGTAAAGAAAAACACCTCTGCTTACCCCTTCGGGAATTGTAAGCGTGATTATTTACAAGTTTAGTTTTAGTATACACTAAACCTGAAACTAGTTTGTTCAGAATCACAAGGAGAATCGATTGACATAGTTTTTATACCACGTTAAATCTTGCGTTATTTTTTTTCATTCGGTTTTGTTTCAATAGGTTTCTATGCTTAACAGTGGGCGGGAATAGACACCTTGAGGCTTGAGATGGTCCTCTCGGTCAGTTTCCGTGTACTAGATAAACCCTGCATTGCACATCTCACACATTTCACACTCTACTGGGGAACTTAACGCAACATAAACTAAGGTGTAACTGGGAAATTTATTAAAAAAATACGTATGTACTCCGGTAATTCTGATTAAAATCTTGTTGGGGTGTCTTGGTTTTTGTGTATACTAAAAATAGTGTTATTTATGAACTCTAAGTAAAGGGCACATTCTTATTAAACCCGTTAAGCCATTAGGACGTGATGGAGTGACAATAATGTAAACATTCCAACAATTCTATAAATATCTAATATTAGCGACATTATGCGAAAATCAAGTTTTTTTTAGGATTGCGGAGGTCAAAACAAGGTCAGTATCGGAATTGTAAAGTAGGTACCAGACTAAAAATAAATGTAGTTGAAAACCTACTAGGGAAATGTTTGGTAGCAGTACAAAAGCCAATGAAATACACTCGGGAGCGATGAATATAGGTCACCAACATAAACCTTAATATCTCGGAAACTAAGAATGATAGCTTATTCAAATAAAAAGTATTTTATTGACTACTAGAGGTCGCTCGCGGCCACGTCCGCGTGGATGTCGTTTATCGCGTATTCCTTACTTTTCGGGATAAAAGTTGCCTATGTCCTTCTCCAGGTTCCAGACTATCTCTGTACTAAGTTTCATCAAAATCGGTTCAGCGGTTTAGGCGTGAAAGCGTCACAGACAGATAGAGTTACTTCCGCATTTATAATATTAGTAGCTTTTGCCCGCAGCTTCGCTTGCGTGAAATTTTGAACCCGTTAATTGACGATTTTCCATACAAACTTTCGTCCCCTATTTAACTCCCTTAGGGGTTGAATTTCGAAAAATCCTTCCTTATTCCTTATACTTATATATTCTTCTACATTATAATGGGAATCTCTGTGCAAAATTTCAGCTTTCTAGGTCCAAGGATTTGGGCTGGGCGTTGATGAGTTAGTCAGTCAGTCAGTCAGTCAGGACCTTTCTTTTCTATACTAATATTATAAAGAGGTAGAATTTGTTTGTTTGTTTGTTTGTATGTAGGAGGTAATCTCCGAAATTACTCATCCGATTTCAAAAATTCTTTCACCAATAGGAAGCTACGTTATCCCTGAGTGCTATAGGCTATATTTTGGGATCAAAAAATTAGGGATCCGTAAATTAACGGGAGCGAAGCCGCGAGCAAAAGCTAGTTATTTATATAGATAGTAGGGATAATATTTAATACTACTTAAATAAAATTAATAAGTAGCGCCTATTAAATAGTCTATAAAAGATTTTTATTTGAATAAGCTATCATTCTTAGTTTGTTTGTGACCCGAATTCATTGATTCTGAGTGTAATAAAGATGAATTAGGTTTAAAAATAGACAATAGAATAGAGACATGACGAATAATCTAATTGACGTGAGCATAAATTACAAAATAAATACCGGCCAAGTGCGAGTCGGACTCGCGTACGAAGGGTTCCGTACCATTATCTATAAAAACGGCAAAAAAATCACGTTTGTTGTATGGGAGCCCCTTTAAATATTTATTTTGTTCTTATCTGTTTTTTTTAGTATTTGTTGTTATAGCGGCAACAGAAATACATCATCTGTGAAAATTTCAACTGTCTAACTATCACGGTTCATGAGATACAGCCTGGTGACAGACGGACGGACGGACAGCGGAGTCTTAGTAATAGGGTCCCGTTTTATCCTTTGGGTACGGCACCCTAAAAGATATCACCCTATTACAAATTATCAAGTAAATTCCGATTTCATAATGTGACGGATTATGCGTCTAGTATTATGTCTATGCGTCTACAGTCATAAATTTAAAACTATTTGTTTTGATAAGCTAGACAATAACATTATGTAAATTTATTGTTTTGAAACGCAAGCTGTGTTTGGTTGTGTGGGTAGTGAGCAGTTCAATTCTAAGTGCCAAAATAAAACATTACAATTAGGCATTTACAAGATCTTCCTAAAACGCGAACAGGCTTTCTACATGCCCAGTTATAAGTATTACGCAAATTTTCATTGATAAGAAAATTCATGTTTCGCATAAATGAATAATTCCGCCGCACGTCGCTTTCCGGAAACTACTACTACTGTAGGTACTAACCCTTATTTTTCAACGTATTACGAATTACTTTCAAAAGATCAATGAATGTTTTTCATACAGTGTATTTGGGGTGCATGAAAAGAGTCTCCACGAGTGACGATACTTAAGTACGTCCGACGCACCCTGGGCAGTCAGCCCCGCTACCAACCTTGCTGTGCTGACTCTCTAATCTTTTCATGAGCTATTCCCGTATAGCTCGACCCGACACGATAGAAGAAGCAGAAGGTACAGTGTAAGTATTTGAAGGATATAATATGGACATTAGACATAAGTATACTTGGGAGCAATAAATCCGGATCACCAAAATAAACCTTAATAACTCGAAAACTAAGAATGATAGCATATTCAAATAAAAAGTGTTTATAGACTACTAGAGGTCGCTCGCGGTCTCACCCGCGTATTTGTAGTTTATCGCGTATTTTTTATATTTTTAGGGATAAAAGTAACCTATGTCCTTCTTCAGGTTCCAAACTATCTCTGTACCAAGTTTTATCAAAATCGGTTCAGTGGTTAAGGCGTGAAAGCTCAACAGACACACAGACCGACTTACTTTCGCATTTAGTAGGGATTTAAGAAGTTTTATAAATTTTTTTTATAAATATTTTATTTGAGTAGTATCACTCTATAGTATAAAACAAAGTCGCTTCCCGCTGTCTGTCTGTCCCTATGTATGCTTAGATCTTTAAAACTACGCAACGGATTTTGATGCGGTTTTTTTTATTAGATAGACTGATTCAAGAGGAAGGTTTTAAGCTATAAAACGTAAACGTGCGAAGCCGGGGTGGGTCGCTAGTATTCTATAATATACTTTTTATTAGAATAAGCTAGCATTCTTAGTTTCCGAGCTACTAAGGGTTATGTTGGTTACCCGGATTACTCCTGAGTGTATATAAAGACTGCACAGACCGGAAGAAAGCATTTGTAATTTCTAATTCCTGGTAAAGTTGACTAATATCTTCTTATCTTACTAATATTGCAATTGCGAATGTTTGAATCATCTTTGTTAGTCAATCACGCCCGATAAGAATGGAATAAGATATAGTTGGGTATAACTAAAGATGAAAAGAGTATCATGGAATAGCACATTCGTAATCCGGAAAACTAAAAAAAATTACGTAGATAGAAACGCGGACGTAGTTATAATAAAAGAAAATTCTTTTGTCTCCGAATTCGCTGAAACAACAGCTGTTTAAATAAATTAAAAGGAACTCACTTCTTTTCCTCAAACTATAATCGCACACAGTCACAATGAAAAACACCAATTAATTATTTACACTTTTATTATCACCAAAACAGACTCATTAAAGTTTCTTTTTGTAACAAAACTTACAAAAATATCAATTATAGCGAAAATAAACTTTTTATCACTTATAGAACAAATGTTTTCTGTTAAAAACTGTCCTCGTAATATTGTTTTCGTATAGATAAAAATAAAATGGGTGATCGAGCGACGTTTCGCGTCAACGACTGATAGAATACTAATGTGTTTAAGCTTTATCGCGGGCGCGCATTCAAATTATCGAATAATACAGATTAAAAATAGTGTGGCTAATGATTTTGTTTTTTTTTCTAACATGCGGCGCGCACGTTTTTAGTTAGTGGGTCAATGTTTTGGCGTGATGTGTGTAGTTGTTGCATTTTTGATGGAGTTCGATGAACTGATTTAATAATAAAAACGATCGATGAGACAAAATGCTGATTTCAATGAAATATGAATCGCGTGTGATACTTTTGGAATAACTATGCGGTTTATTATTAAGCGATTATTATTAATGCGGTGAAAAAGTGCTTTCGATAACGAGTCATACGAGCTCAATCACGATGGGTCTATAACTAATCATTGCGGAGGACCGATTGCCACCGTGAGTCACCTTCTAAGTCCCTCTTGTCAATTGTAGCAATTTCAAGTCAATCGGACGAGAGGAAGTGAAATAAATACTCATTGTTTGACTAAAATTACACCAAATGTGTAAAAAGCTGAAGATTTTGAACGGGCGGCGGCTGAACCTAGGTGTTTTTGTTTTTTTTCGTTTTATTGTGTATTTCTCGCATAAAAAACACTTTTACGGTTTTCGGTCTTCTTTTAGAAGAGTGTAGCGTGTTTATTTATTTCATTTATCGATGTTTAATAAATAGTTGATACGAATATTAGCATTAACTGCTAGTTTATTTGATACGATAAGACTGCAGATTGCATAATTTTTAACCGACTTCAAAAACAGGAGGAGGTTCTCAATAGGGATGGGCCGAATATTCGTTTTATATTCGTTATTCGGCATATTCGGCAGGTTTACCGAATATTCGTATTCGGCCGAATATTCGGCTAAATCACCGAACGTTCGGCAAAGTGGTACTCAAAGTATTTTTGTATTGAGCCGTGTATGATTGAGTATGAGTTGAGTGTTAAATGGGTTATTTTTTTGAGGTAAGTAATTTACATGTTTTCGTCGACACTATAGT
Source organism: Amphipyra tragopoginis (assembly GCA_905220435.1). Taxonomy (NCBI): domain Eukaryota; kingdom Metazoa; phylum Arthropoda; class Insecta; order Lepidoptera; family Noctuidae; genus Amphipyra; species Amphipyra tragopoginis. Next base: position 18,413,717 of record HG992015.1, read on the forward strand.
TTTATTTCCAATAACAGCAGCTAAAAAGATGATTATTAAAAACAAAATATAAGTATGTAGCTGTTTTGGGATTAAGCTACAGTGAACTCTTTATAATAAAATAATATAAGTTATTATAATCAGGTCTATAATGTAAGAAAGAATTGCATGATTAAATTACAACATTTCAGCAGAGAAGATAATCATATTTGTAGTTTCTACTTAAAGTGGCGAAAATTAGTTATTGTCTTATAAACTTTAAAGTTTAAGGCGATTCGCACACTTAACCGCATCACGCAGCGTAGCGCGGGAGTGCGTGTTCTTATGTTGTTTGCAAGTATCTGTATTTGTATAGAAAACACGCATAGTGCAACACACTGAAAACGCATTCACGCGCAGTGTTTTCAGTGTGTTGCACTATGCGTGTTTTCTATACAAATACAGATACTTGCAAACAACATAAGAACACGCACTCCCGCGCTACGCTGCGTAATGCGGTGCAGTGTTCGAATCGCCTAAACGTTAAAAGTATTAAACCAATATAGTTTTTTTTAAAGAAATAATTAATTGCTGTTTTTATAGGTATTTATTTGAGAGATCAATCAATTACCCCTACACAAACAGCGTTACTCAATTATATTGGTGACATATTAAGACAAATATGAGATCTTTATAAGAGACCAAATCGAATATTAAAATATAGGAACATATAACCTTAAGAATTCACATTTTTATTAACTTTTTATTTAAGTTACATGAAGGTAAATTTTCTTAAAACGCCCATATGCGCGCTTTTCGTAAACGCATTCAGACTTGTATTGTTTACTTTAGGGAATCAATTATGCCGAATATTCGGCCGAATATTCGGTTCGGTAAAAGTTTGACCGAACATTCGGCCGAATGTTCGTATTCGGTGAAATCCATGTTCGGCCCATCTCTAGTTCTCAATTCGGTCGGTATTTTTTTAATTTTTTTATACATGTATGTACACCGATTACTCCGAGGTTTCTAGTCCGATTAGTGTGATTCTTTTTTTGTTCAATGCAGTAATACGTGCCATTTGGTTCCATAAAAATTTCATCCAATTTGGTTCAGTACTTTTTATTTTGTGAGTATTTTTTTGATTACTGCTATGTGGATGATGTAATTATTTTATGTATCTTCTGGCATAACTCCGTCATATATAGACGGATTTGCAAAATTATTTTTTTTTTTGAAATTGTATTCTTTCGGAATGGTCTCATTTAAATTTGGTGAATATCTGATGAAGACCCTCGGAGATTGACAATGGAACTCTTCAATGGACAACAGCCAATTACCCGAGATTGCTGTAATTGCATGTTTGTGTATTGTTTATGCCACTAAAAATAGAAAAATAAAATAACTTTAAAAAAAAAGTAAAAACCGACTTAAAAAAAACTAAAAAGAGTAAAATAATTACCATATTATAAAACTAGCAGTTTCAGAAGTCGGTGCCTTCAATTAGGTTCAGTGTAAAATTGCACCGACTTCTAAAACTGTTAGTTTTATAATATGGTAATTATTTTACTCTTTTTAGTTTTTTTTAAGTCGGTTTTTACTTTTCTTTAAAAGTTATTTTATTTTTTATGGCTTGTATACCTGGATCTTCCACCTTTTTTTATTATTTGACTTGGCTACGTCTGATCCTAGTAACACCTGATGGTAAGCGTAGACAGGGACGAAGATGGAGCACACAAATCCGAGTAACAGAGAAATAGAGGGATTTCCCTACCCCTCTGTCTCTCACATACACACGACGGAACACTGTAAACTGCCTATCCTACCACCAAGCGTGCTGGGTTATGTATAATCTTACAACACGCGTCTATTCCCGGCGTGCGGTGAGGAAGTTTTATATTCTAGCCCATCCCCACACAGGTTCAACCTAGGTGAATACATTTTTTGGCCGAGTTCCTATTAAGATCCTTCAACATATTACAATAGTAGTTTTCAATTCTGCGCGACAACTGTTTTTTTTAACAGGAAAGTGCAATTTTGTTTTGATCCAAATTTTTAGTACCTAATCAAATGCCAGTGTTTGTCTTCACGGTTAAAACTCCGAACTGGCTTTGAAAATAAGTAACGACTCTCCTTTTATCTACCTCTGAAGATAAACTGAAACCCGGAAACATACAAACGTTTTTAATTATACGGGATTAGTCTTTAATCGCGGACGATTAAAACTTTTTCAACTAGCAAAACAGCGCGCACTTTATTCAAATATTGATTGGTAAACGATCAAATAATTTGTCAAATTACACGAATTTGTCAAAATAATTTCTCAAATTTTACGTATTTGTCAATATTATTTGACAAATTTTACGTTTTTGACAAAATATTTGATAGTCTACGGCAGTGTTTCGCAAAGTGTGCGCCGCGGCACACTGGTGTACCGTGGTCATTAGTTGGTTAGTCGCGGAAAAATGGCAAGTTTTGTCAGAAAGTTCTGAATCTATAATACCTAACTACCTACACTGCACAGCGGTCCTATGGTGTAACTCTAACATTCCCATATTTGAACACAAAATGTTTGAGGAACACTGGTCTACGGCTTTATTTGACCCGTTTGTGAAACAGCTGCGTGTTTGATGTGTTTGAGAGAAAATTATATTGACAGCGAGTTTGTTTCACGTTTGTCAAGCAAGCGTGAAAGTGTGCAGTTGTGTTTGATGAATCCGTACAAACAAAACATAGACTAACATGTTTGACCGTGTACCAGGTGATTTAGGAGTTGCATTAGGTACCTATTTGTAGGATAGTCGATTGGTGCGGTAGCTATGAAGCTTAAAGCCCTAACTATCGGTCCATTAAAATCATATTATAGGAAGTAAGTACTTACCTTCTATCAGGGCTGGATTTATAGGTTTGGTGGCTCTAAGGCAACGAAGAAGTCGAGGTCCTGAATAATTTTAGAAAACAGTGTTTTTTTCACAGTTTTTCAATAATTTATTGCAAGCCAATAAAATACTCCTAACGAACATAATATGTAGTTAACGTAAAAAATACAAGAAACCTAAAAAACGAAGTGATTAAAGTTCACACAAATGTAAATGAATTTTGCGAGCTTTTCTCGTCGAAAAATCCATCATTGAAATGTTTTAAAAAATTACTTCGTAAATGTGAACTTTTTTCAGAACTTTTGTCAGAACGGGTGTCACTTTTATTCTTATCTAAAAAAAACAACTCGTATTGTGGTGGCCCCTCTCCTATTGAGGCCCTAAGACCAAAGGCCCTGACGCCCAATACCAAATTCGGCCCTGTCTACTATTAAAACTAAATAGTTTACTGCAGTATTCGCTACTATAGAATTATCATACAACACAAATTACTGTCGTGTCGTCAGAAGCCTGTATAATTATATGACCACTTTGACAACAATGCCTATCATTTTATGATCCGAAGAATTTAAAGATTAATTATCTGCATTTTTTTATTCGGTAAAAGAACACAAGAAACTGCTGCTAAGGCAACCGTTATCTAAATATCGTAATTTAGACGATATGATAAAGCTATAAATATAGCAAGATATTTGTATTGTTATAATCTAATTAGATTTTGTAATAATATCTGTGGCAATAAAACGGTTGATTGAAAATTTTCCTATCATAAGACTAATAATGTCTGCTGCGAACCGATTAAGTTAAACCGATTAGGAGGATAACACAAAACAATAATCGATTTAATAATTATGATTATACATAAATAAAGGGCCATCCATTATAATTACATCACACGATTTTTTCAATTTTCAATTTGACTCACATGATTTTTTGACCCCCCTCCCCCCCCCGTCCTTGTCACAGCTGGTCGCATTTGCGAGACTCCCGCCTCCCTAGTGTGACGTCACATATTTTGCAATTTTACATCTAGAAATTATTAAATTAAAACAGCAGTTCCGAAATTAGTTTTATTTCCATTTAATACTTAGATATACCTATTAGATTTTGAAATGTGACGTCACAAAATTTAGGACCCCTCCCACCCCTTGTCACAAAATCTCACACTTCGTCGACACCTCCCCACCCCCTGAATGTGTGACGTAATTTATGGATGGCCCCTAAGACCTATTTTAACAAGGAAATGTATGAAAATAAGTAACATGTTTGCTTCTGGCGGCGATTGAACAAAATATTATGCTTTAATGAAGTTTATCGGTCAATCTCCCAAGTCTCCCTATTGGGGGAGGCCTATGTCCAGCATGACATGATGATGATAGGTGATTAGTAACTAATTACTCACAATGGTTACACACCTATAACTAATTATCACAAATTAGTGTAAAGTCCACCAGAACAATAGAATAATTGTATGTTGAGTGTGTTAAACTTCAACACTGTTCTACCTAGCGTTTTTATCTATACACTAGCTGTGCCCGCGACTCCGTCCGCGTGAAAGTCGGAAAACAACATTGTGTCGCAGCAACTAAATACTTAATCCATTTATTATAATAATAGACAAAGGTGTCCCACTAAGACACTTATATCTTTTGAACCATTTCTTTATGTAGAGTTTCAGCTCCTCTTGATTGACCGTAAAGATTCATAAAACCGTAATACTAAAAACGTGTTGCTTATTTCTATACATTTCCTTGCTAAAATGGATTATAATTGAATATTGATACTGTTATTGAAGATGTAACAAAACCATATCGCGATACAAAAATAGCTACAACGCCGTCTTGTTACAATCTGCGAACTAAATTATGATTTCATTCGAGGTGTGGTAGGTATATAAAAGAACTTTAAATATTAAAAAAAAAACTTATAGAAGACTTCATTTAATTTTAATAAGTTATAAATAGGTAGGTACTGCTTTCAAAAAGTCTGATCTGGAAATCGAACCAACACAAACGGGAAAAAACATCATCTATATTTTTATTTCACCAATCGATATGATCGCTCCAATAAACATAGTGCCTGAAATTGATGGAAGACCATAAAAACTAACATTAAGTACCTACCTAACTTAGGTACATTTCAATCCAAACACTTATTTGTTGTTACTTCTTATTTCTTGCACTTCCTTCAATTTAAGACAGTGTGTTTGTTGGAGAGATTTGATCCTTATTATTGACCTTATAGATATCTATCAACAGGGGCCATAATATAATACCGGATGGTACATAAAGCTTTGTCAGTTCGATTCCCGGTTCAGGCAAAAAAATCAGTAAAAGGTAATTTCTTACTTTAAAAAAAAGTGAAATGAAGTTTCCTTTGAGTGAAATTTGCTATTTTTAATATTTAAAGTACTTTCCCTCCATGGCCACGTCTTTGGAAAATTACCTAAAGCTTAAAAAAACTCAATTACTTAAATAAACTTAATAAAACGACGGCGACAGGCTTTGAATAGTTCTGACAATAATGAACAAAATAAAATAAAATTTAGAAAAACATTCCAAAAAGTGCATTGAGTAGATAGAATGATTACGAAATACTAAATTTCAACGAAAGCACTGGGTGAGCGCTTTCCTTGCAAATAATCATGGCCACCGATTTCAATTTGAATTTGGACCTTATTTTCGGCATCAGCATTCCCAAAAAGTATGAACATTCAATGAACAAAAATCCTACTATTAGTCCACATCATGAATTAATTTTATTGTGAACAACAATAAGAAATTGACCTAATAAATTCTAAATAACAATATCTTCGTTTTTTTTTTGTAAAAGCTTAGTTCCTTCTTCACAAGGATAGCATTTCATAAGACCTTTCGTAGACTGAGAATAGGTACCAATTCAACAATGAATATTAGGTAATTTGTGGATTTATTCGTAGTAAAATATTTCCTCGCAACATTATTTGATACACGTAACGCCATCTATTGAAAATAAACTAATATATGCTAAGTTCTTCTAGAAAACTTAAAATTCGCATAACTTTTGATTTCGTGAACCGATTGCGATGAAACAAAAAACATATGTTACTTGGAGATAAGCACAATATATGTTTATAAAAGTCAACAGAATTGGGTCAGTTGTTTTTACGTGATGCTTGAACAAACAAACAGATAAACAGATAAACAGACAAACCAACAAACAGAAGAAACAAAATACAAAAATGTTAAAAATGGGTTCTTTTGGTTATTTTTTAACACCCCAACCATGTTTTTTCAAAATATTTGCTATGTACAGATACGCAAAGTCTACAGATTTGATAAATGTATAGAAGATATTGATTATTTGCATATCTTTTGAATGCGTGAACCGATTGCGATGAAACAAAAAAAATATGTTACTTGGAGATAAGCACAATATATGTTTATAAAAGTCAACAGCATTGGGTCAGCTCTTTTTACGTGATGCTTGCATAAACATGCAAACATATGTTTAATCTTTACTTCCCTAGATGGCGTTGGCGTCGAATTAGATCTAGCTATCAGCTATGGTTTCGTTACCGCGCGATTTATAAGTTCTAGACAAAAAATTCTTAGTTACTTCTAAACCGCGATTATATTATATGTATAGATATAATAAATCTGTAGACATGGCGTGTCTGTACATAGCAAATATTTTGAAAAAATCTGGTTGGGGTGTTAAACGATAACCAATAGAACCCATTTTTAACATTTTTGGAATTTTTGTCTGTTTGTCTGTTTATCTGTTTGTTTGTTCAAGCATCACATAAAAACAACTGATCCAATGTTGTTGACTTTTATAAATAAATATTGTGCTTATCTCCAAGTAACATATGTTTTTTGTTTCATCGCAATCGGTTCACGCAATCAAAAGTTATGCGAATTTTAAGTTTTCTAGAAGAACTTATCATGTATTTGTGTATACCATTTCTATTCAATAGATGGCGTTACGTGTATCAAATCAAGTTGTGAGGAAATATATGTATTACTATTCTCAGTCTACGAAAGGTCTATCGAAATGCTATCCGAAGAAGGTACTAACTAAGCTTTTATAAAAAAAAAACGAAGAAATTTTTATTTAAAATTTATTAGGTACCTACCCATCTATCTGAATGGCAGTGGAAGAGAAATACACTCAATTTCATAAGTGAGTTTATGTATTCTAAATTGTTAATTGTGCAAGGCAATACGATAGATTAATTTGAAATACTCATATATTTTACTATTAATACTTAAATACGTATTTATAAATCTATTTACTATTAATAAAACTCAAAGTGCACTTTGTCTATAATTAAATATTTTTCCAAAATTTCGATTCGGTGGTACTATACTATCGATACAGAAACCATAACATTTTTTTTTAGAATTATTATTCTGTCTGTTTGTCTTTCCGTCCGGACATCACGTAAAATCCCGTGGATGGATTTTGATGGGACTTTCGCTGATGTGTTTCGTAAAGAGCGACAATTTTGCTGGTAAATATAATATCATCACGCTATTGTTCATAGGAGCCGAGCAGCGGAACATTATTTCCACATACTGCGAAGTATAAGCTTAATATTCGGATCGTAAAATCGCGTGAATCGATTTTGATGGGCCTGCGCTTATGCTGGTATATAAACTATCACGCTATTGCTCATAGATGCCGAGCAACGGAACATTATTTCCTTATACTGCGTAGTATAAGCTGTAGACAGAAGTAAGTGCTGCAGTGAACGGTCGCTGGCTCAGTGTCCTGCGTTAAAACCTCACTTTAAAAAATACACTTTTTGTAATTTTTTTGGAATGTTTTTATATATTTTATTTTGTTCATTGTTGTCAGAACTATTCAAAGCCTGTCGTCGCCGTTTTATTAAGTTTATTTAAGCCTTAGGTTATGTCCCAAAACACATGGCCATGAAGGGAAAGTACTATAAATATTAAAAATTGCAAATTTCACTCAAAGGAGGCTTCATTTTATTTTTAAAAGTAAGAAATATTGCCTTTACTGATTTTTTTGCCTGAACCGGGAATCGAAAAGGTTTCGTTACATTATCACAATAAATATCAATATTCAATTATAATCCATTTTAGCAACGAAATGTATGGAAATAAGCAACGCGTTTTTAGTATTATGGTTATATGAACCTTTACGGTCAGTCAAGAAAAGCTGAAACTCTACCTAAAGAAATGGTTTAAAAGATATAAGTGCCTTGGTGGGACACCTTTGTCTATTATTATAATAAATGGAATACATATACACTATTTAGTTACTGCGACACAATGTTGTTTTCCGAGTTCCACGCGGACGGAGTCGCGGGCACAGCTAGTAATATAATAATAAATTCTTTATTATCAGGCTACTTAGGCCCATAGATATATACCTTACAAACTAACATATATATTATAATAATACATTTCGTCAGTGGAAAGGTAAAAAGACTAAAGCGCCACTTTTGGTCAAAATGAGTTATATATCGTCAGTGGAAAGGTAAAAAGACTAAAGCGCCACTTTTGGTCAAAATGAGTTATATATACAGTTCGACTGCAATTTTTTTTCTGCGTCGATTGGTCTAGGTCTCGTGGTGATCTGAGCACTTTTTTGGCGCTTTAGCATTCCAAAATTTTGCCTGTAAGTACATTGATGAGTGACTAAAGCGACGTTTTTTCGATGTTTTATAGGTTGACGTCGCTTAAATACTTTTTATCTAAGTACTTAAAAGAAACGATGGCTTATCAGTATTATTCGATTTCTCATTTAAGCTAAATAATGTTTATTAGTAATTAATCCTTCAGACTAAATCCATTTCAGTGGTTTGTTAGTAAATCTGCAATATTGTGTCGTAGTATTGTTGGCGTTTTAGTAATAATCGTTTTACAAATATTTGTAATGAATGGCGGTTAAGTAAAAAAAATATCCCTAAATTCAATAAGGAAGTCTATTTAGTAGTCGGTATGAGATTTTATTTAATAGTGCGAAAGGCTATACGTCTCATTTATCATAATAATGATACTGAAAAACTTACAATTTTCATTTTTAAATATTTCTCTAAAAAAAACATTTATAAATATAAAAAAATGTATCCCACCAGCATCGGGAACAGGGTCAAGCTACCGGTGGTCAGGGCCTTAGAGAGAGGAACCTCCTAACAATACGTGCAGTTTCGAGAAGTACCGCTTTCCATATCAGGCCGTTGATCCAGCCACCCAACGAGAACCTCTTTAGGTGTTGGTCGAGGCTCTTGGCTATTAAGCCATTCCCCGTAACTACTATCGGCACAATTACTGCTGAATCAACATCTCACATGTCGACAACCTCATGTGCCAAGCCTTGATATTTAATTTCTTTATCTTTCTCAGCTTTCACGAGGTGCTCATCATGCGAAACAGTGATATCAACAATTATTGTGAGACGCCCTGATCGATCTATCACCACTAAGTCAATATTTAAAATTTAAAAATACCCCCTTCTTTGTAATGTGGCTGTCGATCCTTGTAACCGATTATTAATTATTATTACGGTGAGAAGCTGCTTTCCATAACGAGTCATACGAGCTCAAACACGATGGGTCTACAACTAGTCATTGCGGAGGGCGGATAACCTCCCTGAGCCACCTTCAAAGTCATTCTTGTCAAAAACACAAATGTAAATGTGGCAAAATCACTGAGTCTGCCTGCTATTTCGAAGTTAAAAGTGTTAACAACCTTCCAAATCCTAAACAAAATCAGCTCAATGGTACCCTAATATTGTCACTAGGTTTGCATAAATGTAAGTCAAACGGACGAGCGAAAGTCAAATGGATATCTATTGTTTGGTTGAAATCTCTACTCCAACTGTGAAAAGAGCTGATCATTTTGAAACGGCTGAACTGATTTCTATTAAACAGCCTATATCCATACGGTTTTTTTTTGTTTGAAGGCTGGTTATAACCAGCCTTCAAACAAAACAAACCGTATTGTAATCGGTTCATTCGTTTGGGAGCTACGATGCCCACACAAAGACAGACAGACATAGGCTTGACGCGCACTGTATCAAGCTCGATCTAGCAGCCTAACGAAAGTCTTTTGCGGTGTTGATCGAGGCTCTTGACTACGAGTATTAGGCCATTAGCCGTAACAACTATCGGCACAAAGACTGCTGAATCCACGTCCCACATGTTGACAACATCGTTTGCTAAATCAAGATACTTGATTTATCTTTTTCAAGTTTCACGAAATTCTCATCATGAGGGACAATAACATCAAAAATACATCAATACAATCATTGTGTGACGCTCTGATCGATCACTAATCAGGCTTATTGAGAACACCAGTCCTGTGGGTGATGATAGCTCGATCCCGGTACAATTTGACATTCTCAAGAACTGTGTCGGACATACTTGTAGTGTGGTACACGATGTACAACATTGTATTTCAGACCAAGTTGCTGGTGAATAATTTTGGCCTCCAGGTTATGTCTGTGCAAATACTCGCCGTTAGTAAGACAAGAACAACCGGAAATAATGTGTCGAATAGATTTTCTCGGACGGTGGCATGCTCCACAATGTCAACCGTTCCATCCTTCACATACATTTCGCGGTTGTGAGGGGTATTTGCGTTTAAAAAGGCTCGATCCCTATGTCACTTCCGCGGAATATACAACCACATCACCGACAAACAGAAGTGATGCATTCCGATATACATCATCAGTGCACGGACCATTTATCCAAGGCATCAAGAATCGTTTGAGTCCACTTGAGTATGCCAAAGGATTCATCAAGACTGACCCAACCGTTAAAGATCTTGTTTCCGCCCGATAAAATATTTTTAGAACATATTCAGGCGGCCAAAAGCTCTCCCACAACGATTGCTTCATGTCGGTCTCCCTGATGCCTATCACCTAGATATACCCAAGTGTGTGTAGGTTTCAGTTGTAGAGAGGGATCTAAGTTATTTGGAGTCCCTCGGATCCCAAAATGTTCCTTCACGTTTCATGCATAACTGCATATTTGTCCACATCAAATTCCATACCGACAGAATTACTGAAGTTTTCAGTTACCTTCAGAAACTCCATCAGTCGCAAATCGGTGAGGGCAAACAGTTTTGGGTCAACTATGTAAAGGAGTTGGGATATTACTTGACCTTTCCTCCCCACCTGGTAGCCCAGCAGTGATTTCTTCAGCAATGTACTTAGGGGACTTAAGTCCAATCAAAACCACAAGGAACATTAGCCCTGGAATATATCATACTCGATCCTGATCGGTTCTCCACTCCTCAAAATCTGCCGACATTCTGAATAAGAAAGTTTGAATGGTTGGATTTCTGCATGGGGCAGCTAACGTGGTTGTGTTGCATAAAATCATTAAATCCGTTGTTTAGGTCAATATTTCTGCATTGGTATTTAAAGATTTTTCACATCTCGTAAAGTCGCAAAAAAGATTTAATACCCAAGTAAAATTACATGCTAGTAGGTAGGTAATTAAATAACACTTAAATTTAAAAGAAACCACCACTTTCAGTAGGTAGGAATGATACCGCTAACATGAAACTTTTCGAAATCGGAATGGCATTTAATTAGTAGTAAGTCATTTTACTTGGACTAGATTAAATGTAAATATTCTTGTTAGTGATTTATGCTTTCCATTTTATGCAACACATAGAATCATAAGTATATTTCCTTCGTAATCTTTTAGTACTTTATGGCTTGTTAGTAATTTTCGATTCTGGGTACCAAAGCATCTAGAGTGGATTAGTATTTTGCCCTTACCAAGTTATTCGAAATGATGAGTGAATATTGACTAAAGCGACATCTATCTCACGAACCAGTAGAGATAGAAGCTTCATTTAAAGACCAAAAAATAGCAAAAAATCACATAACTATGATAAGTAAGTTTCATTAAGATACCTCTTATAGAAAAGTTATAATGATTTTTTTTCTTAAAAAAAAAACTTTAAAACGCTCTCCTGTAAAGTAGGTATATTGGCGCTTTAGTCTTTTTACCTTTCCACTGACGATATACAGTTCGACTGCAATTTTTTTTCTGCGTCGATTGGTCTAGGTCTCGTATTGATCTGAGCACTTTTTTGGCGCTTTAGCATTCCAAAATTTTGCCTGTAAGTACATTGATGAGTGACTAAAGCGACGTTTTTTCGATGTTTTATAGGTTGACGTCGCTTAAATACTTTTTATCTAAGTACTTAAGAGAAACGATGGCTTATCAGTATTATTCGATTTAACATTTAAGCTAAATAATGTTTATTAGTAATTAATCCTTCATACTAAATCCATTTCAGTGGTTTGTTAGTAAATCTGCATTATTGTGTCGTAGTATTGTTGGCGTTTTAGTAAAAATCGTTTTACAAATATTTGTAATGAATGGCGGTTAAGTAACAAAAATATCCCAAAATTCAACAAGGAAGTCTATTTAGTAGTCGGTATGAGATTTTATTTAATAGTGCGAAAGGCTATACGTCTCATTTAACATAATAATGATACTTAAATGTAACTGAAAAATTACATTTTCAAATATTTCTCTAAAAAAAAAAAACATTCGTAAATATATAAAAATGTATCCCACCGGCATTGGGAACAGGGTCCAAGCTACCTGTGGTCAGGGCCTCAGAGAGAGGAACCTTCTAACACTACGCGCCGTTTCGAGAAGTACAGCTTTTTATATCAGGCCCTTGATCCAGAAACCCAACGAGAGCCTCTTTAGGTGTTGGTCGAGGCTCTTGGCTATTAAGCCATTCCTCGTAACTACTATCGGCACAATTACTGCTGAATCAACATCCCACATGTCGACAACCTCGTGTGCCAAGTCTTGGTATTTAATTCCTTTATCTTTTTTAGCTTTCACGACGTTCTCGTCGTGCGAAACAGTGATATCAACAATCGTTGTGAGACGCTCTGATCGATCTATCACCACTATGTCAATAATTAAATTTCAAAAACCCCCTTCTTTGTAATGAGGCTGTCGATCCTTCTGATTATTATTATTGCGGCAAGAAACTGCTTTCCATAACGAGTCATACGAGCACAAACACTATGGGTCTACAACTAGTAATTGCGGAGGGCGGATAACCTCCCTGAGCCACCTTTAAAGTCCTTCTTATCAAAAAAACAAATGTAAACGTGGCAAAATCGCTGAGTCTGCCGAATTATTAGCTATTTCGAGGTAAGTAATGAAATGAAATGATATTTATTTCTGTAAATAAATCTGTTACAGACACTTTTACAAGTCAATGTAATGTTTTTTTTAAGACTAGATGGCATCGGCTTTTCCTATCTGACTAGCTCTGAGAAGAAAAGCCGAGTGTCATGATGACATGATGAAAGTAGTGTTAACAACCTTCCAAATCCTAACCAAAATCAGCTCAATTGTACCCTAAAATTGTCACTAGGTTTGCATAAATGTAAGTCAATCGGACAAGCGAAAGTCAAAGATAGATATCTATTGTTTGGTTGAATTTTTAAGAGAAGAGAGCCCTTTGCGGTGATGATCGAGGCTCTTGACTATTAGGCCATTAGCCGTAACAACTATCGGCACAAAGACTGTTGAATCCACGTTCTACATGTTGACAACCTCGTGTGCTAAATCAAGATACTTGATTTGTTTATCTTTCTCAAGTTTCACGAAATTCTCGTCATGAGGGACAATAATATTATCAATACATCAATACAATCATTGTGCGACGCTCTGGCCGCTCACTAATCAGGCTTATTGAGAACAACAATCCTGTGGGTGATGATAGATCGATCCTAGTACAATTTGACGTTCTCAAAAACTGAGTCGGACATTCTTGAAGTGTGGTACATGATATACAAGATTGTATTTCAGAGCAAGTTGCTGGTGAATAATTTTGGTCTCCACGTTATGTCTGTGCAAATAATCGCCGTTAGTAAGACAAGAACAACCAGAGATAATGTGTCGAATGGATTTTCCCGGACGGTACTTGTTCGTCATTATAACTCCGTTCACAATTGCACATACAAGACCTTAGAGGTCGTCTGAAAAAAATAGCTAGGACACGAACGCTTGCTTTGCCATACTTTTTTGCGGTCATTGGTGTTATGTATTGTAGGTTTGCGAGGGATATTTGCGTTTAAAAAGTCTCGATCCCTATTTCACTTCTGCGGAATTTTCAGCCACATCACCGACAAACGGAAGTGATGCATTCCGATATACAATAAGCAGTGCATCAATAATCGTTTGAGGCCACTTGAGTACGCCAAAGGATCCATCAAGACCGGCATGACCCAACCGTTAAAGACCTTGTTTCCGCCCGATTAAATATTTTTCAGAACATATTCAGGCGGCCAGGTGCTCTCCCGCAACGATTGCTTCATATCGGTCTCCCTAATGCCTATCACCTAGATATACTCAATTCTGTGTAGGTTTCAGTTGGAGCGAGGGATCTAAGTTATTTGAAGTCCCTCGGATCCCGCAATCTTCCCTCAGGTTTCATGCATATATTTGTCCACAACAAATTCAATACTGACAGAATTCCTGAAGATTTCAGTTACCTTCAGAAACTCCATCAGTCGCAAATCGGTGGGGGCATACAGTTTTGAGTCAACCATGTAAAGGAGTTGGGATATTACTTGACCTTTTCTCCTGACCTGGTAGCCCAGCAGTGATTTCTTCAGCAATGTACTTAAAGGACTTAAGGCCAATCAAAACCACAAGGAACATTAGCCCTGGAATATATCATACTCGATCCTGATCGGTTCTCCACTCCTCAAAATCTGCCGATATCCTGAATAAGAAAGTTTGAATGATTGGATTTCTGCATGGAGCAACCGACGTGATTGTGTTGCACAAAATCATTAAATCCGTTGTTTAGGTTTTAACAATATTTCTGCATTGATATTTAAAGGTTTCTCACATCTCGTAAAGTCGTAAAAAGACTTAATATCTAAGTAAAATTACATGCTAGTAGGTAATTAAATAACATTCAAATAAAAAAAAACTATTTTCAGTTTTAGGAATGGTACCACTAACATGAAACTTTTTGTGCTTTAGTTATTTTACTTTCCTGTGTCTGTTAATCGAAATGGTATTTAATTAGTAGTAAGTAATTGTACTTGGACCAGATTAAATGTAAATATTCTTGTTAGTGATTTATGCTTTCCATTTTATGCAACACATAGAACCATAAGTATATTTCCTTGGTAATCTTTTAGTACTTGATGGCTTGTTAGTAATTTTCGATTGTGACTACAATAACATCCAGGGTAGATTAGTATTTTGACCTTACTGAGTTATTCGAAAAGATGAGTGAATATTGACTAAAGCGACATCTATCTCACGAACCAGTAGAGATAGAAGCTTCATTTAAAGATCAAAAAATAGCAAAAAATCACGTAACATCGGTATGTAAGTTTCATTAAGATACCTCTTATAGAAAAGTTATAATGAATTTTTTTCTTCAAAAAAAAACTTTAAAATGCTCTCCTGTAAAGTAGGTATATTGGCGCTTTAGTCTTTTTACCTTTCCACTGACGATTTGTATTAGTATAAAAACTTAAGCCTATGTTAGTAAAACTTCACTTAAGCACTGTCGTTGTACATACATACGATCGTGTGGCACTTGTCCGCGGAAGCGACGGAACACCACTCCCTCCGGCCAAAAGTTCTCCTCCATGACGAGGTGCAGAAGACAATTTGTTTTTTTTTTTTTTTTTTTTTTTTTCTATTTGACTGCTGTAGGTCGTCCTAGGGGACGGTTTCTACGTAACCGGGCAGTTATTGGCGTGACCTGAAGGGTCTCCAGCCAATGGGGGGGAAGTAAAATACTTAACCTAAGCTAACTACTTGTACTACACTAACATCATGACTACCTGCAACAACAGCACTAAGGGCGACCCCTAGTGGGACTCGGACCTCGGCTTAGGGCGTTGCTGGCGTGGACATAGGGGGGAGACAGCTTGATGAGGGCTGAATTATCGGTGTGAGAGACAATTTGGTACTCGCACCACAAACGCCTTGAAGTTGGCGTTACGGCGCGATTCCAGCAGCTGCACTCTCACCAAGGACTTGGCCTTTTGGCGTACGTACTCCACGATGTCCTCCGCATTTGTGGTGTAGTGTATGCGGGAGATGTACACCGGAGTGTACCGGAGTGTTTTTCCTGACTACGTTGGGTTCTGCCTTCAGTCTAATCAGATGCTTCTGAATACCAGTATTTTACACGGAGCGACTGCCATCAGACCACCGCAACCCAGTTGCTGAGCAATGCCGACATCCTTTTTTTGTCTTTTTCTTCCTCATGTTTGCCCTTCGCCCGGGGAAGACGAAGGGATATGCCGGACTTTTACCGGCTAAAAACCCACGGTGTTTCTTCTCCTGACCCTTGGCCGGGGTCGCGGGATTCGCAGCTGCATGTACTGCGACCCCGGCAGGCCTCGGTCCTCCAGCTCCTGGCGGACCTCTCCTACTGTGAGGCCTTGCCCCACGTCCTCCTGAGAAGCGCGCACGGAACACTGTGCGCCGCCTTCTCGGGTCTGTGACTGATCTGCCACACACTACGGTGGCCGGAGATCGTCGCGCGCCCTCCGGCGCCCGGTGCGTCTGGCGCGGGAAGGGAGAGTGGCAGCTGCCTCTCTCTCCCTCTCCGCTCCCTCTTTGGTTGCCATCACCTCCTCGCAGAAGAATGCCGATATCCTAAGGTTAGATCGGCCCAGCTTCTGACTACCCATAATGACTGTCGTAAGTATTTGTGTGATACACGGGACCGACGGCTTAGCATGCTCTCCGAGGCACGGAGGGGTCTCAATGTATAACGAACGCTCACCCATCCATGGACTGACCGCGGCAAGCGCAGCCTGACCTTGTAATTGGCCACGAGCCCTTCAACTGTTAACTTCAACACTACGAGCAATTTCAGGAAGTCTGAGAGATAGATGATGTTAGATAATAATGTAACACCTATAATAATGCGTCATGATATATCAATGCATGATTCTTAGACAAAGTATGTGATACTTGATCTTAGGCATGATTGCAGTAATGACAAAAGTAAATCCTAGCCCCGCCTTCTTTCAGCCCTGATTGGTTAATCTCGTCACGACAATCGACCAATCACAGCCCGCCCCACCAACCCCCTTTCGAAATTTAAATATTGTTATAGATTTTTGTCAGTCGCCTTTGCTTCGTCGCGCTGCCAACAGCTTTTTGGCGTATCGATATAAATAGAATTGTAGTGTGATTCATATTCATTTATTTGCTGTGAATTGTTTTAATTTTGTTTTGTTTGTGATTTCGTTTTTATGCCAACCGTGACAGACATTCCAGGAGGCAACGGTTAGTCTATTTTAGTTCACATGAATTATAATTTTAGTTGATCGCATTTAATGTCTATTATTTTAAACAATTGAAAATCCTTCATAATATTATAAATGCGAAAGTAGCTCTGTCATGTTTGTTACATCATAACTCGACTAAACTACTGAACCGATTTTGATGAAACTTGGTACAGAGATAGTCTGGAATCCAGAGGAGGACGTGGGCTACTTTCTTCCCGAAAAACGCGGAATACGCTATAAAAGACATCCACGCAGGCGAAGTCACGGCCTACTTCTAGTATGAATAATGCTGTTCTATAAATGTACCTATACATCTATCAAATAAAAAGAGAAATTAAAAGTATTTTACACAAGTTTTTAAAATGATGTTTGAAGAGCTTTCAGCAGTTTCAGGAGTCTTCTAAGACCCTTTAGTTAGTGGCTTTTGTGACTAAAAGCCTACAGGGACTTAGCTCCGGTTTCTGAATTGAGAATTCTAGGATGAGCAGTACTTAAGTAACATTTGAGTACGGAGTTGTCAAAAAAATGACGGATTTTAAAGCATTTTTTTGTCAACTCCGTACTTATTATATTACTTAAGTATTGCTTATCTCGAATTCTCAAATCAGAAACCGGAGGTTAATCATTAAAATCATTATCATCATCATTATAAAAGAACTCAATATTTCCAAAACAAGCAGTAATGGGATGCTTACATCTACAACTGCTCTTTGCGAGTTTACTAAAACCTTGATAGAAGGAAGACTGGGCAGGCATTTAATGATTGCATTAAGATTTACAAAGTCTCAAGTCAACTGCAATCATCAAAACCGTATTCATCGTCATCGTCTCTTTGTGATTGTTTTCACCGATAAGCATATATTTTTGATCTTCCTCTACTTCATATAAGTGCTGTTCAGATCCAACTGCACTCACAACTGATGAAAGTGCTCCTTCAACGTATTTCAAATCTCCACACAATCTAAATAAAATCAATCAACTTGCTTCACCATTGTCTAGAAGTCCCTAATCAAGTATTTTTTGTAGTTTATTATTAAATTTAACAAACAGGACTGTAAATTGTACCGTTTTAATTATAGCGACTTCCTGTGGTAACTGCTTCCGGCGATAGCCAACAATAACGTTGCTTTATATAGACGCAGCTGCTTTATTTACTTCGCGACATCCACTCAAATGTGTCCCTGTTTCATCATCATTATCATTAGGTTTAGTTTCAACCACAGCTGAACGTGGGTCTTCTCTATCTTCCTCATCAGTATCACTACTGTTGCGTAAATTTGTATGCTCACTTTGTGCTCGGTTTTTAGTAAAGACACTAATTGGTTTTCTTCTCTTTGGTTTTTAGTAAGTATTCTAGATTCGTTTTAAATCATGGAGTTTATTGCCCGTTCTTCTCCATAGGAATCTACACTTTGGAACGCAGCAGTAACTATTTTTTTTTGAAAATTCAGAATTTCCCGTATATGGTCTAAGGGTGCTTACATAAAGAAGCGGGTTCCCGGTACAGGCAAGTCGATACCGATCGGTGCGGGTAAAATAGCCCCGTGTTATCTTATGCGCATACACATAAAGACACAGGTTGAAATACAATAGTAATAGTCTGCACCGACAAGTCGGGACCGAAAAACCTGTTTCTTTAAGTAAGCACCCTTATTGAAATAAATGCTTTGACTTGATTTAGCTTGACAATACACATTTCTTAGCATATAAAACGTTATTAAAAGACCGCATTACATTGAAAGTGATTTACGAATATTATTTTCAAGGAAAGCTTTCACTTGAATTGCATAATACGGGAAAGACTATGGAAAATAATTTCTTGTTTTCTAACTCTTGAAACAACTACTTTCCAAATCCGATTCGAAAGCGTCCCACTACGTCACATATGGTCTTTCACATCCACTCAATAAAAGGTTTTGTTGCAGTGTATCCACCAACGATGGCATCGGACCAGGAATCTTGTTCTGATGAGGAGCCAGATAGTGAGATGCTGAGCGACGATCTCTGTTTACCTGACAGTGATGATGATAGGCATTCTGGCAGAAATATTCAGGTAAGAGTAGTTACAATGTAATTTATTGTAAGCACTGTCAATATTGTAAAATTAACAGCTAGAGAAGTGGCATAAGTGACGAGGTAGAAAGTACACAAGAATGACCGAAACGTGCATAAATATGTAAGTGAAGTAAGAGTGATTGAACTGACTGCAAATATCTATAACAGGTTTTTGCCCGTGTGGGGTCCAGTTATGTGAAACAAAAAATAAATTTTAGGTAACATAAGAGACGAAACTAAAAAAATGGTCTTTGCAGACAAACCTATGGCTTCATGAGTGTTGAAAAATCGCACTGAAAAGTCCGAAAAAGTTTGAAAATTGGTCTAGAAGTTCTTTAAAACGACTATCTAGTCCGAGTTGATGCTTAGTGAAATTCCTTTGCACAGAGTCTACCCGAAGATCTGCCGTCTCTCAACTCCTGTCTCCTCCGTCCTCCTCGGAAGCTATTTACCAACTGTCGTGAACGATGGCGACAGCAGAACGTCAGCGGCGCCTTCGCTGAGTTGAGGAGATTGGTACCTACACACCCGCCTGATAAGAAATTATCCAAGAATGAGATACTCAGGATGGCTATCAGGTAAGAGCCCAAAGTCAGGGTCCGTTGTTCACAAGTTGACTCTTTAGTTCTCTTATCTTTAACATCATCGAAAGCAAATTGGTTGAGGACTTCAAATAGAAACAAACTCCACATAATTTTGCTTGGCATTTTTTGTGGTAAGTCAATTTTAGAAGGCAATCGAGTATCGTCGTCACGTCTGCCAACTTTTCAAATAAAAAGCCATTAAAACTTTTATTGTCTTACCGTAAAATCAACAGTTGTTTAAATTAAACGGGGCTTAAACACCTTAAAATGACGTTCAGCACGATTTTAACAAACTGTATAATCTTAGTAATTAAAATAATCGTGTGTAGATTTGTGTTCATTTTTGAGACTTTTCATCTTAGTACCATTTCGGTTTGAATCACCTATTTATTTTACAGGTACATAGGCCTTCTCTGCGAAGTCCTAGAATGGCAGAAGACCCACGGCCTCTCCATGAACAAAGAGAACTCTGCGAGTCTTGCTATCAAATGCGAATCTCCTTTAAGCCCACAATCTCGGAGACTCCGCCTCAAAAGACCATTCTTCAGCGAAGAAGATTGTCCAAGGGCCAAAATCTACCATGAAAGTAACGATTATCAGAGATATGGTAACGAAGAAAATGAAGAAGTAAGAAGAGGATACCAAAGACCGATCGGAAACAGAACAGAATTTTACTTCGGTAAAGACCATTTGAGAGTTTTACGCAATCAGTTTTACTTTCCACCAAGATGGCGACAAAATATGCCATTTAGAAACTTAGCGGATCGGAACGGTAACAATCTGCTGATGATAGCTCCTGCACAGAATGGCAAAGATGAACATGATGGGAAAATGCAAAATGGTCTTGGAAGTAAGGATAAGAATGATAAAGACAGTAAATGAATAACGGTAGATGATAATAGAATATTTAACTAGCAATATCGTATTTTGAAGGACATTAGGTAAGCCAACTCCCAGATAATAATAGGCCTGGAATGAAGAAGTATTTTAATGCCAAATTAAAAGAAAAATATGTAAATATCTCATTGGTTTCTTGAATATGTTTTAATCCTTTTATTCCGTCCGTGTTTTGATGTATATTACGTATTTGGATTTATTTCATGTTATTTGCCTTTAAAACCAAGAGTTTATTTAGATTACTTTTTTCTGTGTGTATGAGTTTCTGTGAATCTTATGTTGTTTATAGTGTATGATAATGTTGTAAATGTCAATAATTTGTAAGATTCTTAGCTGGTAGGCATCTAGTTTATTTTGTAGTACTGTTTTCCAAATATAAAACCCACCGTATTAATTCAAAACGTAATCTTATGTAGCCTTGGCATTACTACAGACACTATAGTTATTAATTTTTGTGTAAATAACTTTCATGAGACACATTCATTTTTATCATTAGTTACGGTTTACTCACGTGCATTTTTCGGGAATTTACGAGTAGTTTCGGACCCAAACTGAGTCCTTCATCATAAACTGAACACGCGGCGAGGTTGCGAGTCGAACTTTAATGATTAATTTAAAAAAATAATGATGAAGGGCTCCGTTTGGGTTCGAAACTAGTCGGGCATTCCCGAAAAATGCACGTGAGTAAATCGTAACTAATCATATTAATTTGTTTCTCTATACCAAAGTTTGCATCTTGATTTTCTGTCATAATTTTTACAACTTTTAATTAATAATATAATTTTGTGATATCAATACCTAGTCAGTTTCGAATCTACGTTATTTTAGTCAAGAAATTATTATGCTAAGAAATTTAGGTTATGTACATGTAATTGTTCCATAGATTTAAGTTAATATTGGATCATGGTGCCGATTCTCTTGTTCACCAACTAAACTAAAATTAGAGAATTGCTATCTTTTACTAACAGATAGCGCGAGAAAAGGACGGAGATAGACAACAACTAAGTTAGAGATGTCAAATTAGTTTACGCCTTGAACTTCACCGTGTTTTTAGTCGACACGTTTTTAATATCGTCTTATGGAATTTTTAGTTTAACTAAATTTGACAGCTCATATTTACGTATATCGCTTTCTTAAATTATTAGAGTGACAAAGATGACAATAGCCTAAATTAAGTTTAGTTTGTCCCTAACAGAATCGGCACCAATGTTCACTTTGATAGTTTAAGAGTAGACGTTCATGATGATGATGAAATAGTTGGTAAAATTCAAAATGATGAATTTAGTACCTTCAGAGGTATTTACCAAAAACACTTTATTACTTACTACTAAAAAGGATTCAGAGGACCTGTAAATTAAAATTAATATATTTAATCCACAACATTTTTGCATTTTATTTCAGCACTTGTCTCTTTCCTTCTCAAAGCTTGTGCCATCTTTCTCTTTCTGTTGCTAGGGGCGTGGCGCTCCGCCCCTTGTGCTTTTATGAGTGTAATTGGATTTCCACCCCCTGTGAGCTGTGGTGTTTAAGCCTTCCTTATCTTACGGTAGCAGGATGTCTATTATTGTCGACATGTTTCATGTCTTCTATGGATGACATGTGAAGTCATTTTGGTACGATTAGGGTAATCTACTCGATTAGAAATCCGGGAAGTAAAAAATGAACACAATATCAACTATTTATTAAAAAAAGCATTAAACATGGTTTTTTTTTTCAATAACTTGGTCGCGCTTGGTCCAAGATGGAGCATATGAATCCAAGTAGCAAGGATATAGAGGGACTCCTATTTCTATGGGGACTCCCCTATACCACTCTGGCTCTCACATACCCACGACGGGACACAGTAAACTGGGGGCCTACTCCCTAAGTCCGTCAACGACGTTAGTCGCCCGTCCGAAAGTAGCCTGAAACGCAGGAGTGAACAAAACAAGTGTCAAGTTCAACTTTTCGGACGGGCAAAAACACATCGATAGTAGGGACAACTGTCAAATCGTGTTGTCATTCATTCTTAGTTCGGGCCCCGAAATAATCGTATGTCCGTAGGTGGTAAGGAGTAGGAAACGCTCGTAACTAAGGCCGAAACCACGGACTTCGTGCTTAGGGAGTAGACCCCCTGTTTCGCACCGGATTTTAATTTATAGGTGGTACGCAGTCAGACCGTAAAATCCTACAACGACGAATTTCAACCTCTGGTCTATTGTATGAAATGGAATATGGATAAAATGAATTTCTCCCATTTAGCTGATCGTATTATTCATCGCGGGTGCTAACAATGTTTATGTGTTATCTAATGCACTCGTTAACTCGGATCATTAGTCAATCGTCATTACAAGATAATTATTTTGCTACTAATTGTTAAGCAGTTTAAATGTTTACCGACTCCGAACTCAAAGTAGGGTAATGTGTTTAACGTAGTTAAGTAGGTACCTACCTATATTTTAATTACGTGGTACGCCGCAACTTTTATCTACCTACTTCATTATATGAAGCGAAAGAGAATTGGCTAGTATGGAATAAAATAAAGTCTTCTTCTTAGCGTGTCGATGACAATCTACACCGTGTCGGCCCAGAACTCAGCAATGAGTTTAGCACTATCCGTAGCGTCCATTAGTTCTTGTGGCGTACAGATAACAGGGCAGGCGGGGCATGATGTTAAGTGCGCCATAGTTTGCGGAACGGCACCACATTTACACTCAAGGTTTGAGTTACCCGCCAATTTCCACCTGAACAGGTTTTCCTTGCTTCGACCTACCTGAGTCCGAAGTCTATTTAGAGACTTCCAGTGAGCCAAGGCAACTCATGCCCAGGTGGGAGATCCTCGGAAGGGGCAACAACCGGAGTGGGTAGAGAAGCCTTGTCTCGGAGTGGGTAGAGAAGCCTTATCTCCTACTAATCAGTATTAAGTAAGTACTTCATAACCTCCAACGCTTTTTGCGTTGGAGGGTATGAAGAGAGGTGTTATACGTTGAACTCTTTATCTGTCTGTACAAACCACAACCTTCAGTCAATGTTTGTTTATAAACACTGTCAAAATGTTTGGTTTTGTTTTCGTTATCAAACAAATTGACAGTTTTTGTAAACTTTGTATGAATGAATTGTTCAGCTCTGGTTCGATTGCATTTGAACTTGTTTGTTAATAGAATTGACTCACTGGTATTTATTGCAATTTTTAGTGTTATAGGTACGCCAAAAATTTCTACACACCGAATACGTAGTCGTAATAGCTAAGCAATTCATTAATCTAAAATCCTATACTAAAATAAATAACAAACTTAAAAATAATCTCCCACAGGCCACACAATATCAACATCGCTCCAACGCCTGCTCAAATAAAATAGCAAATGATGACAAATAAGCAGCTTTGCGATAAGGTTAATAATCTTCGTTGCGTATTGCGCGCGGTTGGCGCCGGCACGCGACTGAACGACGCTCGCGCGTAAGTTACGTCGAGATAAGAACTGATTGATTTTTATTAGCCCAATAGTGAGCTTAAGTGTGATTTTATGAGATTTGTAGAGGGAGGTGGTGAAAGTCAGTGTGTGTTGAATTAGTTGTAATTGTTTTGCTACTATTGTGCTAATGATACTTGTAAAACTGGTTTGATTTTTTAAGGTTATTAGATAAAAGCTTAAACACAAATATTGCCTTTTTGTCTTGAGTAGGTATCCTAGGCCTGTATTAATAAGTAGCTTTCATTTGAAAGATTAGGGGTGCATGAAAAGAGTCCGGCGCACGCTGGGCAGTCAGCCCCGCTACCAACCTTGCTGACTGGCTAATCTTTTCACCACGGCATGAGCTATTCTTGTATAGCTCGTGCTGACACGATAGAAGATTTGAAAGATCTCCCGAGAGGAGCTACTATAAAGCAGAATTCCAAAAAAATAGTAGGTAGGTACCTACTTAAAAAACACCTCTATTATAGTCATTTCCAAACGACACTTAATTAAGAGGAATCTGATGGAATGAAGAATGAGAGATGTCAGAGACTCTTAGTAATAGAAAGCTAAAATTTGGCATGGATATACATATTAATCAAGCCGACAAAGTGGTAAAACAAAATCAAGAAAAAAAAATTACGGTTCCTCCTGTACTTGCAAAGTGGCGATGTTTTTTTTTTCTCGTCTACCCCTTGGCGTGGGGTGTTGTTGGATAGGTCTTTTAAAAATATTGCGGAGTTGCAATGTCAATTTTTCGATTAAGGGATCCGTTTGTGAAATATTAAGCTTTAAAGTGCTAATTTGTGGGTCAGGAAAGGTCATACTACAATATTCTGTAAAAAATATTTATTCTCCACTATAATTATAACTCAGTCTTGCCATTCTTCGCCAGTTTCCTGAACTCTGTCATCGCTGTCAGGACATCTTCAGAGAATACCTTAGGCAGTTCGAAGGCTAAGAAATGCCCTCCATCATCAAGGGTCGGCGAGTTCACCAGGTTGGGGTATTTCAGTTTGAGCATGCAAGGTGGCTGGTACGTCAATTCGTATTTAGCTTGGACTACCCATGTGGGGACTGGAGTTGGTATTCTGTGGAGAAGAAGAGGATATTATAAATAAGAGACTTCGGAAAACAAATCAGTAGGAAGTTCTCAATGTGATCAATCAGGCTGCGCTAGCGGGTGAGGAGGCGGGCGCGGGCGCTCGGGTCATGGCGTCTGCGTGTTGACAGTAGAACCACACGCGCAGTCACCTAACAGAAGCTATATTACTGTGAATGATACGAGCGGACTGAGTCATTAGAAACACCCGCGCCCGCCTCATGCAGGCGCGCGACTCGCGGGCGCACTGTGAATGCAACTGGCGTCTACATACATTTGATTTACACGCGCCCGCGCTAGCATCCGCGCCCGCCTCCACTCTGAAATACGGCAATAGTCGCACCGCGTTCCTTATTTTTTGTTTGTACTCCGATTACGTTGCCTAAACCAATTGAATTGATTTTAAGTACATTCAGGGTGGAAACGGTTCAGTCCAATTCGCGGTTGATCCAAAAAATATATTTCCAAAATTAAACAAAATAAATCATCGACGTAGCTCAAAAAGCTGCAAAACTGAAGTGGAACTGGGCGAGCCATGTCTGCCGGATGCCGGCTAAGTGTGCGTCCTGAGTGACGGCGCACGGGCGAATAGCGGGTTGCGGTTTTTTAAATTTTTTTTTTCGGTTTGCTAATTACTCATGGATGTCCTCCGCCCTGGTGTGGGCGGAGGGGTCTGTCAGACTCTTACTGACTAAAACCACCCCGGTGTTCTATCTCACACCTGCGCCGGATGTCACGGGAACTAACGATACTTCCGCAACCCCCGGCTGGTGCCACCCCGACACTACGGGCCTCCTCGGGTTAGCGGGGGGAGTGAGGTGTTAGATTCCCCCCAAGCCGTCTAAGAGGGGCCGCGCTCGGAACCGTTACCGTCGATACCTGTCCTTAGTGCACGCGGGAAAGTTGACGCGTACGCGTGTGTTTAGTGTTTCGTTTATTTTACTTTGGTTTTAATAATGTCGATATCAAAATTTAAGCGTTTCGAACATTTATTTAATGCGCCGTTCATTCCGCCTGCGCGGTGCGCCGTCACTCGGGACACACACTAAGCGGTGGGCCCGCATATAACAAGACTGGAGAACTGACACTCTAAGAGTGAAGCCACACTGCTGCGTTTCGTTGCGTTGCGACGTTGCAGCGCTAAATTTGGACCAATCTATAGATTGTAGTGTTGCGACGTCTCATTGGTCCAAATCTAGCGCTGCGATGTCTCATTGGTCCAAATCTAGCGCTGCGTCGTCACAACGCAACGGAGTAGTATGGCTTCACGCTTAGACGGGGTCGCGGCAAACCGAAAAGAAGATGGCGGGACGCCTTGGATGGCTTCCTCAGGAATTGGCGAGATAAAGCACAACATCGAAAACAAAATAAGACATTTTGGAAATATACAGGGTGTAAATTTTGATTTTTTTCTTTTTTTATCTATTGGTTTTTATATCGGTAGGTAGTTTGACACTACTGCCACAGATTGCTATAATGGGGTGTCTGACTGTTGTTTTTTCCTACACTTTCTTTAAAATAATACCAAATTGTTGTACATTTTTAATAGTAGTCAGATACCGTATTGTCTTTTAATTTTAACGTGTTTTTATTTTAATATTTCTATGTTCTAGTATTATTTATTTATTTATACTTTCGCACATTGTACAGAGGCGGACTTAATGCCATAGGCATTTTCTACCAGTCGACCTTAGGGTGATGCAGAGAAAAACATGGTTTCATGTTATTTTGTTTTATGTAATTGTGCTTTTGTGTGTTGTGTTTTCTGTATGTGCCAAATAAATGTCTTATCTATCTATCTATCTAAATGAATTCGTGTAATTCCTTAAAATCACACGATTTACTACTGGTGTAGACTGGCCCCACACAGGAATTAAAACCACATGATCTACTTACTACTGGTGTAGACTGACCCCACACAGGAATTAGCTTGATTAAAAATGCGGTAGGGGTAAAGGATCGTATCTAAACAACCTTATAAGGATACAGTAAAAACAAAAAGAAAAACATTTTTTTTTTTGTGATTCTACTTTTCTATGCCACGCATATATGAATAAAAGCACGGCGACGTGGCTGGCGGGCACGACTAACGCGATATCGCGCTTTGCAGTCAGTTAACTCGGGGCTCTAAAATGACTTAGGAATAGAAAACCAAAATTTTATTTTCAATTATTTTTATACTTGACCTTCAAAAATACCCATTTAGGATCAGGGCGTATAATTAAAGGAAGCAGGTAACCAGCTCCGACCTACCAGCGCTTATCGGTACTGGTCCATGCAGGTAACCGCTACATATAGGAAGCGGGTAGAAGCAGGGGCTGACATTTTTAGCAAAAATGTCCTTATTCCTTTGCAAATACAGCAACAAATGACTGTCTACCAGCGCTGATCGGAGCAGGTCGAAACTTATCGGCGACGTTCGGAACTTGTCGGCGCTGGTCCACCACACAGTGCAGACTACCTGCGTCGACTAACTGCGCGGACCAGCACCGACAAGCGCTGGCAGATCGGCGCCGGCAATATACGCACTTAGTCTGTGTCACTAGTAGATCACGTGGTTTGAAGGAATTACAAGAATTTGTTTACCCTTTATAAAAATATAGAATCGAGTCTACTCGCGAAAACTTTAAGAATCACAAAATACCTTATAACCCGACGTTTCGGCCTAATTGCACCGGCCGTGGTCACGACTGAAGTGTTGGAGCAGTTGTCATCTTCGTGAAGCAAGGGCATTTTCATCTACCCTCACTCGATCTTGATTTTTTATAAAGTTATAGGCGGTACTTCGACACACCACACTAATGACGTCCTTCTTACACACTCGCCTAAACCGTTCCGACGACGAATCTTAAAGCTTTTTACGCGAGTAAGTAGACCCGATTCTATGTATATTTTTACAATGTGTACAAATCGCGAAAGTTTAAAAACATTCGTTTACCCTGTATTTTTTGGGCTAAACGCGAATCGGACATTTTTTTTACCATTTTACTTAATCGTGAATTTGACCAATCGCGCCTAAAGGTTTATGAGGAATCTCATGTTCAAAGTTTTGTGATACTATGAAAACTTACTCATCAAGCTTCAACGCCATAGTCTTCGAGTTGAAGGTCTCAGAGTACAGCCTCATAGACGTCGTGATGGACTTGGTGGTCCAGTACATCATCAGGTTATCTATGAGCTGTTCTTTGGTGAAGCGGAAAGTTATGCCTCCGTCGGGTTTGGAGCGATGGTCTGGTCGGGTCCATGTGCCGAATTTTTCTAGGATGTATGCTAGAAGACCAGCTGGAGAGTCAGAAAGTGCTATACCTGAAAAAAATGAGATCCGTAATATAATGAATGTATATGTTACGGGTAAAAGCCGAATGGCGGTTACACCTAGGTTTAGCCGGGTACAACTAGGTGCAACCAGTAGCAGTTGGTTAGAACTAGGTGTAGCTTAAGTCGACGAGAGAGTTATTTCTGTCTGCAGGGTTTAAAGTAACCTAACACGAAGGGGATGACGGGGGCTTCGTTCGCTCTCTTCGCTCGCTCACTCTAGCCCCCGTCATCCCCTTCGAACCTAACCTATCCGTGTCGGGGTTCCCCTTAACCACCGGTGTGCGGCTGCACCTAGTTCTACCCGCTATGATGAAGGGTAAACCTAGTTCTACCCGAGGATAAGTAGGATACATCTAAGTTTAACCGCATGTGGCCGGCTGCACCTAGTTGTACCCGGGTAAAACAAGGTGTAGCCACACTTCGGCTATTAGCCGTAACATATATTTATTACATATTCATAGTGATGTTCAGAGGATAACCGTGGTCCGTGGTCGTATGCCACTTTGCACTAATAGCCCGTGAGCCAGAGGGTATATTTTGTCAGTCATTTCCTCTCAAGCGATAACTCGTGGAATGTTTCAGAGAGTTGTATTATGCAGCATGGTGAACGTCAGCTGCCGCTCCGTGGGTGGGTTGGGCAAAGGCAGCCCCTCAAACACGTAAAAAAAATAAAGTTTTCAGTCATTTCCTCCCGATTGAAAATTTGTTAAATGATAGTTAACTCAATTATTCGAAGATAAAAAAAAGTCAGCTGGCCGTACCGTGGTGGATTATACGTCAGCTGGTCACATGAACATGCAAAAAAATTTTTTTCGTTCAGTGATTTCCTCTCACTTGAAAATTTGTCACATGATAGTTTACATGCTATTTTGAATAAATAAAAACGTCAGCTGGCTCTATGTTGGTGGAAAGGTCGTCAGCTGATGCAGTGAAAGGTGGAGCATGGGAGCGAGACGTGAGCGCCGATCGCTTATTTAAATACGTCAGCTGACGGGTTTTCCACCAACATAGAGCCAGCTGACGTTTTTATTTATTCAAAATAGCATTTAAACTATCATCTGACACATTTTCAAGTGAGAGGAAATGACATAACTACAGTTATTCGCAATAGCTTCATGCACGCGCCCTTATATGTACCAATCAAATCAATATCCTCATTAATCAATCAATCAGCAATATTTAAATAGACGCACTTTGGACAGAAATCAATCCCGTTAAAATTTATACGCAAGGAAAATCTACCGAAGCACAAAAGAAAAAAAAAAGAAACTTGTGAGCCATTCGAAAATAAACTTGAATTTTAATGTATAAAAATGTCCAACGTAACTCCTTTTTGTGTTTTTGCCAAAAAAACAACTTCAAAGTTGAAAGTATTCTGCGAAGAAAGTTTGAACAAGTGCAGTAAAGTTTTAAATATTCGAAAATGTAATAGTAGTAGTATAATGTCGTGGCCATATCTTAGAATTGATCATTTCATGATTTGGCCGGCCATTTCATGAAATGGTTGTATTTCATGAAATGGCCAATACCCGCTGCCCACATCATGATGTGGCCTGGCCAGATCAATGAATAAATTAGCGTTCGACGATATGATCAGCTAAACGCACGGCTACTTTATGATGTGGTCAAACATTAGTGATCATATCATAAAATTAGTTACATTATCCACTGTTAGAGGCGCTGATATCGTTTTGTTTTTGTGATGCATCGTGGCGGCGGACAATTATTCTGACAAAAAAGGTAATAATATTAAGTAAAGTAGGGTGACCACGCAACGAAAATTAATGGACTATTATGGATTACTACTGGATTTCAAAATATGACTTCATGGTAATTGCGGGTGAACTTTTCATAGAATTTTATTTGTTCGATTACTTATCTGGTTAACCTGTCAAACTACAGAACAAATAATCATCGAAACTTACGCGGTCGACGCATTCATTCGAAAGATTTATAATTAATAAAATTGATCCATTTTATGTAAATCCGACTCAGCGTACCCCGACTGCACGTGGTCAGACCCTGTCCTAACCCTAGAGTGTTACTTAAAAGCGTGGAGCCAGAAGCTCGCGAAGGAGGTCCTGAGTGGAACGAGTGCACGAGGCAAAAACGTAGCGAGTGGGGGGAGGTGGCGAGCGAAGCGAGTCGGCGACCTCCTGAGCGCAGCGCTGGTCGAGTGTGCGAGCGAAGCGAAGGGGCGACAAAGCGAGTCTTCTGGCGGAGCAAACTCAGAAACACTTGCATGCTGGCTTGCTTTTGCTTGCATGGTACATGCTTCCTTCATTTGTTTTTTTATTAAACCTTTGATATCATGGAAACCCTACACTAATGATATGACCAAACGTGGATTGACATATCATTAAACGTTGACGTTTAAATGATATGGTCAGTTTAGCTGGCCATATCATGAAATACAACCATTTCATGAAATGGCCGGCCACATCATGAAATGATCAATTCTAAGATATGGCCACGACATATATACTACTACTATTACATTTTCGAATATTTAAAACTTCACTGCACTTGTTCAAACTTTCTTCGCAGAATACTTTCAACTTTGAAGTTGTTTTTTTTGGCAAAAAACACAAAAAGGAGTTACGTTGGACATTTTTATACATTAAAATTCAAGTTTATTTTCGAATGGCTCACAAGTTTCTTTTTTTTTTCTTTTGTGCTTCGGTAGATTTTCCTTGCGTATAAATTTTAACGGGATTGATTTCTATCCAAAGTGCGTCTATTTAAATATTGCTGATTGATCGATTAATGAGAATATTGATTTGATTGGTACATATAAGGGCGCGTGCATGAAGCTATTGCGAATAACTGTAGTTATGTCATTTCCTCTCACTTGAAAATGTGTCAGATGATAGTTTAAATGCTATTTTGAATAAATAAAAACGTCAGCTGGCTCTATGTTGGTGGAAAACCCGTCAGCTGACGTATTTAAATAAGCGATCGGCGCTCACGTCTGGCTCCCATGCTCCACCTTTCACTGCATCAGCTGACGACCTTTCCACCAACAAAGAGCCAGCTGACGTTTTTATTTATTCAAAATAGCATGTAAACTATCATGTGACAAATTTTCAAGTGAGAGGAAATCACTGAACGAAAAAAATTTTTTTGCATGTTCATGTGACCAGCTGACGTATAATCCACCACGGTACGGCCAGCTGACTTTTTTTTATCTTCGAATAATTGCGTTAACTATCATTTAACAAATTTTCAATCGGGAGGAAATGACTTTTTTTTTTTTTTACATGTTTGATGGGCTGCCTTTGCCCAACCCACCCACGGAGCGGCAGCTGACGTTCACCATGCTGCATAATATAACTCTCTGAAGCATTCCACGAGTTATCGCTTGAGAGGAAATTGGTCCGGCAAAACTGTTGCTGGCTCACGGGCTATAAAGCTTGTGATTGCTTACTACTGTTAGATTGTTTTGTTAGGGTCGGTACTTAGGTAGCATGCCGGGGTCTGCCGGGGTCGCGGTGCATGCAGCTGTGAATCCCGCGACCCCGGCCAAGGGTCAGGAGAAGGAACACCGTGGGTTTTTAGCCGGTACCCGTCTTACCCAGACGGGGGATAGTCGAAGAGGATTTCCAAAAGCAACAAAAAAAGAAAAAGGGTAGGTAGCATAGGACCACGGACCACGGCTATCCTCTGAACATCATAAAGGATTAAATACATTAAAATATATTACGTGTAAGTTGTTAATTTAATAGACGATAAATATTGAATAGTTTGCACGTAAAAATTTCAGATGATAATATTTTCTTGTTTCATTCATTTTTCAGTAGTCGGGTTTTAGTTTTTGAACTAATTTTTTTATAATATCACTAGAGGTCACTCGCGGCTTCGCCCGCGTGGATGTCGTTTATCGCGTATTCCGTATTTTCGGGATAAAAGTAGCTTATGTCCTTCTCCAGGTTTCAGACTATCTCTATAACGAGTTTCATCAAAATCGGTTCAGCAGTTTAGGCGTGAAAGCGTAAACGAGTTACTTTCGCATTTATAATAGTAGGGATGTAGTGATTCACGCCAATTCCTTGACTGTGATTCCAACACAGCTGCCCAATATTTTGTTCCTATATTGACGTAACTGTTGGATAAAATTACTTACCCAAAGTATCAGGCTTGGTGGCCTGCAGATGCAAGTATCCACTTTCCTCCAGTAGGTAGGAGTATCTCTGTTTGAGGGGATACATTCTGTCAGCAAGGTGCGCGTCTACCACCAGTGGAGGGTAGAGAGATCCCACAAAATCTAGGAACGTGCCAGCTGCAGTCATAGTAAACGCTATGTTGATGTGGAAGCCGAGGACCTCCTGAAAATAGAAAAAGAAACGTAGAAAGCACTTTTTTGTATTATAACCTTCGTAATTTCGTTTGTCCACGTTTGACCGAGTTCGGAATGACGTGATAGCGATCATTATGATCACTGCGATCGATCTCAGTGGTTTGCAAAACATAAACCCGTGCACCGGCGCTGGCAATCTCGGGAAAGCGGTAATGGACGTCAGATTCTAAGTAGGTCAGATTCCATGTACGTCATTTTCCAGCTAGGATATTTTCCAACTAGGTCAGATTTTGAGTTGATAATGTACAATACAGTCAGTATCATAATTTTCCGACATGAAATTTAGCCATGTAAATGA
Organism: Amphipyra tragopoginis; assembly: GCA_905220435.1. NCBI lineage: Eukaryota > Metazoa > Arthropoda > Insecta > Lepidoptera > Noctuidae > Amphipyra > Amphipyra tragopoginis. Next base: position 18,446,882 of record HG992015.1, read on the forward strand.
TTAAATCGTACGAAAATTTCTGTGACTAAACTATTGAATGTACATGATTGATTTATTTGTGTCCGGTCTTAGAACCCTTATCTGAGAATCTAACGATTCATTTTGTTATGCCATCGCTCCAAGTGATTGGTACTACGACGCGTTTCCTTTTCGCAACAGAAAACGTCGACCGTAATTGTTCCAAACCAATAACTCTCAAAATATTTATGAAACTCATCAATTTTCTCAAATATTTTATATTATTTTTGTGATGTCCGTCAAGCCTCTGGATTGGAATACACACTTTGGGGAGTAACGGCAAATTTACTAAGAAGTCTCGCAGACATGGTGCGATGAATATAATGTAATTAAACCAGAAATCATTACTAACTCAATATCTGACCTAGTTGGAAAATGTCCTAGCTGGAAAATGACGTACAAGTAATCTGACCTACTTAGAATCTGACGTCCATTACCGCTTTCCGGTGGACACCCATAGTAATGTATGTATCGCTACATCGGCAACGTCATCTCGTTCTCGGCGACGACGGCGGTGGACAAACGCCCTAGGGGCGTAAGGACCGAGATTGTGAGTAGTTCGGCGCTACCGCTAGAACTCGGCCCGAGATTGTGACGGGCCGAAATACAAAACACATCTGCACTTGTCCACTACACTCGAGATTGCCGGCGCCGGTGCACGGATTTTTGTCTTGTGTTGGCAACCACCGAGATTGGTCGCGGTGGACACACGATCGCCGTCACGTCGTTCCGAACTTGGTCCAAAATAATCTCGTTTCTCGGTGACGGTGGCGGTGGACAAACGCCATTTCGGTTTATTCACTTGAATTTTTCAGAATTGCCCGACTAGTTTCGACGAGACGTGGCGAGGTCGCGAGTCGAATTTTCGACCTCTCGACGCATGTTCAACTTATGATTAAGGGCTCCGTTTGGGTTCGAAACTTAAACTAAACCGTACCGTAACTAATTATAAAAATCTCTTTTAAGACAATTAATGTCTAATGTGGGACAACTGGTGTACTCTGAAGCGGAAGTTTATTATTTCCCAGCAAAAGGTTTTTAAAAAATTGACGACATTTATCAGTCTTACCTTAGGGAAAATGGTGGCTATAGAGCTTCCGACAACTGAGCCCCAGTCTCCGCCCTGCACGTAGAACTGCTTGAAGCCCAGCCTGTGCATGAGGTTCCTCATGACGATGCCTATTTGAGCGGCTCCTAGACCGGGCTTGACTGCAGGCTGAAGACAAAATTACAATAGGTAAAGTTTGGTATAGATCAATTACGATAACACCCCCCCCCCCCCCCCCCCTCTCCAACATCTGTCTTAAATGTGTGTGTGCATATACCAACGAGTCACCATGTTTGTGTTTGACAGTATTGTAGATTTATTGCTCGACTAGTGTATAATTAAAGTGACCGCTCGACAAGGCGCACGTGTGTCATTCATACAAACCTCCAAACAGTATCATACTGTTAACTAGCGACGTCAAATCTGTCGAGCGACTGATCCATGTTTTTGTTTAAGTTTGGCCTACAGTTGCAGAGCACACATCTGCGTTGAACGAATGACGCGTTGTTAATTCTCTCTCACACATTTTTACTTGCAGTGGCAATGGAGGGGCTGATCTTCTATGATCTCTCTCTACAACTTTATTTCGGGCCTAGAAAGATCGGCTGGATGAGTTGCCAATGAACAGGCAACCGCTATACGTCACCCAATAGGGTATTTGACTGAAAAAATTGTAAAAGGGTGAATGAAAAATTGATTAAAACTAACTAATAACGTCTTTTTTAGTAACCCTCGACGCAAAAAGAGGGGTGATAGAAGTTTAACGTGTGTGTCTGTGTGTCTGTCTGTGGCATCGTAGCTCCTAAACAGATTTTGATTTCGTTTTTTCTTTTGTTTGAAAGGTGACTTTATCGAGAGTATTCTTAGCTATGACTCAAGAAAATCTGTTCAGCCGTTTGAAGATTGTGGTTGTCGAAGGGATATGAGCAACTTCTACTGGTATGATCGATTCGAAATTTACTATCCTGTGACTTCAATGATATTGATGACATGTGACAAGACGGAGGTCATTACAACTTATCTTAAACTTAAAGAATCAATAGGCACACAATACCTCTACTGTAAGTTGGGTATCACGCTGTTTCAGATGATGCTTGAGTATCGGGTTAAGGTTACCATGTTATTGTAATATCATTGAAGTCACAGGACAGTAAATTTCGAATCGATCATCATTGCACTAGTAAATGACAAATGTTTTGGCTGAAAGATTTCTGCAACCAGCCAGTTAGATGTCTGTGGTTTTGTTAAGGTTTTATGTTACTATACTCTTTGGTTTGACCTAAGTGTAGATACGCCATAAAGGTAGTTTTGACTGATAGAGCGCCTGAGCGCCATAATGGAGTGCTTTTTATTGAAATAAAAAGTATTTTTTTCTCATCTCCAGGTGAGGATAAAAAATAAATAAAAACGCAACATTATTCAGTATAATTTAGGGTATTTTATTCAACTGTGTGTACCTCGGTACTCCATTTAGCCAAATATTGTTGACCTCCTTTTTCTCGCGAATATTATAAAGTAATAGACAGTTGTCAGTGCGATTACGGAGAATAATAAGTTTTGCGGTTTGAGAAAACCTTTGCTGTGCTGTGACTGATCTTCAAGTGAGTGAAGATGCAGTCGAACTACTTAGTGAGCGTGCCGAAACTCAAAGGGCGGGAGAATTACAGTGAGTAGGCCTTCGCTGCGGAGAATTTCCTAGTTCTGGAAGGGATGTCGGCCTGTATCAAGCAGGCGGCATCATCGTCTGGAGTCGGAGCCGCAGATGACGCGAAGACTAAAGCCAAATTAATGTTAACAATTGATTCGTCGTTATACGTACACATCAGAGACGTCAATACTACTGCAGAACTGTGGAAAAAGTTACAGCAACTATTCGATGATTCTGGCTTTACAAGAAGAATCACATCGTTGAGGACCCTAATTTCAATCAGACTGGAAAATTGCAGTAACATGACGTCGTATGTGACTCAGATCATTGAAGCTAGTCAAAAGTTAAGTGGAACGGGTTTTAAGATCAACGATAAATGGGTAGGATCGCTACTTCTAGCTGGATTAACTGCAAAGTTTTCACCTATGATTATGGCGATTGAGCATTCCGGCATTGATATATCGGCTGACGCCATTATAACGAAGCTGCTGGACATGGAGGAAGATAGTGGCGCCGCCAGTGGAGCGTTTGCGAGTTTTAAGAAAAAACATGTTGGTAGCACTGGTGGGCATAGACAAACGTCTAAGTCAAATTCGAAACAAAAACAAATGAAATGCTACAACTGCAAACAGTTCGGCCACTATCGTAATTCGTAATCAATGTAAAAATAATCCTGCAGAAGAAACTAAAAGTAAAAACAAGCAAACGAATACATTCAGCGCTGTTTTTCTGAATGGGACATTCAGTAAGAATGATTGGTACGTCGATTCGGGCGCGAGTGTTCACCTAACTCCAAACAAACATTGGATGAAAAAAGTACGTCGTATGATCACAACATCAAAGAAATCATGATCGCGAATCAAGAAAAAATGCAAGTTGAGTGTAAAGGTGACGTGCAAATTGCGACATTGGCTGATACCTATGAATATGACATAGTTGTTGAAGATGTATTACATGTTCCAAGTTTGACGACAAATCTTTTGTCAGTCAGTCAATTCATAACAAAAGGCAACAGAGTGGTGTTTTCCAATGAAGGATGTCAGATCTATAACATGAAAGGAAATATTGTGGCTACTGCATGTTTGGCAAATGGTGTCTATAGGTTTAAATATACCTATGTGAAGCTGGCAACTAAGTATCCAATAGGTAATTAATGTTTGACTTCCATTCGATTGTACCACGTTTGTACCGGATTGCACCGCTTTTTTTTCGTTTGTACCCTAAGGGGGTGAGAGATATAGGGGTTGGAAAATTCGTATAAAAAATGTAAAAAAATGGCAACTGGGTATATAATTATTAATGTTCATGACTTCCATTCGATTGTACCGCGTTTGTACCGGATTGTACCGCTTTTCAAATCGTTTGTACCCTAAGGACGTAAGAGATATAGGGGTCGAAAGATTCGAATAAAAAATGGCAACTTGCGAGTTTACAATTATTGATGTTTATGACTTCCATTCGATTGTACCGCGTTTGTACCGGATTGTACCGCTTTCCAAATCGTTTGTACCCTAAAGACGTAAGAGATATAGGGGTTGAAAGTTTCGAATAAAAAATGGCAACTTGCGAGTTAACAATTATTGTTGATTGTGACTTCCATTCGATTGTACCGCGTTTGTACCGGATTGTACCGCTTTCCAAATCGTTTGTACCTTAAGGAGGTAAGAGATGTAAGGGTTGAAAGTTTCGAATAAAAAATGGAAACTAGTGGGTTTACAATTAGTTTATGATTTTCATTTGATTGTACCACGTTTGTACCGGGTTGTAACGCTTTTTTTTTGTTTAAACCTTAAGGGGGTAAGAGATATAGGGGTTGGAAAATTCGTACAAAAATGACAAAAAATGGCAACTGGGTATATAATCATAAAATGGGGTGGGGCACCAACCCGGGACTATCCACGGCTGCACTATTGGAGTACAGTCATGGACCGTCCCAGGTGGGTGCAAAACTATTGTGAAATATGGTAAAAATAAAACTGGTCTTTATTTATTTTGTTATTATTAATTGTTTTTATTATGTCATTAATATGTTTTAAACATACCTATAAATTGCGTGATTATCATTAATTATTGTTATCTATTATTATTTTTATATTATTTTTCATTAATTATAATTTCCTTAATCATAATATATTATATGTATACATTTCTTCTATTATTTCTGTTTATCGTTTAAATATTCATCTAAGGAATAATAGCATTTGTTTATCAGTAGTTTTTTAAGTGTTTTTATAAAAATATTTAACTTTTCTTCTTTCTTTATTATTTCTGGTAGTTTGTTGTATATTTTTATAGACATTACGTAGGGACTTGTCGAATGCATTTTTAGCTTAGATGTTGGTAAGTTTAGCCTAGATCGGTGCCTAAGTGTGTACCGTGATTAAATGTCTTCGCGTTTTGTGTAGAACTCTTGATGCTTACGGACGAATTTACATGTTTCTAGAATGTAAATACTGGGGAGGGTTAGAATATTATGTTTGAGGAAGTAGGGTTTGCAGCTGTCTGTTTGATCAATATTTACCAGAATTCTAACATTTTTTTTTTGTAGGGTAAAGAGTGTCAGGACATCTGTACTATTTCCCCAGAGGATTACGCCGTAGCTAAGCCATGCGTTGGCATACGCATAATACGTGGTGAGGGCAGTTTGTAGATTGGTTGTCTTTTTAGTTTCGCGGAGAGCGTATGCGAATTTTGAAATTTTTTTACAGGTTTTTCGTATTTCGACGGGTCCTACGTATACTAGTATAAGTGCAAAAACCCAACTTTACAGGAGAGCGGTTTAAAGGTTCGAAAGCTTTTAACTTTGACATAAATCAATAGAAATATTTGTAATTTTGGAATGGACCATACCTCACATTTGAAAATTTCAAATATTTCTTTTGATTTACGTCAAATTTAAAATCTTTAGAACCTTTATACCGCTCTCCTGAAAAATTGGGATTTTTCACTTGCACTAGTATACGTAGGACCCATCGATTTGTGCTTTCCAGTTAATATGTTTATCTATAGTAAGTCCAAGTAATGTAAATTCATCAACAGTTTCCAATTTTGAGCCGTTAAAGGTGAAGTTTAAGTGTAGAGGAGCGTTTTGATAAGGGTGGAAAATCATTAATTTAGTTTTAGCATAATTAATTTCTAAATTATGTGAGGTCATCCAGTTGCATGTTTTTGTGAGTGTGGAACTGAGTTTTTCTTCTATGTTTGTGTTGTTTTGACAGGAGACTAATAAAGATAAGTCATCTGCGAATAAAACACTTGGCCCCTCTATGTTTTTTGGTAAGTCGTTGATGTAATTACAAGGAATAATAGGCAACCTATGACACTTTCTTGGGAAATGGAAGCGTTAGTTAATTTGCTTTCAGATCGGATTTTTTCTATTTCTCTACTATTGTGATTAAAGTATTCTATTTCAACTACTTGCTCTCTATTTCTCAAATATGACGTGAGCCATTCATGGGCTTTCCCGCGGATTCCTATTCCATAAAGTTTATTTAAAAGTATTTTAAATTGTACTTTGTCGTACGCCTTAGTCATGTCCAGTAGGATCCCTACGGCGTATTCTTTGTTATTTATGATATTAAGGACTTCCTGAATGTATTTATAAACAGCTAATGTGGTTGAACGATTTTTTCGGAAACCGTTCTGACAATCGCTCAATAAGTTATATTTTTCGCAAAAGGTAGTAAATTCGATCACACATAGCTTTCTCAAAAATCTTGGAGGCTGAGGGCAAGAGAGCTATTGGGCGATAATTATTAGGATCAGTTTTTGTGTTCTTTTTGTAGATTGGTTTAATTAGTGTTTTTTTTAACAATTCGGGGAAAGTGCCTTCTGTAAAAGACTGATATGAGGGGGTGTTGTCTCAGGGGAACAGAACCACGACACATGAAATTAAATTGTTTATTGTAGTTAACAGTAAGTATTACACATTTACACAGGGTACGAAAAACCTAGAATCTATTTATAGATATTCGCGTAACAAATAGTGAGCGCGTACACACACCATACGGTTCGGCGGCGGACTGCGGAGCCGCGCGATCCAGGGTTGCCAACCGTAATAAAAAATCCCTCGTACATATGCAGCTAAAAATCTCGTATTTTGACTTTCAAACCTCGTACATTTATGATGCATCGAAAACGTGCTAAAAACAAAATAAAGGTATATTGAATTACTGGATTTAGGACTTTTTACTCAAAGAAATAAACTATTGCAAGTTTCCTACTAAATAAAACTTCAGTTTGTGTTGTATTTAAATTTTTTTTTATTGTTACTCAAGTAAAATCACAAAAAAAAAATCTGTCATTGTTTTCCTCGTTATCACTCATAACGATAATTCTATTACACCACTAAACAATTGACGAAACAACGAATAGACTAGGTATTTAACAATAAAAATCTTCTTTTTTACAATAACTTCATGTAGCTACACGTACTAACATACCTAGTGCAAAAAACACGGCCGATATGCAACGAATGGAACACATAAGGAACAGAGAAAGAAGAAATTTCCGCTGTGTGACAGAGACGACTTGCGAAGAACGAAATGTTTTACTAGGCAGGGGATTTCCGGTTAACGGGATAGCTACCATAGATAATCATCGCGTAAATACGGCAATGAAATTTTTTGTGTAAGAAGTTCTCACAAGTTCTGATAGATAGCACTAGTTTTTACTATTTATCTAATGGTGATGCAAAATGTTCTTATGGCCATATTATCAAAATCTCGTACATAATTGTACGAGGTTGATAGTGTCCTCGTACCTCGTACGGAAGACCACAAATCTCGTATTTGTACGAGGAACCTCGTACGGTTGGCAACCCTGGCGCGATCGCAACCGTTAGCAGCACGAAAGAGTGCGTCTCTATGTGACAGAAAGAGACGCACCGTCTAAGTATCGCGGTGGTATCCGACCGCGGGAGAGTCACACCGATAATTCAGCCCTCATCAAGCTGTCTCCCCCCCCTATGTCCACGCCAGCAACGCCCTAAGCCGAGGTCCGAGTCCCACTAGGGGTCGCCCTTAGTGCTGTTGTTGAAGGTAGTCATGATGTTAGTGTAGTACAAGTAGTTAGCTTAGGTTAAGTATTTTACTTCCCCCCCATTGGCTGGAGACCCTTCAGGTCACGCCAATAACTGCCCGGTTACGTAGAAACCGTCTCCTAGGACGACCTACTGAAGACCAAGAGAAAAAAAAAAAAAAAAAACGACCGCGGGAGGCTCGCATAGGGCGCGTATGTGTGTGGGTTGCTATACTGATTTAATAGTAGATAAAATGGTAAGGTGAATTCATTTGCGCATTCTTTCAATAACGTAGGTGGAATTTCGTCTAAACCGTAACTTCGTTTATTTTTTAAGTTTTTGATTAATTTGTTAACTTCCCAAGCTTCTACTGGGCTAATGAACATGGTGTTCTCCGTGGGATTTAGTGTTGGCATGCCGCCCAGTGTAGTGCTAGATGGATTGTTACTGTTTTCTCCTCGCAAAGAAGTCATTAAAAATATTAGCAATTTGTTTGGGTTCGGACATAATAGTATTATTGAGTTGTAATTTTATGCTACATTTTTCCTTTTTTGGTTTTTTATTTGTTCTCTCATTTATAATGCTCCACATCGTTTTTACTTTGTTGTCTGATTTCTTTATTTTGTTTATATATTGTAATTTTTTTGCAGTGGTAACTAAACTTTTTTTAGTATTTTTTCATATTTTTTATAGTGTTGTGTAATTATTTGGTTTTTGGTTGTAGTGGAAAACAGTTTTAACAATCTTTTGTTTTTACAGGAAACTCTGATGCCTGTAGATAACCAGTATTTTTTATAGTTAGTTTTAAGTTTCATTTTACGCATAGGCTTATATTGATTTAATTTTTTTATTATGTGGTTGTTGAAAGAATTATAATTTTCATTTATATTATTGTTTGCTTGTATAATGTCGTGCCAGTTTTGTGTACTTAGTACAGATTTAATTTTTTTTATGTTTGCTATGTTAAATAATCTTTTATTTGTGTACTATGTCATTTTTTTCGCTGGTTGAGGTATGCTTAGATTTATAATTGTTCTACTGTGGTCCGAAAATCAGAAATTTTCTACGGTTGTAAACATAGTTTTGTCGCTGAAATTCGTAAATATTAGGTCAAGACATGTTGAGGTTTTTTCTGTAATACGCGTAGGGCTTTTTATATGTTGAGTGAATTTGTATTCTAGCATGAGGTCCAGAAACTGGTTAGTTTTTAAGGTTTTGTCTAAAATATTAATGTTAAAATCTCCACCTATAACAATGTTAAATTTATTATACTTGATATTTAAATAGTTTAGAATTTGTTTTAATTTATCAATGAATATATCTTCCTCTCTTCTATTCCAGTTAGTGTCCGACCGAAACAGGATTTTTAGCCGAAACAGAAACCGAAACCGAATCTTCGGCGCCGGTCTCAGTTTCGGCCGAAACCGAAACCGAAACCGAACCTTTAATAGACATGTAAAAAAAATATTTTATTGTACAAGGTGGGGCGAAAGTAATCACCCAATGTTGTTTCGCAGTAATTTTTTTTAGGAATGAAATGTTTGGTTCCTCTTGTGGATTATGTTTATTTAATGTATTAGATTTTTTTCCATCAAGTCGAGAAAATGATATCGGTCAAGTGGCCGCCATCAGAATTGATACCATACGGGCTCGTTTTATGGCAGTTTCCATCACTTGTGTCAGAACTTCCGGCGATAGGTTCTCGCATTCTCGTCGGATATTCTCTTTAAGGACTTCAAGAGTCTTGTATACATAAACCCGGGAATTCAAGTAACCCCACAAAAAAAAAGTCTGGAGCGGTCAAATCAGGTGATCTGGCCGGCCAGTGAAAATCGCCAAAGCGAGAGATTAGACGCCACGGAAATGCTTCCTTCGGAATATCGGTTTTAGCTCGTGCAGTGTGCGCCGTTGCTCCGTCCTGTTGGAACCACATGTCCTCCAGTTCCAATTCATCCAACTGAGGAAGGAAAAAGTCGTTGATCATGGCTGTGTAGCACTCGCCGTCCACAGTAACAGAAGGGCAAGAGATGTTCTCGAAAAAAAAATTGAAAATGCCATAAAACGAGCCCGTATCCGGTCGAGCGGGTCATCAATTCTGACGGCGGCCGCTTGACCGATATCACTTTCTCGACTTGATGGAAAAAATCTAATTAATTAAATAAACATAATCCACAAGAAGAACCAAAGACATTCATTCCCAAAAAAAAATTACAGCAGAATAACATCGGGTGATTACTTTTGCCCCACCTTGTATAGTGAAATCTAGTATCTTTTTTTACACATAATTATACAGACATTTTCTTGTGTTAAATGAAATGAAAGACAATTATGTAAATATGTAACGAAAATAGTTATTCATTTATGGTATACTATATTAACAATATAATTTCAAAAAAAATGTTAGACTTTTTGTCAAAAATCAACACATAAACGTGAAGTACAGACTTCTTAATTGAGTATTTGTGTTCAATGTCGTAAAGATTAATTTATTATTTATTGACATTGAGATCTTGTATTTGATACTTGGTAGTTAAAGAATTATTTACCTAATTATCAGTATCAACAAAAATTACAATTAATTGTACTAAATTCGGTAATCTTTATCAAAAATCAACAAACAAAATCACAAACACAACACAACCACGCCGCACGCCGACCGGCAAACTCAGCTGGCAACCATACACGAGTCTCGAACTCAGCCGGAAGACGAGCGACAATTCACAAACATTGAGTTTCGGCGCGGCCGAACTTTCGGCTGATTTTTGGCCGAAACCGAAACTGTAGCCGAAACAAGATTTTTTGGCCGAAACTGGCCGAAACCGTAACCGAAACCGAACCTTCGGTCGGACACTAATTCCAGTACATAGTAATCAATAAAAGGTTTTATTTAGGTAACTCAGTAGCGCACACTTCCAGTACCTACATATTCTGTAGACATGTTGGATATATCATTTTTTTCCGTATATTCGATTTGTTCTTGTAAGAGGATGCATACGCCGCCTCCTCCTCGAGTTTGCCGGCAGTATGATGATGCAACATTATAGCCATTAATTTGGATGAGGGAAATGTTGTCTTCGGATAGCCGCCAGGACTCAGATATGCATATAGCTTGATAGATAGGGTTTTCTGTTAAAAATGCTTCTATAATGTGTAGCTTGTTGGATATGCTTTGCATGTTTTGGAAGAGAATTTTACAAGGTAGGTCTATGCTTTCGAAAGGAATGATTCTTTGCGTCTTCGTTGGTGGTAGGAGGGTCGCAGCTTCGGTCTACAGTGTAGTTGTATGGAGTTCCCTTCGAGTCATTGGTTTGTGTCGTTTTGTATGTTTCGTTGTTCTGGTTTACTTTCTGTCCTTCAATAAACAATTGATTGTTTTTGATGATTGCAAACAATCCGTTTCTTCGAGCCTGAAGCATTTCTTCTCGCATAAGTTGTATTTCCCTTCGCGTGTTGGTATCTAGGAATTCTGAGATAAATAACCGAGTACCCTGAAGGTATTGCCCATTTTGTATTACGTACTTTGCTATTTTTTTGCTAAGTAGTTCGATGACAAGTGGTCTATTTTTGTTGTTGTTGTATCTGCCAACTCTGTATGTCTCTTCAATATATCCCGTCAGGTCTACGTTCATCGTGCTGTAGAATAGTTCAATGATTCTGTTGTGTAGGTCCCATTCTGGTTCTTTGTAATATTCAGTAAATCCGTATAGCACGATTTTCTTCGTGTTTGTTGCAGTGCAAATCGCGGTTTGGGTATCTTTCCTGTTTCTTATATCTGAAATTTCTTTGTTTAGTTTTTCGTTTTCTATTGTGAGGTTTTCAATTGTTAACTTTACTTTTTCTATTTCTTCCTTTCTTAGTTCGTTCTGGTTATTTAATGCGTCTGCTTTTAGTTGGATATCTACCTTTAATTCAGTGATGGCTTTGTTTATCTCGGTTTGTATTGTATTTTTAATGTCTGTTAAAATGGATTTATTATTTTCCCTAAGGCGAAGTATTATAATTTCACTTAAGTTTTGTATCGTTAGCTCGGTTTGAATGGGTGTTTCCTTTTCCTCTGTGTTTAGTGTGTCGCCTAGTATAGATAAGTCTTCAGAGTTAAAAGTGTAGTTGTTTGTGGTTGTTCCTGTGTTCACTCTTCTAATGGTTGAAACCAGACAAAATGCAATTCAATGTGAATAATTTTACGGTTGCCAGTGCGTTCAATAGATTGTCAGCTGAGGGCGGTGGTACTCTGATTCTATGTAAAAATAGTCTTAAATTTAAAGAAAGGAAAGATATCACCTCATGTTCTGTTGATCGCTTATGCGAGGTAGCATGTGCAGAAATAGAAAATCGTATTATAATAAGTGTGTACAGACCGCCGGGGTCAAACTTTTCTTCTTTTTTAATTACTATGGAAGATATTTTAGGAAAAGCTTTTAGGAACAATAAATTGATTTTTGTTTGTGGTGATTTTAATATTGATATTTTAGTGGACTCACCCGACAAGAGTAAACTCTTAGCATTATTTAATTCTTTTAATTTAAAACATATTATAAATCAACCCACTAGAATTACTGCCTCTACCAGGACATGTATAGATAACATTTTTACAAATAGTGTAGTAATCAACACATGCGTAATTAGTGGCGTTAGATCTGACCACATGGGTCAAATTGTAAACTTTAAAATAAATAAACAGTTATTAACAACTAAAAATATTAAAATTAGATTAATGACTAAAAATAAATTGCAATCATTGCAGGATAATATTGAAACTCAATTGTGTCTTACTCGTTTTACATCAGATGACCCTGACCAAAATTATAATAAGTTATTTCATATAATATGCCAAGAATTCAATAAATCGTGCCCTTTAAAGAATATTAAATTTAACAATAAATGTAGCTTCAATGAATGGGCCACAAAAGGTATAAGAAAAAGTAGAGATGTCCTTTATGATTTATACTATGAAAAGTCTTTTAGTTCTGATAAATCTTTTCATGATTATGTCAGAAACTATTCAAAATTATTTAAGAAGGTATGTACTTTTGCTAAATCAAAATTAATCAGTAGTAAAATAAGTAAATCTAAAAATAAAATAAAAGCGGTATGGAAAGTTATAAACACTGAAACTGGTCAAGTGAATCCTAGGGATCCTGAAATATCTTTGAAAATTGAAAATAAAACTTTATCGGAAAAGGTAGAAGTTGCTAATGCATTTGAATTATTTTTTTCAAATATACCAATTGAAGTCACGAAGTCACTTGACTCGTCACCATCAGCAGCAGAATCGCTGTTGAAACAATTCTTTTCTAAAGATATTCCAAATTTCGAGTTTAAACATGTTACACCATTTGCAGTTGTAAAAACTTTTAAAAGCTTAAATATTAAAAACACTGAAGACCTATGGGGTATTTCTATTAAAGTACTTGAATCCATTATTGCTTGTATAGCCCCGACTCTTGCAAAAATATTTAATCTTAGTATAGATAGCGGTAATTTCCCTGATCTGATGAAACACAGCAAAGTTATCCCAATTTTTAAATCAGGCTGTAAGCATAATCCCTCTAATTATAGACCTGTTTCAGTTCTTCCATCAATAAGTAAGATTTTTGAAAAAATTATGCTTGAACAGATGTTGTCACATTTTAATAAAAATAGGATTTTACACGATCGACAGTTTGGCTTCACGAAGGGTAGATCGACTACAGACGCAGGTGCGAAGTTAGTCACTCATATCTTGGAGGCTTGGGAAGGGTCACAGGATGCTGTTGGCATCTTCTGTGATCTTTCCAAGGCTTTTGATTGCGTGGATCATAAAACGCTCATTTGTAAGTTGAATCACTACGGTATTCGTGGACGTCCGCTGGAACTGGTGTTATCCTATCTTTCCAAAAGACAACAAAAAGTAGGCATATCTGGCATAACATCTTCAGGGTCTCTAGTAAAAATGGGTGTGCCACAGGGCTCAATTCTGGGCCCCTTTCTGTTTCTGGCTTATATTAATGATCTCCCTTACATGATGTCAGCACTATCTGATATAATTTTGTTTGCGGACGACACTTCCCTTATTTTTAAAATCAATAGGAAAGACATAGATCTTTTAAATGTAAATAGTAGTTTATCCGCTCTTTCTAAATGGTTTGCTGCAAATAATCTTTTATTGAATGCCACTAAAACGAAATGTTTAAAGTTCTCGTTGCCAAACGTTCCTCATGTAGGAGTAAACATAACGCTTGACGGCAGTAAACTGGACATAGTAGATGAAACGGTATTTCTAGGCATAACAATAGATTCCAAATTACAGTGGGGAGCTCATATAACTGCCCTTTCTAGTAGGTTAAGTTCTGCTGCTTTTGCAGTCAGAAGAATTAGACAGCTAACTGACATACCTACTGCCCGACTTGTTTATTTTGCGTACTTCCACAGCATTATGTCATATGGTATTCTGCTGTGGGGGGCAGCGGCCGATCGCGACTCGATATTTATATTACAGAAGAGGGCAGTCCGCGCGATCTATAATATGGGTCCTCGGGAGTCGCTTAGAGATTTCTTTAAAGAGATTAATATTCTGACGATGCCTTCCCTTTACATTTTTGAAAATATTATGTTTGTACGTAAAAATCTGCCAATGTATAATGTTAAAAGCGATGTTCATAATATAAATACTAGGAACAAACATAAATTAGTAGTCCCTAAATTTAGATTATCCAAAACGAATAAGTCATTCCTAGGAAATTGTGTTAGATTTTATAACAAGCTTCCCAAAACAATTACGGATCTCACCGATGGCAAATTTAAATCATTCGTTAAATCAGTTCTCATTAAAAAGGCATACTATAAGATAAACGACTATGTTGACGATAGGGACGTGTGGCGCTAATTCTTTTCTGCACACGTGGCTTCCCTGGAAACCATTAGTTTTTATGTATTTGTTTAGATAAGTATCTATATTATTTAGATACGATTTTGATTTATCTCAATTCATACAGAATTGATTTATATACCTACTTATGTACTATTTTCATTTTTACTTTTCCTTTATGTGCATAATTTTATTATTGTAAAAAATATTATGATTTTCTTTGTATAGAGTCAATTAATTTATTCACTTGACAGACATATCTGTGTTGCTGGGGAGTTTGTTGCGCCGTTTCTTCTTCACAGCAAAAACACTAGGAAGCGGTGAAGGGAGGGCTTTTTGGGGGATGTCTATATTGTAAAATCGACGTTCAAAAAGAACTAAGTCATTCTAGTCTATTTTGAATAAATGAGTTTTGAGTTTGAGTTTGAATGGTGACGTTACATTCTTCAGAAGGTGATTTTGTCTGTTGCGGTAGGTCACGGTCTTGTAGGCGTACAGGGGTATTTGTATTTCCGACTTTAGGGGTTTTGCAGTAACAAGCTTGACATTTCCATTTAATTCTATGCTCCAAAGACATAAATTTTATAAAATGATGAATTGAAACATTAGCACATTTTAAGTCGTATGTGTTTTTGCAATGCGCACAGGTAAGTTTTTCAGTTTCTGTTATTTTCTGATAACATCCCGCACAATCAGAAGACATTTCTATACAGGGTGTAAAAAGACCCATCACATAGCCGAAATCTACACACTCTGTGCATCAAAGTCAAACTACATTACATTGACCAAAAATAATTGCTGGGAAACGACTTTTATTTTTTGGCATGAAATAAAACGCTTTTTTTGTAGCGCGCAAATTATGGTTGTGGCGATGCCGCGCGTTTGCATGCGTGCAGCGGCCACACAGCTGAGCCAAGGCGGTCGTGTGCGTTTGATATTCATTGCGTTTTTGTAACTTTAAATGCGTAATTGTTAGGAAAAATTTAAATTTTTGATAATGTTTGTATGGAAGAAAATTTAGTATTATGACTTGGAAATCGTTTAAGGAAAAAACTAAAAAAAAATGTGTACTTTGACCTTCAATATCTCCAAAACCAATGATTTCCCAGGTATGGTTTGTTCGAAAAAAATTATCCCAATGATGGGTAGAATACGTGGTTTTCGTTATCGTTAAGGGTCTTTTTACACCCGATATATTTTTACGACCAGTAGCGCCCTCTATCGGTGAATTGTGGTGGTACTTGTGGTATTGACGTTTGGTGTATGTTTTTCTTGTCGGCAATAGATGGTGTTATTTACCGGAAAGTGAGTTTGCAATTCGAAATCAATTTCTCTCTTAGGCGATAGATGGCATTGTCTTCACAAATCAAATGTCCATGCAGTCGTTTTTTGCAATTTTGTTGTAATAAAATTAAATAAGGTTTTATAGTTATTCGTTATTTTCCCCTACCTTTCTTGAGGTTTGTAATTCTGGTCGCTGTTTGCTTTTTGCTGCTGGAACTACACTGTTTGTGAGGGTGCTTGTGAATTTTTTTGAATTTGTACATAAATGTCGTTACGAAGTATTTATCACTGTTTTTCGTTAAGTTTTTAGAAGAATCACTAGTACTTTAACTTTTATCACTGTATGTCCTTTTCAGCTTTAACCTTAATCACTTTTTGTTATGATATAAACACAATAACTATTTTATAAGATTTTTTAAGTACGGAGCTAATGTTTGCTTGCGCACAGTAGCGACATCATTCTCCTTTAGGAGTGGATGTACATTTTTATAACGATGGTTCTATAAATCTAAGTCAAGAATGTTATATTGATCAATTACTGAAAAGATTTCATATGACTGACTGTAAAATCATTGATACTCCAATAGATAGTAAATTAAACTTAAATAAAGCCACTAATGTAGATAAATTACCTTATCAACAGTTAATTGGTAGCCTGATGTACCTATCTATCGGTTTTGACTCGACCGGACATAACTTTTAGTATAAGTTATTTAAGCCAATTCAATAACTGTCATAGTAATGAACATTGGGAGTATGCAAAGCGTGTTCTTAGATATTTAAAGAAAACCAAAAGTTATGGCATAAAATATTCTAAAACTGATAATTTAGAACTTACAGGTTTTGTAGATGCTGATTGGGGTAACAATAAATTGGATAGACGGTCTTATACTGGGTATTGTTTTGTGTTGTCCAGTGGGATAATTTCTTGGGAATGTAAAAAGCAAACCACTATTACTTTATCTAGCACTGAAGCTGAGTATATGAGTATGTCAGAAGCATGTAAAGAAGCTGTGTATTTAAGGAATTTGCATGTTGAAATAACAAATAAATTGTATACTATTAAGCTGTATAATGATAACCAAAGTGCACAGAAATTATCAGAAAATCCATTGTTTCATAAAAACACTAAACATATAGATATTGAGTACCATTTTTGTATAGAGTGTGTTACAAATAATATTGTTAAGTTTCAGTATATGGCAACATCTGAAATGCCAGCTGATATGTTGACTAAAGCCTTATGCTCCAAGAAACATTATACTTTTATGAACTTGTTAGGTTTGAATAATTTAAAGTGACGTAACAATGTTTATTATTTTAGATATAGTAGGGGTGTTGAATATTAAATCTAAAATGTTTCATTTGTTACTAATGCCATCTATTGAGTATGTAATGTAAACTTGTAATTTCATTTTATGCATCGATTGAATAAACGCTCAGTTTGAATTAGTACAACAAGCAAGCCGTTTTATTATACTTTGGACGTCCAATCTTATGCTAACGTAGGTATAAGATGATATGAAAAAATATCAACAAAGCATTAAGATTAAAATACTGTCGCATAATCATGAGTATCATGACAACTTATCTCATAATGAAAAAATGTAGACATACTTAATAAAAAAAATCTGGTGTTTCATAAATTTTGCTAAGCAACATTTACCATTTATGGACTAGCAGATTTTTTTTTCACGATTTCTCTTTTGTTCCCGTTGTAAAAGTTGTATCGAGTGATGAGGAGAGTTCATGGTTTTCGTTTGTTCCCAACGAGTCACACTGTAACATGTCACAGTGTGACTCGTTGGGAAAAATTATGAATATATATCCCAACCAGTCACACTGTTACTAGATAGGGCAACTTTTTATCGTTTGTTCCCAACGAGTCACACTGTAACATGTCACAGTGTGACTCGTTGGGAAAAATTGAAAATAAAAATGCCAACCAGTCACACTGTTACTAGATAGGACAACTTTTTATCGTTTGTTCCCAACGAGTCACACTGTGACATGTTACAGTATAACTCGTTGGAAAAAATTTAAAATAAAAATCCCAACCAGTTACACTGTTACTAGATAGGACAACTTTTTGTGTTTATTCCCAACGGATTACACGCCAAGTGAAGAGTGTGACTCGTTGAGAACAAAATATTCTCATGCAGTAACACTGTGACATATTGGCACTACTTCTTACCCAATCAGTAACAGTATACAGTACAGTAATATAGTATGATTTTCTAAGTTAACAGTAACTATCAGCTTTGGTCCTGGCGTTGATACCATGGACGTACGCAGTGTTCACAAAAAGTATGGTATATATACAGCGTCTTGCAAATGCTGCGTTCTGGGGCAATAGTAATGTTGATAAAATTAAAAATGACACTGGAAAAGATTCTGATTATGGAAGTGTTACACAATTAAGTCAGCAATCCTCCTTACAAAAAAAGAAGACAGAGAGAGAGTGAGAGAGAGATACATAGAGATAGAAGACAGAAAGAGACAAAGGTACTTACATCAGAGAATCCATAGCCAGGTAGACTAGGTACGATAACTTCAAGCGCAAAGTTCCTGTCTTTGCTAACTGCGGTGAGGAGAGGGATCGCTTCGTAGAATTCCCTGACAGATCCTGGCCAGCCGTGGAGAAGGAGAAGGGGCACGATTTCAACTCCTGAAGGTACCTGGGGAACAGAAAAATGAATGAATTGGGGCAGTTATTCAGAATTTGCTGTGTTATGATGAAAAGGTCAACACAACTTATTTTATGACTTTCTAGTATTTTTTAAGGTTTTAGTATCCTATGTTACTCGAAGTAATGGAAGAATTCTATGGATACCTCATATAAGTAAATAGGTTCAGGCGTTTAGAAGTTATGGTGCAGTAAAGAAAGTCACACACACACATACATGAACGTTGAAAACATAACACTCCTTTTTTGGGTAGTCGTGTAAAAACGCTAACATAAACGCATAATTTAAATGAATAAGAACTAAAATTCCAAACGATACCTACATAATTAATTAAAGGAAAGATTATTAAAATGAAAGTCTACACACCTTCGGCGTAACTCTAATAAAATGTATATCAAGACCTTGGACATTGGTCTTATACTGCGGGAACTGGTTCAGGAAGTTCTCCCGCTCTTTGAACTGGTACTCATCAGCCCAGTACTTCAGCCAGCCATCCAACTGATTACTGTTGAAGCCGTACTCGAAAGACACGCCTTCTAGCGGCGGGGCGAAAGAACGCGGTCTTTTGAGACGGTCTTTCAAGTCTTTTAATGTCTGAAATATTAATGGAAAAATTATGAGTGATGATGATTGTTGTTGGAAATATTTTCAAAAAAAATTATGGTTAGCCTCTTAATTTTCCTGTAGCTACAACGATTAAGGTAGCTGCCTTTATCACTACCTCATCTCAAATAAGTTTTTTTGCGATTTCTGACGTTTCTAGTACTCCAATCTCAGTTGGCCCGGAAGAGTCTTTTGATCCATGTAGGAAATAGGATCGATTGGCGTCATAAAAATGTTTTGGAAAACTGTCCTTTTTCTATTGTAATGTTGACTGTATTTTTTTTTTAATCAGTGAAGGCAGTTAGAAATTATTTCAAAAGTTAAGGGTGGTCTCCTAAGAACGTTTTCCTGTAGCTACAATGGTTCAGGTAGCTGCTCTTCATGCCCCAATCTTAAATTACCATACGAGGATTTATACTCTATAATAAAATCAAGTCTACGGAACTAGAGTCGAATGTAAACATTAACAGAGCACTTTATTTTTCGGCGTCACACACAAACACTGATTAAAAATCATCTTGTATGCTTTAACACAGTCCAAAGTTCACTCACAGCATCTCCAAAGCTAATTTTAAACGGTTTGATACTGGTATCCTGTTTCCCCTTCAAGCTCTGTGGTCCCCACCACTCGTTATAGTCCAAGTCAGGCATTGGTGGAGGTCCCTTCAGGAAGAGGAAGTATACTGGCAACAGGATCACTGCCACTACGGGCATGATGAACAGGAGACGCACCATCTGTAAGTTAAGCACGTTTTTATAAACCCGCCTGAAAAGGAAAGAGGTTAGAGCAGCGGTTCCCAGAGTTTTTTTCTCATAGACCACTTTCAAAATTTTGCTGGTTCCGATGGACTCCCTGCAGCTACATTTCTACCATATCTATTACCATATAAAATGTGAAGATTAGATCTTTTTGTCACGCCAACGTCGACCCCCATCGAGTCTCCCGTGGACCCCCTTTTTTTTATCGTGGCAAAATCCTCATGGATGAAGGCGAAGGGTTATGCCGGACTCTTACCGGCTAAAAACCCACGGTTTTCCTTCTCCTGACCCTTGTCTGGGGTCGCGGGATTCGCTGCTGCATGCACCGCGACCCCGGCAGGCCTCGATCCGCCAGCCCATGGCGGACCTCTCCTTCTGTGGGGCCTTGCCCCACGTCCTCCTGAGAGACGCGCACGGAACCCTACGCGCCGCCTTCTCGGGCCTGTTACTGGTCGGGCGACAGGTCTCCCGTAGACCCCTGGGGATCCATCTGGACCACTTTAGGAACCTCTGGGTTAGAGGAAGTTATGGATGCTACTGATGATGGAGTACTCGTTGCTGGGTTCTGGGCTGACACAATTTAGATGCTATCGACACGCTAAGGAGAAGTCTAAATTCCTTCTAGCCTTTGCCAACTATTTTGGGGTCAGCTTCCAGTCTAACTACACGCGGCTGAATACCAGTATATTACACGGAGGGCCTGCCATCAGACCTCCGCAATCCAGTTACTGGGTAATGCCGATTTCCTAAGGTTTGACTGGTTGTCAGACTTTCGGGCTACTGACTACCCGACAGTCATAGATATTATACACCGTGTCCCAGAAATTAGTGTCAAGCGGAAGTCCAGAAGCACCCTTAGAGAGTCCAGAAGCACCCTTAGAGAGTCCAGAAGCACCCTTAGAGGTTCCCGAATCACCCCCATTATGTTCCGTTTTTTGTAGTTTTGGAGTTACGATTGCTCTTCATGTCTTAACCAAACTCTGATTTTAATGATATTTTTGATCATAGTGAAGTGAATAGTAATTTTTCTAAATTAGATGAATAAAACACGCATTTGTCTCAACTATTCAGTAAACTATGATAAAAACCGGCCAAGTGCGAGTCGGACTCGCGCACGAAGGGTTCCTTACCATTAACTATAAAACGGCAAAAAATCACGTTTGTTGTATGGGAGCCACCTTAAATACTTATTATATTCAGTTTTTTAGTATTTCTTATTATAGCGGCAATACAAATACATCATCTGTGAAATTTTCAACTGTCTAACTATCACGGTTCATGAGATACAGCCTGGTGACAGACGGGTGAAAGGGTGCTCTACCTCTAGATTTCCGCTTGACACTACTTTCTGGGACATTCTGTATATTTTACCGGTACGACTTCGGCCAATAGCGACTAAATCTAATAATGAAAAAAAGAGTAATATTTCAGGTCAACCGGATGATAGACGTAGAGTACACATTCTGAACCGGATACAAAAGAAAGTTGTGAGTTAATTAAAATCTTGTAAAAATACAAGGGTAAGGGTAGTTTAAAATAGAACTATCAACTGCTAAGTATGGTTCCCTCCCGCAAACCGTAGGGAGACGGTCCTGGAAGATACTTTCCATAATTAGACACCAAATTTAAAAAGCATTTTGAGGGGTTCATGGCTAATTAAAAACCACGCTGACCATATGATTTGCACGGTTAAGCTGCCCTTGCTGCGGTCAGTCCGTGGATGGGTGACCACGTTGAGATCCTTCCGTGCCTCGGAGAGCGCGTTAAACCGTTGATCCTGGGTGTCATACGAATACCTATGTGAGTCGTTACGGGTAGTCGGAAACCCCGAAAGTCTGACAACCGGTCTAACCTTAGTGAGAGTCCTGCGCACCACGCAGGCGGAGTGAACGGCGCATGTTCGAAACGTTTGAATTTTGATATGAACATTATTAAAACCAAAGTAAAATAAACGAAACAATAAACACCCGCGTACGCGTCAACTTTCCCGTCCATCCGAACCCTCTAGTTGCCGCAGCGGCCGACTACAGTCCCTCTCTCATAAGTAAAGTTCGCCGCCCCAGGCACACACTTTTAGAACCCGATGACGAAACAACCCTCCTCCAGGAGGCGAGTAAATCGACCAGCACAATACACAACGTCCGCCGCCGTCCGGCATATCGTCCTCGCCGACGAGGCCCGTCGCGACGTCCCACCGCCGCCGGTCACGATCCACCGAGCTCTCCCGTCGTAGAGCCGGTCGTCTCTTCAGACTCCGCAGTCACACCAATAATTCAGCCCTCATCAAGCTGTCTCCCCCCCCTATGTCCACGCCAGCAACGCCCTAAGCCGAGGTCCGAGTCCCACTAGGGGTCGCCCTTAGTGCTGTTGTTGCAGGTAGTCATGATGTTAGTGTAGTACAAGTAGTTAGCTTAGGTTAAGTATTTTACTTCCCCCATTGGCTGGAGACCCTTCAGGTCTCGCCAATAACTGCCCGGTTACGTAGAAACCGTCCCCTAGGACGACCTACAGCAGTCCAAAAGAAAAAAAAAAAAAAAAAACTACTTTCCCGCGTGCACTAAGGACAGGTATCGACGGTAAAGCCGCTCCGCAATCCGCAATACTCCCGTGCGCCGTCACTCAGAACGCACACTTACCCCCTTATTACAAAAGAGGTTCTAAGAAAAACCAGGGGTTTGCAATGCCCAGTAACTGGGTTGCGGAGGTCTGATAGCAGTCGCTCCGTGTAAAATACTCGAATTCAGCCGCATCTGTTTAGACTGAGAGCTAATCATATTTGGAAAATGGCTGGGCAGTAACATTTAATAACCACTTTGACGATTGTAGTGTCAAATGAACGTTGTTGCTGGCAATCACAACCACACATTCCGATCCACGTTATCGATTCCCCTTATTGATTCATTAATTACATTCGTTACTTAAGACCCTTCTGGAATGAGATGGAGCGGTCAAAGTCGAGGCGTGTTAGAGCCCACACCAAGGCCGGTCAAGTGGTTTTAAAATTATTTGGGATATTTCAAACGCATTAATCATGGCCACAAAAAAATAAAACCTGCTTCGAGTACGAATATCGACAAAAAATTATCCGCTCAGACGTTTCTAGAATAATAACGATTTTGGACGTCATGACCAGAAAACAGATTTTTTATTAAAGTTCCTACATTAATATAATTGTAGTGCCTATAATTTGTATCTACTGTTCTTTGTTTGCAAGTTTGGTAACTTTGCTTAGCCATATAATTATGTAGATTAATCAGCGCACGCGCATTGTCATTCACCCAATGCTTTTCAAAGGTTTTTAGTCTGACGTGGACGGGTAGACTTTCAAACTTGATATTATAAGTCAGACTTTGAAATTCAAAGTTAAAGTACCTATAGTAGTTCCGATTTATTAGACTCAAACCACATTACATTTTGAAATTTAAATATTTTTATATTATTTTTTGAGCACGGTTACCGCAAAGAGGTCGTTGGCATAAGCTAATTCTAATAATTTAAACAAATAATATAAACATAAATTATAATGTTATTATTAATCGCCATTTAAATTTTATTATATACCTATGTTATTGACTGTCATAATTAATGGTCCTAATAATAAACATATTGGTGGATAGGAAACAGAAAAAAAAATGGTACTTAATAGTAAACTAACTTTTTTCTCTCAAAAAAAGTGCAAAAAAGTTTTTTATGATTTATAGACAGGACACAGAAATTCATAGAAGATTGTATAAACAAAAGTACCAAGCCAATTTAAAAAAAAAAACTAAAAGGAGTAAAATAATTACAATAAATATTATAAAATAAACTGTTTCAGAAGTCGGTGTCATTCTACGTTGAAACAAATTAAAGGCACCGATTTATGAAACTGTTAATTTTATAATAATATGGTAATTATTTTACTCCTTTTAGTTTTTCTTTAAGTCAGTTTTTTATACTTTTTAGTGCCACAAATTACTATTACAATTGTGTACAAATTCGTGGACCAGTACTACAAACAAAAGTCAAAAAAATAAACGCATCGAATCAATAATCTCCTTTTCGAAGCCGGTAAAAAAATAAACATATTGTGAGTTGATACTAGAGCGAATAATTCCGAAAGGACCAATAATTTCGCGAGCAATGTCACGGCCAAACTGTTGTGATTACATCAATATTCATTCAAGGTCCTTCATTGTTGTCTATTAGTGAGTCAACAGTTCTATTGAGACGATTTTGAGGTGAATTATAATAATGATAATGTCTGCTTGGTTACTTGTATAAAATAGTATGTACTTACGTTTATAAAAGGTAAATAACACTGAATATAACACTAAAATAAATAACTATATTTAATATACTACATGTAATAGAC
Source organism: Amphipyra tragopoginis (assembly GCA_905220435.1). NCBI lineage: Eukaryota > Metazoa > Arthropoda > Insecta > Lepidoptera > Noctuidae > Amphipyra > Amphipyra tragopoginis. Next base: position 18,471,150 of record HG992015.1, read on the forward strand.
ACACAACTGCTATCTATGGCAGTATGTCTGTGACTGACTTTATTTAGCTGGCAACCGGTAAGTTATCGTTGCAATCATAATTAGCGATAAAGTTATAGGGTGGGGTATTTTTTGATAACGTTATCTGGTGTAAAGTCGAAAAATAAAAGTGCAGTGGGTTAAGTAACGCTATTATAGGTATGTTAAAGTATTACTAGGATACCTATTCGATTTTTAATAATTATTTCACCTCTAGAAAGACAATACATTTGACGACACCTTTGGTGCAGTGGCTAAGTGATTGGCTTCTGCGCTACGGGTCGTGAGTTCGATTCCCACACGGAACAAAAATTTGTATGGCCTACAGATGGTTGTTTCAGGTCTGAGCGTTTGTGTATGTGAGATTTGTGTCTGTAAACGAACCCACGATACAAGAGAAATCTTAGAGAGGGGCTAAGACTTAAAAAAAAAATAGAACAATAGTATAAACACTTGATAGTGTGATTTACATCTAAAAACCGGTCAGGTGCGTGTCGGGTCACGCGCAGTAATAGGGTTCCGTAGTTACACGATAGTGCGGACTAAGAAGCGCGCTTAGTAACTTTTCAATGGAATTTGTACGAAATATTTACTTTTCCGGTTGGTCGACTATTACTCGTAAACTTGTAAAGCCTACTTAGCTGTGATAGTTTTCCTTTTAACTTCGTTGTATATACTACTACCGTGAATTTTTTCATGTAAGTATCCAAAAATAACCGTTTAGCTAGCAGGGGGGGGGGGACACTTAACTCTAACAAAAATTAGCACTTTAAAGCTTAATATTTCAGAAACTGTTCCCTTAATCGAAAAATTGTCTGAACTATGTGACTTGTAACTGGAACCTTGTGGGTACCTGTTGTTCTAAGGTTGAGGAAGACTATCCGTTCGTGATACAGTTTATACTAGTACGAGGGGATAGGGCGAATCAGTCCAAAGACAACCAAACCGTTTGTACAATCTATCATTTCACACTCTCCAACTGTTGACCTGCCTAAATTTTATTGTCAAAATAACTTTTAACGAGTTTGTCTAGCTTGGGTGTATTATTAAGTTACCCTGTATGGTTGTCTCATATTCATGAATATTCATGAATAAAGATTATTATTATAACAAACCCGCAATAACATTGAAAAACCTACCCAACAACAGCCCTCATCATGGGGTAGACGAGAAAAAAAACATCCCCACTTTAAGTGTAGAGGAACCATTTTTTTTTTTTGATGATTTTATTATACCTCTTTATCGGCGTGATTTGTATGTATATCCATGCCAAATTGTAGCTTGCTAGCACTAAGAGTCTCTGAGCTAACACTATTTTACTAGGCACAAATACACCAGTAGCTGTCAACTGGGTGACCTACCTGTATCAGTGGCTTTCTAGGTCAAAAATAAACATCTCCTGGAGGAGGAGGAGAGGTGGAGAGGGTTTTAGAAACAACACTACGATATTCTGTACAAAGTCTTTATTCTCCACTATAATTACAACTCAGTCTTCACATTCTTCGCCAGTTTCCTGAACTCAGTCATCGCTGTCAGAACATCTTCTGAGAAGAACGTAGGCAGTTCGAAGGCTAAGAAATGCCCTCCATCATCGAGGGTCGTCGAGTTCACCAGGTTGGGGTATTTCAGTTTGAGGATGCAAGGTGGTTGGTACGACAATTCGTATTTAGCTTGGACTACCCATGTGGGGACTGGAGTTGGTATTCTGTGGAGAAGAAGATGAGATTATAATGAAGCGACTTTAAAAAAAAATAAGTAGGAGGTCCTCAATATTTGGCGCGTTCGTTATTTTTTGTTAGTAGTTGCCTAAACCAATCAGGGGGTACGGCAGTGCCTCCGCCAACGTTGAGCAAGCACAGCCCGTACACTCTTTTCTCGAAGCAACTCAAGGCACTTTTAAGCCCCCTATATCTTTGTAACAGATGACCGACGTTGCGGTTCATGCAGCTGCGAAACCCGCGACCCTGGCCATCGCTCAGGAGAAGGAACACCATGGGTTTTTAGCCAGTAAGAGTCGCAGGCATAACCCTTCGCCTTCCTCGAGCAGAGGGTATCAAAACCACTTTATAAGGATTCAGTAAAAAATAAGAATACTGTTTCTGCATTTTTTTTGTGATTCAACGTTTCAATGCCACGCATAAATGAATGAACGTGACGCGGCTGGCGGGCACGACTAACGCGATATCGCTCTTTGCAGTCAGTTAACTCAGGGCTCTAAAATGACGCAGGCATAGAAAACCAAGATGTTATTTTTAATTATTTTTTTACTTGGTTTTCAAAAATACCCATTTAGGGTTAGTCTGTGTCACTAGTAGATCAGATCGGTTTGAAGGAATTACACGAATTCGTTTACAGCCTGTATTTTTTAGACTAAACGCGAAATGGAGCAACCGCGAATTGGACATATTTTTACCAATAGACTTAATCGCGAATTTGACCAACTGCGCCTAAGGCCCGGACTCCACCAAAGCAGATACGAGCAGAGCGGAGATGTGTTATAAAAACCAATAAAATTTCGTTATTCACACATCTCGTCTCTACTCAGCTTATGTGGATACCACTGAGCGGAGATGTACGAGTATCATATTTGTATGGCGCGATGGAAGCGGAGATGTGCGCTGTTCCTCGCAAGCTGACGACGGCGTGCAGCGGAGTCAAGTTGTGTACCTTTCGTGTCAGATCGCACTAAACTGTGCGTTCACATCCAACGCTCACCGCACACATCTCCGCTACAGTCTAGGCAGTACGCATCTCCGCACAGTTTTGGTGTATACACCCTAGCTGAAAAACATCTCTTCTCATCTCCGCTTCGGACATCTCCGCACATCTCCGCCTTGGTGGAGTCTGGGCGTAAATGTTTAGTGAGGGATCCCATGTTCAAAGTTTCGAGGTACTATGAAAACTTACTCGTCAAGCTTCAACGCCATAGTTTTCGAGTTGAAGGTCTCAGAGTAGAGCCTCATAGACGTCGTGATGGACTTGGTGGTCCAGTACATCATCAGGTTATCTATGAGCTGTTCTTTGGTGAAGCGGAAAGTTATGCCTCCATCGGGTTTGGAGCGGTGGTCTGGTCGGGTCCATGTGCCGAATTTTTCTAGGATGTATGCTAGAAGACCAGCTGGAGAGTCAGAAAGTGCTATACCTGAAAAGAAATGGGTTCAATATTACAACATATCGAGGGAAAAGTTAAAAGCTTTATTGTTCAGTCTAACCAGAAGTGATTAAATACCAGTATTTACACGGAGTGACTGCCATTAAACCTCCGTGACCCAGTTAACTGGATAATGCCGATATCCTAAGATTACACCGGTTGTCAGACTTTCGGGCTTCTGACTACACATAATGACTGTCATAGGTATTCGTATGACATCCGGGACTGGCAATTTAACGTGCTTTCCGAAGCACGGAGGGGTGTCGATGTGAAACGAATGGTCACCCATCCACGGACTGACCGAGCCAAATGCAGCTTAACCTTGCAAATCATATGATTAGCGCGATTGTTAATTAACCTCATGCCTGGGAAGCTCCATAAACACTTTATTCTTAACATCAATTACTAATTGCGCGGCTATGCTCGCGAAAATAACTTGACTACAGTACCACCTATCGGATTCTGGCATAGCTATGAATTGACAAAAAAAGTGTTTTCATCCCCCCATCTCGGAAAGAGTATTTTTGCTCTTCGATATCTGAGTGCAAAAGCCGTTTTTATCCGCTAGAGGATAAAGTAAATTGAATTCAGAACATCGTGTGCACCAAGTTTGTGAATTCAAAACTTCATTAAACCTATTTACTTCTGCCTCCATGGTGCCGAATTTATCATACAACCTTTTTTAATTTGTTAAAACTCAGACTCGGAACCTCCTTGGTGTATTACTTTTTTTTTAAATTTGCTTTACGCGCCTTAAACAAGAGTGCAAAGTTGCTTTTTAACCGCGTGCTCAATTTTGATGACGGAGCAAGCGAAGGAATCTAAAATTGAATAATTATAATTACTCAATTTTAGATTCCTTTTTGAATAATTTAGTTAGATTTAGTATATAAATCAATAAAAAACTGTAGATATATATAAATGTAATGAGAGAAAGGGTAAAATAATATAAAAACCAGAATTATGTACCATGAATAGTTTATTATGTAAACCACAAATATCGGTATATATAACTTTAATAATAATTTAGCACTATCAATGTAGATATTTAGGGCCCGTATTAATAAACGTTACTCAGCCCAAGAACTCGCACTTGATGACAATGTTGAGGTCATGATCGTATTAATAAACATATAATCTACGTACTCAAGTTACGGCTTGGTTTTACGTCATCAGCTGAGTGATGGACTGATTAATAAACGAAACTCACCACTCAAGTATACAATAGACGTGGGTAATCGAGATGCTTAAATCTGAGTGTAGGCAGTCCGTGACTTGAGGTCGTGATTAGTTGCGCGAAACATGGTGTTTGAAAATATTTTGGGTGAAATTAATTGTTACGGTTTTCGGGGGTGCTGATGCCGAAAATGAGATCAAAGTCAAAATCCAAGATGGCGACTGCGAGATTTTACAAAATATGCGTCATGGGTAATTTTTCCAGGGTTTTAGGGGGCGCTGATGTCGAAAATGAGATCAAAGTCAAAATCCAAGATGGCGACTGCGAGATTTTACGAAATTTGCGTCATGGGTGTCTTTTCTATGGTTTTCGGGGGTGCTGATTTCGAAAATAAGGTCAAATTGAAAATCCAAGATGGCGGCTGCGAAATATTACAAAATATGCGTCATGGGTATCGTGTCCATGGTTTTCAGGGGTACTGATGCCAAAAATGAGGTCATAGTCAAAACCCAAGATGGCGGCTGTGACATTTTACTAAATATGCATCATTGGTGTCGTTTTCATGATTGTAAAATTACACCGTTGACACCCATGACGAATATTTTGTCAAATTTCGCCGCCGCCCTCTTGGATTTTGACTTCGACCTCATTTTCGCCATCAGTACCCCCGAAAACCATGGACACGATACCCATGACGCATATTTTGTAAAATTTCGCAGCCGCCATCTTGGATTTTGACTTTGATCTCATTTTGGACATCAGCGCCCCCTAAAACCACGGACATGACACCCATGATGCATATTTTGTAAAATTTCGCAGCCGCCATCTTGGATTTTGACTTTGATCTCATTTTCGACATCAGCGTCCCCTAAAACCACGGACATGACACCCATGATGCATATTTTGTAAAATTTCGCAGCCGCCATCTTGGATTTTGACTTTGATCTCATTTTGGACATCAGCGCCCCCTAAAACCACGGACATGACACCCATGATGCATATTTTATAAAATTTCGCAGCCGCCATCTTGGATTTTGACGTTGACCTAATTTTCGTCATCAGTACCCCCGAAAACCACGGAAACGACACCCATGACGCATATTTTGTAAAATTTTGCAGTCGCCATCTTGGATTTTGATTTTGACCGCCCCCGCCCTCTGTAGGGGAAACGTGTGAGATAATATAACTTTAAAGTTTTAACAAAATAAAAGTATTTCATTATGTCTTACGACATAGGAAAAACGAAATGTGATGAATGTTTACTAAACTTCGGTCAATCCAAGCCATCAAGTACAGCGCCTTGAGGTGTGTTTATTAATTAGCAATGATCTTGAGATGCTGACATCGTAATAATGACGTATCAAATGATAACGTACTTGAGTATGTAGTTGAGGAACGTTTATTAATACGGGCCTACGAATAGCAATAATCTCGTCAGACATGGTTATAGTGAGCATAGCATTACAGCTAAGACCAACATCTACATAGCAGAAGCAAAGCGGATAGGGTAAATGAAACCAACATAGACTCTCCACCACTGAGAGTACTTATATTTGGGTTAGTTGTTAGTTACATGATATTCGCAATATAATAATTCATAAGAATAGAAAAATAATCCTGAATTAATATATAATGAATTAATATAATTAGAATCCTGAGCGTTAGCGAGGGAATCAAAAGAGCACGAGGTGAAAAATCTTTGCACTCGAGTGCAACACGTAACTTTTCATCCCACCTCAGCGAGGAAATGACTTAATATAAAAAAAAACTTCCTCGTCGCTAGAATCACTCATTTCAGGTTTTTCACTTGTTTTCAAGTTTCTTGTTTTTAACCTATGGTTTTAACAATATGACGTGAAAAGAAATAGGCGCGCGTAACTAATCGCTGTAAGCTTGGCCGTCCCTATGGTCTGCGGGACGCGGGAGGGGAATGACTCGATCAATTAGTCAGTCTGCTGTTACCTATCGCTTCTGGCGGCCGGCAGGCGATTGGCTACTCGTTCTCCTCTTGCTATCCGAAGACCAATGGGAGGGCCAAACTATACCCTGACCTCGTACAGGTTTATCTGTTTGTGGTTCTTTTCATCTGATCAATTTTTATCAAATATTTGATATTTAGATTTCATGACAAAAATCGTGATAGTTCAGTTAGTAATTAAACAACACGTTTATCATAATTGTCAAAACCGTAACAAAATCCGTGCAGTAGATACAGAGAATATCGCGCACAGATAGACCGACAAACAGACGCGGCAGGGGACTTTGTTTTGTTCACGTCAATTTCTTGACTGTCATTCGAACACAGTCACGCTCAATTATTTTTGCTATAACAACGTAACTGTTGGATAAAATTACTTACCCACAGTATCAGGCTTGGTGGCCTGCAGATGCAAGTATCCACTTTCCTCCAGTAGGTAGGAGTATCTCTGTTTGAGAGGATACATTCTGTCAGCAAGGTGCGCGTCTACCACCAGTGGAGGGTAGAGAGAACCCACAAAATCTAGGAACGTGCCAGCTGAAGTCATAGTAAACGCTACGTTGATGTGGAAGCCGAGGACCTCCTGAAAATAAAAAAAGAATCATAGAAACATTGACATCTCGGGTCGCTCAAAAAAATCCGAACCAAATGTACAATAAAACGCGAATAAGAAGACTAATTTACGTCAATGGGTGCAGACGAATCTTCGTATGGTGTAAAACTAAATTAGGCATTGTGGTGACGATATAGGAATTAAATAAACTCGTCGGGCAATTCTGAATTTTTCAGAATCGACCTCGCCGCGTGTTCAGCTCATGATTAAGGACTCCGTTTGGGTCCGAAACTAGTCGGGCAATCCCGAAAAATGCACGTGAGTAGACCGTAACTAGTTACAAGTAGTTTTTACTGGGTAAGCTCGCTTCATCGTAGACTTTATCTCTGTCACTTCTGAACTTGACCAAAGTCAAGAGCAAATCCATCTCAAATAAAAAAAATAGAAAACAGTACTTTCTTAATTTTGAAAATAAATTCAAATCTCTTAAGACAAATGTCTATTATTTAGAGCTATTACGCACTGTCGACTGATCGCCGGAGACTTGGTCTCTCGGCGACCAAAATATAAGCATCGTCGTCCGGGCGACCGACAACCAAGTGCGTAAACACCTATTTAAACTATAGAAAGTCACAGTCACCGTCGACCAAGTCTCCGGCGACCAGTCGATAGTTCGTAATTGGTCTTAAAGTCAGATTTGGGACACCCGATATACTATGAAGCGGACTTCTATTATTTCTCAGAAAAAGGTTTTCAAAAAGATTTCCTGTCTTACCTTAGGGAAAATGGTGGCTATAGAGCTTCCGACAACTGAGCCCCAGTCTCCGCCCTGCACGTAGAACTGCTTGAAGCCCAGCCTGTGCATGAGGTTCCTCATGACGATGCCTATTTGAGCGGCTCCTAGACCGGGTTTGACTGCAGGCTGAAGACAAAATTACAATAGGTAAAATTTGGTATAGATCAGGCAGATGTTGGAGGGGGGTGTTATCGTAATTATTACGATAACACCCCCCTCCAACATATGTCTTAAATGTGTGTGTGCATATACCAAGGAGTCACCGTGTTTGTGTTTGACAGTATTGTAGATTTATTGCTCGACTAGTGCATAATTAAAGTGACCGCTCGACAAGGCGCACGTGTGTCATTCATACAAACCTCCAAATGGTATCATACTGTTAACTAGCGACGTCAAATCTGTCGAGCGACTGATCCATGTTTTTGTTTAAGTTTGGCCTACAGTTGCACACATCTGCGTTGAAAGAATGACGCGTTGTTAATATTTTCTCTCACACATTTTTACTTACATCGTCAATGGAGGGCTGATCTCCTATGATCTCTCTCTACAACTTTATTTCGGGCCTAGAAAGATCAGCTGGGTGAGTTGCCAATGAACAGGCAACCTCTACACGTCATCCAATAGTATCTCGCAACTTGCAGCAACATAAACGCATGTATCATGATGATTTCGCAAAAAATGTGTTCAGATATCACTTAATAAATATTTTTGTTTTTGCATATTCTAAAAAATGTTTACACATTTTTTTGCGAAATCATCGTGATACATGCTTTTTGGTTGCTGCAAGTTGATTTTTAATTTCGATAATATCTATTACTATTCCTATTCGATAGATCAATTTCATTCTGCGTTAGTGAAATATAAAAATATCTATGACAAACCTCCGGTTTCTGAGTTAAGAATTCTAGGACGAGCAGTACTTAAGTAACATTTGAGTACCTACGGAGTTGTCAAAAAAATTACTCAAACATTACACAAGTATTGCTTAATTCAGAAACCGGAGGATAGGCTTCTACTCCGTTCACCTTTTATACCACTTTTTTCAAAAGTCATCCGCTATGTATAGAAGATACAAGGGTCATAATTTAACCTTCGATAAATCATAGGAATCGGCCAATAACATTTTTATTTAAACAAGATTTAAATTCAAAAACTTTAAATAAAAGTAAAAACCGACTTCAAAAAAAACTAAAAAAAGAGTGAAATAATAAGCATGATATAAAATTAACAGTTTCAGAAGTCGGTGACTTTTATTTGTTTCAGTGTAGAATTGCCCCGACTTCTGAAACTGTTAATTTTAGATCATGCTAATTATTTCACTCTTTTTTTAGTTTTTTTTGAAGTCGGTTTTTACTTTTATTTAATTTTTTTTATTAAATACGTTTCAGTGCCTTGACTTGACTTGGTTTAAGACTTTAAATTTAAATGACACGATTGCGTAAAGTTTCCAACTAGGTAGTTTTCATTAAGAATTTTTAAAAAAGAACAATGGGTAATTTTGTTTGGAATCCGTACCCACCTTGTAGCATTTTAGACTAGGTGTCATTTAGAAGAGGCATAAGTGAACAACTCAAAAATGAATGAACGAATGAATGGGAGACCGAAGTTATGATCACTTCTATTTTACATTTTCAATTATCTATGTAGAGTTATAATTATTATTTTATAGGCCCAATGAATAACCAGTCGTTCTGTTTCATAGAGAGAACTGACCTAGCTTCCTAAAGTTTACTTTTTGCTACAGAAAATATTAATTAAAAATGCCATGAATTCAATTCAGTACAGTTTGTTTATTTATTATGGTACACAAAATAAATATCATCACTAAACGGTATTGTTGCTCTCAATGATTATTTCATCCCAAGCATTTGCCGGACCGACGAAGTTTATTTTTTCGAATTTTATTAAAAACTAAGTAAAAAGTGATAATTTTTTTTTAAAATTAATTATCACATATCGAAGGTGAAGTATCAATATCTAATAACTACAAAACCGTCATTTTACAGGAGGCGAAAAAAACCTTTCATTTCTATAGTTATTAGGTATTTTTACCCGACTACGGCGAAGCCAAAAGGAAGGGTAATGATTTTGGCAGTCTATGTATGTATGTATGTAAGTTTGTATGTTCCACCGTAGCGCCTAAACTACAGAACCGATTTTAATGAATGAGATGTCAAAAGATTCGTAATAATGACCCGGGTAACATAGGCTATATAAATTTTATCAAAATTTTATATGAAGGAATACAAACCTAAGTTTCTAACCTCGAAAAAAATTAAACTGAGATAATCATGATGTGTTTGATATCAAAAGAAAAGTCTTGGCGAGCAAATTACAAATGTGTATATATATCATATTGTTTAAGTCAAAAAATATGTTTAAAATGCGGTCGTACAGTTCGCGCGGTCCAGTCGTTTCAGTTATTTACTCGTTTAAGTAAATAACAAACCAACATTACGTTAGAATTTACGTTTACGTTACATTTCTGAATGCGACGATGTAGATATTGCACGGCTAGTGTATATGCCCGATCGGGAAACGGAAAAGTATTAAATAAAAAATTAAGTTAAAAACTGTCACCCGACTACGTAAAAAAAGGGGTCTAAAAAGGACGAAACAAGAAAACAATTCAAATAGAAATCCAAAAATGCATAGATACAAAAATGGTCAAGGTAGAGCCGTGGTCGCACTTACTGTATACTATACATACCATATCTGTTTAATGAAGGTGTTCCTGGCACCCACATAATCATATTAGGTCAGTAAGTGCGACCACGGCTCTACCTTGACCATTTTTGTACCTATGCATTTTTGGATTTCTATTTGAATTGTTTTCTTGTTTCGTCCTTTTTAGACCCCTTTTTTTACGTAGTCGGGTGACAGTTTTTAACTTAATTTTTTTAAGCAAATATTTCATGAATAAGAACAATTCAAGACCGATAAAATCATAAATAATAACAATTCAACATTGTAAATACAAGCTCTTTCATATTTTACCTACGAATATGGATTAAAGTGAAAATCGCTAAAATGTTAGTTATTAGATATTGATACTTCACCGTCGATATGCACCGTCTAATTATTAAAAAAATAATCATTTAGATAATCATAGAATACCTTATATTTTTTAAGTTTTGCAATAGGTACTTAATATCAATATTTTTATTTAAAATGGCTCCTACATTCGGCGTATGCACAGCACATGTTTATAGTTCCCTTCCGTTTTGTGTGTTTAATGTGGATTTTCGGTTGTGTTAAGGTTCGCGCACATTATGTCGGGTCGCAGCGGGGTGGAGCGGGCCGCAGCGCAGCGCAAAATGCTTACTTAGGGCGCAGCGGGGCGGGGCTGACCGCATCGCACTCAACTAAAATCTGCGGCGGAATATGCGGCCCGTTGCGCCCCGGCAAAGTGTGCGATAGTTCATATAAACTACTTATGAGCGATTCGAGCTGATTTTTGCGCTGCGACCCAACCCGCTGCGGCCCGTCATAATATGCGGCAACCTTTTAAGCTTCAGAAAGTGCGGTAGAGTTGAACGTATTCCTCCTCCCGTCTTATTGTTTAGTTTTCCATCCGGGAACTTCATTCATGCATGCATTCCCAATTCCCATTAGAAAACCTACTCTAGGTATAGCAAAATATATACGCATAGATGTTTAGGTGCATACGAGGGTGTATAGATACACCTACGTATATGTAGGTACCTGTAGCAGAAAATTGGGCAAGTTCAAGGGATATGATTGACTGCGCGCGGGGTGAATTCACAAAGGCTTTTCTGCATATTTCAACGTCAAATAACTTTTTTCTCCCGTTAGATACAGAGTTGTCGCCATACAAAATATTTATGTATTTTTAAAGACCTTTTTAATGGTACTAGTCTCAATTTGCTACAAGGTGGGTACGTTTTGTTCCATGTCCATTATAAAAAAAAAAAAAAAATTGTTAATGTATAATTATCATGACGGCTTCTTGGCTAATGTTTCTGTGATCACAGTTAAAACAGAGATTGAAAGTCCTCATCAAAACTTTTGCTTAAGGGAACCACAAATGAAAACGTCATCTAAGTATATTTTTTTTTGTCTTTGTTGATTATTTCAAAAAGTGCTCAATCTATTTCAATAAAATTTATATGGGCCCACCTCTGAAGTATGATCTATCAAACAAAAAAAGTATCATCAAAATCCATTCATAATTGGAGGAGATATCGCGTAACAAACATACAAAAAAAAAAAAACAAAAACATTCAGACGAATTGAGAACCTCCTCCTTTTTGAAGTCGGTTAAAAAGAAAATAGTAATCTAAATATATTTAAAGATTTAATTTATTATTATAATTTGTTCAAACATCGCCAACATTGGACTTTGAACGTCCAATCTTATGCTAACGCAAGATGATACGAAGAGATATCAACAAAGCATTTAGATTAAAATACTGTCGCATCATCATGAGTGTCATGACAAATTATCTCATGATTCAAAAATCTAAACATACCTACTAAAAACAGGTGTTGCATACATTTTGATAAGCAGCATTCTCCTTTATTCATTTTATAACATATTTGATACATTTTTAAATATTAAAATACAAATAAAACATTTAAAAATATATAAAATAGTAGCCCATCGGGAACAGGGTCCAACCTACCGGTGGTCAGGGCCTGCCAGCAGCATTTATTATTATGGACGAGCTGATTTTATTTCACGATTTCTGTTTTGTTCCCATAGCAAAAGTACAGAATGATGAGCGGAGATGGTTTTTGCCCGTAAGACGTCTAAAAAGTCAAGGAGTATAAGTAGTGTTCACAAAAAGTATTGGTATATACAGCGTCTTGCAAATGCTGCGTTCTGGGGTAATAGTAATATTGATAATCAGAAATGTCTCACTAGAAAAGATTCTGATTGCGGAAGCGTTACACAATTAAGTTCTACTTACAAAGAGATAGAAGATAGAGAGAGAGAGAAAGAGAGACAAAGGTACTTACATCAGAGAATCCATAGCCAGGTAGACTAGGTACGATAACTTCAAGCGCAAAGTTCCTGTCCTTGCTAACTGCAGTGAGGAGGGGGATCGCTTCGTAGAATTCCCTGACAGATCCTGGCCAGCCGTGGAGAAGGAGAAGGGGCACGATTTCAACTCCTGAAGGTACCTGGGGAACAGAAAAATGAATCAATTGGAGCAGTTAATCAGAATTTGCTGTGTTATGCTGAAAAGGTCAATACCATTTATTTTATGACTTTCTAGCATTTTTTAAGGTTTTAGTATCATATGTTAATCGAAGTAATGCAAGGATTCTATGGATACCTCCTATAAGTAAATAGGTTCAGGCGTTTAGAAGTTATGGTGCAATAAAGAAAGTCACACACATACATATAAACATACATGAACCCTGAAAAATAAAACTCCTTTTTTTGGCCAGTCGTGTAAAAACGCTAACATAAACGCATAATTATAATGAATCAGAACAAAAATTCCAAACGATACATATTTAGGAGGAAAATTGTAAAATGAAATTCTACCCACCTTCGGCGTAACCCTAATGAAGTGTATATCAAGACCTTGAACATTAGTCTTATACTGTGGGAACTGGTTCAGGAAGTTCTCCCGCTCCTTGAACTGGTACTCATCAGCCCAGTACTTCAGCCAGCCGTCCAACTGATTACTGTTGAAGCCGTACTCGAAGGAAACACCTTCTAGCGGCGGGGTGAAAGAACGCGGTCTTTTGAGACGGTCTTTCAAGTCTTTTAATGTCTGAAACATTAATGGAAACATGAAGAGTAATGATGATTGTTGTAAGAAATATTAAAAAAAATATGGACAGGCTTTTAAGTTTCCTGTAGCCATAACGATTAAGGTAGCTGCCCTTATCACTACCCCATTTCAAGTAAGTTTTTTTGCGATTTCTGACATTTGTAGTACTCCGACCTCAGTTGGTCCGGAAGAGTCTTTTGATCCATGTGGGAATAGGATCGATTGGCATCATAAAAATGTTTTGGAAAACTGTCCTTTTTCTCGCTGACTGTATTTTCTTCCAAAATCAGTGATGGCATTTAAAAGTTATTCCAAAAGTTAAGGGTGGTCTACTAAGAACGTTTTCCTGTAGCTACAAGCAATGGTTAAGACAGCTGCCCTTCATGTCCTAATCTCAAATTACCATACGAGGCTTTATACTCTAAAATGAAATCAAGTCTACGGAAATAGAGTCGAATGTTTATTAACAGAGCACTTTAGTTTTCGGCGTCACACACAAACGTTGATTAAAAACCATCTTGTATGCTTTAACACAGTCCAAAGTTCACTCACAGCATCTCCAAAGCTAATTTTAAACGGTTTGATACTGGTATCCTGTTTTCCCTTCAAGCTCTGTGGTCCCCACCACTCGTTATAGTCCAAGTCAGGCATTGGTGGAGGTCCCTTCAGGAAGAGGAAGTATACTGGCAGCAGGATCACTGCCACTACGGGCATGATGAACAGGAGGCGCACCATCTGTAAGTTAAGCATATTTTATAAAGCCACCTAAAAAGGAGAGAGGTTAGAAAAGCGATTCCCAGTTTTTTTTTTCTCATAGACCACTTTCAAAATTTAGCTGGTTCCGGTGGATCCCCTGCAGCTACATTTCTACCTTATTACCATATAAAATGTGAAGATTAGATCTTTTTGTCACGTCAACGTAGACCCCCGTCGAGTCTCCCGTGGACCCCTGGGGTCCATGGAATGAATCTGATGATGATGGAATCTGGACCAGTTTGGGAACCTCTGGGTTAGAGGAAGTTATGGATGTTACTGATGATGGAGTACTCGTAACTGGGTTCTGGGCTGACACAATTTAGATGCTATCGACACGCTAAGGAGATGTCCAAATTCCTCCTAGCCTTTTCCCAACTATGTTGGGGTCAGCTTCCAGTCTAACTAGATGCGGCTGAATACCAATCTTTTACATGGAGCAACTGCCATTAGACCTCCGCAACCCAGTTACTGGGAAATGCTGATTTCCTAAGGTTTGACCGGCTGTAAGACTTTCGGGCTACTGACTACTCGTAACGACTGTCGTGGGTATTCGTATGACACCCGAGACCGACGGTTTAACGTGCTTTTCGAGGCACGGAGGGGTTTCGATGTGCATCGAACGATCAACCATTCACGCACTGATCACGCAAGCGCAGCAAATCGCATGATCAACACGGTTGTTAATTAGCCATCTGAAGTGCTTCCAGATGTAGATGTGAGCAAAATCAACCCGATCTCGAAGGTCAATTATATGCCGCTGTTGAGTTTCTGTGACCACATTGTATTTTCATGGACACTAATTTTATGTATGCATCCATTGTCCCCACTAGAATATAAAACTTCCTTACTACACGCCGGGAATAGACGCGTGTTGTAAGATTCAACAAAACCCAGCACACTTGTTGGTAGGATCTATACGGTCCGCCTGGCTAGCTACCATCCTCACATTAAAGTTCGGCGCCAAGCCGTCTACTGTGTTTCATCGTGTGTATGTGAGAGCCAGAGGGGTATAGGAGAGTCCCTCTATATCTCTGCTCCATCTTAGACCCTGTTTGCGCTTACTATCAGATCCGACTAGGGTTAAACGCGACTAAGTCAAATAATAGGTAAATTAAAAAAAATCTCCGTTCAGTTTAGTTCACGATCTGCTTGCCTGGCTGCAGTCTAGGAATCGACGTCATTGTGCAAATTATCACCGAACAGAGCTCATTAGCAATAACCCACATTGACAATAAGCTCGCTGAATAAGCTAGTGCTCCTAGATCCCATTTCGTCATCCGACTCTGAGGACCAAACTGTACTATACTTGTAACAATCTAATAGGTCCGAGTTGACATCTGTCAAAATACTAGTCAACACTAGTAATATTACTACAATGCGTGGCGTTTCGTTTCATTTTATCATGAGTGCGCCACGTTAAGATAAATAAAAAGGCGACTTTCTTTAAGATCGAAGGCGTACAACGTCTGTATACATTTATTTTGTGATTTGATGCAAACGTCAAATCAGACCTATTAGGCGTGAATTACATAGAAACGGCGTAAGGTGGAGGCGCGGCGCAGGCACGTCGTTTTGGAGGTTTGAAGCGACGCGCCGCGGCATACAAAACGTATGAAAGCGATGTGCCTGCGCCGCGCCTGCACCTTACGCCGTTTCTATGTAGATAATTCACGCCTTAGGTTGTCCAAACTGTAGTCCTAGGATTGTGAATGTACATTTATTTTGCATGTAATATTTGAGGTCAACCGGATGATGGGAAAACGTAGAGAGGAAAACACATTCTGAACCGGATACAAAAGAAAGTTGTGAGTTAATTAAAAGCTTGTAAAAATACAAGGGTAAGGGTAGTTTAAAATAGAACTATCAACTGCTAAGTATGGCTCCCTCCCGCAAACCGTAGGGAGACGGTCCTGGGAGATATGTTCCATAATTAGATACCATTTTTAAAAATCATTTTGGGGAGATTGTGGCTACTTAACAACCGCGCGGATCGTATGATTTGCAAGGTTAAGCTGCCCTTGCTACGGTCTGTGCGTGGATGGGTGACCGTTACACATTGAGATCCTTGCGTGCCTCGGAGAGAGCGTTAAACCGTTGGTCCTGGGTGTTATAAGAATACGGTTTACGGTTTAAAATCACTTTATTTCTCAAGATTACAATCACTTCGAGGAGAAATAAACAAACAATATTATCAGTTACAATTCACTGAGTGCGTAAACAAATAGACGGTATACAAAAATATAATACAAAAATATTTCCGATTACGTATGTAGGATTGTAGGTAGATTTAAATAAGTTTGTCTTGCCGATTTATGTGGTTGAACATATGTAAGGGACGGTTTACATGACGACAAAATTGTGGAATAGGATTATTATTTTATAGTAATGCCTTTGAAGATATGCTCTTTTAATAATCTTTTATAAATGGTGATTGTTTTTGCGTCTTTTATATAATTTGGTAGTGCGTTGTAGATCCGTGCTCCTTGATATAGAATACCTGTGTTTATCGTTACGGGAAGTCAGAAACCCCGAAAGTCTGACAACCGGTCTAACCTTATGCCTTCTACACACATGCCGCCGGCTTTGCCGCCGGCTTATTGCCGCGCAGGCGCAGGTGTAAGTCAATAGGCATTATACCCGGCGGCCTGGTTAAACACCCGCCGGCAAACCACGCGGCAGTGCCGGCGGCAAAGTCGGCGGCATTGTGTGTAGGATATCGGCATTGCTCAGTAACTGGGTTGCGGAGGTCTGATAGCAGTCGCTCCGTGTAAAATACTCACTAAACTAAACATATTTGTAAAAAGGCTGGGCAGAAACATTTAATAACCATTTTGACGATTGTAGTGTCAAATGAACGTTGTTGCTGGCAATCACAACCACACATTCCGATCTACATTATCGATTCCCCTTATTGATTCATTATATTAGTCACTTAAGACCCTTCTGTAATGAGACGGAGTGGTCAAAGTCGAGGCGTGTTAGGCCCCACACCAAGGCCGGCCAAGTAGTTTTAAAATTATTTCAAATGCATTAATCATGGCCACAAAAAATAAAACCTGCTTCGAGTACAAATATCGACAAAAAAAATATTTGCTCAGACGTTTCTAGAATATTAACGATTTTGCATTGCATGACCAGAAAACAGATTTTTATCGAAGTGCCTCATAATTTGTGTCCATTATTCTTTGTTCAAGTCACTAAAAGTGGATCCACTAGACAGAGGCAACTTTGCGTAACCCCATAATATTTATGAAGACCGATCAGCGCACGCGCACAGCATACCCAATGCTTTTCAAAGCTTTATAGTCTGACGTGTTCTTTTAAAGTTAATGTACCTAGCTCCGATTAATTAGACTCAATGTGGTTTGAGTCTTACATTTTGAAATCAAAATAATTTATTTGTAAAACATAGGTAAAAAGTTTACAAAGGTGGAAAATTAAAAATATTTTATGTATCACTATGTTTCATCTTGAAATTGAGATTGGAATATTTTGATATTATTTTGAGCACAGTTGCTGCAAAGTGGTCATTGGCATAAGCTAACTGTAATCATTTAAACAAACAATTTATAATATACACATAAATTATAATGTTATTATTAATCGCCACTAATAATTTATAATACAGCTGTGTTATTAACTGTTTTAATGGTCCTAATATTAACATAGTAGTGGATTGGAAACAGGAAAAAAAATTCTAATAGTAAATTAAATTTTTTGTCACAAAAGTGGCGCAAAAAAGATTTTTAAGACTTATAGACAGGACACTGAAATTCAAAGAAATTGTGTCAAAAAAAAGTACCAAAACCAGTTTAAAAAAAAAACTAAATGGAGTAAAATAATTACAATAAATATTATAAAATTAAATGTTTCAGAAGTCGGTGTCATTCTACGCTGAAATAAGTTGAAGGCACCGATTTATGAAACTGTTAATTTTATAAAAATATGGTAATTATTTTACTCCTTTTAGTTTTTCGTTAAATCAGTTTTTTTATACTTTTTAGTGCCACAAATTACTATTACAATTGTGTACAAATTCGTGGCCCACTACTACAATCAAAAGTCAAAAAAATAAACGCATCGAATTAATAATCTCCTTATCGAAGACGGTAAAAAAATAAACATATTGTGAGTTGATACTAGAGCTAATAATTCCGAAAGGACCAATATTTTCGTGAGCAATGTCACGGCCAAACTGTTGTGATTACATCAATTTTCATTCAAGGTTCTTCATTGTTGTCTATTAGTGAGTCTACAGTTCTTGGGACAATTTTGAGATAAATTATAAGAATGTTGATGTCTGCTTGGTAACTTGTATAAAATAGTATGTACTTACGTTTATAAAAGGTAAATAACACTGATTAAAACACTAAAATGAATAACTATATTTAATATACTACATGTAATAGACACACAACTGCTATCTATGGCAGTGTGTCTGTGACTGACTATATTTAGCTGGCAACCGGTAAGTTATCGTTGAATAATCATAATTAGCGATAAAGTTATAGGGTGGGGTATTTTTTGATAATGTTATCTGGTGTAAAGTCTAAAGATAAAAGTGCAGTGGGTTAAGTAACGCTAATTATATATATAAATATAATTAAAGTCTTATTAGGAATCTATTCGATTTTTAATAATTATTTCACATTAGAAAGACAATAGAACCATAGGACCATAGAATAAACACTTGATAGTGTGATTTAGATCTAAAAACCGGCCAAGTGCGTGGTTCCGTAGTTGCACAATTATGCGGACTAAGAAAAGGGCTTAGTAATTTTTCAATGGAATTTGTACGAAATTTTTACTTTTCCGGTTGGTCGACTATTACTCGTAAACTTGTAAAGCCTACTTAGCTGTAATAGTTGTCCTTTTAACTTCGTTGTATATACTACTACCGTGAATTTTTTCACGTATCCAAAACTAACCGTGTAGCTGGCAAGGGCGACGCTTGACTCTAACAAAAATAAGCACTTTAAAGCTTAATATTTCAGAAACGCTTTCCTTAATCGAAAAATTGTCACGTCAAACCCGCAATATTTTTGAAAGACCTATCCAACAACACCCCTCACCATGGGGTAGACGAGAAAAAAAAACATCCCCACTTTAAGTGAACAGAAGACACCCAAAAAATTTTTTTTTTCATTATTTTATTTTACCACTTTGTCGGCGTGATTAATAAGTATGTATATCCGTGCGTAATTGTAGCTTTCTAGAACTAAGAGTCGACTGCACGAGCTGCTGCCGCGGCGCTTGGAAGCCATTTCATATAAATACATACAAACCAGTAGTGGAGCTGCGGCCATCTCGATCTAAAAATGCCAACCATCAGGCAATACCTCAAACGCATTTCCAAGCGTTACTTCGACACTGCCCCCCTCCATCCGAACCCCCTAGTCGCCGCAGCGGCCGACTACAGTCCCTCTCTCATAAGTAAAGTTCGCCGCCCCAGGCACACACTTTTAGAACCCGATGACGAAATAACCCTCCTCCAGGAGGCGAGTAAATCGACCAGCACAATACACAACGTCCGCCGCAGTCCGGCATACCGTCCTCGCCGACGAGGCCCGTCGCGACGTCCCACCGCCGCCGGTCACGATCCACCGAGCTCTCCCGTCGTAGAGCCGGTCGTCTCTTCAGACTCCGCAGTCACACCGATAATTCAGCCCTCATCAAGCTGTCTCCCCCCCCTATGTCCGCGCCAGCAACGCCCTAAGCCGAGGTCCGAGTCCCACTAGGGGTCGCCCTTAGTGCTGTTGTTGCAGTTAGTCATGATGTTAGTGTAGTACAAGTAGTTAGCTTAGGTTAAGTATTTTACTTCCCCCCCATTGGCTGGAGACCCTTCAGGTCACGCCAATAACTGCCCGGTTACGTAGAAACCGTCCCCTAGGACGACCTAAAGAAGAAGAAGATCCGGAAACCATGAACTCTCGCCATCATAATGTACAACTTTTACTACCTATTGAATAAATAATAAATTCGTGAAAATAAAATCAGCTGTTCCATCTTCTTCTCTCGTGTCGGCACGAGCTATACGAAAATAGTTCATCATCATCATCTGCCTAGCCTTTTCCCAACTATGTTGGGGTCGGCTTCCAGTCGAACCGGATGCAGCTGAATATCAGTATTTTACATGGAGCGACTGCCTATCAGACCTCCACAACCCAGTAACTGGGTAATACGATACTCTTGGTAAGACTGGTTGTCAGACTTTCTGGCTTCTGACCAACAGTAACTGTCAAAGATCTACAAATGACAGCCGGGACCAACGGCTTTACGTGCTTTCCGAGGCACGGAGGAAACTCGCTATGGTAAATGGTCACCCATCCACAGACCAACCTCGGCAAGCGTGGCTTAACCCGAAAGATCGGTCTATGCGGCTGTAATTATTTAGCCACGAGCTCCTCAATAATTAAAGAAAATAGTTCATATTGTGGTGAAAAGATTAGCCAGTCAGCAAGATTGGTAGCGAGGTAGCGAGGCTGACTGCCCAGCGTGCGCCGGACGTACTTAAGTATCGTCGCTCGTGGAGGCTCTTTTCATGTACCCCAAAAAAGCTGTTCCGTACAATCTAATCAATCTCAAAAACGGTTGATCGCGTGAAAAAATGTTCGTAACAAAATTTGTCGCAATATGCTCTACAATTTTATCGTAGACTAGCTTTTGCTCGCGGCTTCGCTCCCGTTAATTTACGGATCCCTAATTTTTTGATCCCAAAATATAGCCTATAGCACTCAGGGATAACGTAGCTTCCTATTGGTGAAAGAATTTTTGAAATCGGATGAGTAATTTCGGAGATTACCTCCTACATACAAACAAACAAACAAACAAACAAACAAATTCTACCTCTTTATAATATTAGTATAGATATTAACATCATTGAAGCTATAGAAACCTAGATAATCGCGAAAAAACGATTTTTGTGACCTTGAATAACTTACGACGCAGACACGAAAAATGAGCCTTTTGAGACATCTTTTAGAACGCCAAAAATGAAGGTGTATAAGAGTTTCCAGCTTGATATCTCTCATTCCGAGGTGAAACCCTAATTTAAAGGACATTGGGAAAAAATGTCCCCACCCTCCAACAGATTTGAAACATATCTCATTCGAAGCGTAATAATACGTTGACAAAACTATACTATGGCGACAATCTTCAAATGAGTGGGGTTTACGTACAAATCATATTTTTATGTCAGTATTTATTGTAACTTTTTTACATGTTTTTCATAGTGTGCAATGAAAAGGAATATAAAAATAGCAAAGTGAACACTGCTTTACTGTTATGATGAACTTGTTATAATATTGGACTACTAAGGAATTTTGAAAAAAAGATCTAAACATTTTTCTCGAATATCCCATACCTCTACAAGGTGTAACTTAAATAACGCACAACCTCTTATGGGGTCACTGTACTCATCATTATGAACAACTTTCCTATGGGACCAAAACTCGAAATCGCGAAAAAAAAAACAGCTGTTCCCTACATTTATGTTCGCATAACTCGTCAAAATCGTCAATATTGGTTTGATTTGGTTTAATATTCTATTGTGAAAGCAATGTCAACAGGCAGTAAAAACTTCAGGGCTTCGGCATCAACACAAACATTACTTTTATCTTAAAAAAATACTTTTGACACAACAATATAAAGAAAAATCTTTTTTTTTATCCATCCATTTTTCACCTAAAACAGGTAGTTTCCATTTTTGTGGCTCCTAACGAACATATTAATATGTATCCCAGGACTGTTGGAGGGTGGGGACGGGGTCCATACAAAATCGCCCATGGTCCTTTAAACTGGACTACGAAAAAGAAAAGAAACAAGGTACCTCCGGCACTCAGACCTACTTGAGGGAGTCGTTGCACCGCTGAGCCTCCGGCACTCCGATCTACTCGAGGGAGTCGCTGCACTGTTGAGCCTCCGGAACTCCGATCTACTTGAAGGAGACAACGTACCGCTGAGCTCCCGGTACTCAGCCACATTGGGAGGAGTCCCATACCACGCCGAGTAGAAGTATCGCTCCGAATAAGTTCTGTTTCTAATTCAAAATTTTACATGTGCAGTTTAGAGACCCTAAGAGCGGTTACGCACTGCATCCGTTCCGAATCCGAGAAAACACGTTCCGAAGTAGCCATAGAACTATTTGTATGGTAGTTTACGCACTAGATCCAACTTCCGTCATCCGATTTCTCTCCGTCATGCATGAGTTTCTAATTCGGAAAAAAAATTGACGGACCAAAGTAGCCGTAGTACTGTTTGTATCAACGCTTTCGCATTGCCTCGGATTCAAATCGGACGCCAAATGGATATGCTAAAGATGGCCCCTGAATTGTTTGAATTTGGATCAGAGATCAGATAAGTGAAATGAAATGAAATCAAATGAAATGAAATGAAATGATGAAATGAAATGATATTTATTTCTGTAAATAAATCTGTTACAGATACTTTTACAAGTCAATGTAATGTTTTTTTTTTAAGACTAGATGGCACCGGCATTTCCTATCTGACTAGCTCTGAGAAGAAAAACCGAAACAAACTCAGAGGTCAACGTCTCTTTTAAAGTCCAGACATTGTAGTATAAAACTATGTGAGTGTAACAATGTAGGGCAACGTCTGGAATGGCCTTTTGAGGAAAGAGCCATAGCAGGTTTGAGTTGACCTGTCCTAACTGACGGCACGCATGCATCAGCCATCGTGTAGCTCAACCTTATTATCGGGAGCTCAACGACCCGACGCACGACGACACCAATCAGCCGGACATTTGCGTAGGTCACAAAAATACTCAAAACTGGCCAAACAATTTTATAAAATTCGTGTATAAAAACTAGCCTACATGGTACTCACATTCACAATTAATTGAAATGTAAAATAATAAATAAAAAAACAAGCGACATATTAATAATAATAGTCGACAAAATGTCAAACAAAAATATAAAAATAATTCAATAATAAATTATCAATAAATAATTTAGAATGTCAAAAAAATAAAAATAGTAATTTCAATAATATCAATGATGTATGTGATAAGAGCGAGCGGCTCAATTCCAAGCATTTTTGTCGTCCATATAATCTTTAACTTTATAGAAACCCTTAGAACAAAGTTTCTTCTTTACCAAGGACTTAAATTTATTGAGACTTAAGTCTTGAATATTGCTTGGAATCTTGTTGTAGAAACGTATACTTTGGCACCTAAATGAATTACTAATTTTTTGGAGCCTAGTCATTGGTAGTATAAGTTTATTTTTATTTCTAGTATTGACGCTATGAATGTCGCTGTTCTTAGAGAACAAACTAATATTTTTCTTAACATACATCAAATTTTCATAAATATATTGAGATGCGACCGTCATTATACTAATTTCTTTAAATTTGTCCCTCAGTGAATGCCTAAAGCTAAGGTTATAAATTGCTCGAATAGCTCTCTTCTGCAAAACAAAGATAGTTTGAATGTCGGCGGCATTTCCCCACAACAAAATGCCGTACGACATAACACTATGAAAGTAACTAAAATATACCAATCTGGCTGTCTCTACATCTGTTAGCTGGCGTATCTTATAGACCGCGTAAGCTGCAGAACTGAGTCTACTCGATAATTTGTTTATATGTGGGCCCCACTGCAGTTTTGAATCTAAAGTTATACCCAAGAACTTAGTGGTGTCCACAAGATCCAATTCGGCTCCATTTATTACTACACTGGTTTTCACCTGCTTGACATTAGGTGTCAAAAATCTAATACATTTAGTCTTTTTCTCGTTCAAAAGTAAGTTGTTAACATTAAACCAGTGCACTACTTCAGAGAGAGCGTTATTTACATCGTTGGTAACCGGCTGTTGCCGTTGGAGTTTGAATAATAGTGATGTATCATCTGCAAATAACACAATCTCCTGATTATCTTGTATGAGATAAGGTAAGTCATTAATATAAACGAGAAACAGGAACGGGCCAAGAATTGAGCCCTGCGGAACACCCATTGTCACTACAGACCCCGGAGATCTCTTCCCATTAACGTCCACTCTCTGGATCCTATTACTCAAATACGAAATAAGAAGATCCAGTGCGGTATTCCTAACTCCATAGTGATGTAGTTTCCTGACCAATGTCTCGTGAAAAACGCAATCAAATGCCTTGGACAAGTCACAAAAGATGCCTAAGGCATCACGTGAATCCTCCCAGGCATTGAAGATGTTACCTAAAAGCTCAACACCAGCATCAGTTGTAGAGCGACCTCTTGTGAAACCAAATTGTTTCCTGTGTAACAAGTTATTTTTATTAAAGTGGGTTTGCAGCTGATCAAGGATTAATTTTTCAAATATTTTACTAAAGGTGGGTAACACAGAAATTGGTCTAAAGTTTGTGGGGTCAGATGTGCTACCTGATTTAAATAGGGGGATAATCTTACTACTTTTCATTAAGTCAGGAAATACACCACTGTCTATACATTTATTGTAAATTATAGCTAAGTTAGGTGCTACTATGTTGATAACAGATTTCGTAACCTCAACGGAGTTACCCCAAAGATCGGCGGTCTTCTTGACATTGAGGGTATTGAACGTTTTTACGATATCTTTACCACTTACATATTTGAAATTGAATTCATCATTACACATATTAACATTTTCTTTCAATAGGGATTCTGCAACAGTGGGGGATGACTTCAAGGATTTTGTGGTTGAGACTGGAATGTCAGTGAAGAAGTGTTCAAATGCAGTGGCAACTTCTAAGTCTGATTTAACTGTTTTATCATCAATTGTAAGGCTGTAGTCACTACTTCGATTCTTGACTCTTCCAGTCTCATTGTTGATTATATCCCAAGTCATTTTAATTTTATTAGTACTATTCTTAATTTTTGAACTTAAGTAACGAATTTTGGCTAGAAGACAAATTCTTTTAAATAATTTTGAATAATCTCTAACATACTGAACAAAATCTTCACTATTATTATAGTTTTTCTCTTCATACAACTCATACAGTCTGTTCCTACTTTTATGTATACCTATAGTAGCCAGTAGTGCGTAAGCGATATCCGAATTCGGTCCGAGTTTTTAGACTCTAGATTCGTAGTTTCACGTATTCGGATCGGATGCAGTGCGCAAAGCAATATCCGAATTCGGTCAGAGTTTTTACATTTTTATTTTCACGGATCCGGATCGAATGCAGTGCGTAATCACTGTAAGACTTAAAACGCACTAGCGGCCAGCTGCATTATGGCGTGCCGCTTGCGGCTGGCCGCATATCGATTTTTATATGAAACCGCATGATCTCAACGCACTGATTTCCGGCCAGCCGTCGTGCGCCAGTGCGTTGAGATCAGTCCGCTAGTGCGTTTTTAGCCTAAGTGTTTATAATTCTAGAAGTTGTCTTGAAAAGTGTTATTCTTGTTTATCCGACTAGGGGTAGGCAGGACCCCTTAGTCTGCGACCTTCTCTATAACTGGTTTAGAAGCCGTGTCTTTAGCTCAGGAAAACCTGGGGCCGTTTGCTACATTACAAAGGATGGGTAGACGTGTATACTCGTAGTACGTCCTTTTTTACCGTTATGTTTAAGTCCCAATAGGGGGCTAGCCTATTGCCATCAACCGGGCACAAATCCAGAATCCGTCCTGCTACTGAGAAATTCCATACGGAAAAATCCAATAACACTTTGCCCGAATTTGGGATCGAACCAAGCATCTCAAAATCAGCAGTCGTGCTTGCGACCACTAGACCAACGAGGCAGTCATGTTAAATAGGTCAAAAATAAACATCTCCTGGAGGAGGAGGAGGAGAAGGAGGAGGCGGAGGGGAAGGAGAGGAAGGGGGAAGAAAAGAAGGAGGAGGAGGAGGAGGCGGAGGAGAAGGAGGAGGAGGAGGAGAGGTGAAGAGAGTTTTAGAAACAACACTACGATATTCTGTAAAAAGTCTTTATTCTCCACTATAATTACAACTCAGTCTTCACATTCTTCGCCAGTTTCCTGAACTCTGCCATCGCTGTCAGAACATCTTCAGAGAATACCTTAGGCAGTTCGAAGGCTAAGAAATGCCCTCCATCATCGAGGGTCGTCGAGTTCACCAGGTTGGGGAATTTCAGTTTGAGGATGCAAGGTGGCTGGTATGCTAATTCGTATTTAGCTTGGACTATCCAAGTGGGGACTGGAGTTGGTATCCTGTGGAGAAGAAGAGGAGATAATAAATGACTTAAAAAAATTAAATACGTCGGAGGTTCTCAATAATGTTGGAGCTAGTTTTTTTTTGTTTGTATAAATTGAATTGGTTTTAACTACATGCATACAGGGTCGAAATGTTAAGTGTCATCGGGCGATTATTTCGTCAATGATAACAGTTATTGAAAAAATGATAGCTAATATCAAAACTAGGTTGCCGACGGAACAAAATGATTTATAGTCTTTTTTTTTAAAATTTAATCGCTTTATGCCCAAAATTTTATTTTTACTACATTAATACATTTTGCAAAAAATACGGTTTTTAAGGGATTATTCAGTCAATAACAAAAATTAAGTACAAACACATTAAAAAAGAAAAAAACAAGAAAATATTATCATCTGAAATTATTATGTGCTATTCAATGTTTATCGTCTACTAGCTGACCCGGCGAACTTCGTACCGCCAAATTTTTGTTATCAACTGCTGGCTGAACAACTGAACGTCAATCTGTCAAAGTTTTGTCAATATATTGAAGATCTCTCACAGTCTTCTGTGTCATTCACTCACTCACTTTTCATATTATGAGATTTTTAGAAAAAAACTGATTTGTTTTTGTAATTATGATCTATCTGTCTATCTACCTACCTATCTATCTATCTATCTACCTACCTACCTATCTATATATCTATCTATCTACCTATCTATCTATCGATCTATCTATCCATCGATCTATTTACGAGTATCTATCTATCGATCTACTTATCTATCTATTTACCTATCTATCTACCTATCTATTTACCTATCTACCTATCTTACCTATCTATCTACCTACCTATCTATCTATCTGTCTATCTCTCTCTCCCTCTCTTTACCTTGCTTACAACCATTTTCATGCATGCGGTAAACAAATGAAGAAATATTGAGATAATTTCGTTTTTTTTTTTTAATTTCATAATTTTCTTTCATAAGAACCATCTCCTGACCCTAACGAATACAACAAAAAAAAATTAGCGAAATCGGTCCAGCCGCTCACGCGTGATGCCGTGACCAAGGGAAATAGGGATTCATTTTTATATACATATATAGATTAAATAAACATCTTACACGCACTATATTTTAATGCATTTAATGCATATTTATAGTGATTTTTAGAGGATAGCCGTCGTCCGTGGTCACTCGGAAAATGACTCAAATAGAAAAGCAAATTTTTTTTTTGTATTTTTTTTTTTCAGATCGTTATCAAAAATACTTACCCATTTAGGGTTAATTTGTGTCACCAGTAGATCAAGCATTTTGAACGTATGATATGACTAGAAAGAGGTTGACTACTGAAATAATGGCTAATAGAGATGTATGGAAAAAAAAATACATGCTGCGCTGACCCAGAATAAGTCATAATAATAAGGGTAGGAGGATGATGATGAGGAATCCCATGTTCAAGGTTTTGTGGAACAAGGAAAACTTACTCGTCAAGCTTCAACGCCATAGTTTTCGAGTTGAAGTTCTCAGAGTACAGCCTCATAGACGTCGTGATGGACTTGGTGGTCCAGTACATCATCAGGTTATCTATGAGCTGTTCTTTGGTGAAGCGGAAAGTTATGCCTCCGTCGGGTTTGGAGCGGTGGTCTGGTCGGGTCCATGTGCTGAATTTTTCTAGGATGTATGCGAGAAGACCAGCTGGAGAGTCAGAAAGTGCTATACCTGAAAAGAAATGGGTTCATTTTGTTCTATGTTAATGAAAAATAAAAAATATTATGAATATCTATGCCACTAGTTACATCTTTTTTTAGGGTACCATACCCAAACGGTAAAACGGGACCCTATTACTAAGACTCCGCTGTCCGACCGTTAGTCCGTCTGTCACCAGGCTGTATCTCATGAACCGTGATAGTTAGACAGTTGACATTTTCACAGATGATGTATTTCTGTTGCCGCTATAACAACAAATACTAAAAAATAGAATAAAATAAATATGGGGGCTCCTATACAACAAACGTGATTTTTTGCCGTTTTATGTATAATGGTACGGAACCCTTTGTGCGCGAGTCCGACTCGCACTTGGCCGGTTTTTTTATTTTTCCACAAGGTAAAAAGTCATCCGCTATGTATAGAAGATACAAGAGTCATGATTTTAGCTAATAACTCCCGATAAATCACAGGAATCAATTCATATCGAAGAAATAGAATATTCATCCAAATGTATTTAAAGAGGAGCTCGTGGCTGAATAATTACAGCCGCATAGACCGATCTTCCGGGTTAAGCCACGCTTGCCGAGGTTGGTCTGTGGATGGGTGACCATTTACCATAGCGAGTTTCCTCCGTGCCTCGGAAAGCACGTAAAGCCGTTGGTCCCGGCTGTCATTTGTAGATCTTTGACAGTCGTTACTGTTGGTCAGAAGCCAGAAAGTCTGACAACCAGTCTTACCAAGAGTATCGTATTACCCAGTTACTGGGTTGTGGAGGTCTGATAGGCAGTCGCTCCATGTAAAATACTGATATTCAGCTGCATCCGGTTCGACTGGAAGCCGACCCCAACATTGTTGGGAAAAGGCTAGGCAGATGAGATGATGATGTATTTAAAGATTTAATTTCATATTATAATTTAAACAAACATCGCCAACGTTGAACTTTGGATGTCCAACCAAAAATATAAAAAAAAACGTTTAGATTAAAATACTGTCACATCATCATGACAAATTATCTCATGACCAAATCATATCACATGACAAAATCTCGACATACCTACTAAAAACCAGATCTACTACTTACAAGTACAAGTACAAGTTCTACGGATAAAAGGTATTTTGTGCCTCTTAAAGTATGTTACGCGAGAAGACCCGATTCACTATTCTTTCTAATCTGTTCAAATAATAACCCAATTTTTTCCAGACGGTAAAAAAGTCATTCGGTATAAATAAGTGACGTCTAAGATACACACTAACACTCAGTTGCAAGAAAGGTCCATTAAATTTTAATGCTCTCATTAGAATGTTAATGCTCCATCAACCTCTTCTGTCCATTGCAAGAAGCTAGATTTAATGGAATGATTAACTATCCATTAAAATTAATTTTTGATGTGTCAAACTCCCCATGATTTCAATATATTATGATAATTAGTAAATGAAGAACGAACTACGACCTAATTAGTGTTCATGCAATAGCCATTAATTTAATGGAAACATTATTCTTAATGACGGATTAGTTAATGATCACCTAATGGTATCTTTCTTGCAACTCAGTGTAAGTGACTTTTATGACCTATATTTTAGGTAAAATATATCACATATTAAACATTTATTTCATGACTTTAGGTTCAGTAGAAGACGTGTTTGAAACTTTGAAGCGCTCTTATGCAAAATTTGTCATTTGTAGTTAGAGGATTATTCGTAGGAACCGACGATATAATGTTGTGACTCAAGTCAATTCCTTGACTGTCATTCCAAAATAATCCAAAAGTGTTGGATAAATTTACTTACCCACAGTATCAGGCTTGGTGGCCTGCAGATGAAAGTATCCACTTTCCTCCAATAGGTGAGAGTATGTCTGTTTGAGGGGATACATTCTCTCAGCAAGGTGCGCGTCTACGACCAGTGGAGGGTAGAGAGCACCAACAAATTCTAGGAACGTGCCAGCTGCAGTCATAGTAAACGCCATGTTA
Source organism: Amphipyra tragopoginis (assembly GCA_905220435.1). Taxonomy (NCBI): domain Eukaryota; kingdom Metazoa; phylum Arthropoda; class Insecta; order Lepidoptera; family Noctuidae; genus Amphipyra; species Amphipyra tragopoginis. The sequence continues at coordinate 18,501,128 of HG992015.1, forward strand.
CTGTGGAAGCCGAGGACCTCCTGAAAATATAAAAAAATACGTAGAAAACAGTCAGAGGAGCTCGTGGCTAAATAATTACAGCCGCATAGACCGATCTTCCGGGTTAAGCCACGCTTGCCGAGGTTGGTTTGTGGATGGGTGACCATTTACCATAGCGAGTTTCCTCCGTGCCTCGGAAAGCACGTAAAGCCGTTGGTTCCGGCTGTCATTTGTAGATCTTTGACAGTCGTTACTGTTGGTCAGAAGCCAGAAAGTCTGACAACCAGTCTTACCAAGAGTATCGTATTACCCAGTTACTGGGTTGTGGAGGTCTGATAGGCAGTCGCTCCATGTAAAATACTGATATTCAGCTGCATCCGGTTCGACTGGAAGCCGATCCCAACATAGTTGGGAAAAGGCTAGGCAGATATATACGTAGAAAACAGTCTAATCTTTTTTTTTTTCAATTAAAATCTCTTTTAAGAAAAATGTTTCTTCGCTAAATCAATTGCGTAGATCATATGATTTGTGAGGTTAAGATGCGCTTGCTGCGGTCAGTCAATGAACGGGTGACCATTCGTTACACATCGAGACCCTTACGTGTCTCGGAGAGGCCGTTAAACCATCGGTCCCAGGTGTCAACTTCAACTTCAAAACTCATTTATTCAAAACAGAGTAGAATTACTTAGTTCTTTTTGAACGTCAAAATATGGTACATAAAAGACAGCCCTAAAAAGCGCCCACCCTTCACCGCTTCCTAGTGTTTTTGCTGTGAAGAAGAAACGGCGCAACAAACTCCCCAGCAACACATCTCTATCTGTCAAGTGAATAAATTAATTGAGTCTATACAAAGCAAAAGGTAATATTAATTACAATAGTGAAATTATGCAAAATGCGGATTATAGACAAAGTATAAGTATAAGTAATACAATTCTGGTTGAATTGAAAACAAAATTACCTGAAGTTATCTAAACAATGTAGATAATTCAACATAAACACACGAATAACTTAGACAGTCTTTACGGGGAGTCAGAAGCCCGAAAGTCCGACAACTAGTCGAACCTTAGGATATCGGAATTGCCCAGTAACCGGGTTGCGGAGGTCTGATGGCAGTTGCGGTATCCAGCAGCATCTGTTGAGGCTGGAAGCTGACCCAAACGTAGTTGGATAAAGCCTAGGCAGTCTAATTTTTAAAGTGCATTCCCTCTACGGCTTCTAGATTTGTGACACCCGGTATACTCCTAAGCGGGCTTTTATTATTTCCTAGAAAAATGTCTTAAAGTAGATGTTCACAAATCAGTCTTACCTTAGGGAAAATGGTGGCCATAGTGGTTCCGATAATTGAACCCCAGTCTCCGCCCTGCACGTAGAACTGCTTGTGGCCCAGCCTGTGCATCAGGTTCCTCATGACGATGCCTATTTGAGCGGCTCCTAGACCGGGTTTGACTGCAGGCTGATGACAAAATTATGATAGGTAAAGTTTGTAATGATATTTTGGTAAACAAGCAGTCGTCCCACCTAGTGGTTGCCGCTGCCTATACACGCTGCAACACTAAGAGGATTGATGATGCATTGCCAATCTTGGAGACAATGATGGAAAGTCTCACAAGTGCCAGTAATTTCACCGGCACTCATACCCTTCAAACCGGAACGCAGCATACTTAGCTACAAAAATAAGTATAGAGGTAGTACTTCTGCGAACGTCTTTCATAAGGAGCGGTTTTACTCTTAATGTTGCTGCAAGTTTGAGAGGTGTAGTAGGTTGAGAGAAATGCTGGATGGCGCATAGGGATTTGCTGATCAACGGAAACTCATCCAGCCGATTTTCCTATGATGAACTTCTTTGCAAATCCGCTGATATATTGAATTTGGACTTGAGCATTGATGATTCAGCCGAAAGACATCCACTGCTGGACATATTCCTCTCTCAATAATGGGGGGTTTGCCATAATCGCCACACTTGGCAGGCGGGTTGGCGATCGCAGTATGGTCGTTAAAATATTCAGAGAACGCTGCTGCCCATCCTGTAGTGAATCCCTTAGTCGCCTTTTACGACACCTATGAGAAGAGATGAGTTAGTACTATTCTTAACGTCCGGCACCACACGCTTGAGCATTGCAGCATGAGGATTACTGTGATACCTTGTTAATTTTATGAAAAAATCTATAGAACGGTAAACAAGCAGGTCGTCTAGTATAATTATTCTCGTGCTGCGCGATTGCCATGTCCGAAAAATATCTTTATAAATGAAACACCCGACTTGGCTCTACATTAGATGTCAGAACTTTTCACGACAAAAGAGTTGCGAGACGTTTTTTTTACATGAATGTTTTTGATGGGATAAAACTATACCAATCGATTCTCCAAGTGATTCTGAACTAGTTTCTCACATTGCTATTACAAAGAAATACTTTGCAACGATTAGTGGTTGTGGTGATGGGATCAGTCTTGTTATGCCTGGTTCTTATGGCCAAAAACGAATTGTTTTACTGACCAATGGTAGTTTTATTACCATACTAAGCATATAATAAATAGATTCGTAAGCTAATTTTACCTGTGATAGTACTATGATAAGGTACTATGCAAAGCTATGGTCTTTGCTTCATTATTAGTTAATATACAAGAGTCTTAATTTTAACTTTTAACGCTTAATAAATCATGGAAATCGGTCAATAGTATCTATGTTTAAACAAGATTTTAATTCAAATCGAGGATAATATTTATCTAGATGTATTTAAAGATTTAATTTAATATTATCATTTTTTCAAACATCGTCAATGTTTGACTTTGGACGTCCAATCTTATGCTAACATATGAGAAGATACGAAAAAATATCAACAAAACCATTTAGATTAAAATACTGTCGTATCATCATGAGTGTCATGACAAATTATCTCATGATTACAAAGTCTCTACATACCTACTGAAAAAGGTTGTTTTATACATTTTGATAAGTTGGTGTTGTTCCTATAGTAAAAGATGTACAGAATTATGAGCAGAGTTTTTGTTTTGTGGCCATACGATGACTAAAAAGTCATGCAGTATGATTTTCTGAGTCAGTAACTATCAGCTTTGGCCCTGGTGCTAATGTGATTATGAACACTGCGTCCGTCCATGGTGGACGGATGCAGAGTTCATAAAAAGTATTGGTAATATTATAGCGTCTTGCGAATACTGCGTTCTGGGGCAATAGTAATATTGATAATCTGAAAAATCTGACTAGATTCTAATAGCGGTAGTGTTATAGAATTAGGTCAGCAAACCTCCCAAAGATAGAAGACAGAGAGAGAAAGAGAGATAAAGATACAAAGAGATAAAAGACAGACAGAGAGAGACAAAGATACTTACATCAGAGAATCCATAGCCAGGTAGACTAGGGACGATGACTTCAAGCGCAAAGTTCCTGTCTTTGCTAACTGCGGTAAGAAGCGGGATCACCTCGTAGAATTCCCTGACAGATCCTGGCCAGCCGTGGAGTAGGATAAGGGGCACGATTTCGACTCCTGATGGTACCTGGGAAACAGAAAAATGAAATTGGATTAGAGAATTACAATTTTAAATACACTAAGAATTTGCTGTGTTATGCTGAAAAGCTCAAGGCAAATTATTCATCGAGGCATTAGTCAAAAAAAAAAAAAAGTTGTTTTATTCATGTACATAGTAACTACTCTATTTTTTCAACGATTTTACTATTTATTTTATATAAGTATATTGCTTGGTGGTAGGATCTTTACGGTCCGCCTGGCTAGCTAACACCCTCACATTAAAGTACGGCGCCAAGTAGTTTACTGCGCCGTGTGTGTGTGAGAGCCAGAGGGGTATAGGGGAATCCCTCTATATCTCTATTACTTGGATTCGTGTGCTCCATCTTAGACCCTGTCTGCGTTTACCATCAGGTGCGACGAAGGTCAAACGAGACCAAGTCTAGTAATAAAAAAAAAACTATGCTATGTAATCCCGAATTAATTCAGGAATTCTAACGATACCTCATACTAGTAAATCGGTTCAGGCATTAAGAAGTTGTGGTGGAATAAAGAAACTCACACACATACATACATGAACCCTGAAAACATAATCAATACTTTCTTTGGGCAGTCGCGTAAACGCTAGCATAAGTTTTAGTGCATCATTTAAATGAATAAGAACAAAAATCCCAAAAAAATATTGAAAAGAATAACTTAAAAAAAAAAGTAAAACAGACTTCAAAAAAAACTAAAAAGAGTTAAATAATTACCATATTATAAAACTAACAGTTTTAGAAGTCGCGGAAATTTTACACTGAACCTAATTGAAGGCATCGACTTCTGAAACTGTTAGTTTTATAACATGGTGATTATTTTACTCTTTTTAGTTTCTTTTGAAGTCGGTTTTACTTTTTTATAAGTTATTTCATTTTTCTATTTTTAGTGGTATAAACAATACACAAACATGCAATTAGAGCAATCTCGGGTAATTTGCTGTTATCCATTGAAGAGTTCCATTATCAATCTCCGAGGGTCTTCATCAGATCTTCACCAAATTGAAATAGGACTATTTTGGAAGAATACTCTTACAAACAAAAAAAGAATTTTGCAAATTCGTTTATACAAGGTTAGTCAGAAAGGGGGTACTAATCCGAAGCCCACTTATAGTATCGCTGATGACTGTTTGAAAGCAAGTGTTAAAATTTCAAAATTCGATATTATTTTTTTCCAAATAAAATGATTTTTTATTCATTATTATGTGTACTTTAACACCCTTTCGGATTAGTACCCCCTTTCTGACTAACCTTGTATATGACGAAGTTAAGACAGATAAACATAAAAAAAAATACCTACTATCATCCGAATCGAGAACCTCCTCCTTTTTGAAGTCGGTTCAAAATTATTAAAATTAAATTCTACCCACCTTCGGCGTAACCCTAATGAAGTGTATATCAAGACCTTGCACATTGGTCTTAAACTGCGGGAACTGGTTCAGGAAGTTCTCCCGCTCCTTGAACTGGTACTCATCAGCCCAGTACTTCAGCCAGCCGTCCAACTGATTACTGTTGAAGCCGTACTCGAAAGACACGCCTTCTAGCGGCGGGGTGAAAGAACGCGGTCTTTTGAGACGGTCCCTCAAGTCTTTTAATGTCTGAAATATTAATGGAAACATTATGATTATGAGTGATGATGATTGTAAAATCTCAAAAAATATTAAGATAACGCCTGTATTCCTCAAAGGTTTGAGCAGAGGTGTATAGTATACCCTCGTTTCGCTGTTAGGTTTAAGTCCTATGTATAGGAGGCGAGCCTATTGCCATCAACTGGGTACAAATCCAGCATTCGGGCGCCCATCATGTCCAGCAGTCGCGCTTGCAATCACTAGACAAACGAGGCAGTCAAAAGAGATTATTTTTTGATTTTTTATGTTGCTTCGGAGTTTAATAGATACTAATTATAATTACGTTTAAAAAAAACCTACAAGGACTTCTCAGCTGCCTAATAATTACTGCCCAGTTGCTGCGAAATAGTTAATGTAAAATACTCTAAAATAAAATGGGACCAGTCGACGGAACCGGGCTTCGAATGTAGTATTCAACGTCATCCACAAACACTTATTAAAAATCATCTTATATGCTTTAACACAGTCCAAAGTTCACTCACAGCATCTCCAAAGCTAATTTTAAATGGCTTGACGCTAGTATCCTGTTTCCCCTTCAAACTCTGTGGTCCCCACCACTCGTTATAGTCCAAGTCAGGCATCGGTGGAGGTCCCTTCAGGAAGAGGAAGTATACTGGTAGCAGGATCACTGCCACTACGGGCATGATGAACAGGAGACGCACCATCTGTAAGATAAGCATGTTTTATAAAGCCACCTAAAAAGGAAAGAGGTTAGAGGAACTAATGGACGCTACTGATAATGCACTACTCGTAGTTGGGTCCAGAACCCAGCTGACACAATTTAGATTGCTATCAACATGAATCTTGAGTCTGAAAGAGTGCTTCCATCTTCTTCCTAGCCTTTTCCCAACTATGTTAGGTTCAGCTTCAGTCTAACCAGATGTGGCTGAATACCATATTTTACACGGAGCCATTGCTATCAAATCTCCGGAACCCAGTTCGGCTGTCAAAGTCAAAGTCAAATAGTTTTTATTTCAAGTAGAGCAGATCCCTGGTGCTTTCAAAAAGTCAACACTAGGTGCTCGGTTCCAAGTAGTAGGTCCTCTGGAGAAGAATCGGCAAGAAACTCCATAGACACTCTTTTAAAAAAGTAAATGATTTGACAATTTTCATTGTAGTAATGTAAGAACAATGCAGATTAATGTACATGTGGTTAACAACATGAAAAGTAATGAGAAAGTTAGCCTTTTAAAACGATTGCCATAGCAGTTACGAGCTGACCAGTCCCAACAGACAGCACCCGTTCACGAGCATGACGCATACATCGGCGGCGCTCAGCTCAACCATGTTGCAGGGAACTCAACGACCCGATGCACAACGCCACCATCAGCAGGACATTTCAGTGAGCATGTCCCATTTCAAAACCTAGTAAGGGACACTGTTTACAAAAATCGTTTTATTGTATAATCTTGCTAACCTAGAATGTCTCTACCAAATACAAAAACATCAGCGTGGAAAACTCACATAATAAGCAGATATATTTAAGCATCGATACCTAGTAAGTGCCATTCACTGCCTCTGATCATTTTAAAACCTAGTAAGTCACTTAACCACATGGTTTTACCTAACATAAATACTTTTCAAAGGCTGACCAATTTAACGTTTATGCGTTCTCCTATAGAATTTCGGTTTAAGCTCTTAGTGGGTTTTGAAATGGGTTAGCCGAGTTACTGGGCAATGCCGATTTCCGAAGGTTTGACCGGGTGTCAGACTTTCGGGCTTCTGACTACCCGTAACAACTGTCATAGGTATTCGTATGATACCCAGAACCGAAGGTTTAAAGTGCTCTTCGAAGCATGGAGGGGTCTCGATTTGAACGAACGGTCACCCATCCACGGACTGACCGCAGCAAGCGCAGCTTATCCTTGTAAATCATATGTTCCGCGCGGTTGTTAATTAGCCACGAGCCCCTCTAAACGCCTTTTGCTAATATGTTATCTAATTAAAGAAAATATCTCCCAGGATCGTCTCCCTACGGTTTGCGGGAGGGAGCCATACTTAGCAGTTAATAGTTCTATTTTTGACTTCTCCTACCCTTGTGTTCGGGTTAAAGATTATTTATTTATCTAAAAGAACAAGTTCACTTACGAATAAATATAAGGGACTATTTAATTAGCATTTCGAAGATTGCAGTAACAAATAAACGTTGTTGCTGGCAATCATAACCACACATTCCATAATCGATTCCCCTAAGATTAATTACATTAGTCACTTAAGACCCTTTTGGAATGAGACGGAGTGGTCAAAGTCGTGGAGTGTTGGAGCCCGCACCAAGGCCGGTCACGTGGTTTTAAAATTATTTCGAATATATCAAATGCATTAATCACGGCCAAAAAAAATGAAACATGCTTTGAGTACGAATATCGACAAAAAAAACTACTCAGACGTTTCGAGAATATTATTACATTTTAGACTTCATGACCAAATATCAGATTTTTTATCAGTGTGTACATATACCTACATGTGTATAATGTACGTGTAAAAAATAATTTGAACTGTTCTTTGTATAAATCGTGAAGAAGTGGATCCACTGGTCACTAGACAGAGGCAACTTTGCTTAACCCTATAATATATAGGTTGATCAGCGCACGCGATATCATAGCTAGCGTAGCATACCCACGGTTCCTACGTACAATCCCCTAATTACAAATGACAAAGAGCGCTTCAAAGTTTCAAACACGTTTATATCATCTTCTTCTTAACCTTAAGTCTTGTGGTATAAAGGTTTTTTATAAATTTTATTAATATATGACATATTTTATTAAAAATATAGGTCATAAAAGTCGCTTTTAATGTATTATTCGTCACTTACTTATTTATACGTCGGAAGCATCCCTATTGCAAATAAGTTAAGTGCGGTACTTATTGACTTCTACAAATCACTTTTAGTGTATTTATTCGTCACGTACTTATTTATACATCGGAATCGTCCCTATTGCAAATAGCTTAAGTGGTATTTGTACTTATTGACTTTTGCGTGGTAGTCTTTAAATTAATCAGAGTCATAATTGCCTTTTGTGACAAATGAATGTTGCACAGTATCCAACGTTAAATTACTGGATTACCAATACTATTTTCGGACGCCGGAAATTTTAGTAAATTTTGTAGTTACGGGAAATTTCATGTGTGGATTTAAAGTACAATTTGTCAGCTTAGAATTATTTTTATTAAAATAAACGATAATAAAGGGTGGTAAGAAGGTCACGAAAAAAAAAATTGGCTAATCACGGATCTGCCACTTAGGGGATTGTACGTGGGGACCGACCCAATGCTTTTCTAAGCTTGTTAGTTTGACGTGTAATTTCAAGTTAAGGTACCTAACTCCGATTCACTAGAGTCAAAATACTTTCTATTTTGAAATTGGAATGTTTTTAGGGTTCCATACCCAAAGGGTAAAACGGGACCCGTGTCCGTGCCGTGTCAGGGCCGTATATGCCACTTTGCCCTAAAGCTTATGATCGCCTACTACTGTTATACAACGTGTTTTTTTTGATATCCCATAACCCTAGGGTTACATTATTTAAGTAAAAAGAACACAAAATCTCCTAGGTGGCCCAAAAATGCATAGTTTCGAATATATAATCAATCATAATTAAATTATAGGTATCTAAGTTTCATTGATAAATAAGAGTAATTCATTTTTATTCAAACCAATCATTCATATTTAAAGCTAAGAAAATGCGACGTTGTCATATATCACGTAAGGGTGTTTTACATTAATAATCGTGGCTTTGTCGAATTATTTTGTATGAAAAAAGAAAACAAAAAAAACTTTAAAAAAGTAAAAACCGACTTCAAAAAAAACTAAACGGAGTAAAATAATTATCATTTAATAAAACTACCAGTTTCAGAAGTCGGTGCATTCAATTTGTTTCAGCGTAGAACACCGACTTCTGAAACTGGTAGTTTTATTAAATGATAATTATTTTACTCCGTTTAGTTTTTTTTGAAGTCGGTTTTTACTTTTTTAAAGTTTTTTTATTTTATACTTTTTAGTGCCACATATTACAATTACAATAGTGTACAAATTCTCGAACCAGCACTACAACTAGAACGTCGTCTACATACGATTTGTGTTGTTTTTTTGTTTTTGTTGATTTTTTCAAAAAGTGCTGAATCAATTTCAATAAAATTTATATGGGACCACCTCTGAAGTATGGCCTACGAAACAAAAAAAGAATCATCAAAATCCATTTGTAATTGGTGGAGACATCGCGTAACAAACACACAAAAAAAAAACATTCAGGCGAATTGAGAACCTCCTCCGTTTTGAAGTCGGTTAAAAATTCTGTTTGAAGAATAATTCATATGCCAGTTGGTTCTTTTATATGGTCTCAATCATACCCTAGAGTTATGGGATATCAAAAAAAAACACCTTGTACATTTTTTTGTTATGGTAGGTGGCATACGACCACGGACCACGGCTATCCTCTGAACATCACTATGAATATGTATTAAATACAATAAATTATATTACGTGTAACTTGTTTATTTAATAGAAGATAAATATTGAATAGTTTGCACATAACAATTTCAAATGATAATAATTATTTACTTGTTTCATCAATTTTTCAGTAGTCGGGTTTTAGTTTTTGAACTTACTTTTTATCGATGAAGATTTTTGTAAGCAGAACTGTTGTGATTACATCAATATTTCGTCAAGGTTATCTATTTGTAGTCTATTAGTGAGCCTCAAGTTCTATTGTAGACAGTTAAGAGATAAATTATAATAATGTTGAGTGCAGCTTGGTTACTTGCATCAAATAATAATTATGTTCATGTGTGGAGAATCTCGTGAAAGCCGAAAACGATAAAAAAAACAAATATCTTGATTTGGCACACGAGGTTGTCGACATGTGGGATGTTGACTCAGCAGTCATTGTGCCGATAGTCGTTAGAGCCAATGGCTTAATAGCCAAGAGCCTCGACCAATATCTGATGAGGCTCTCGTTAGGCAGCTGGATCAAGGGTTTGATTCAGAAAGCGGTACTTCTGGACACGGCGCGTATCGTTAGGAAGTTCCTCTCTCTGAAGCCTTGACCGCCGGTAGCTTGGACCCTGTTCCCGATTTCGGTGGGTTACTATTTTATTTATATTTTTAAATGTTTTTTATTATTGTTTTTTAATGTTTATTTTTCATTAATTCAGCCGAAAGATGACCACTGCTGGACATAGGCCTCCCCCAAGGATCGACCCATCGATTTTCTTTGTGCTATCCATGTTGGGAGAGTTTGCCATACTCGCCACGCTTGGCAGGCGGGTTGGCAATCGCAGTATGGTTGTTAAAGTACTCAGAGAACGCTGCTGCCCATCCTCTAGTGAATCCCTTAGTCGCCTTCTACGACACCCATTGGAAGAGATAGGGTAGTGCTATACTTTACATCTGGTACCACACGGCACTAATTATGTACTTACGTTTAAATAAGGTAAATAACACTGAATATAACACTAATATAAATAACTATATTTAATATACTACATGTAATAGCGACACGACTGCTATCTATGGCAGTGTGTCTGTAACTGACTATATTTAGCTGGCAACCAGTACCTAAGTTGTTGTTGCTTAATCGTAATTAGCGATAAAGTTATAGGTTGAGGTATTTTTTGATAGTGTTATCTGGTGTAAAGTCGAAAAATAAAAGTACCTACAGTGGGTTAGCAACGTTAATTATGGGATTACTAATATTATTAGGTAACTTTTAATTTTTTTTTAATATCTCACTTTCCTAAAGACAATAGGACCATAATAGACTTGACAGTGTGTTTTAAATCTAAAAACTGACCGCCTATATTGGTTGACATCGCTCCATGACTCGCTGGCAAACCTGGTTATTAAGGAACAGAATTGTATTGTACTTTTTCAGCATACCCATCTGATTTCAACGCTACAAATACTGATGGGAAAAACATATCGTAGTTAAATTGACCCATTGAGATTTAATTTCATTAAAATGAAAAAAGGTGCGAAATAAAACGTAACACGATTCGATCGAGGGTCGATTTAACTACGATACTTTTTTCCTACAGTATTCTGGCCCACGCATTCGGCCAACTTTTCCACTACTGTTCCTACTCCGTGTAATTTGGGCCGCGGACCAGAGGCCAGTTTCCCCCTAACCCATTTTGAAGGGGTCCCAATTTATCGGAAAGCGTCCACATAGTTTCATTCTTTCGACTTTCCCAATAATAATGTATTTTAACCCGACTACGGCAGCGGACGGGTTATAAATCTCACTGGCTATGTATGTATGTTTGTAAGTTTGTTTCCTCGCACAGACTAAACTACTGAACCAATTTCAACAAATGAGGTGTATTTGTATTGGTCTTGATCCAGAGTGTCTAGGGTATATGACGTCTGCCGGGGTCGCAGTGCATGCAGCTGCAAATCCCGCGACCCCGGCCAAGGGTCAGGAGAAGGAACACCGTGGGTTTTTAGCCGGTAAGAGCCGGTATAACCCTTCGCCTTCCCCAGGTAAAGGATATCCATGAGGATTTTCCCATAATAAAAAAGGGTACATGACATCACAGGAAAAACTATACAGGCTGTAAGGGTCAACACCGTTATCCTTGAAACAGTGGTTTGGTTTCATTTATGGAACGTAAAATCAAAGAAAAAATTTTTTTTTATTATGTTTTCGTTTTTCCCCATATGCATTTCACCCTATACGCGGGGGCAACAAGCTATGGGAGGGGGCGCGGGGAACTCGCCGCGTGGCCCGACGCACGGCCCCGCACAGGTCGCTACCCCAGTCAGTCAGCTGTCTCGCTAGCGAGTGCGTGTACGCCGCGTCGTAGCGCCGCCGCGCCGCTCATTTCTCGCGCGTACATTTTTTTTGTTTTTTTTTACTCGTTCCTATATTTTTATGTTTAAGTCGACTACCCATGGTTTGAGTGATAACGGTGTTTACTCTTACATGCTGTATTTCGTATTTTTTATTATGATTAATTAAGCCTATAACTTACTATCATAATAATTCAATATTGTTCGAGTCCTTTGGGCGATATGGCCAAATACTGCAAAGGTTTGAAGGAGAAACAAAAATTCCGTTTACAACCATAAAAAAAACTTTAATAACCCTAAACCAAATCACAATTCAGTCTTCTTGTTCGTCTGATGCCACTCCCTAAACGCTTTGACAGCCCTGAAGACATCTTCTGCAAACAGCTGAGGCAGTTCGAAGGCCAGGAAATGCCCTCCATCATCCAGAACAGTGGTGTTTACCAAGTTGGTAAACTTTCTGTCTAGGATTCTCGGAGACTGGTACATGATTTCGTTCTTTGCTTGCAGAGCCCAGGTTGGTACTGCTGTTGTTATTCTGTGGAAGTTGGAGTATATCAATATAAAACCCGTTCAAGAGTGAGTCGGGCTCGCGTAATTCGAATTCCTTGCCAGAACTTTAATTACATAGACGTCTTTTGCTGCCGAAACTCAACTTGTCCCAAAAAGTAGTGTCAAGCGGAAGTCCAGAGGCATCCTTAGAGGTTCCCGAATCACGGGGGTGATTCGGGAACCTCTAAGCTTCCGCTCGAAAACTACAAAAAATCGCGGAACATACACGGGGGTGTATGTTCCGCGATTTTTTGTAGTTTTCGAGTTATGATTTCTTCTCATATTTTAACCAAACTCTGATATAAATGACATTTTTGATCATAGTTACGTTGCAGATGCGACTGAGCATCAGAGCTTTAAGGAACTGCCGTCTGACCTTGGTCACCCGAATGGTAAAGTATATTGGTTAGACCAGTAATTTGTAGGTAGTAAACTGCGCATGATATATCTTGTGTAAACTACGTAAATGTATCTAAGAGTTAATCGCGGCACCTGTGTAGTGGTTTCCATATAATCTTAATCCAATCAAAGCTTGCTTCGCTTATCTTAATATCATCATCATCATTCAGCCAAAAGACGTCCACTACTGCTGGACATAGGCCTCCCCCAAGCATCCACACATGCCACATCGACCGGTCCTGTGCTTCTCGCATCCAGTGGTTTCCGGCGACCTTCACCAGGTCATCAGTCCACCTTGCAGGGGACCTACCCACACGACTTCTTCCGGTACGCAGTCGCTATTCTAGTACCTAATATATTTCTATAAAAATTAGTACTTACTTGTCCAACCCATACCCTCTCATTTTACTTGAAAAATTCTCAGCATAGAACCTCATGGAAGTGGTAATGGAGTTGGTAGACCAGTAGACCATTAGATTGTCAATGAGCTGGTCCTTTGAGAACCTAAAGGTGAGTCCACCGTCAGCCTTCAACTTGTGTTCCTTCCTGGTCCACGTGGAGAACTTTTCCAGAATGTATGCTAGAAGACCAGTAGGAGAATCTGATAGGGGAACACCTGGGAACAAAAATGGTTTGTGAATTAGAAGAATACTTTGAATAATTAAGTGATTATGGTAGCCTTGGTAGGGCGTTTGTGCACTACAAGGAATTTCACTGTCTGACTTTTCTCCATTCCGGACAGTTTTTCCAGTCTGAGATGTCAGTAATGAAAAACGTGCTTATGCTTGTGCACTGCGTCCGTAATTTTACCTTCCGAAATTTTACTTTTCTCCATTCCGGGCCGTTTTTCCGGTCCGAGTAAATACGGACAAGTGCACAAGCCAATCATCCGTTTTTTTAGTGCCACATTGGACCGTAAAAAATAGGAATGCCGGACAGTAAAAATCCTTGTAAGTTGTAGTGCACAAACGCCCGTATTCGGAGGAACTACAAAGATTTCTACATTTCCAAACCATTTGTTGCTGATCACAATATGCCTCTCCATAGGCCGATAAGTGTACGATCGTGTAGACATTCATTTAATTGTATTGTTGCTATGATCACTATTGCCTCTTCCGACATCCAGAGGGAAGAGGGTCTTTTTATCGGGGAAAAAAACGATTAAACGATTTTTTAACTAATTCATTAAAACACTTGAATGTGGTGAGGAGTTACACATAATTATAAAATTAAAATAAGATGGGCTAAACAATGTCGATATTAAACTCACCAATAGTATCAGGTTTGGTAGCCTGTAGGTGCATGTAACCAAACTCCTCCATGACGTAAGCGAAGAAACTAGACAGCGGGTACATCCTGTCTGCCAGATGACTCTCTACTATGAAGGACGGAAAGAAGGCTCCAATCACCGTCCTCAGCATTGAGCATGGGGTCTGTGGGAGAAAATGGCTATTCTTTATGGTCAAAGGTAATAAAATATGTGTAAAATGCACCCACAATTGAAAGGATCTGGTATAATTATATACATATACATGTGTTTTAGGTAAAAGTTTGGGGTGCATGAAAAGAGCCTTCACTAGTGACGATACTTCAGTATGTCCGGCGCACCCTGGAAAATCAGCCCCGCTACCAACCTTTCTTGACTGGCTAATCTTTTTACCGCTGGTATCAAGGCCCATGATTTTAGTTAGATTTTATAGTCTTGGCTCATGTAAAAGCGCTGCAAGATCTTGTTTTGTTAGTCTTTTACTTTAAAAAAGGCTTTAAAATTGTATCAACACCGTTAGTGCTTGAGTAAGCAAATCGATAGATAATTCTCCCAAAAATAAATTTCACAACAGGTGGTCGAAGTGCTCTTTCTGCCTGATTCTCTGCCTCACTTATATGACGTAGCTACCAGATTATTACACCAATCGGTCATTAGAGCATCGTTAAATAAACGGTGTATTAAGAAATAATTGTGATTTCACATTGGGTCCATAGATGTGTTGAAACCTACCTGAGCGATCGCCATATTAGAGTGATGTCCCAGTATATCATCCGGGAAGATAGTGGACATTACAGAAGCTATTCCCGCGCCCCAGTCGCCACCCTGAACGTAAAACTTTTTGTGTCCCAGCCGGTTCATCAAATTTCTGAAGATGACTCCCACTTGAGGCATACCTAGGCCTGGACGCACTGCTGCCTGTAGGATAGATATTTGATCAATAACATGAATCCGCTGCTTGTAGAAACTACGACCCGGTTTCTAAGCTTTAAAATCATATTGTATTAACATCCAAATAGGCTTTTAATTCACGTGAACGAAGGAATCCCACCTTAAAATTTTGACAAGGTTAAAATTGTGTTGTACGTATTTCATTTCTTTTCAAAGGAATCACTTATTTATCAAGACCACCTAATTTCACTGCACTTTAGTAACAAACTCGAATTGCAATACTTACATCAGAGAATCCATATCCAGGTATACTCGGTACAATCAATTCAAAGACGAAGTTGTACCCTGGCGTCTGGCGGGTGAGAAGAGGAATAGCTTCGTAGAACTCGCGCACAGAACCTGGCCAGCCATGCATCATGAGGAGAGGTACAGTTTGAACGTCTTTGGGAACCTGGGCATGTAAATAATTCTTTTATTTGTGAGTCAGGTTTCTGCGTCATAACACTGCAAGAATTAAAACATAGAAAAGAAAAAGTTATGTATCTGTATCCAAGGAACCAGGTCCTTCAGTACTTAGGGTAGTCCTCATAGCGGAAAAGCCATTAGAGAAAAAAGAGAGCTTAAAAAAAAGTGTTAACAATCCACTTTCTACGACTGCACTATAGAAAAGAAAAGTCATAGATTGTCTAGTTTGTGTACTTTTTAGGTAAAACTAGTTGTACTGAACTAGTTTTACCCAATGTATTGTGTGTAGTATATAGTATAGGTATATATATATTTTCCAGCAGTACACCACGGACTATCCCCCTATCTTATTCATTGTCTTCCTGTTCATCCAAAGGTTGTCTGGTAGATATCACTATCAGCAATAAGACCGCCATTGTACCCTTCACTAAATGATATTGTTTATGAGCTATGTTACAATTTTGGTGTACAATAAAGTATATTCTATTCTATTCTAAAATCTTGAAGTTAGAAAAAAGGAATTTAAAAAGATTTAGACTGATAATGTGTTTTACCTCTGATATAATCAAATCAAACAATTTGTAAGAAAAAAGGTAATCAACAAAGTAATCTTCAATTTTTAACTCACCTGTGGCTTAATTCTGATGAAATGTATATCAAGACCTTGGATATTGGTCTTGAAGTGAGGGAACTTATTGAAGAAGGCTTCTCGTTCACTGAAGTTATACTTGTCAGCCCAGTAGTTCACCCAGCCGTCGATTTGTGCAGTGTTGAAGCCGTACTCGAATCCTACGCCTTCGAGGGGAGGAGTGAACGGACGATGGTTCTTCAGACGGTACTTGAGGTCTTTTATCATCTGAAACAAACGAGTCAAACGGCCGTTTTTAGCATTAATTACTAAAACTTCTAACCTAAGATGTCAAGTGTTGTTTTTTGGTGTTCTTAACTTTCTACATCACTTGACTAAAATGTTGTACGTACGAAATTTTAATAATTATGCTGTGTGTTGACAGAAATAATGCTTTTTTCTGAAGTGACGCCACTTTCGCTGGGGGACGCGCCTTAAACAAAATCATTTATTCTACTGTCACTAACTGACGTCCTAGCAGATAATAAGAATCGTTTATTGGTTCAAATTATTTGTTACCAAGTTTTGGACACTGACACCTAAACTAGGATATCCTGTGATGACGGCATAGCAAACGAAATTGCCATTCTACACACTAGGCTTGATTGGTAAGCAGTAACTCAGGTAGATGCACTGTTGTCACTGAAATGGGAGGAATATCACTATCTGTTGGGCAAAGATTACTTCTTCAGTCAGAGTCTTCTCACTATTCTAACTTCATCTCGTGAAATGTTACTACAGCATAACTGACTTCTTAAATGATAAACTCTTACTTTAAATTATTAACCATTTCATTAAAATCATAATTTAATATTGTTATTACGTTATAGGTACTGTAATTTCATACTGTGATATGTTATTATACATAGTATGCTTCTTCAACAATAAATTCTGACTTTTACAATTAAATACTTATTTCAATTAAATTCATAACTTCAATATTTGTACGCCTTCTATGGTATGTAACACCTAATTACGAGTATTTTGAACACTTTGCATGTTTGTAGTCTAGTCATGTCAATGCAAATAAATTGATCTTTATCGTTTCTGTTTCTTGGTTATTTTCGGATTAACATTTTTGGAGCTCAAAAAATTTAAAAGCCAAAGTCCAGATGCCTATTGCGTTATCTACTGGTTCAAAAAAAGCAGTCACTGTGACTGTTCAAGATAAGAATCTACTTTGTCATGATGAGGTCATTGTAAACATGTTTTTTTGCACAACATTTTGTAAATATTTATAGAAAATCTGCCGATGTTGATGATTTAGCAAAATCTTAGATGGGTATCAGTTTATCTGAGGATTATAAATAACACCTGTTATATTGCTCATGGTCAATCGTTGTTACCATACTGCATTGCAGTTGCATTTGCTGCATTTGACCGGCATTTTAAGGTTGAGACCTATATTACCATCATTTAAATACCGAATTAAAAAAAAAACTTAAAAGAGTAAAATAATTACCGTTATAAAATCATAGAAGTAATAAGTACTACGTAAATTCACAGTTTCAGAAGTCGGCTTTTATTTGTTTCAGTGCAGAATTGCACCGCACCGACTTCCGAAACTGCTAATTTTATAACGGTAATTATTTTACTCTTTTTAGTATTTTTTTTGAAGTCGGTTTTTACTTTTATTTAAAGTTTTTTATTAAATCCGTTTTAGTGCCATAAATTACACGGTTTGAGAATACAAATTTAAATGACACTGTTGCGTAATCTTTCCAACAACTGGGTAGTTTTCTAGAATAGGTTTTAGTTTAGGTTTAATTTCTAGAATTTTTCTAGGGTTTTACAGTTAAAATAATATTTTTCTACAAGTTTTAAATGCTAACTAGCCTAATTATTTGCTATTTCGAGTTATTCATCTATTTAGTTAAAAAAAGTAAACTGTATCAAATGACTTGTTCACTTTGGCCTACCTCTACTGGGTAAGGCGAAAAGACTGGACTATATGGACAGAAAACATGCTCATAGAGCAAGGAGTAAATGATATAAAGGTAACTTATAGTCATTTGTCTTGCATTAGGTAACTGGCCAAGTAAGAACAGTAAATATATAGGACTTAATTTTTAAAACCTAATTTCCCCTAGGCAAAAGTCATAAATTCATTCATAATAATTCATTTATTTATTGTTTGGGATATTAAGTTGTATGGGATATTTCATTCGGTCGGTCCACCACGGCTATTTGACTAACGGTTGAATGGCCATGGTACAGCTGCGATTCATTTGCGATTTGAAACAATTTTGTTATAGAATTGACCTCGAGATCATTCGCTCTGTCACCCGCTCCCGGCACTTACCCAATGTCTGCAACTGACTATTATAATCGGTCAATAAATTCGAAGACGACTTCCACTTTGGTCTACTTCACGCATTTCATTAGTAAACTGATCTCAATGAATTATCCTATATAACTTTTTTCTGTGTCTTTGCTTCTCGGGAACACAAATCTACATTTATTTTTTTGTAATATTTTGGCAAACAAGCCGCCGACGGCCCTGATGGTAAGTGGTTATAACCACTTACCATCAGGGCGTCGGCTTTTGCTGGTGCGTTGCCGACTTTTGAGACAAAATTGGAAAGTCTCATGTGTCTGTAATTTCAACGGCACCCATACCCTTCAAACCACAACACAGCAATGCTGCTTAGCGGCAAAAATAAGTATCTATGGAGGAAGTACTTCATTAGACGAACTTTTTCACAAGGAGCTCTACTACTCTTCTAATTAAGTCTAATTATTTATAGATGAACTTATAATTCGATGCAGTAACTTGACAGTTGGAGGGACATTAGTTTTTGACAAAAAAAAATAGTGAGGTGAAAAAAAGAATGAACGAAATTGAATGACCCGGTTGCGTACCGCCCGTCGACTCAGGACGACACTTAATTGTCTTATCTATTGTGTCTACAATTACGGTGATTGAGAGTTTAATAGTATACTTATATGCAAACCTTTTATTGAATTCAATAACTTTACGATCGAACCACGATATATCACTATTAGAAATAGTACTACTAAACCACTAGTAAATATGTATGTTTGACGTTTTTTCGGCCTTGAATTAAATCATCTTATACTAACACATATAGGAATAATGTAAATTATTTCAATTAGTATTTTTAACGTAAATACCTTCCACCTCCTTTATTTTTATATTGCAAACGAATTTATAGAGATTAATTATTTAAATTGAACTATTTTTCTCATTCGTTCTTCTCGTAAAATTGTGCACTACACTATTAGTTTTAGTATGGTAACATTATTTTGCTTT
The DNA here is from genome assembly GCA_905220435.1 of Amphipyra tragopoginis. Classification (NCBI taxonomy): domain Eukaryota; kingdom Metazoa; phylum Arthropoda; class Insecta; order Lepidoptera; family Noctuidae; genus Amphipyra; species Amphipyra tragopoginis. Next base: position 18,520,509 of record HG992015.1, read on the forward strand.
GAACTGTCAAGTTACTGCATCGAATTAAAAGTCCGTCTAATAGATTTCTGGGTTTTAGAGAAAATTCCGCGAGAAATCGCGTGATGTGGTTTTTGTGTACAGCTATTAATAATGAAAATTTTCTTACCGCCTCATCAAACTTGACTTTGAACGGCCTGATGGTTTTGTCCTGCTTTCCTATGAGCTCCTTGGGTCCCCACCACTCTTCATTGTCGAAGTGTGGGATGGGTTGATCGCAGCAGCCGTTGAAGGCGAACCATGCCGCCACGCCCAGCGCGGCAACCACCACTAGTTTTACTAGGAAACCCATTATGATCTGAAAAGATAATACCATTATTGATTAATCATCATCGTTTATATACAGACGCCAGCAGGACAAGCTACTCGAAACTGTCTTTTCCCAATCAACCTTGAACCTAATGCTTTCACGATAAAGATGAAAATCTATTAAAGAAATTTTACAGATTGTAGTAGGTTGTTGTGCTGGCGCAGAGGTGTAACTGTCGTCATAAGAAAAAAGGACGTAATTACACAAAAACGAAGTAACCGAAAGTAAACGGAGTAAGATAATAACTTAAGGTCGGTATTACTCGGTAAAAGAATTCCTTGAAGAAAAATAATTATTTAATATTAAAATGATTGTGATATGTACCTACACAATATAATGTGATATAAATTATAAGATTAGTATGATATATGAATAATGATAATTAATATAATATAATGTAAACTGTATAATTATAATATTGAGTACTTATGCATATACTGTTATGCATAATTGTATTATTTAATTATTTAAATTGCAATGCCTTAACAGGCAACTAAGTTCTAAGAACCTACCTATTTGTTAACATCCTAAAAAATTCTGTACACTTAGTTCGCAATAAAGAATTTGAATTTGAATTTGAATTCGGAAATCGGTTACATCGTTTTGTGTAATTACGTCCTTTTTTCTTATGACGGCATAGTAACTAGGGTTTTTGCCTCGGGTACCCGGAACCGATTTTCGTACCCGGGAACCATTAGGCGGGAATCCCGGGTACCCGGGAATTATTTGAGATTTTCGTTTTCCATGGTTTGAATGTCAATTTTGTTACAAAAATACTATAAGTTAAAAAAAATAACAATGAAAAATCAAAATCAAAAGTTTTTTTAACACATAAACCATTACAGGCGCTTATGAATAGTCAAAAATGAAGGGTGCAGCACCCTTGCGAAGTTTTTGGAGCATTTTCTGTCTTTCTCGCACGAAACGGACATTGTACTGCGTGCGTACTTAGAATGGCGTAAATGGGTTGTGATGGTCAGCACACAGTCACAGTAGACATATAAGCAAAAGCAGTACTTCAACTACCTACAATCGTCCGATTTGACACACTCACACAGACACGCACTGCAACAAGACAAATAAGGTATTTTCGGGATGCAGTTCCATACAAAAACAAAAAACTACTCAGTATACAGAGCGTGTCTGTGTGAGTGTTAATTCTTGAGATTATAGTAAGTTGAGGTACTGCTTTAGCTTATATGTCTACTGTGACACAGTAGTGTTGCTTCTGTCTAGTAAACAACTTCTAAACGCTTGGTTTTTTTTTTCTAAATGTTTCATTAGTAGAAACTACTTACGTTGCTTATCGTTATTGTAATAATTTCGAGATTTATAATAAAAATATACAGGATATAAATGAATTCGTGTAATGCCTTCAAACCGCGTTCTAACACCTCTTATTGCAAAAACGTTTTTGCTTCTTTTTTATACCTTATAATTTGGTTCAGATACGATCACATAATCCTACCGGTAGAAAAAGTTTTTTTTTTTATGTAGCTAAGTCCTGTGATCAGTCAATCTGCACCAGTCAGATCATGTGTTTATAAGGAATTACATGAATTTGTTTGCATCCTGTATAGTCATACACCCTATTTTTTTATCACAGTACTCATAAATATGAACAACTTACACGATGGGACCAACTCTGAAATATTAATAAAATATCAGCTGTTCCATACAAGTGCAATACCTATACCTACGATCAAAATGTATGGAACAGCTGATATTTTTTTTTATATTTCCGAGTTGGTCCCATAGTAAAAGATGTTCATATTTATGAGTACTGTGATCTGTAAAAGTTTGTCCACCTATTTTGCTTGGACCTTATGTCGGGTGTAAAAAGACCCTTAACGATAACGAAAATTACATATTCTACCCATCATTGGGATCATTTTTTTCTAGCAGACCATACCTGGGAAATCATTCATTCCGGAGATATTGAAGGTCAAAGTGAACATTTTTTTTTTTGTTTTTTCCAGAAACGTATTATAAGTGATAATACTAAACTTTCTTCCAAACAAACATTATGAAAATTTTCAATTTTTCCTAACAAATCACGCATTTGAAGTTACAAAAACGCAATGAATATCAAACGCACACGGCCGCCTTGGCTCGGCTGTGTGGCCGCTGCACGCATGCAAACGCGCGGCATCGCCACAACCATAATTTGCGCGCTACAAAAAAAAGCGCTTTTTTTCATGCCAAAAAATAAAAGTCGTTTCCCAGCAATTATTTTTGGTCCATGTTATTTAGTTTGATGTATAGAGTGCGTATATTTCGGCTATGTGATGGGTCTTTTTATACCCTGTATATATGAAGTGAAGACTTTTTTTAAAGAAACTCTCGACGTCGCACATTATATGACCTACTTGACTAACTGTTCTAAGTTCAATTTTTTAAATAAGTGACAGATTATTTTATTTTAATAAGAAAAGTTGACTGGTATGTAAGACAAATTATCAAAATAACATGTTTATAGTACTTAACGTAAGTTTAATTTTTAAATATACGAGAAAAACTATATTTTTACAAAAAACACGAAACTTCCCGGGTACCCGGGAATTCCCGGGAATTAAGAGAAAAAAATCCCAATTCCCGGGAACTCAAAAAGTCCGGGAACGCGAAAACCTTAATAGTAACTCATTTCACCGTTGTGTTTGAGTCCCATGTAATATGGCCGGGCACAAATCCAGACTCCAGGATACTACTGAGAAATTCCACACTTAACTCAAGCCCAGCAGTCGTATTTACGACCCTAAGACCAACGAGGCAGTCATGAATATTTGGATATTTCATATTATTACTAATGAAAACTAAGTATTCTAAGACAAAGCATCATCTGCCTAGCCTTTTCCCAACTATGTTGGGGTCGGCTTCCAGTCGAACCGGATGCAGCTGAATATCAGTATTTTACATGGAGCGACTGCCTATCAGACCTCCACAACCCAGTAACTGGGTAATACGATACTCTTGGTAAGACTGGTTATCAGACTTTCTGGCTTCTGACCAACAGTAACGACTGTCAAAGATCTACAAATGACAGCCGGGACCAACGGCTTTACGTGCTTTCCGAGGCACGGAGGAAACTCGCTATGGTAAATGGTCACCCATCCACAGACCAACCTCGGCAAGCGTGGCCTAACCCGGAAGATCGGTCTATGCGGCTGTAATTATTTAGCCACGAGCTCCTCTTCTAGATTCTAAGACAAAGCAAAGATGCTAAATACCGTAACACACGTTTAACTGTTGTGTAATGGTGTGCATCGAGCCATAGTACCCACTCCCGAGACTCTTGTACAGTCAAAATTTATTACTGCTACACCCAATCTTTGTAAGACTTATTATTGTTTTTGGCTGTATCTAGGCAAAAATCGGCATCATTCTAGCCTTAATTAGAGAGAATATTAAATAGTTACTACGTACAATAACCTCACTCCTGAATTAATAAAAAGTGTAAAATTACTAGAATAACCGGTCAAGAGTGAGTCGGGCTCGCATAAAATGGTTCTATACCAATAAATATTACAGTAAGCAGTCAATAGACCAAATTAAACTTTTTTACTACTAAGACTCCGCTGTCCGTCCGTCCGTCTGTCACCAGGCTGTATCTCATGAACCGTGATAGTTAGACAGTTGAAATTTTCACAGAATATGATGTATTTCCTTTGCCGCTATATCAACAAATACTACAAAACAGAATAAAATAAATATACAAAGGGGGCTCCCATACAACAAACGTGATTTTTTTGCCGTTTTTATAGATAATGGTACGGAACCCTTCGTTCGCGAGTCCAACTCGCACTTGGCCGTTTTTTTTTTACCTCTCTTTGTTTCGAAAACCACAAAATAAAGAAGTAAATAAAAAAAACTAATCTTTATCTGTCGGCCTTTGCGCGCGCCAGCAAAACCTAACATTATGCCATATTTCAAAGTCCTACGTAGCACAGATTTTGAGCAAAACCTCTGTGACAGACTGACAGACAACTGATCATATGTAGGTTCAGTTATTCCATGAAAAGTCATCATCTGCCTAGCCTTTTCCCAACTATGTTGGGGTCGGCTTCCAGTCGAACCGGATACAGCTGAATATCAGTATTTTACATGGAGCGACTGCCTATCAGACCTCCACAACCCAGTAACTGGGTAATACGATACTCTTGGTAAGACTGGTTGTCAGACTTTCTGGCTTCTGACCAACAGTAACGACTGTCAAAGATCTACAAATGACAGCCGGGACCAACGGCTTTACGTGCTTTCCGAGGCACGGAGGAAACTGGCTATGGTAAATGGTCACCCATCCACAGACCAACCTCGGCAAGCGTGGCTTAAACCGGAAGATCGGTCTATGCGGCTGTAATTATTTAGCCACGAGCTCCTCCTTATTCCATGAAAAGTATGGAACCCTAAAAATGTGCGCCACGCCACGCTGGGCGTGAACTATTTATTACATTTTGGTTAGGTCACTCACTAAGGTTTTCTTTTGTGATTTCCCAAGTAGCATTTTGTTCTCTTTAATAGTTAACATTTAGTTCACAGGTGATCTCTAAGCATTAACATTGGCCACACGTAGTTCATTGGCAGTACTAAAGTGAACAAATTCACTTATACCTGTTTAAGGCATGTATAGGAGTGTAGAAGTGGCCTATTAAGTAACTATTGGTGTTACAATGGGCTAACATTAATCTTCTAGTCAGCTTTCACTTTAAAAGGTGAACAAGAGTATTTTAAGAGGGGAAAAATACGGCACGGGATATTTAAAGGTCCACATGTACAGTGTTATATTGCTGGCATTTTAATACAACACATGTGAACATTAATGCAGCCAAAGGCTGTAATATAGAACATTTTGTGAAGCGTTATTCAGCCTGTTGCTGTAAGCGGGTCTAGTTTGTGATAACTCTCGAGACGAAGCGACGCACAGATGTGTTTTCATACCCAAACGGCATAGATACAGGAGATACTGGCCTGCTTTCTATGCTAGGCTAAGATTGCGACAAAATTTTATTCTGACTACTAATTTACTTTGGTATGGACACGTAATATGGAGGGAAGTTAAAGTCATGTTACCAGAATGGTATATCTACACCAGTGCGCTTTCATGTTCATCTTGCGCTTTCAACTTTCAATTCCTCTTGCGTCAAGCGCATGCAATATTGATTGCCATAAGCCATAAGACACATGCTGCTTATTGTCTTCACCGGTACGTCTCGGTCAGTCGTCAAGATGGACGCGTGTGAACTTGTAGCTATCTGTGCAGCATATTTAGACGGATTAGCGTGCGCTAGGAGCATGCGCTTTTGTCGAACTAGTATTAAGGCATGCGCTATGGCGCTTCACGCATGCTTCAGATGAAGACGCAAGATGAAAATGAAAGCTCACTGGTGTAGACATAGCTTTATGCTATCACTGATGACTTATCTACCTTACTCGCCTCGTTGGAAATGGACATTAAAAAACGATTTATCGTCACGAACTTGTCTTATCTTTATGTTTATTTTTAGTGTCAATTCACAACACAATATTATGTTATTATACCTACTATTATTTGTCCTGCATGACCCTATGGTTGACTGGTAGAAAATACTTAAGGCATTAATGCCCGCTTCCTATGAACGAATTGTTTTGCTTACCAGTAGTAGCATTTTTAGTTGCCAAACTTGGTATATAAATAGACTCGTAAGCTAATTTCCCTTCGTCCACTTCGGTAACTAAACTTACCTAACCAGTTACAAGAGAAGATTTTTTTCACTGTTTGGTAACTAGTTGTGATGGGCATTCATAAATAATACAAATCAGATTCTATTTATACTTGTTTTTCGACGGAAATAGGAGCCTCTGTCTGCAGGGTTTAAAGTAACCTAACACGAAGGGGATGACATCGCTTCATACGCTCGCTCGCTCGCTCACTCTAGCCCTCGTCACCCCCTTCGAACCTAACCTATCCGTGTAGGGGTTCCCCTTAACCACCTTGCTAACATTATAATTATTAGTCGCCAATGGTTAGTTACAAAAATGGAAATAATTTGATCTACGAATATGGAAAAACTAGCTTTCGCCCGCAGCTTCGCTTGTGTGAAATTCTGAACCCGTTAAGTGACGATTTTCCACACAAACTTTCATCCCCTATTTAACTCCCTTAGGGGTTGAATTTCGAAAAATCCCTTCTTAGTGGATGTTTACGTTACAAAAGGAACCTACTGTCAAAATTTCAACTTTCTAACCCCAGCGGTTTAGGCTGTGCGTTGATAGATCAGTCAGTCAGTCAGCTTCTCCTTTTATATGTATGTAAGTATAGATAATTCTTCTCTCACAACTAGTTGCCAAACAGCGAAAGAAAAATCTTCTCTTGTTACTAGTTCGGTAACTTTAGTTACCAAAGTGGACGAAAGGGGTAATTTTAAGTGTGATATCTACTACTTAATGGGGTAACTAACAATGAAAAGATACGTAGGGCAATTGCGTAACGTAACCAACATCAATCATAACAGTTGATGTGTCAAAAACAATATTCATTGCGTGGTACATAGTTGTGGCGAAGTCGGATTATTAATACATACGTTGCTATGTAAATTCATGACCTGTCAAATGAAAGCCGTAGCGATTACGAGTGTGTTGCGCAATTAGAATGATGGTCTGGAATCCGATCTCTGATCCAAATCCAAGTAATTCAGGGGCCATCTTTAGCATATGTCCGATTTGAATCCGAGGTAGTGCGAAAGAGTTCATACAGTACTACGTCTACTTTGGTCCGTCAATATTTCTTCCGGATTGAAGACTCACGGATGACGGAGATAAATCGAATGACGGAAGTCGGATCTAGTGCGTAAACTACCATACAAACAGTTCTATGACTACTTCGGAACGTATTTTCACGGATTTGGATCGGATGCAGTGCGTAACCGCTCTTAGAGTTAAGTAGTAGTTAAGTAACCTGCGATATAACATCGGGAATTAATTAAGACTGGTCCAGTGAGTAATTAAGGAAATAATTGTTAAGTAAGACATCGCCACGCGACGACTTTGTCATGTAATTGTTATGGCTATAAAATCCGGTAAAGAGTGAGTCGTTCGAAACTAAGGTTTTTTTGTTCTATTATACAGGGTGATTGGTAAAACACTAACAAGCTCTTAAGGGGTCATTGTCTCATCATTATGAACAACTTTTACTTTGGGACCAAACCTGAAATCACGAAAAAAACAGCTGTTCTCTACATTTATGTTCGCATTACTCGTCAAAATGTAAGGAACAGCTATTTTTTTTTTCTGTTTCAGATTTGGTCCCATAGTAAAAGTTGTTCATAATGATGATTACAATGACCCCTTGGTTGTTAGTGTTTTACCAATCAACCTGTTTTTAAGGGCACCCTTTTTCCTTTGAAGGTACGGAAAGCTAAAAATAGTGACTGTGAATTGAATAAGGATCAAGTTAATATAGTCGGGCCATTCGGCCGTTTTCATAGGTTCCTCCATGGATAAATCATCATCTGCCTAGCCTTTTCCCAACTATGTTGGGGTCGGCTTCCAGTCGAACCGGATGCAGCTGAATATCAGTATTTTACATGGAGCGACTGCCTATCAGACCTCCACAACCCAGTAACTGGGTAATACGATACTCTTGGTAAGACTGGTTGTCAGACTTTCTGGCTTCTGACCAACAGTAACGACTGTCAAAGATCTACAAATGACAGCCGGGACCAACGGCTTTACGTGCTTTCCGAGGCACGGAGGAAACTCGATATGGTAAATGGTCACCCATCCACAGACCAACCTCGGCAAGCGTGGCTTAACCCGGAAGATCGGTCTATGCGGCTGTAATTATTTAGCCACGAGCTCCTCTAGTTCGTCCATGGATAAATGAATATTAAAATTGCGTATTTTTGCGTTTCAAGTTCTATTTGTTTCTACATTATTAAAATTCGTTGATTAATTTATTTGCCTTCCACTCATGATAAGGGTACAAGTCGGAGACGGGCTGCAGACCGCAAACTGCAGCTGTAGTATCGCTTGCGGTGCGATCTGCGGCTGCGGTCTGCGGTTGCAGTTTTGCAGTCGCTGTCGGAATAGCACCTTTAAAGTGCACACCTTAAAGGCGCTATTCCGATGGCGACTTGCGTGCAGTCTGCAGTTTGCAGCCCATCTCGGACATTTAAAGTCACGTGACATTGGCGGAAGGGGGGGGGGGGGGACATGAATGTCTCATTGGTTGTCACTGGGGGTCAAAATTCAGCCAAATATGCATTACGTGATTTATGAACGCCCCCTTTGACCGTTCTTCTTCTGTCTCGTGTCAGCACGAGCACGTAAATAGCTCATGCTGTGGTGAAAAGATTAGCCAGTCAGCAAGGTTGGTAGCGGGGCTGACCGCCCAGGGTGCGCTGGACGTACTTAAGTATCGTCACTCGTGGAGGCTCTTTTCATGCACCCCCACTTTGAAATATTATTTTGCTTTAAGAATCCATAAAGCGATCACATTTTTAGAAAATATTATCGATCACTTATTCTTGTATCGTTTATGTATGTCGGAGATGCAGAGGGATTTTATCCAAAATATCATCGGTGTCCGCCATGTTGCACGTGGTTGGTTAGAATCAGTGCGCACACCCGGCGCGGTCGAGCTCTGGATGTCAAATGTGTCGTGTCACTAACACACTAGTCTCACCTCGACATCTGACAGATGTCAAACGTCACATGTGACAGTTCATTTGACAACCTTGGCTAGAACTACTGACTCAATGACATCTGTTATCGATTTGATTAATTGACTAGAGTATCTCAAACACAAATAGATGGCGCCACTAGTACGTAAACAAGCCGTTTACTTCACTCCTCCGACATATATGTATTTTTAAACGATTCAAGGCCAATTAATTCACGATCAAAGGTTTGTTGACCTCTTAAATGGTCGCGCTATAAGTATTTATCTACCTACTTATATAAACTGATCCTTGGCACAGATTATAATAATAGTTACCACGTAATCTATGAACTCATAGGTAGGTAAATAGTGTTGTGATCTTTAACCTGCTAGGAATTATAAGCATGATAGCTAGGTACCTATTTGTAGGTACTCCTACACATAAAAATATAAATTTTGTATTATATATTGATATTTATTTCTGTAAAAAAATCTGTTACAAACACTTTTACAAATCAATGTAATGTTTTTAGGGTTCCGTACCCAAAGCACAGAATAAATAGTACAAGTACCCAAAGGGTAAAACGGGACCCTATTATTAAGACCCCGCTGTCCGCCCGTCTGTCCGTCTGTCACCAGGCTGTATCCCATGAACCGTGATAGTTAGACAGTTGAAATTTTCACAGATGATGTATTGCTGTTGCCGCTATAACAACAAATGCTAAAAAACAGAATAAAATAAATATTTAAGGGGGCTCCCATACAACAAACGTGATTTTTTTGCTCGTTTTTGCTTGATATTGATAACGGCAACGGTAGACGCTTGAAATATATACAGAATATTTAGTTATATTTTCACTTTAAAAATAAATAATTAAATTCAAATAAAACAAATATTTAAGGGGGCTCCCATACAACAGACATGATTTTATTTGCCGTTTTTATAGGTAATGGTACGGAACCCTTCGGGCGTGAGTCCGACTCGCACTTGGTCGGTTTTTTTTGTTTACGAAAACTGTAAAAATTATTGGTTTAGTTTTTTATGTCAACAATTTAACAGCTTTTAAAATTAAAAACTGTTTGAATGAACGGTTCGGCCTTGGTTCGGTTGCGATTTATCAAGATTTATTTTTGGAGAGTTGGGTCCCAGGTTTGTTTAATGTGTATTTGAATAAAAAGATGCGTCAAGTTTGTTTAATTTTATTTAAATACCTAAACAAACAGAGCATACAAGTTGACATAAATAACACTCAACCTCTTTAGGGGTCATTCTACTCATCATTATGAACAACTTTTACTATGGGACCAAACGTGAAATCGCGAAAAAAATCGGCTGTTCCCTACATTTTGACGAGTTATAGTTATGCGAACATAAATGTAGGGAACAGCTGTTTTTTTTTCGCGATTTCTGTTTTAGTCCCATAGTAAAAGTTGTTCATAATGATGAGTACAGTGACCTCTTATGAGGTTGTGCGTTATTTATTTTACACCTTGTATAAGTAACGTATTCATATTTGCTTTGGTAAAACTTAAAACAGCGATAGTATTATTTACACAGATAAAAAAAAATGGGTACCTACCTATATTTTTTAACACTTTATATCAGTTGTTTTAAACCTAAAGGTGGATTGATATTGATAAGTGTAAAGAAATAGGTATATTTTGTTGTTGGTTGATATGAGTTTGAATTAAAACCTTCGATTGTTGACTGTTACCACAAGTTTGCTATGAAGTTATATGCACAATACGGAAAAACGGACAGGAAAGTTATGGAAGGGTACTCACGTAGGGTTCCTGCTGTCGTTGTTACTCGTAGTAGGTGCACCTATAGTCTTGGGACTATAGGTGCACGTGTTTATTACACTCAAAAACAGACACTCCACAATGTTTTAAGAGTTTTTTGTTCGGAGCCGGTAAAAAGCCGCCCTTTTAGGTTGTTGGAACGAATGAGAGAGAGTGATTGATTGATTGAATGTTAGAAGGATATTGGGTGAATGGAAAAGGAAGCGGAAGTGTATTATGCAGTCGTTTTAATCCTTTTTTTACATACTTTAACACATTTACTATCCCAATCATACTAGGAAGGAATGTATTTTCGTATACCCAGTGTCAATATGTAGATTAAAAATACACTAATAATAATATTATTGATTTGGCACACGAGGTTGTCGACATGTGAGATGTTGACTCAGCAGTCATTGTGCCGATAGTCGTTATAGCCACTGGCTTAATAGCTAAGAGCCTCGACCAACATCTGATGAGGCTCTCGTTAGGCAGTTGGATCAAGGATTTGATTCAGAAAGCGATACTTCTGGACACGGCGCGTATTGTTAGGAAGTTCCTCTCTCTGGAGCCCTGACCGCCGGCAGCTTGGACCCTGTTCCCGATGCCGCACAGTGGGCTGAAAATCGGCTTTCTAAGACATAGGGATTTCAATTTGCAAGTGCCAGTTTTTTTGCCAGATATCGCTTCTATTAGTTATTACTATATACAAAAATGACACCCGAGTTAATTCTGCACAAAAACAAAGGAATTATATTTTTTTTACGAAAAATTTGTATGAAGCTAGTATGAAAAATCGAATTATCTCTTAAACGGCAAGGAAAACCGTAATATCCTTACAAGTGGTTATAGTACTAATTATTTATGATTTTTTGTCATACTCCATTTATTAGTTATCGATGCCGTTTTTTTTTTAAAAATCATCAAAATATTTTTATTTATTTTTACATATGAAACGGTTCCTTTTTGTGTTTAAGTTGAGGAAAACAGACTCACATAAAATAGCATCACCCGTAGATTCCCAAGGAAGTAGGCAGAGGTATCTAGTACGCCCAAACTTAAACAACTATGTTTAAGCTAGATTTATCTTATCCCCACAGAGTGCAGTAATACTAACAGAGTGACTCATCAACTAATTATGACAATGATCGACGCTAAAGTCTGCACGTACCTTTTTGAAGCCAGATCAAATGTATCGTGCTACCTGTGCTTAGCAAAACCTACAGAAATGAATCACTTAGATGCTGTAACATCAAAGACTGTATATGCTGACTTAAACGAATTTGGCTTGTCATCCCTACACGCCCGTATAAATTGCATGGAATGTCTGTTACACATTGCGTACAGGCTCGACTTCAAACGGTGGGTAGCGAGAAGTAAAGAGCACCAAGAAATGTTGCAGACAAGAAAAAAATGTATTCAAAATAAATTCAAAGATGAGCTCAATCTGTTGACAGATATAGTGAAACAAGCCTCGGGAACTACCAATGATGGTAATACCGCAAGAAAGTTTTTCGAGTTTCCCAATAAAACTGCAGCTATTAACGGGTTGGATGAAGAGTTAATTAAAAGATGTGCTGTGATTTTGCAAGCAACAACAACTGGCGAGAAGATCGACATAATCAAATTTAAAGATTTTGCCCGCAAAACAGCAGAGAAGTAAGTGGAATTATACGATTGGTACTACATGTCGTCAACCGTACATAAATTATTAATACACGGGGCTGACATAATCGAGAAAAATGATATTGTGCCGATTGGGACTCTCTCGGAAGAAGCCTCAGAGTCTCGAAACAAAGATTTTAGGGGGTTCCAGGAACATCATTCGCAGAAAAAAAGCAGGCAAGATTCTAATCAAGATATCCTTAATATGCTTGTTGTTTCTTCGGATCCTTTCCTAAGTGCACAAAGGTCTAAGTTAGATGCCAAGAGAAAGCAGTGCGTTTTTGCTAAAACTCTCGACTTAATTCAGTTTCAAGAAACTGAGTTCGAGTTTTTAGATAAGGAAAATTTGAAATATTTAATGATATTTTTTCATATTTTTTTGTTATTTATGTTAGTTTATTGTACCAATAAGTTTAGTTATTAATTCCATAAATTAGTTTTTAAATATTTTGTATTAATTGTATTTATAGTACTTAAATAATCATTTCTAACCTCTGACTTATTTAAATTATCAATAAAAAAGAATAAACAGCTATTTTTAAAATATTTTCTTGTTTTATATATTCTTAATATTTGGGTCAATAACATTCCTCATATCGATGTTCTTAACTTAGACATAAACACTAAAAAGAACAGTTTCATATGTAAAAATTAATAAAAATATTTTGATGATTTTTTTAAAAAAAACGGCATCGATAACTAATAAATGGAGTATGACAAAAAATCATAAATAATTAGTACTATAACCACCTGTAAGGATATTACGGTTTTCCTTGCCGTTTAAGAGATAATTCGATTTTTCATACTAGCTTCATACAAATTTTTCGTAAAAAAAATATAATTCCTTCGTTTTTGTGCTGAATTAACTCGGGTATCATTTTTGTATATAGTAATAACTAATAGAAGCGATATCTGGCAAAAAATCCGGCACTTGCAAATTGAAATCCCCATGTCTTAGAAAGCCGATTTTCAGCCCACTGTGTGCCGGTGGGCTACTATTTTTTTATATTTTTTATTGAAATATTTAAAAATGTATTTAATAAGTTATGTAAATGAATAAACGGAATAACAATATTATGTTAGGTACTTTGAGTCAGTATCGTGACCTTGACAACCCACCTACACTTTTAATATGACCCGATGACTTACAGATATAAATTACAGGGCGATATTGTCTGATAACAGACGTTCGATAAACAAAACAGAGCTGAACTGTTATAGCAACCATACACAAGTGCAAACGCAACGGGATGCTTCAAACCGGACTGTGATGACATAAGAATTACAGCTAGGTATCTGTATTACTAAACACATTTACCTACTGATTACAATCATGACACAATCATAGGTACGAACCAAATGAACAGGTAGGTAAGTATTTTAAAACCATGCTAAAACAGATTCTTGAAGATTAAAATGTACGCAAAGGAACATTGTCAAAAAAAAAACAAAAAACCTGCCTGCATAAAAATGGAATTAAAAAGATCTAAACAAGACATACTTCTAATCATAACATATCTACTTAACGTAAAATTTGCGTAGGTTTTCAAAAAATCATGCTATCAAATTAGAACAAGCAGTTGGAGGCTACCTACGAATTATGTAATTCGCTGACTGACCGAAAACATACGTAGCCTCCGACTGCAAAACCTAGTCTATAACCATCGCACATCTTAGACGAATCGATAGACACCTCATTCATTAAAATCCATCCAGCCGTTGGGCTGCTTCGAGGGTACAAAGAATGCCACATACATAGATATTAGAGACATAGATACGCGTGAAAAACATAACCCTATCTTAGACGTCGCGTAGTCGGGTAAAAAAATTGTACACCGGTTTAACATAGCAACAAACACGTAAACACGACAGGAAAATTACTACACTTTAAAAGATACATTTATCCATACAATATGTACACTCCTTTAAAGTTGTTGATTCGAAAATCTGTTTATGTTATCGTTTAAATGCAGAAAAACAAGTTAAAAATAAATCAAATAGTGATGTTACTTACATCAACGCGTCTGGTTATGGACGCTCCGTGCGCGGGACTCGCGTTTACATTGTAATTACGTTTATCAACCGGCGCGGGCGTCACTCGAGATACCGGTTTGTGTTGCCAGGCGTCAGAAAGCGAGTGCTACTGTTAGTTAGGTATCTCTAGCGGTGGGTTATAGCGGCTTTTTTGGGTAACGAAACGAAACTGTCTATCATTCGATATTGAAACACTCTGTTTTAATAGCGGCTTTAATAGAGTGTTTTATGACGTGTTTATTTGAAAAATGTGGCGAATGAAACGATTGCCGTTTCACGAGAAAACTTAATTAGCTTGTTTGGTGTACCGATTTCGGTATGATATCGAGATTCTAGTGATAAAAATTTGTATCAGATTTGTATCACAATAAAATTTCCTTCATGCATAATCCAGGCTTAGGGTAGCTTTAATAGCCGAAGTTATTACCAACTGAACATAGCCGAATGAATGATTCGTTACAATCGGTCGTTCGTGTCGTGAATCGTATTACCGAGTAAAACGCCTACTAAGAAATAGACGATTTCGTCGGACTGCAATAACTCGCTACCCGTTATTATATGAATAGATAGTTTCAACAACTGGTTACGATTCGTAACGTATGGTAGGTTGGTACGCACGTAGGTATCTCTAAGAATTATAAATTATAAGTATTACACTGTTTGTCCGCTTCTTGTTCTAAACTATTCAATTTATTTTGATGCGGTTTTCATTTTAATTTAGGTAATTTCTTTCAGAGAGTTTGAAGCTGTACCTAAAACGTATTCGAGCGACATGGGGCGGGTCGCTAGATTCGTATATGAGGAAAAAGAGTTACGTGTGATTACTTTAATTATACAGGCCTGACTGTTCGTTGTATGGTCGATTCCTATAATTTACCGAGAGTTTTTGATTCAAATTAGGATTTTTGTAACCAATATTGATGCAAATACTCCATCGCTTTGCATAGTAGTAGACTCTACGACCTTCCATAGAGTTTACGAGTCCAATTATAAGTATGTTCAGATTAGCAATAAAACACCACATAAGAAAATTACTTTAGAAAAAAGTAGAAACCGACTTCAACTTTCCTACTTTTTTTTTCTATTTTGAGTGGCATAAACAATGCACAAAGATGCAATTACAACAATCGCGGGTAATTTACAGTTATCCATTGAAGATTTCCATTGTCAATCTCTGACGGGTCTTCATCAGATCTTCAACAAATTTAAATGGGTCCACCTCGAGAGAATACTCTTTCAAACAAAAAAAATACCCAAATCGCTTCAAGTATGTCTATAAAATTTGAAAAGTTCCCTTGATTTCTCCAGGATCCCATCATCAGATCCTGACCTGATGACCATGAGACCACTTGGGAGGTATACCCTTTCTAACAAAAGAAAAAATTTCAAATCGGTCCAGGCGTCTTTGAATAATTGGGGAACATACATAAAAAAGGTTCCGACAAATTGAGAACCTCCTCCTTTTTTTTAATTCGGTTTAAAATGCTACCATTTTTACCAATGGTAGCAATAGACGTATTGGAACCGGGTTAAACGCGACCATATACTAAAAAACAGATGCCAATAAGCCCAAAAATCTATGCTGATCTACTAAACATTGTAACGCTACTATGTAGGCAACACTGTCTATCTCTTTCGAAACGTAATCAGCTAATCAAGATGAAGAATCAAGTGTAGATATGCAAGTAATTAACATTTAAAACAATGACGAACTCATAATTGTTTGTTGGAATTTGAACTCACATGATAATGAATTTAGGCTGCAGACACATTGAACGTATCTTGCGCGGCTCATGTCGTGTTACGCGTATGCATCGCTCTACATACAAATTCTCCAGCGCGGCCTCACCACGCGTATTGGTCACGATCCACAGAGCTCTCCCATCGTAGAACCGGTCGTCTCTTCAGACTTTGCAATCACACCGATAATTCAGCCCTCGTCAAGCTATCTCCCTCCTAATCTTCCGCTAGCCGAGGTCAGAGTCCTACTAGGGGTCGTCCTTAGTGCTGTTGTTGCTAGTAATCATGATGTTAGTGTAGTATAAGTAGTTGGAAATCATCAAATGACTTCTTCCGCTCTGGGCGGAGCGGAAGGGAGTGTCAGACTCTTACCAAAACCCACCCGTATTCCTCCTTTGCGTTCCAGGGCCTCGGTAACTCTTTCGAACAAATTCCGCGACAAGTAGTTAGCTTAGGTTAAGTATTTTGCTTCCCCACCATTGGCTGGAGACACTTTAGGTCTTGCCAATAACTGTCCAGTTACGTAGAAGCGAGCCGCAAGAACCAAATTCAAGCAGTACAATAGAATAAAACACACCACGCGTTTTATACGTCGTTACGCCGAGAGTAATAAGGCCTAGACGTATCGCGCGCATCTTGCGTTTGATGAATCCTTCAGGAGGCGAGTAAATCGACCAGCACAATACACAGCGTCTGCCGCCGTCCGGCATACCGTCCTCGCCGACGAGGCCCGTCGCGACGTCCCACCGCCGCCGGTCACGATCCACCGAGCTCTCCCGTCGTAGAGCCGGTCGTCTCTTGAGACTCCGCAGTCACACCGATAATTCAGCCCTCATCAAGCTGTCTCTCCTCCAAGCCCCCGCCAGCAATGCCCTAAGCCGAGGTCCGAGTCCCACTAGGGGTCGCCCTTAGTGCTGTTGTTGCTAGTAGTCACGATGTTCGTGTAGTATAAGTAGTTAGCTTAGGTTAAGTAAGTATATTACTCCCCCCCCCCCCCCCATTGACTGGAGACCCTTCAGGTCTCACCAATAACTGCCTGATTAAGTAGAAAGGGTCCCCAAGGACCATCTACAGAAGAGCAATAGAAAAAAAAAAGCGTTCGATCAATGTTAAGTTAACTATATTCGGCGTATTTTCGGCGGCTACAACCACACTTAGCGCATTTTGCGCCGCGTATCGTGCGCAATATGCGGCGTAAGATTCAGTAAGTGTGTTTTGGCCCTTAATAAGTGTATTGTCATGATTTTCGTATTTTTAAGGGGGCATAGGTCAAGGTTGTGTGTATCATACATTTATGTAACTTGAGGTAAAATATTTGGAACCGGGTGACTAATATTATTACAATAGAATAGAATAATACATTTATTGTATGAAAAATCGTAAAATTTAGGTAAAGGGTAAATAAATAAGTTAGATCGACATGTTTTGCCATAAATTGGCCATACAAACAGAGGCGGACTAGCAGTCTTAGCCGCTCTAGGCCGTATAGTACTATCTGCCCTAGGTCGTGAAGTACCAGCCGCCCCTTTCTCAACTTCATTGCTGAGCTAAGATTTTGTTTCCGCGATTGGCCGGCCCCTCTTATTTGGCCACCCTAGGTCCGGGCCTAGACGGCCTTAAGAGAAGTCTGCCTCTGCATAAAAATCTGAATGACTAGCGTCTCAGTAGTCTATTCTTTCTGCTAAAGATAGGTTAATTTAGGTTGGTATTGTATTATTCAAATTAAGTGCAGTTATTATTTACTGTTGTTAACAATAAATGCATTTAAACAACAAAAACCAACACCTAAAGAGGCTCTCGTTGGGCGACTGGATCAAGGGCCTGATACAGAAAGCGGTAGGTACCTACCTACTGCTCGACACAGCGCGTATTGTTAGGAAGTTCCTCTCTCTGAGGAAGGGAGGGCTTTTGGTGGGATGTCTATAATATTGTAAACCTGACGTTCAAAAAGAACTAAGTGATTCTAGTCTATTTTGAATAAATGAGTTTTGAGTTTGAGTGTGAGGCCTTGACCACCGGTAGCTTGGACCCTATTCCCGATGCCGGTGGGCTACTATATTTATATATTTTTAACTGTTTTTATATTGGATATATTTAAAAATGTAATAAGTCTTTTAAGAAATGTTAAAAAGACATTGAATTGAATTGAATAAGTGAATAAACGTACCTATCTAGTAATGCGCTTAATTTGGCTCAATAGGCGAGAGGAAAATTTGGTTTATTTTTAATAAAATATTAATTTTTTTCTTGTTCATAACGTTAACCGTTTTTAATATAAAATATAAACATTAGCTATTATAGAAAGTTAAAAAAAAAACAAAAAAAAACGACGCCTGTGCAAAACGTAATAGCAATCTTTAGAGCCAGATCAATTTTATAAAGACTACTCTGATAGGCGCTTTTGGAACTATTTCACGCGACAATTTATCTGCTATACATTTATACCAAAAGGAACTTAAAATTTAAAAAACAGTGCCATCTATTGACAGAAATAATCAACGAACACCCTTTAAATATTAATTCGCTATCTTGATACCCACAAGTGTGTTTAATATTGAATGATATGGAATTAATTTGCGATCATCGCCGAGCGGCGTCGGGGGCGTGTCTAGTCTCATGAATTCTTATGGCGGCTTATGGTTTATCTATAGGGAAGCTGTCTGTTTGTTTCGGGTGACTTTTTGTGTTTTTAATATTGATATATAGAGAGTTGATTTGGTATTCATGAGTAGGTATTGTTGCTGTGACAAAAAAAGATCGTCATGATTGTAAGTAATTAGTAGAAAGCAAATCATTAAGTATTACATAATTTATTTATTTTAAATATAAAAGTGTCGGGATAACTGTGATGCAAGATATCTTGTTAATTTTATAAACTAAAAATCTTAAATAGTTTTTATGTAGAGTGTTTTTTGGGGCCGCGAAATGTTATCCTTTCCCTGGGCGCTAATGTGCTGCAAATCCCTTCCCGTGTTATCAGCACCTCACACGCCCTCGGCTCACAGTTTACTCAACCGATTTTATTGGCGCCATAATTTTATTAGGGAAGGGTGATAACTGGAGAGCAAATCGAAATAGCACAAGGAACCCGTAGCACTAACACGGAATAGATATACAAAAAAACGAATTCGTGTAATTCCTGATCTAACTACTGGTATAGTTTAACACTGCAATAACACTTTAAAGAAATGTTGTTTTTTTTTTGCGATTGAGTGTATCTGTCGAATTTAAATATGGTTTTAATGCAAAAAAATAAAATTAAAATAGCCACACCTAGTACCATCTCATTGCATTGATTAACGATAGCTGCTATATTGATATTTGTGTACTAATTTTAATTGAACACTATTATGTAATAATTCCATCCTAATTCTATTTAATTTAATTTTGTATAATTCTATTTAATTTGTATAATCTGATTACATTTTGTATAATTCTATTTTATTTGTTTAATCCTATTTCAAAATTGTATAATTCTATTTAATTTTGTATTATTGCGTGTATATTTAGCTTTGTCTTATTTTAGTTTCATGATTGTCTTTTATTAGCCTATAACTTGGTGATTAATAAATAAATAAAAAAATAAAAAATAAAGGAAAAAAATGCATTTTTTTGTATTAAATCATTTCGATGCACTCATTAAATTAATGGAATCCCAGTGAACACCGCCGGCAGGTAAGACTAGTATGGCATCGCTCCGCGCAGTCAGTTAACTCATAGCCATAAAATACCTCATATAAAAAACACTACCTATGTTTTCTTTAAGTCAATCTGTGTACCAGTAGACCACGAGGTTTGAAGGAATTACACGAATTTGTCTGCATCCTGTATAATATGTCTCCACGTAGACAGTAAATTACAATAAAAATTAGTTTAAAAGTAAAAGAAAAACTGACTTTTCTATTTTAAGTGGCATAAACAATACATAAACATGCAACTACAGCAATCGCGGGTAATTTGTCGTTATCCATTGATGAGTTCCATTGTCAATCTCCGAGGATCTTCATCAGATATTCACCAAATTAAAATGGGACTGTGCAGGAACTAGGTGTGGTGTTCCTCCAACCAAAGGGAGGATCCTCCAACCAGGTGGAGTCTTGTGCCTGGCGGGCTACTGCCCAACGGTTGATGTTGGGAGGTTGTATATACATATACTATCTGCGTGTTAAATCTTGATTGCGCGATGTAGGATAGTTCGCATGTGATGAGATAGATGATGCCACATCACTCCCCCCCTGAGACCGGAGGTCGATCGTCTTGATGAGTCAGCGGTCGTTGAGCCTTGAGAACTTGCCAGGGCCAGTGAAGGGTTCCTTTGAGTCGAAACTGGATGCCGCGTAGTTCGCAGTGAGTCGGAACTGTAAGCGGTAAGTGGTGGCTGTGGACTGCGTCGACCAGGAGAGAAGTGCCTCTGCTAGTTGACCGGCCGAAGTGCAGTATGATGCGCCATGATGCTGGAGCTTAGTTACTGAGCACTGCCAATATCCTAAGGTTAGATCGATTGTCAGACTTTTGGGCTTCTGATTACCCGTAACGACTGTCGTATGTATTTGACACCGGTGATCGACGGTTTAACGTACTCTCCGAGACACGGAAGACTCCCGATGTGTAACGAACGGTCACCCATCCATGGACTAGCCGCGGCCAGCGCTGCTTAACCTTGCAAATCATAATATGATCCGCGCGGTTTTTGATTAGCTGAGAGCCCGTCTCATTACAACTATATGGTATAGCAGTGGCGAAGGCTCCATACAACTCGATTCCTATCGGCTTCCCTTTCGAAACGAGTAGTTACTGGAAATCACGCATCACACTTGAGCAAGGTAAGCATTTTTTGGTCCAGCTTTCCTTTTATGAAACTTCACCCTTCGCCACTGTGGTATAGTATATGGATTTGAAAACATGGGTTCACATTGGGAGCAGGCGTGCATGAAAAGAGCCTCCACGATTGACGATACTTAGGCTAAGCGTATGCCGAGACGCAGGTGACGCAGGTGCACGCAGCGCAGCGCAGAGCAGATTTTGTAATGTATGAACGTACTAAGAGCTGCGTACGCTGCGGCGCAGACGCGTGCGACGCAGACATGCGTCTGCCCTTCTTTGCGCCTCGTTGTAGTGCCAGCACAGATTTCTGCGCGACGCGTGCAGTTCGACATGTGTTTTTTACCGCTAATTCGAATTTTATTGCAATGACAGAACATTTAATTGAATTAGTGCGTTGTGAACCTTGTTTGTATGATACTAATCATGCAGACTATTAAAAAAAAAGGTCGTCAAATCGAACTCGTCTATTCTTTGTACTAGTTAAAACTCGAATGTGTCTTCGAGCTGCGTCGCAGCATGCGGTCGTCGCCTATGTCTGCCTCGCCTGCCCTGCGCTGCGTCACCTGCGTCTCAGCATACGCTTAGCCTTAAGTACGTCTGGCGCACCCTGGGCAGTCAGCCCCGCTACCAACCTTGCTGACTGGCTAATCTTTTCACCACAGCATGAGCTATTTTCGTATAGCTCGTGCTGACACGAGAGAAGAAGAAGATTGGGAGCAAATCGTTTTAAAAGCATGTTAATGAGTTGAGGAATCTTTGAGAACATCCATTACAAACCTATTTCGTGTGGTGCTGGATGTGAAGAATAGCACTACCCTATCTCTTCCCATAGGTGTCGTAAAAGGCGACTAAGGGATTCACTAGAGCATGGGCAGCAGCGTTCTCTGAGTATTTTAACAACCATAATGCGATCGCCAACCCGCCTGCCAAGCGTGGCGATTATGGCGAACCCTCCTATGGAGGAGGCTTATGTCCAGCAGAGGAGTGAGTCTTTCGGCTGAATCATCATAATCAGTTGACGAATCTCTGAGTACATCAAAAAAAAAAACTACGTGTTGTATTGAGAATCTCTTCGTCCTATTAGTCGCTGTTCTAAACTCTAGGCTTTAATAATGATGAAATAATCTACACTGATATCAAAGGAATTCATAGCTGAAAAGCAGAAGCTGAAGTAAATAAAAATCGAGACAAATTGTATGCAAAAATGTATATTCCATTTTCAGTAATATTACTCAAGTACGTTCGGCGCACCCTGGGCAGTCAGCCCCGCTACCAACCTTGCTGACTGGCTAATCTTTTGACCACGACATATATTATTCTCGTATAGCTCGTGCCGACACGATAGAAGTAGTAATATCACCAATATTGTTTACAAAATAACAGTATTACAGTTCATCTTTGCAGGCTAGTTGCTTGCTTCGCCAGCTTCTAACCAAAGAAAAACAAGAAAGAACATTTTCCGAGAAAAGTTCTGGCAGTTCCAATGCGATGAAGTGACCACCGGTTTCAAGGACTGTTGCATTTAGATGGTTTACGAACTTGTACTGCAGCATAGCTTTGGACTGGAACATCAGTTCGCTCTTCGCGTGAAGAGTGCAAGTAGGAACCGTTGTGTTTAACCTGAAAATGAAAATAAATTCGTTATGATTCCTCGACTAATGCTAAAAGCTGATGGTCTTGAAACAAAACCGATTTCGATCAAACATTATGAAAAAAGCATTTTTCGAAAAAAATGCCATTGAAATCGGTTCATCCGTTTGGGAGCTACGATGACACAGACAGACAAAAGCTTCAAACTTATAACAGCCCTCTATTTAGGGATCCGTAACCAAATTGCAGATACGGAACCCTTATAAATTCGTCATGTCTGTTCGTATGTCGAGAGACTATTGGGACTATTTATGGATGTAATTTCAGGTACCTTCTGTGTACCACCATACAAGCATGTAGTGAAAATATGAAAAATCGATCTGCTTTCAATGATAAGATGATCTATACATACCGCATGACTTTTTTTACCGTCTGGAAAAAAATGGGTATAATAGGTGAAAGGAGTAGAACCCCATGGCATAGTTTTTTTTTTTTTAATTTCCTTGTATGTTTATCTATAAACATAACTAATTTGAAGTAAACTTTCATACTAAAACAATAAAAACAGAAATTTTGAAGTAAATAAATCGATTAAATAATTTCTAAATTCAAATCTTGCGTATGATTTGAGTTTCTAAAGTAGGTGTCTATAGAAACACCAATATAAAAAAAATAAGCAAAAGAAACTTTTCCAAAGCCTTCTTTCTACTCCGTTCACCTATTGTACCCATTTTTTTTCCAGACGGTAAAAAAGTTACCCGTTATAATAAAATCGTAACGATGCTAAAACTGTAGGTACATTGAATATTTTTGGGAAAAAGTAAGTGCAACGCATCCTAGGAACGATACTGATGCCAAAAATGTACACACATTAAAAAAAGTTTGCGATCACTTTGAAAAATGATGTAGCCTTTTGGGAGCCGAATTTTCTAATCGGGATTCAAAGCGATAATTATCATGATAAAATATAGATTGATAGTTATCTAGATAAATATAAATCAGATTTCAGTTGGACTTTGAATTCGGAATCTTCACATACATAATTATGCTAGTGATCGCAAACTTTTTTTGATGTGTGTAGTTTTAAGATTTTTTGTCTCAAAGTCAAAGTTGCATTTATTTCAATTAGACCATTTACAGGCACTTTTGAACTGTCGAGAAATAAAAAGAAGTTACTGCCGCGTTCCAAAGTGTAGATTCCTATGGAGAAGAACGGGCAATAAACTCTATGGTTACTCTTTTTCATCAGATATATATACAAAAATTTGGTTACATTGTGAATAAGAAAATAAATGTGTGTCTCTGTGTCAGTTTGAGCTTGACGCCAGTGCTACTGGACATATCCAGTCCAGTTTGGAGTACATAATATACATTGTTTAGTTGTTTCCACACAAACGGAGTTGCAGGAATAGCTAGTTTTAAATAAAGACAATCTACTCACGCGAAAGATTTCATTTCAACATTCCTTATGTTGTATGTTTCGGCGTAAATCCTTACAGCCGTAGTGAAGGCATTATTAGCCCAGTAGATCATGAGATTGTCAATCATCTCATCGTAAGTGAATAGATCAGTGAAGCCTCCGTCGTCTCTGTCTTTGTATTCAGTTCGAGATGCCATGGAGACAATCTGCAGAATGTATGCAAGAAGACCGGATGGAGAGTCTGACATAGCTACACCTGCAAGGGATAAGAAACCAAAGTTAGTTATGAAAAAGTATAGTTTTAAATACCCATATTTGATTTTCTTATCTACTTAGCCTGTAGCAGTAGATCTCTGTTGTATAAACTAAAAAACCGGCCAAGTGCGTGTCGGGCCACGCGCAGTTATAGGATTCCGTAGTTGCACAATAATGCGGACTAAGAAGAAGGCTTAGTAATTTTTTAATGGAATTTGTACGAAATTTTTACTTTTCCGGTTGGTCGACTATTAGTCGTAAACTTGTAAAGTCTACTTAGCTGTGATAGTTTTCCTTTTAACTTCGTTGTGTATACTACTACCTTGAATTTTTTCACATATCCAAAACTAGCCGTTTAGCTGGCAAGGGGGGGGGGACACTAGACCCTAACAAAAATTAGCACTTTAAAGTTTAATATTTCAGAAACGGAGCCCTTAATCGAAAAATTGTTGTACAAACTCACAATATTTTTGAAAGACCTATCCAACAACACCCCACACGATGGGGTAGACGAGAAAAAAAAAGCATCCCACTTTAGAAGGAGGCACCCTCAAAAAAATATTTTTCATGATTTTATTTTACCACTTTGTCGGCGAGATTTATATGTTTATTCGTGCCAAATTATAGCTTTCTAGTACTAAGATTCTCTGAGCTAAGCTGCGAACGGACGGACGGACGGACATGGCGAAACTATAAGGGTTCCTTGTTGACTACAGAACCCTAAAAAACATGAAATAAAGATGGTGTAAACGAATTCGTGTAATTCCTTCAAATCACATGATCTACTACTGGTGTAGATTGACCCTGCACAGGATTAAGAATGATTTACCTAAATAAAAAAAAAACACCTAATATGATATGTCTAACACCCGTGCGTTTTCATGTTCATCTTGCGCGTTCAAGTTTCAATTCCTCTTGCGTCAAGCGCATGCAATATTGATTTCCATAAGACTCGAACTAGTATAAGGGCATGCGCTATTGCATGCGCTATGGCGCTTCAGGCATGCGTCAGACGAAAGCGCAAGATGAACATGAAAGCGCACTAGTGTAGACATACCAGTAAGGTTTCAATAAAATAAAAAAAGTTCTTTTTCTTTTTTTTTCTTTTATATCGTTGCCCCACACTAAGATTTCTCTTGTATCGTGGGTGCGTTTACAGACAAAAATCTCACAAACAAACGCCCAGACCCGAAACAACTATCTGTAAGCCATACAATGTTTTGTTCCGTGTGGGAATCAAACCCACGACCCGTAGCGCTGAAGCCAATCGCTTAGCCACTGCACCAAAAGTGTCGTCAGTTAATTTAAATAAATCAAAAATCCCGAATACATGAAAAGCGAAATAAAAAGATGTAAACAAGACGTACTTCTAGTCATAACATACATAACGTAAAATTTACGTAGGTTTTCAAAAAATCACGCTATCTAATCATAACATGCAGTCGGAGTCGGAGGCTACACAATTTTATGTTTTTGGTCAGTCAGTGCAATATCCATGTCTAATTTTATCCTAATGTTTCTTGTTTGTTTTGTGTACAATGAAGAGTATTGTATTGTATTATTGTCCCTCACAGTCAAAATAATTTGATGTTTCAGGAGATAACAAATCAGTAAAAGAAACGTACCAATTGTGTCAGGTTTAGTCGATTGTAAGTGCAAATATCCAGATTCAGTCAACAATCCCTTGAAGATGGTGAGCATTGGGTATAACCTTTCAGCTAATGATGCCTCCACGACCAAAGATTGCAACGCACCACTAATAGAGCCAAGGAACCAGGTTGCAAACGTTCCTGGTGAAAACGATACTGCGTAGTTTGTGTGGTAACCTAGAACTTCCTGCAAAGGGGGAAGACATTGCGTAAATAAGATGATTTATTTAATTATTTACTTTAAGTAAAACGGTCTTAGACCAGTTACAATAATTAAAGATAGCAATAGAAGACGATACATACAAGGCAAAGAAAATAAAATAAAAAAAATATTCTAATAAACTCTTTCATAAATCCCTTACAATGCTTCTGACAGTATATTCTTTCACTCATTCATGATGCATTCCTCTCGCAGTACTCCAGACATTCCGAGAAAATCACCCTCCATTCATCCGCAAATACAGTATATCAAAATTCGGTTTGGCGTCCAGGAGGGCATTGAGCGCGATGAGACTTCGCGGTATGGGTGATCGTGAACGAGCTACAGTACGACATGTCGGAACAGCAAACAGTTTATGTTTTCTGCTCCGGCAGTAATTATTTGGAACAAATAATCGGCACAACTTGCAATTAAGATCGGGGGCATCTACTTTCCCTCGGAGGATCCTGCACATCATAAATAGTTGATTACCTGATCATAATAGCCTGCAGGTATCAACTCCTTGAAATAGGCTTCTAAATCGAGTAAAATGCGCGGCCGTGGGTAATGCCGTAATACCCGTCACTCGACCAGTAACAGGGGGCCTACTCCCTAAGTCCGTCAACGAAGTTAGTCGTCCGTCCGAAAGTAGCCCGAAACGTAGGAGTGAACAAAACAAGTAGGTATCAAGTTCAACTTTTCGGACGGACAAAAACACATCGGTAGTAGGGACAGCTGTCAAATCGTGTTGTCATTCATTCTTAGTTCGGGCCCCGAAATAATCGTGTGTCCGTAGGTGATAGGGAGTAGGAAACGCTCGTAACTAAGGCCGAAACCACGGACTTCGTGCTTAGGGAGTTGACCCCAGGTCCGAGAAGGCGGCGCCCATTATTCCGCGCGCGCCTCTAAGCAGGACGTGGGCCAGGGCTCCATAAAAAGAAAGGTCCGCCAGAGGCTGGTGGACCGAGGCCTATCAGAGTCGCGATACATGTAACTTTGAATCCTACGACCCCGGCCAAAAGCCAGGATAAGGAACACCGTGGGTTTTTAGCCGGTAAGAGTCCGGCATAATCCTTCGCCTCTCCCGGGCGCAGAGTATCCAAAAGGACGTTCGAGAGAAAAAAAAAGAAAATGTAATTCCCTATTATTATTTTCTGTGATCGCAGTAGATACGTTGTTGTTAGTGCACCGAAAAAGCTACTTTTTGTACTCTAGAACGCTTGTGCACTGCACCTGATCTGAATCCGAAAAATATGATCTGAGGCAGTTCTGCTGCAAATCTATAGAAATCGGAACTTATGTGGTGCAAAACCGTTCATACAAATTGTACTGTAGCTTGTTCGTTACTCTGTTTCGGATAGGATGTAGTACACGAGTGCTGTTTAGTGATAGATAACTCGTGTAATTTAAACGAGTGATAGGGGGACCTCATTTTACCTCGGAAGGGACTCATGAGGGACCTGCATTCGAGGAGAGGAATAGATGAAAAAGGCTGGTAAGCTAAGGACTCGCTTGCGCGCTACTGCATGCCGCTTCGCTGGGTGAGGAAAGGGCAAAGAAAGGGCGCCGCGTGCGCGAACGAACGTACAATCCTCATCAAATATTTGCATACTTATCACTTATACACTTACTCGCTCATCAGTCAGACTCACTCGCGCTTATACAAAGAATAAATTCAGGAATTAGATAAGTTGGTTCAAAATAGACATGTAACTCCCTCATTTTTCATTTTGAGGAACTCAAACGAGGTCCCTCACGAGTGCACATCACTAGAGCTCCTGAGGAATCCTTTAGCGCCAGCCACAAAAAGACAAGTATTGTTCTGCTCCTTACCACATAGTCATGGCAAGATATTCAGGGAACTTACGTCGGGGAACAAAGTAGCGATGCTGTTGCAGATATGCGCACCCCAGTCTCCGCCCTGAATGTAGAACTTCTTGAAGCCAATTCTGTGCATCATGTTTCTGAGTACCACTGCCATTTCTGTGCCTCCTAAACCTTTGCGAACAGCTGCCTGTAAAAACATTACAGGAATAAAATTTGCAGAGCAATTGCGTAACGTAACCAGCATCAATCATGGTGATCATCAGTCATGGTACATAGTTGTGGAGAAGTTGGATTGTTAATACACGTTGCTAGGGAAATTGTTGTCCTGTCAAAATCCAAGCCATAGCGATTACGAGTGTGTTGTGTAATTAGAGTGCTGATCTTTATTGCTGAAGTTCTGGAGGAGTGCATGAAGCTTAGAGAACTTCACCTTCTAAAGTAAACTAGGGACCAGAAGGTTCTGCAATTGAACTTAAACTAAATATGGCAACGAAGTTCCATTTCGGGCTTTGGACCTCAGCTAACGTGTTGCTGGGAAGCTGGGCTTGATAATAAAAAAAGCCGGTCAAATACAAGTCGGAGTCGCGCACCGAGGGTTCCGTACTTTGGAAAGTTCAATTTCATTATTTTGGAACCGCACAACTAAGTTTTTTTGTAAAGGATTTTTGTTGATTTATAAAAAAAACTATGCTACTCGTAGTTTCAGACATTGTTCAACCTCTATCAACTAGATTTTTCGCTTTGCGAACTACGGAGATAAAGGGGTGGTATAGCCATTTTTCATCATAAGTCAAAAACTATGCGGCATAAATTAAAATGAAAATGTGCAGATAAAGCCCTCCCATATGATACCCCACTTGACCAAGTAACCCCATTTTAAAATTTCAATCTCCGACTTCAGATCCTATTGCAATGAAAATAAAACTATTGTTTCAATACTTTTACTTGCAATATATGTAGATGGACCGTAGTAATGCTTTTATTTAAAACTATTCCAAGTTCCTGATATAAGCAGTTGTGGCAGACAAACGGACTAATGGACGGACGGACGGACGAAGTTACGCACTGCATCCGATCCGAATCCGAGAAAATACGTTCCGAAGTAGTCATAGAACTATTTGTATGGTAGTTTACGCACTAGATCCGACTTCCGTCATCCGATTTCTCTCCGTGATCCGTGAGTTTCCAATTCGGAAGAAATATTGACGGACCGAAGTAGCCGTAGTACTGTTTGTATGAACGCTTTCGCATTACCTCGGATTCAAATCGGACGCCAAATGAATATGCCAAAGATGGCCCCTGAATTGTTTGAATTTGGATCAGAGAGTGGTGTGCGTAAGCGATATCCGAATTCGGTCCGAGTTTTTTATATTCTTATTTTCACGGATCCGGATCGGATGCAGTGCGTAATCGCTGTAAGGGTTCCTTTTTACCATTTTGGTAGGGAACTTTAAAGAAGGATTAAGAAAACATGAGTGGGGTCATATTTTACATAACGTATTCGTACTTACACCAGAGAACCCAAATCCAGGCAGGCTTGGCACTATGACCTCCGCAGCGAAGCCTCTTTTTTCACAGTAAGCGGTGAGCAGAGGGATGGCCTTGTAAAACTCCCTGATGGAACCAGGCCATCCGTGCAGTAGCAAAATAGGTATGACTTCTACGCCTTCAGTCACCTGGAGAAGAATTCAGAATAAAGTAGCAAATCAAAAAAAAATATAGACATAATTAAGGCAGATCTTACACTACCACTCTCTACGCTAACGTGCGCGGGGCTGCGTTTTTCAACGAAGATTTTTCTTTTTTTTCTTTTGGTCTTCTGTAGGTGTTCCTTGGGGACCGTTTCTACGTAACCGGGCAGTTATGAAGGGTCTCCAGTCAAAGGAGGGGAAGTAAAATAAGTGACTACCTGCAACAACAGCACTAAGGGTTGCTAAGGGCGACTCCTAGTGGGACTTGGACTTCGGCAGGCGTTGCTGGCGGGGGCTTGGGGGGGGACAGCTTGACATTTTAACAGCTTGATTTTTTTTTGACAATTCCGTACTCAAATGTTACTTAAGTACTGCTTATCCTAGAATTCTCAATTCAGAAACCGGAGGTTAGACAACCTTTTTTGTTTTTAATACTTTACTATATTATTTCTATATGATATATTTAGGTTGTTATATATTTATTTTTTTCTTTTTATGTATGTATATTTTGATGTAGGTACCTACATATTTTATTGACTGTATCTTTAATTACTGTTTTTACCAATTTATTTTTCTTTTTATTTAATACGCATTTTTTTTTTAGTTTTGTCAGTGCCCACTGATGTGCTGAGGTCTGATGGCAATCGCTCCGTGTAAAATACTGGTATTCAGCCACATCTGGTTACACTGGAAGCCGACTCTAACATAGCTGGAAATAGGCTATGCAAAAGTATTTTTTTTTCTTACGTTTGGTTTAACCCAGATGAAGTGCATGTCAAGACCCTGGATGTTGGTCTTGTACTGTGGGAACTGGTTGAGGTAGTCCTCGCGAGCAGTGAAGTTGTACTCCTTAGACCAGTAGTTGATCCAAGTTTGCATGTAGTCAGTGTTGAAGCCATAGTTGAATGCTGCGTCTTTGAGGGGAGGTGTGAATGGTCGGTGGTTATCCAGACGGTCTCTGAGGTCAGCGATCATCTGTAATCAATTAATCATACATTAAGTGAAGGATTAGACATATTTAACGTAAAAACATTACGTGTATAAGTAAACTCTCATTTCGCCTTTATGTTTAAGTCCCATGTAATATTTCAATTCAATTCAAATTATTTAATTCAGACAAGGTACATCCATATTTTGGTTCGTTACAATCTTACAAACTATATTAGTAATAATAATAAACAGGCGTTGATTGGGCAAAGCCATGACCAATGAATAACATTCAAACCAACATAGGTCAGAACTTCACCCCCAACCACCATTTCAACCCGACCGCGCCCTCACAAACGGACACCGCGTACACAGTGCCGGATTAACCACGTAGCAAGAGTAGCAATTGCTACGGGCCCCGCGCGAAAGGGGGCCCCGCACATTTAAACCTACTCATCTTTGCCTGAGCGTAATTTTTTGAGTGAAACTTATCACGAGAGACCAGCGAAAGTGACAGCACTAGACTTATCGGCAACTTAAAATTGAGCATTTTTCAATTTACCCAAAAGCCATAAATGCACTTAGAATGACATCATGCTATCGCCAAAAACGCGAAAAAAAATTCGCGCTCGCTTCGCTCGTACTGCTGTTACACTTTGTGCTACTCCACTCGATTATTTTCATTTATGTATTCAAACAAACCATTTCATTACATTTATTTATTTAAGAAATTAAGCCTCAAAACTTAAACAACAATGAAAAGGAAATGATTACAAAAACATTATAATGCTAATTTACATTTTTCAGGCGTGTATTAGGGCCTTATTATTTCGTGTTAGTTTCTTAGTTTTTACGTGCTTTTGTGTTATTATTTATGTTTTGACGATCGCTCGATCGCTTTGAACTAATACAAAATCAGTGTAATACTACTGTTTTATAACAGTAAAATTAATAAGTAATGCAACTCAAGGGCCCCCTTTCATATTTGCTACGGGCCCCGCGCTGTCTTAATCCGGCACTGCGCGTACACAAATGTGTATGCACCCAATTTCCAAGAAAGGGACTGTCGACATTGCCACTCAGTGTCTTCAAGATAATCTTGGGACCCTCCCTCACCCTACTCATAACTGAGGCGACTCTCTTACACAAGATCGCGCAGAAATCGTCTGTTCGCGCACGCGGAAACATATCAGACGCACTACAGTAGCGAGGCAAGCCCAACATTATCCTGACATTATTGTTTTGGACGCGCAAGACGTTGTAGGTCCGCTGAGTATATTACACCCACAGGCTACAGGTGTAAAAAGATTGGCAATAGGCCTTAAACAAAGTGATTTTTACATCATTTGTACAGCGTGCAAACCTGCGAGCTATCATATTGCAACGAACCGCCAACGCCTTGCGCTCCCTCTCCTTGTCTGCATCATCAGAGAGATCCTGCGTTACTACATGTCCTAGTAATAGGGGGCGAGTCTTTTGCCATCAACTGGGCACAAATCCAGACTCCGGACTGCTACTGAAAAATTTCACACGGAAAAATTCAATAATACTTTGCGCGACTTAGGAATCGCATTCAGGACCTCTCGCTCAGCAGTCGCGCTACTGACCACTAAAACAGTAAGGCAATCAACTGCACCCAGAGACACATTTTACAAAGGATGATGGGCGTTTTGGTACTCATGTCCAATCAAAATGAATTTATCATCGTTGGATAGCTCTTTTCAAGAGTACAAAAAACTACACTGGCAGCAAACCCGTATAAATTGTCTGTTTTGAAGTATAGTCTTCAGAAGATACTGGATATTTAGTTCAAAATAGAATTTTTAAAAATCATATCGCCGGTTTTGCTTGACCAATTTTGATGATATTTGCACAGATTTTGAGTTAAATAAAATTCAGTTAACGGATGAAAATTACAACAAAATTGGTTTAGCATTTTTTTCAGTTAGGGGTGATCTGTCTATCAAAGAAATCGGACGCGTTTTTTTATGCCTAAAAATAAAAGTCATTTCCCAGAAATTATTTTTAGTCAATGTAATTTAGTTTGATGTACAGTGTGCAACGTAATGGGTCTTTTTCCCTGTATACTTACATACAACAAATTATAAAACTTACTTCGAACTTGTTTTATTTACCTAGATAATGAAAAATATTAATAACAATTACAATATTACCATGCCAAAATGGAGAAAAATGCCAATAAACGTACGTGTACTTAATAGATGTAGCAAAAATAAATAACTTTCAGGCAGGGTTACTTCGATCGTACAGTGAATCGGGACTAGCGCCATGGTTATTCATAATCTACACAAAAATACCTTTCCAACGGTGTATCATTCATTCCGATTGGTGGCAGTACCAGACTCCATACATTTGTGCCCATCTTTCCTTTCAAATTCGGTGAAAAAGAAACATGTAAGGTGCCTAAGGTCTATTTACAAGATAGCGTTTCGTGCAGTCTGTTAAATGGGGGCGATTCCCATTCTGGGTTGATCTCTGTCACCGGTAGATTAGGTTTGAAGAAATTACACGAATTTGGATAGGACATCCTCTGCATATCGACGGCATAGTGTGAGAACTGAATAACACTTTTGGCGAAATTGACTTTTTTACATCTTCTCGTAGCCCAAAAAATCCCGCACTTTTTAGTCTTACACACGTTCAAATATCATAAGTCAATAAAACAATATCTTAATTTAATGAACTCAGATGGAAAAATGAATGTCGTTATATTCACGTTAAATAAGAGAAGCAAAAATTAATAACTCGAGACATAAATGAATAACTCTAATTTATCTTTACTTGAGTATCGAAACAATGGAACAAAGTATCTTATTTGGCAATACAACATGTCAATAAAGTTCAGGTATTTGACGTTTTAAGAGAATTACTAGTCGCGCGCAGAAGGTTTGCCGATGACTGCGCCTCCCACTTCACCTACCGCTACCCGCGCTCGTCTGAATCGTACCGACCATCGACGCGTGACGTCATGAGGCCATCGGCAAACCTTCTCCGCGCGACTTATAAATGTTTTTTTGTGAGTTGAGAGTTGAGTGATTTCATACGTGGGAGAAGTAAACAACTGACAGGAAAAAGTAACTCATTACATAATATTCGGAAAGTTCTGTAGAGGGAAAATTGAATAACTTGTTTTTTTTTTTAGTGACGGTAACAGTTAGCTATTGGAAAATTATCCTAAAAGAAGAAAATGATAAAGATATACAAGGTTAGTTTTAGTATATACTAAACCTGAAACTAGTTTGTTCAGAATCACTAGGAGAATCGATTGATATATTTTTTACACGTTTTTTTTTTTTCATTAATTTCAAAATTTGTTTCAGTATTTTTCTACCCATAACAGTAGACGGGAATAGACACCTTGAGGCTTGAGACGGTCCTCTCGGTCAGTTTCCGTGTATTAGACAACCCCTGCATAGCACATCTCAGGCATTTCACACTTTTTTAGGGAACTTAACGCGACATAAACTAAGATGTAACTTGGAGATTTACTAAAAAAAAACACATAATCAGGCAGTTCTGATGAAAATCTTGTTGGGGTGTCTCGGTTTTCGTATAAAGTAAAAATAACGTTGTTTAACATATAAAAATAGCGACGCATAAATTGTTATTACAAGTAAAGTAATGAAATTAAATAAAAATCAGTAAAACGCGATTTTCTCGGAACTTTGAATTTGTCACTTATTTAGTTCTCCCCCGACGCCCACGATATACCATCACCCAACATCAACCGTTGGACAGTAGACCGCCAAGCATAAGACCCGCCTGGTTAGAGGATCTTCCCGCCTCCTTGGAGGACCAACAAACCTCGATCCTCCTCATAAGCAAACTGTTTCTAGAAAGCAAAGTGTCCAGCGCTCCTTTTCCCACTATCTACGACAAAACATTTTCAAAATCACTCACCTCTTCCTCGAATTTAATTTTGAAAGGTCGGATGCTGGTGTCTACTGTAGATTTCGATTCTTCTGAACCCCACCAATCGTCGAGCTTAGGTAGATCGAACCCATCAATTTGGATTTCCGAATTTCGCACTCCCAACACCAAAGTGCCAAGCACAAATATTTTAATTAAGGCATTCATTTTGTCACTTTCTCGAATGCCGTCTCGAAAATAATTCTGGTACCTCGTTTATATACCTGTTAGGAAGTGATAGGTACGTTGTATTTAATTAGCTACGGTTTCAGTTTTGGCTGGATTAATTTATTGACACAACTTGGAACGCTTGGAACAATATAAATAAAAGAGTTAACAAAAAAAAACTTGTTTTGTAGCTCTCTTAACGCACCTCAAAAATATCAATAAAACTTACAAATTCGCAAAGTCATCGTGACACAAGTATTCTTTCTATACATGTATAAAATTGTAAAAATGCTCAAAATGTACGTTAAATATTTTTGGAAAAAAATAAGTGTAACGCATCTTAGGAAGGATACTGATGCCAAAAAATTAGTTTTTGATTTTTTTTTGTTTGTCTGTGTGTATGTCTGAGCTTCACGCCAGTGCTATTGGATGGATCCAGTTGAGGTAGCCACATCTGTTAAAGAGCGAGTCAGGTTATAGGGTACAACTTATCACGCTATGTTGGTGATAAGCAGTAACCTTATTGTTGGAAATGTATCTGAGTAGATTAAAAAAATACTTTAAAAATAAAAGAAAAATCGACTTCAAAAAGAGTAAAATAATTACCATATTATAAAATTAACAGTTTCAAAAGTCGGTGCCTTCAATTTGGTTCAGCGTGGATAAGCGCCGACTTCTGAAACTGTTAATTTTATAATATGGTAATTATTTTACTCTTTTTGAAGTCGGTTTTTCTTTTATTTTTATAGTAATTTTATTTTTCTATCTTAAGTGGCATAAACAATACATAAACGTGCAATTACATCAACCGCGGGTAATTTTTTGTTATCCATTTAAAAGTTCCATGGGCTATCTTCGAGGGTCTTCATCAGATCTTCACTAAATTTAAATGGGACCACCTCGGGAGAATATTCTTTCAAACAAAAAATACCCAAATCGCTTCAAGCGTCTCTATAAAATTTATTTATTTATTTATTTATTTATAATCACAACACTTCTATCATTACAGGATATCCCAATGCGATAGGGTGGTAGGTACATATCTAAAATTGTTTTTTACAAATTATAGCACAAATAATTTAAAGTTGTTCTTGCGAATTCATTCAGTGAACAGGAAAAAATGTCAATCCTTTCGGCGACTTCATTGAGTGTCTGTAAGGCACGAGTAACCGGTGCTTTATTAAGCAAGTTAGTCCTACCGCGTGGCACAGCCAGCAACTGCGGCCGTCTCCGTCTCTGCACGTAGTTGTCGGGCACACACAGACTCACTTCCTTTAACACCCCCTGATTATTAATTTTGCGATTAATTATTTTAAAAATATAGATAGTGAGAGCTAAATCCCTTCTTAATTCTAACTTGTTGTACCCTACCATGCCTAGAACAAACAAGGTTGGGTACATCAACGGATAATAAGGATATACTCCGTACAGTCTCATGTACAGATACCTCATGAATTTATTTTGAATGCGTTCCAGCATGAGACTGTATTTAGTTTCATGTGGTGCCCATATGATTGCATTAAACTCCAACTGACTCCTTATCAGCGCGTTGTACAACGTTTTTATAGCTTTAATGTGTTTGAAACCTTCAGCACGACGAAGTATGAACCCTAAGCTCCTATACGCTCTTTTACAGACTTTAACGATGTGATCGCGAAATATCAACTCAGTGTTAAACTGTACTCCTAGATCCCGTACTGTATCAATCCTTTTCATTTTCAGACTGTCCAGCTCATAGTCGTGGTGGAGAGGTTCTTTTTTGCGGCTGAACGTTATGATCGAGCACTTGGACATATTGAAATGTAGATTATTTTTCCTACTCCACTCGACTACCCTGGTCACGTCACTCTGAAAACGTTCACAGTCACCTTTATCTTTAATGGCCAAAAACAGTTTAAGATCGTCCGCGAATAAAAGACATTTGGCATCCCTTACTACATCGGGTAGGTCATTAATCATAATAATAAACTGAAGAGGTCCCATGTTACTGCCCTGACTTACTCCGGATCTAGTATAATAGAGCTCCGATTTAAAACCCGCATATTCAACAAACTGCCGGCGGTCCCTCATGTACCCAGCAAAGAACTTCAATTTTAAGAGTTCCGTCGTTTTCTCCAGGATCCCATCATCAGATCCTGACTTGATGACCATGGGACCACCTGGGACGTATACCCTTTCAAACAAAAGAAGAATTTTCCAAATCGGTTCACGCATCTTTGAGTAATCGGGGACCATACATAAAAAAAGATTCCGACGAATTGAGAACCTCCTCCTTTTTTTCCTTGGTTAGAAATACTTTACAAATTAAACATTTATAGTAAGTATAGCATAGTAAACATGAAATGCCAAAAATACTGTGAACTTAACCTTATTAGGGTTCCGTAGTAAACAAGGAACCCTTATAGTTTCGCCATGTCCGTCCGTCCGTCGCAGCTTAGCTCAGAGACTCTTAGTACTAGAAAGCTGTAATTTGGCACGGATATACATATAAATCACGCCGACAAAGTGGTAAAATAAAATAATGAAAAATATTTTTTTTGAGGGTGCCTGTACATCTAAAGTGGGATGGTTTTTTTTTCTCGTCTACCCCATCGTGTGGGGTGTTGTTGGATAGGTCTTTCAAAAATATTGTGAGTTTGTAAAACAATTTTTCGATCAAGGGATCCGTTTTTGAAATAATAAACTTTAAAGTGCTAATTTTTGTTAGGGTCAAGTGTCCCCCCCCCCTTGCCAGCTAAACGGCTAGTTTTGGATATGTGAAAAAATTCACGGTAGTAGTATACACAACGAAATTAAAAGGAGAACTATCACAGCTAAGTAGGCTTTACAAGTTTACCAGTAATAGTCGACCAACCAGAAAAGTAAAAATTTCGTACGAATTCCATTGAAAAATTACTAAGCCCTCTTCTTAGTCCGCATTATTGTGCAACTACGGAACCCTATTACTGCGCGTGGCCCGACACGCACTTGGCCGGTTTTATTTTTCGAATTTTAATAGGACTTTATCGCCAGGTCGGCTATTTTAGTATTTCGTACAATTAATTAATTGTTAATCAATTTTTATAGTGGTTAGGTAGTTGTTAGGTAGATAAATTAACATTTCAATATAGAATAACATTGTTAAGCATAATTTATCTTATGTCTGTATTTTTAAACCTGAAAATTGTGTCTTTGGTTTCATTGATTTTCAACTAGATTTTGAAACAATTTTATTTTATTTGGCCATCTATTGTTGGTATTATCTTCCAGTCTAACCAGATGCGGCTGAATACCAGTATTAATTAATTTGTGGAGAAACTTGGTGTGGTGTTCCTCCAACCAAAGGGAGGATCCTCCAACCAGGCGGAGTCTTGTGCCTGGCGGGCTACTGCCCAACGGTTGATGTTGGGAGGTTGTATATATACTATCTGCGTGTTAAATCTTGATTGCGCGATGTAGGATATAGTTCGCATGTGGCGAGATAGATGCCGCCACAAATTAATAAATTTAACATTTTTTTTTTTTAGAAAAACTTTGCCTCTCTCTAAGATTTCTCTTGTATCGTGGGTGCGTTTACAGACACAAATCTCACATACACAAACGCCCAGACCCGAAACAACCATCTGTAGGCCATACAAATTTTTGTTCCGTGTGGGAATCGAACCTACGACTCGTAGCGCAGAAGCCAATCGCATAGCCACTGCACCAAACGTGTCGTCATAGCTTGTTTGCTAAATGTTATTACAGTAATATTGTAAACTAGCTTTCGCCCACAGCTTCGCTTGCGTGAAATTTTGAACCCGTTGAGTGACGATTTTCCATACAAACTTTCATCCCCTATTTAACTCCCTTAGGGGTTGAATTTCGAAAAATCCCTTCTTAGTGGATGCCTACGTTACAAAAGAAACCTACTGTCAAAATTTCAACTTTCTAACCCCAGCGGTTTAGGCTGTGCGTTGATAGATCAGTCAGTCAGCTTCTACTTTTTTATGTATAGATGTGAAAATTTGTGATGTATGTTTTTTACTCAATCACACTTAAACAACTGATTTGAATGGATCATATCCTAGATAGACCTCAACAACTTCGAGTGTAGATTCTGCAATCTTCATGGGAGTGGGTGCTACATGGATATTTGACATGATCTTTGTCTTGTCCATGTTCACTTTAAGACCCACTCTTTCGGAAGCTCTACTAAGGTTATCGAGCATTGTACTGAGGTCCTCCACGGTCTCAGCCATGATGGCTATGTCGTCGGCAAACCGAAGGTGACTGATGTACTGCCTAGCCCTTTTCTGAAGTGGCGACCGCGTACCAGAAACCAGAAGACGCAGCGTGGGTAGGCCTCCCACAAGGTGTACCGATGATCTGGTGAAGGTCGCGGGAATCCGCTGGATGCGAGATGCACAGGACCCCGGTCGATGTGGCGATGCTTGGGGCTAGCGATGCCCGATACGTATCGATATTTTGGTGTATCGATACTACGGAATGCGATATTTTGTATCGATCGATACACGGCAATGCGATATTTAGCTGTATTGTATCGTTTCACCGGAATATCGCATCAAAAATATCGTATTGTATTGACTAGGTACTTAGAGTGATATTAATTTGGTTTATGAAATATTAAGATAGGTAACAGTAACAAAGAGTCCAAATGTAAACAAAAAACATCTATTGTAATGCCGCCACACTTGTAGGTGCGGCTTTAACTTTTGTAATACGATGAGAATAGGGTTGTATAGGGAAAATAGGTAATGTAAATATTACTTTTGACTTTGTTGATTTTATTAGTACCAAATATTATTTATTAGTTTATTACTTTAGCTCTCAAATATCTATCAGTGGTTGCGAAACTAGTGCCGTCCGAGCGTTTATTTTCTTCAGCTAACAATACCTACGCTGACAGAAAATTGAAATACTTACATAGATTGGACCCACAACGGTTGTCAAGATTATTATATTTCTTAAAAGTTTAGTTTTGAAAAACTGGCAGTTGTAGAAAATTGTGTGGGGTACGTCTTCTTATTTTTTTTACAATACGTTTAATCTTTTGTTTATTTTTGTAAATTTTAGTAAAAAGCAATCCTACATTTGAGAAAAATGTTTACTTTTTCTTTAATCCAATACGTTATTTCGATACGATATTTACAGTATCGATGCAAAGGCATACGATATATATATCGTGTATCGATACAATGAGTTCCGATATGCAAATGCAATGGCAAATTTCATAATTGGACAAACAGACGATTTGACGATCTACAGCTTTGACCAATATCAAATTTGACGAATTGCCGATTTGACAAATATCAGATTTGACCAATGTCGTTCAACCCCTTGTTATCCCAGTATGTGAAGAAGTTATTGTACGATGAAATCGCGGGCAACAGCTAGTGTTATTTACATTTATTTGTACAGTGGAAAATTATTTACACTACTTACCTTGAATTTTTTGTTCATACGGATGATTCATTAATTATTGTTAACACAATACGTCCATAATACAACAGATGTTTGTCGATTGTCTGAGCGAGCACTAAGGTGTCAAGAATTTAACGAAGAAAGTCATTGTAATGTGGCTGTCGATCCTTGTTAGCGATTATTATTTATTTATTTATTACATAGTAAAAGGTACATATTAAGGTCTATAATATAATAGAATGTCCAACAAAACCCTATACCTGGTTTGTTTGTTGGATCACAGATACTAATATTAAATGTAAGTACTTATTTAACAATTTAATGTAACTTTGCTTTAATGCATTATACAGTTTTATTATCGACGGGTCCTACGTATACTAGTATAAGTGCAAAAATCAAACTTTACAGAAGAGCAGTTTAAAAGTTCGAAAGCTTTTAAATTTGACATAATACAGTAGAAGTATTTGAAATTTTGGAATGGACCATGCCACACCATTTGAAAATTTCAAATATTTCTTTTGATTTACGTCAAATTTAAAAGCTTTCGAACTTTTAAACTGCTCTTCTGTAAAGTTTGATTTTTGCACTTATACTAGTATACGTAGGACCCGTCGTTATAATATAATATATAGTAGTTATTATATTAAGTAGTTTATTTATGATATTATCATGATATGCAGAATTAAATCTTGCGAACTATATTTATTAGTAGTTTATAATATGCTTAGTATCGCAGTTTAAATATAGACGTTACAGCACATGGTTATTTTAATATACTAATGCAGAAAATTACATAATGATAATTAATAATTATGAAAGTATGTAGACATGTTACGGCAATGTACTAATTACATATTTTTTTAAGTTTAATTATGTAATAGTTATATTAATGCGGTGAGAAAATCGCTTTCCATAACGAGTCATACGAGCTCAAACACGATGGGTCTACAACTAGTACTTGCGAAGGGCCGATCACCATATTGAGCCACCTTCTAGGTTCTTCTGGTCAAAATATGTCATATGAGGCAAAATCGATGGGTCTGCCAGATTATTAGCTATTTTTAACCGACTTCAAAAAGGAGGAGGTTCTCAATTCGTCTGAATGTTTTTCTTTTTTTTTTGTGTGTTTTTTACGCGGTATCTCCGCCAATTATGAATAGATTTTGATGCTTTTTTTTTGGTAGGCCATACTTCAGATGTGGTCCCATATCAATTTTATTGAAATTGATACAGCACTTTTTTAAAAAATCAACAAAAACAAAAAAAAAACACAAATCGTATGTAGACGACGTTCTAGTTGTAGTGCTGGTCAGAGAATTTGTACACTATTGTAATTGTAATTTGTGGCACTAAAAAGTATAAAATAAAAAAAACTTTAAAAACGTAAAAACCGACTACAAAAAAAACTAAACGGAGTAAAATAATTATCATTTAATAAAACTACCAGTTACAGAAGTTGGTGTTCTACGCCGAAACAAATTGAATGCACCGACTTCTGAAACTGGTAGTTTTATTAAATGATAATTATTTTACTCCGTTTAGTTTTTTTGATGTCGGTTTTTACTTTTTTGGAGTAAGAATTCAAAATCATATATTTTTTCGCAAACATGGGTAGTACAAAGGTGACAAGTTATATTATGTTCTCCGTATTCTGCCCAAAGGCGTGCAAATATTACAAAATTTAACACTATTGTAAGTAAATCTATTTCACTTATCACCACTTATACTCGTACAATTTAAAATTAAGGCAAGTATTGCATTATAATTATAAAATTTAAAATAAAGGCACGTATTGCATTATAATTATAAAGATTAATTTTAACAAATTACATCACATTATGAATTAGGAAATGAATTATAAAATAATACCCAAATGCAGCAGAATTAAATATATATTATGATTATTTCGTTTATTCATCTAAATACATATAACTTACATTTTTAAATATTTCATTATAAAAATAAAAAAAACATTTAAAAATATAAAAAAGTAGCCCACCGGCATCGGGAACAGGGTCCAAGCTGCCGGCGGTCAGGGCTCCAGAGAGAGGAACTTCCTAACGATGCGCGCCGTGTCCAGAAGTACCGCTTTCTGAATCAAACCTTTGATCCAGCTGCCTAACGAGAGCCTCATCAGATGTTGGTCGAGGCTCTTGGCTATTAAGAGATGATTATTATTTGTATCTCTCTGTAGTCACGGTTCATCTTCCGTGCGGAAGATGTCCGGTCCTTTGGAATGCATACACGGGGACACAGGTCCAACGCGCAGAGGCCCCTTTGAGAACTTTAATCTAAAATGGGGTAGGGCACCAACCGGGGACTATCCACGGCTGCACTATTGGAGTACAGTCATGGACCGTCCCAGGTGGATGCAGGACTATTGTAAAATGTGGTGAAAAATATCTGGACTATGGGAAGGGGTGTTAGGTGGACTGGATAACTTCTATTGCCGGAAGAAAACGGCGTCTGCCTTTCAAGCTTAAGTTAGAAATATATTGGCAGACGGTGACTCGCCAGCTCACTAGCTGGGCCCCCTGAAAAGCCGCCAGTACATAGGCGAAGGGGGCAACAGACGTGTGAGCGGCTAGAGGTGTAGAGAGGTGTGGCCCCGGTTTCGCCGTCGCGGGTCTAAAAGACCCGGAGTGGGTTTCCCCGCTATTACGCCTTTAAACACTTCCACCCCCGAGCATATAGCTCTGGCGGCCCCCCTCTGGCCGGCCGATAAAGGCAAGACAGGGTTGAGAGTCCTGCGGGCACTCTTGGGGTTCCACCCCAGCCAGCCAATAAAGGCAAACTGGAGACGAGACCCTGACCGACTCTCTGAGGCAATAAGGTACGCAGTGTCGCCACTCACCAACAGCTCGCCACAAGCTACCCTGCGGTTTGTAAGCTTTTCAGTAGACCTCATGATACATTTTTTATTATATGATGGGGCTGTAGAAAGCTAGTCTAATGTTCCCTCCGGTTTTACGTTAATCTCATGGTGAGGTTAACGCCTTTCCCAGAGGGGGGTGATTATTATTTGTATCTCTTTGGACATCACGGCTCATCTTCCGTGCGGAAGATGTCCGGTCCTTTGGAAGGCATACACGGGGACACAGGTCCAACGCGCAGAGGCCCCTTTGAGAGCTTTAATCTAGAATGGGGTGGGGCACAAACCCGGGACTATCCACGGCTGCACTATTGGAGTACAGTCATGGACCGTCCCAGGTGGGTGCAAAACTATTGTGAAACATGGTAAAAATAAAACTGGTTTATGGGATGGGGTGTTGAATGGACTATTTAACTTCTATTGCCGGAAGAAAACGGCGTCTGCCTTTCAACATTTAAAATTGAAAACTGTTGGCAGACGGTGACTCGCCAGCTCACTAGCTGGGCCCCCTGAAAAGCCGCCAGTACATAGGCGAAGGGGGCAACAGACGTGTGAGCGGCTAGAGGTGTAGAGAGGTGTGGCCCCGGTTTCGCCGTCGCGGGTCTAAAAGACCCGGAGTGGGTTTCCCCGCTATTACGCCTTTAGACACTTCCACCCCCGAGCATATAGCTCTGGCGGCCCCCCTCTGGCCGGCCGATAAAGGCAAGCCAGAGTTGAGAGTCCTGCGGGCACTCTTGGGGTTCCACTCCAGCTAGCCAATAAAGGCAAACTGGAGACGAGGCCCTGACCGACTCTCTGAGGCAATAAGGTACGCAGTGTCGCCACTCACCAACAGCTCGCCACAAGCTGCCCTGCGGTTTGTAAGCTTTTCAGTAGACCTCATGATACATTTTTTATTATATGATGGGATTGTAGAAAGCTAGTCTAATGTTCCCTCCGGTTTTACGTTAATCTCATGATGAGGTAACGCCTTTCCCAGAAGGCCTCCCTTATTATTTATCTTGCTTGATTATTTCAATTATTATTTTAATTAATTATTTTAATTAATTGAATAAAATATTTATCGGATTTTTTTAATTTTTTTTTAGAAAACCTTGCCCCTCAGATCTAAGATTTCTCTTGTATCGTGGGTGCGTTTACAAACACAAATCTCACAAACAAACGCCCAGACCCGGAACAACCATCTGTAGGCCATACAAATTTTTGTTCCGTGTGGGACTCACATAAGTATCTCAAAACGGAATGATTTAGATGATCTACGAAGGAAACGCAAATTTAGAGTTCCAATTCCCGCGGTCATGTCAACTTTTGCACAAAGACTCCCTCATTTTCTC
Source organism: Amphipyra tragopoginis (assembly GCA_905220435.1). NCBI lineage: Eukaryota > Metazoa > Arthropoda > Insecta > Lepidoptera > Noctuidae > Amphipyra > Amphipyra tragopoginis. The sequence continues at coordinate 18,564,782 of HG992015.1, forward strand.
CATCCATATGTGTACAATGCTGTTACCAAACACTGTAACGTCAGCAACTGCTCCCGTTATCAAATCAGGAAAAAATTAATAGCCTGGTTACTTAGTTTATCTTATGAGGAGACAGAAGACATTTTAAATATTATTAAATAGATATGGCACATAACTCCACACATGAACTCACGCAGTCACATGCACTCATGCACGCAAAATACACGCGCAAACATTCACACACGCACACACACACGCATACACACACGTACACACTCACTTACGCACACGCAAACGCTCTAACAGTCACGCACCTGCACACGCACTCACGAACACACACACCAGCACACGGATACACAATACTTTTATTATAGACTGATTTTGATTCTGTTTGTTAAAAATAATACTCTTTAATACTCTTTGCGTTACATATTTTATTTTATTTTACAGTGGGACACAGTGTACCTGTACCCACTACATGTTTTAATAATTTAATATTTTTTGTTTTTGAAGCTAATGTTTGTTTGTTAATTTTACTTACTGGTAAATCCATTTATTGGTACCCAAGATACAGGCTTGCCTAGTTTGGGGCCAATGGTAATAAATATTGTTCATGTGTATTTTTTGAAATAAATTTATCTTAAATTTATCTTATCTAACCCACGACCCGTAGCGCAGAAGCCAATCGCTTGGCCAGTACACCAAACGTGTCGTCAAATAGTCGTAATTGAATAATATATTATTATATAACAGATTTTTCTTCTAGATATTCCTTCACACTAGTATTACAGAATAAATAGTACAAGTACAGAAGCACCACTTCGCGCAACAATTAATAGAAATAGCGACTCTTGCTACTAAGCAACAAAGTGCAATTCAGCTCGCATAAGCGCTCAGTGCCTAACGCTATATTCACCTAAACGTTGCCGCTCTCTTCTAACGCGAAACTCTGTCGCTGTCTGGCGCGGAGAAACCCGCTAGCTCTGGCGCTAGGGTTGCCGGCTTGCCGCTGCTACTATACGTCTATCTACCTACTTGACCACGGAATCTATCTTTATGTTTGATGCCTATGATTACACGGTCAATTAGGTAGATAGACAATGAATATTTAAGTGCGTCATTTGTTATTAACAAATGAACACAAACCTTTAATCTTCAGGCTACCTAGATACCTCTTTGTTTAACATTCCTCAATAACTTACATTATGTGTTTACTTAAAAACACACAGCGTCGATATGAAGATGATTTTGTGAACGTACTTATTAATCCCTGCTCTATGGTAATATACCTGTTTGTCACCGGCGAGGGAGCCAATATTTTTTCATATTTTTATGAGGTATGTATGGCAACCCTTTTGAACTGTCATAGCGTTTTGTGAAATTCCCGCTCAACGGTCGAAAACTTTTTTCGCTTCGGCAAAAGTGAATTTTCTTAAGTTTTCCCGTACGTATCGACGTAATTTTGGTGTGCGAAAGTGCAAAGTTACGGATATGTTAGTAAAATAAGTGAAAATGCGACGATTCGTGACTTCGATTCGTATTCTCACGGAGAGAAGTAAAGTCCCGATACATTAGATCAGGTCAATGGAGAGGCAAACTTTACAGTCAGGACCTCAGGTGGTAAGTAAGCCGCTCCCGCCCAGCTAGAGGACAAGAAAAAACCACTATAGGACATTTTTGACTCACGAATAGTAAGTCAAACCACCAAGTAAGTCAAATTTCAAATTATTTGCAATGTTCTGTCCCATAAAATTATGCAAACTAAATCTCACTTAATATCTGAGTGGACATCCACTCTGACCGTTCCTTATAAGGCGGTACCGTCATGCTCCACGGCGGAGTTTTTAGTCAATCCTAGCTCTGGGCAACTGGACTAAGGAGACCACGAGACGGTGACCAATACTGCAAAGATAATCAAAAGTGTAACTCCAAGCATTGTTCAGAAACTTTTTACACAAAAAGTCAGTGTAGCAGAGTTCTGAGTTCTCTAGTTAACGGTCAGTGGACCAGCGGTCTAGAGTTGAAATCTTAATTTTAAAACTTTAAATACTTATGATTGGATGGAACTAAAATTTTCAAAAGTGTGGACTTAATAGACAGATTTCATAGACCTGAAGTTAAACAATGAGTTTTGTCTTCTCATTTGGGGAAAGGACTATTTAATTGGAATCTTATAAATGGTTTATTAGACAAAAACAAGAAAATGGTAAATTGAGCCAACGACTCACTTGGCAAATTAATGTAAGAAATTTATTTAAAAAATAAATAAATAATAAGTTTGTTTGGCTTTGATCACCTTTTACAATTAGTTTGTAGAAAGTGGGTAGAGTGCCTAGATATTAGATAGGATTGGTTGATAAGTACCTAATACATAAGTAACTTCTAAGGTATGAGAAGAGTTCTAACTGTAGAACATCTCTTTGATTGCATTGTTATTTGGCACATCTTGTACATTAACATCAGTTATACAATCCTTGGGGGTACAAGTACCTAACTCAATATGACTACTTACTGAAAGAAAGTAAACAATATAAAGTCTTTACCGGAGAACAAGCCTACCCCACCTACATCAATGCAACTCAGATAGGATAACCTATAGACTGATAAAACAAGACTCCATAGGAGACTCCTAAAGTAAACCAGACTTAATAATAAGAATAATAGTTTCTTTCCTTCCAATAATAAATTACTGTCAGTATTTAGATATTAAGGGGAAGAAAAACAGCATGTATACTTCGAGGAACGGACTGCTTTTTAACTATTATTTTTCCCTGGTTCTTACATTAAATACTTGAATGAGCCCTCTGATAATAATATATCCTTCCACAAGTATAATAAGGTAATACAGTACCAAAGTCACACTGGAAATGACACATAATAAAATACTTGAAGGAGTAACAGGTGCACACCCACACAGACAGGCATCAGAAAATAAAAAACTGGCAAGCCTACGCTTCCTGTTGAAAATGTTTTAGTACCATAGAGCAGCGGTGGCCCCCGCCCTGTTTTCGACCTCCGTGTACTGAACATGTATGTTCATTCATACCAAGAATTTCTGACTAATTTTTCATGCCTTAATATCAGAGGTTCGGCAGGCATAAGTTTGCATAGTGGAATTGGATATTTCCAATGCATATTATTTACATGCCAAGAGCAAAATCCCGTTGTTAACACATAGTATTATTTTACCAGGGTGAGTTACTACAAATTTCATCTCTCCCTTTTGGGCGACGAATTAGTATGTATTGCTCATAAGAAAATTCATGCCAATTTGCCATTAATCTTTAGTCTATCTAAAAGATTTCTCCTTGGTCCACCAGGACTAGTCCAAATTGATCTGTCAGACTGCGGAAGTCTTCAGACTCTTGGAATGAACCAGTGCAAGTTGATCTGTCAGACTGTGGAAGTCTTCAAACTCTTGGAATGAACCAGTGCAAGTTGATCTGTCAGACTGTGGAAGTCTTCAGACTCTTGGAATGACTGGGAAGGCAACTAAAGTACCCAAAATTGATACTGAAACTAGTAGATCAAATGGAATACCAGAATAAACCAAATAGCATTGCCCGAAGAAAAAATGTGGAAAGATAGGGCTTATTAGGCGATACTCTGAAGAGAATTTATGCTAAAGTAAATAAAAATTTACTAATTCAATTGAATTTCGCCGTTTTTGGCCCTCAAGGGGCTGACTACACTGTCAGTACCTTAAAATTTTCCTGGAATGCTTCAAGTGAGATGCTTATTCCGCAACCATAGAATGAGTCGAATGTTGCCACCAAAGGTGTTAGACAATTTTAGGCCGCCAAGACCACGATGGTTTTACACCAACGGCCATACCTTTTCGTCTTGACAAACGTCGCAGCGGACGCGGGTTTGGGACGCCCAGTTGATCGATACTCAGATGTCAGGCATCTGAATGGGAGAACAGGGTAAATAGCCTCTTTAATTGGAAAGAACTGTTATCAGTGTAAGGTAAGGGCACCTAATTCCGCGGTGTTTTCACCATAACTAGAAAGAACATTAAAAATTAAGTATTTAATATACCTTTCTGTAGAATTGGCTATTTTTATCAGAAGTATCATATATCTTATTTTTGAAATATACTCACAGTTTGACAATAAAAGTTTATTAATAATGTCAAATTATTTAAAAATATGAAGAAGTCCGAAGCACCTAATTCCGATTTAAAAATCCTAATTCCGATGCATTTGGTTCCTAATTCCGAGTGTACAAAACGCAAAGGAAAGGAGGTGGGGAGGATGATACATGATGTTCAAAAAATCAAGTCAATTTATCTTTGTTTGTCTTTGGATCAGTCTCAGACTCTGTCTTACATGATTATTAATATGGTACCACAATATGTAATTTACTTAGATAGGAATTCGGGAATATTGTACTGTCGAGAAACTTTATAAACACCACTGCCATTATGAATTGCTGTAATAGCATTTTGGAGATCCTCTTCCGTGTACTTTTTTCTGGACTTCATTCTCCTACAACAAAACAATTATAATAATATATTTTTTTATTATTTTATTAAAAGTATATAATATATAAGTATAACTATATCTGAGTATATCGGAATATGAAAAATATTTTAAAGGGCAAATTTATATTCTTGCAGTTACTAAAACAATAGTAAAGTTTTGAACAAGCTGCGTAAGATAATGAACACTCTGTATTTAACGTGTGCCAATACCACGGAATTAACCTACTAATATAACCTTATTCCGACTTAAATACATCGGAATAGCGTTTTTATAATACTAAATCAAGATTTCTAATTCCGAGTACTAAAAAGTAAAAGATTTTTTAATATTAAACAAATAAATTAATGTTCAATTGCGATATCTTTGAAAAAATATACAAAGCTCACTCAGGATTATATCAGAACACATTGATAACTTAATTTTCTGTACTTAGCTTTTCCATACAACGAATTAATAAAGTACCTAAAGAGGCAATCTTTGACCTGCTATAATTAGTAAATGCGACGCCATAGTGTACCTCGGAAACATATTTTTATATCTATTGGTTATTTAAGTAATCAGAGCTAAAATATTAAGTTCGTAATCATAAATCTGCCTTCAAAATTTGAAAAAAAGTCAACGTCTATTAAATTGCATTTCCGTGGTATACAACGGTATTTAGGAACCAACTAAAATATTTGGCACCTAATGCCGCGGTATTTTAAAAACTTATTTTCTCCTCAATTTGTAAAGAAAATATTAAAATATTAACTATTTTCAATAAAAATATAACCCTTCCAATATTTCAACCTAAAAAAAAACTCACACAGTATAAAATTATCATACAAAACACTATTTAGCAAATCGTATTAATCACGTGCATAAGGTCCGAAATGTATGAAGCGCGCGTTCGAGTCAGCTGCTAGCGTCAAACTTACTGTTTATTTTAAAACGTTAAAGCACCAAAGCACTCTTTTGCTCATATAAACATAAACAGATAAATTATTTATTGATTAATGTATCTTGCAAACAAAAAGAACTTGTAAATTGCTTGAAAACGCCGATATTCTAAATACATCGGAATATGGTGCCACTTTTAGAACCCCTCGGAATTGGGTGCCTTTACCTTATGTCTGAATCGATTCGGAATCGATCGCATGGTCTGTAATGTTTATTTTTTGTTCGATTGTGATAACCTTTTAGTCCAGTCTGATATTCGGACAGTGTGGATCGAAGGTGGAATACGATCCCTGAGTTTTCTCAATATGAATCGCAAGTTGTTGAAGTTGACAAGGAAATCATATTTCTATCCGCTCATTACCTCTCGGAGGGGTACAACTGCACAGCCGATTGCCTCTCAAGACAGCGGCTATTTAAGTGGAGTCTGTTGCCCACTGCAACAAACCGATTATTACATCGTTGGGGCACTTCAGACGCAGATAGCTTCTCGTCTGCAGAAACAACCGTGTTCAACAGACACGTCTTGCTAGATTGCAGACATCACTTAACATGAATTTTGAATTCGCGAATTCCGTCATTCATAATTGGAAATTTCGCCTAGGGGGGTATTTCCTCCCCCCAATTTCACTCCTCGAGTTATAGCGCAACTAAACAATGCCAAAGACCAATATAATTACCACCATAACACCACTGTGGGAATAAAACCTATTGGTTAGCGTAGCGGATATGAAGTCACGAAAGCCTAGCCCTAGAGCCGCCAGTGACCATAGAAAGACTTTCGGAGAGTCCAATAGACCCAGCATCAGGCTTAGCTTACCTCCAGCTCATAGCTTATGTACACCAACTGACTCCTCAGGCTTTGTTAGTTGGAGGTGGGGAGAATAAAACCACTGTTGGTCAGAGATGGAAAAACAGCTGTTAAATACCAGATGCGAGGCATGGATAATTGACACCTACTATCCAGCCATTAGAAGTTGGTGATTTGATGTGTTGATGATGAAGTCAATACTCAAAGAGTCACAGATACAGCAGATAGCTAGATTTCTCGCCTATTTACATGTACAGATCTTGCCTACAGCACAATGTTAGCTACACATGTATAATTCAGTTGGCATCACATAAATCGACAATTTTTTACATTTTGTCAGATGAAACAAGAACAAGCAGAAGATCATACACTTCTGAAGCAAGTAGTGCTATATAATAATAAGGCTATAGCCACAGCACAACTACTGAACCTGAAGCCACCAGTGTGACATCCTCAAGTTATCTTCAATGTAGCTTTTCTTGTTTTAGTATTTAAAAGACAAGTGTATGGTCTCACCTTACTTGAAAAACATAAGAATTCTATATTTCTTTCAGCAAATAATATAATCCGAAGGCTAGTATTAGCTTCTAGGACTAGCTTGGTTTGGCATAGCCAATCAGGATGGCTATTGCTAACACCCAATACAACAGGTTTACCCAGTTAAATGTATCAAACATCTAATTTTCCTATCAGGAGAAATGAAAAGCCAAGAAGACAGATTACAGTATGACTTATACATATATTACAATAATTGGCGAATTAGTCTCTACCTCTTAAACTGTTGCGAGGGATTGGTAAAGACCTGTTTTGAGTGATATAGGAGTAGCAGCTACCTTAGGATCATTCAGGTCTACAGTAGCCTCAACCGGATAGAGTCTGGATAGAGACTCGTCCTATGCATGATATGCTGTCTATATGTCTTATGTGTAGGAGAAACTGGAAGTTAACATATTTTCAGGAAATCCTATTGTAAAGAAATAGGAATGACTACAAAGGAACCTTATTGCTCTTTGAGAATCTTCAGCTTTCTCATATTATTAAGGATTAATTGATGTAATGTCATGTGTTGATTTTATTATGAAGAAGTTATTTTGATTTATGATAATATAATTATTACAAGACATTTCTGTTAAGAAATTGTAGAGATTTATTCTCTCTAAGACTGATTGAACATCAACAGTGAGATTACTTTAATATAAGTAATTCTCTTGTGCTTCTTTAAACATTTATTATTCTATCACATAGCGTTTTGTGTTTGTCACCAGCAGATATCAAACAAGTCTTCATATCGACGCTGTGTGTTTTTAAGTAAACACATAATAGAATATTTGGAATTAGAACAAAATTATTATTATGTGTTGAAAGAAAAACACACAGCGTCGCAGGAATATCTTCCTGGTGAAGAGACTATGACAGTTCAAAAGGGTTGCCATACATACCTCATAAAAATATGAAAAAATATTGGCTCCCTCGCCGGTGACAAACAGGTATATTACCATAGAGCAGGGATTAATAAGTACGTTCACAAAATCATCTTCATATCGACGCTGTGTGTTTTTCTTTCAACACATAATAATAATTTTGTTCTAATTCAAAATATTCTATTAATAATATTTTCACATTTTGCAATAATTAAAAAATTCGTATAACAAAAACATCAAAAATTCTGGTTGTTTACATTTTCACTATACTAATTCTTAATTATCTCCTAAACACGTGGACCGATTTACACGATTCACACGGACAAAATGGTTTGAGACCTAGGCCTTTCATTTGACCACCTTTAGATGTGGTTTCGTTGCCGACATAAGGCCTCTGCCTCGAATTTTGCGGGCAGCGGGGCGGCGGCGGCGGCGGCGCGGCAGCGGGGCGGGTAACGCATACCTGTTCTCCAAACCAGCGGGCAGATCGCGCGGCACTATAGCGGTGTAGTGTTGTGTTCGTGGTTGTGTTGTCGAGATATTTGTTTTTATTCGCGAACGAAATGTCTGAAAAACGGCGACAACATCTTTTTGATTCAAATTTATTCCTAACGCTCGATTTATTGTAGGCAAAAGAAGAAGGGATCCCTACTATAGGGAAATTAATTTGTAAAACATAATAAATATTATAATTGACATAATAAATCAAATCAAATCAAATCAATCAAATCAAAAATTTTTATTTCACATAAACCAATACAGGCGCTTATGAAAAGTCGAATTTAGGTGCACGGTTCCAATTAGTCGTTTCCTATGGAGAAGAACCGGCAAGAAACTCCATGGTTACTCTTTTAAAAAAAAGGATATCTTTAACAACTTCAGTAAATACAGTAATATGATTTATGATAGTTAAGAGAGAACAATGTAGTCTTGACCACAGACCTGTGAGTAATGTAATACCAAGTCTTGAGTACAAAAATTAACCAAAAAGAAAAAAAATATCACAATATGAATAATAGTAATTTACACAATTATATGTATAGGCAAGTCCACGAAGTTCTCACATTTACAAAAGATAAAATGAAGCTAAACTATATAAAACAATTGACATGATTAAATGTCATCAAAACTTAGAGAAAAAATTATTGTAAGATAAGATAAAAGATATCTTGAGAGTAACGACAGGAATAAAAATAAAAAATAAAAATCATAATTGAGGATAGTTAATAGACATACACATACGTCGTTAATGAGGTACCAGGGAAGCCACATGTGCAGGGACTAATGCCAAACATCCTTGTCGTCAACGTAGTCCTTAGTCTTGTAGTATGCTTTTTGAGTGAGGACACGTTTAATATGGGTTTTGAATTTTCCCTCGGTAAGATCTGTTACAGATTTCGGCAACTTGTTATAAAAACGTACGCCATTACCTAGAAATGACTTACTAGTCTTGCTTAATCTAAATTTAGGTATCACAATTTTATGTTTATCCCGTGTATTTTTATCATGAAAATCGCTCCTAACATTAAACAAATGCAAATTTTTTCGCACATATAAAATATTTTCTAAAATATAGAGTGATGGCAAAGTTAGTATTTTAATATCTTTAAACACGTTTCTAAGGGACTCGCGGGAACCCAGGTTATAAATTGCACGGATTGCCCTCTTTTGTAGAATAAAAACCGAATCTACGTCAGCTGCTGAGCCCCACAACAGAATGCCGTAGGACATAATGCTGTGGAAATAAGCGAAATACACTAACCTAGCTGTAGCCACATCAGTCAACTGCCTAATTTTCCTAACTGCATACGCAGCAGAACTTAACCTAGCCGACAGGGCAGTAATGTGAGCACCCCACTGCAATTTAGAGTCGATAGTTATACCTAAAAATACGGTTTCATGAATTGTATCAAGTTTGTTGCCATCAAGCATTAAATTTAGACCTACTTGGGGTACATTAGGTAGTGAAAACTTAAGGCATTTAGTTTTATTTGCATTTAGTAACAGATTATTGGCTGTAAACCATTTAGAAAGAACAGTTAGGCTCTCATTGACATGTAAGACGTCCCTATCTTTTCTATCTATTTTAAAAATTAAGGAAGTATCATCAGCAAATAAAATTATATCGGAGAAATTGGACATCATATAGGGGAGATCATTTATATAAACTAGAAATAGAAAAGGCCCAAGAATTGAGCCCTGAGGCACGCCCATTCTAACCAGAGATCCCGACGATATAGCACCATTGACACCCACTTTTTGCTGTCTATTTGACAGATAGGAAAAAACGAGGTCAGCAGCTAGTCCACGAATTCCGTAATGGTGTAGTTTACAGATAAGTGTGTTGTGGTCAACGCAGTCGAAAGCCTTGGAGAGATCACAGAAGATGCCAACAGCATCCTGAGAGCTCTCCCAGGATTCCAAAATTTGAGTGACTAGTTTCACTCCTGCGTCTGTGGTCGACCTACCTTTCGTGAAACCATACTGGCGACTGTGCAATATCCCGTTTAGGTTGAAATGAAACATCATCTGATCAAGCATAATTTTTTCAAAAATTTTACTTAGTGCTGGGAGCACAGAAATGGGTCTATAATTAGAGGGGTTATTCTTGCAGCCCGATTTGAAGATTGGTATTACCTTGCTGTGTTTCATCAAATCGGGAAATGTACCGCTATCTAAACATTGGTTGAATATGCCTGCAAGTATAGGGGCAATGGTATCAATGATGACTCCAAGAACCCTTACAGAAATGCCCCATAAGTCTTCCGTGTTTTTTATGTTAAGACTTTTAAATGCTTTTTTAATCGAAGCAGTAGTAATATGCTCAAATTCAAAGATAGGTATGTCTTTACAGAATCATTTTTATATTTACCTTCAATATTCAGTTCGTTTTTTATTTCTTCCCATTTTTAATTAATTTTAAATAATATACACACATCAAAAGTGTCTAGGGATCAACATATATTTTTGCAATAACTTTTCTCCTGATTGATATTAATTAAAATTTTCTTTAAGGATTCATCAAATAAAGTGTTTTCGTTTGTCACAGTAACGATAAACCAAGTCACCTTTGCATTAATAAAGAAATTTGCCATTTTCCTAATAAAGGGATTTTTGACATTTGAACCACTAACACAAAAGTTCGAAAAAAAGACTGAAATAACAGTTTTCTTTAAAATTTTATTGGGTAACTTAAACAATTAATAATCCGTGTTTCTACCGCGAACACTAACAACACAAGAACATCGGTTTGGCATACTCAAAATGAGTTCATCCAAATCACGCTGTGGAATGGCCGCCCATGTTCGTTGCAACAACAAAAAAAGGTCTTCTTGCGACTGGATACCCTCCATATTCGGCAGAGCTCTTCTCTGTAGCATATCCCATGCATGCTCAATCGGGTTCAAGTCTGGCGACTGAGCAGGCCAGGGCAGGACATTGATGTTAGCTGCGGCGAGAGTCTGTCTTACAACTCTTGCGGTGTGCGGTCGTGCATTATCATGCATTAACTGAAATAAGGGACCGATTTGCGCTTGTAGAGGAACGATGACGTCTGATACAATCGTCTCAGCATAAATTTGAGCGTTGAGGTTGCCTCTGATCCAAATCAACTCAGTTCTTCCGCCGATCCAAATACCCGCCCATACCATGATGGTTCCACCACTATAAGGATGGACTTCCTGGCAGGATTTTAATCGCTGTTGGCGTCCAGGGGTTCTCCAGTGTCGTATACGTCTTGTATCCGGTCTCATACCAAAACGAGACTCATCAGAAAAGCACACGAAACGCCATTGTTCTTCTGCCCAATTTCTGTGTCCAAGAGCCCATTGATATCGAATCCTACGATTGTGCATTGCTATAGGTGGTACCCGTAGCGGTCTTCGGGAATGAAGGTTCACTTCATGCAAGCGGTTTCTGACTGTTTGGTCGCTAATTAAGTTCCCTGAAGAGTGATGAAGCCTCACGGCTAACATCATGGCGGTTATTGTTGGAGCTCTTCGAGTTAAGATTTGAATGTATCGGTCTTGTCTCCGTGTGGTGCAGCGATACCGTCCTCCATGGCGCTCAGCCACGGTACCAGTGCTTCGGTAACGTGTCCAAAGTCGACTGATAACACTCTGACTTGTATTCAGAGCTAAAGCCACAGTACGTTGCCGGGAACCAGCTTCTATCATTCCCACGGCTCTGAGCATTTCTTCCCTGCTTAAATGACGTCGCCGCTCCATAATAACGTTGGTTTTAATCAGTAGTAGGGAAACAGTAGCACTAATAATGTCTTCAATGCGTTGTATGTTTTTATAGGGAAAATATTGACAGCTGATTTTCATCTTTTACTCGAATTTGATTCACAGTTCCTGATTCAAATTATGAAATGCACCAAAAAGGATCCATATAAATTTATAAAATCATAAATTTATTACAAAGCCACATCTCAATCTCAAGAAATCCGCATAAAAATGCTTGATCCCTAGACACTTTTGATGTGTGTATAAAGGTTAATTATTCTTCTATTTTTATGGTTCGCATCTTTGCTGTTCCATATGGGTGTCCTCTTAAAGATTGCCGAAATAATTTGCTCTTGCACGTCCGAGGACATTTTGATACGTTACAAAAAAAATGTACAACACTATACTACAATGCAGACGCGCAACGCGGGCGGTCACCGCTTGACTGGAGTGCACCGCTCGTTGCCCGCCCCCGCGCTGCTGCTACGTCGCTGTTTTCGAGAACCGGTCCATGTGATTTTACGCATAAGATCCTGCCGCTCCCGCGCCGCCGCCGCCGCCGCCCCGCTGCCCGCAAAATTCGAGGCTGAGGCCTAATGCATACGAAAACGAAGCGGACGAGCAATGACAGCCCACTGGCGGAGTGGAGGCGACTCCACGCGAAATTGTAGGCACTTATCGCTGTAGGTACGGCCGAGTGGTGGAGGCCTGGTAGTATGCCTTTTTTACTAAAATTTGAATTCGAATTTAATAATTTAAACTTAAATTCACAAAGTTAAATATCTATATATATAAAAGAAAGTCGTGTTAGTTACTTCACTTATAACTCAAGAACGGCTGAACCGATTTAGCTGAAAATTGGCAGGGAGGTAGTTTAGAGCCAGGAGAAGGACATAGGATAGTAGTAGGTAGGTAGTAGGTAGGTAGTAGGTAGGTAGTAGGTAGGTAGTAGGTAGGTAGTAGGTAGATAGTAGGTAGGTAGTAGGTAGGTAGTAGGTAGGTAGTAGGTAGGTAGTAGGTAGGTAGTAGGTAGGTAGTAGGTAGGTAGTAGGTAGGTAGTAGGTAGGTAGTAGGTAGGTAGTAGGTAGGTAGTAGGTAGGTAGTAGGTAGGTAGTAGGTAGGTAGTAGGTAGGTAGTAGGTAGGTAGTAGGTAGGTAGTAGGTAGGTAGTAGGTAGGTAGTAGGTAGGTAGTAGGTAGGTAGTAGGTAGGTAGTAGGTAGGTAGTAGGTAGGTAGTAGGTAGGTAGTAGGTAGGTAGTAGGTAGGTAGTAGGTAGGTAGTAGGTAGGTAGTAGGTAGGTAGTAGGTAGGTAGTAGGTAGGTAGTAGGTAGGTAGTAGGTAGGTAGTAGGTAGGTAGTAGGTAGGTAGTAGGTAGGTAGTAGGTAGGTAGTAGGTAGGTAGTAGGTAGGTAGTAGGTAGGTAGTAGGTAGGTAGTAGGTAGGTAGTAGGTAGGTAGTAGGTAGGTAGTAGGTAGGTAGTAGGTAGGTAGTAGGTAGGTAGTAGGTAGGTAGTAGGTAGGTAGTAGGTAGGTAGTAGGTAGGTAGTAGGTAGGTAGTAGGTAGGTAGTAGGTAGGTAGTAGGTAGGTAGTAGGTAGGTAGTAGGTAGGTAGTAGGTAGGTAGTAGGTAGGTAGTAGGTAGGTAGTAGGTAGGTAGTAGGTAGGTAGTAGGTAGGTAGTAGGTAGGTAGTAGGTAGGTAGTAGGTAGGTAGTAGGTAGGTAGTAGGTAGGTAGTAGGTAGGTAGTAAGTAGGAAAAAGTGCATTGCAACGCATGCGGGTACAGCTAGTTTGGAATATTTGATACATCATAGTATCATATCATTCTGTGTAAGCTTGCGGCAAGACATGGACTAATCTAATTTGGATTACGTACAAACGGGGACTTGAAATGTTTACCATCCTAAGGTCTATAATTGCTTGCACATTACTTTTTCATAAGGTCGATATGACATAAGTTGATATGACATCTTAAACCTTATTGCGCACAGTGTGATAAGAAATTGAATATGAAATCTGATAAACATTTCGAGTCCGCGACCGTACGCTACGAGACTCCGGAAGAATAGGAGTAGTAGACTATTATTTTCCAAGAATCACATTGACTCCACTTGCCTCAAGTAGACTCTTGGTTTAGTACTCAGATCTTACGGCGTCTGGCATCCAGACGCCCTGAATTTCTAATTCTTCCATTCTAATGTCTTGTCAAATATCGAATGTTCATTCTCATATTTTATCATTCACGTCATGCTCGTGAACTGGTGCTGTCTGTCGGGACTGCTCAGCTCTTAACTGCTATGGCAATCCTAAACGGCGTATTTTTCTATTTGTTGCTCTTTTAAGAGTTTATTTCTTGAATTAACCTGCATTATTCTCATACTATTTTTCACACTTTACTGTAGTGAAATTGTAATTATTTAAAAAGAGTATCCTCGGAGTTTCTTGCCGGATCGTCTCCACAATTTATTACCTTTTGGAACCGTGCACCTAGTTTTGACGTTTAAAAAAACTTTGACTTTGGCTTTCGACTGTATTCTTTCAAATGTTTATTCGAATATTTATTTTGTGGCGGCATCTATCTCGCCACATGCGAACTATCCTACATCGCGCAATCAAGATTTAACACGCAGATAGTATATATACAACCTCCCAACATCAACCGTTGGGCAGTAGCCCGCCAGGCACAAGACTCCGCCTGGTTGAAGGATCCTCCCTTTGGTTGGAGGAACACCACACCTCGTTCCTCCACAATTTAATCGAACAGCTACAAAAAATAAAAACAACAAAGTTCTTTGCAGTAAATATATTACAAAATATCTATAATCACAACTAAACAAATAGTTATAAATAACATTTATAAAAGATTACAGTTCATCGTTGGTACTGCAATTTTGTTTAGCATGCCAACTTCTGAAAGCAGTAATCGCTTTCAGAACATCTGCGGCGAATACTTCAGGCTTCTCTAAAGCCAGAAAGTGACCTCCGTCATCAAGAATGGTGGAGTTCACAATATTTTCATACTTGAACTTTAGCATAGCTGGTGATTGGTAGATCAATTCATATTTAGCGTGGATCGTCCATGTTGGCACAGGCGTCGGGATTCTGTAAGGAATTAAGTGGAAAAATTAAGTGAGATCTTTTTCTTTCTGGTTTTACGTAAATAAATTATTTGTCAGGAAAGAATTTCCTCCTTATATTTGAGTTTGCGAGGGGACTGAGGACTAATGCTCGTCTGCACTAAATTCGGATAAATCATAGCTTAACTAAGAAACTTGTAAACCAAGTCAATCATAAGTATCAAATTCATCTGCACCTATTAGGTTACGTAAAATTACTTCTACGTTTGACGTTATCTAAGTATTGAATGAAAGAGTGCTTGAGCGAGATAGTTACGTGAGATAGAGCGAGAGAAATGCTATTTTTGACGTTTTACTATTTTGACACGTACGCAGTTGCTTAGCGCTAAGACTTGCAGCCCTTAAGCACAGTAGATATATCAGCTAAAGCAGTACCTCAACTTACTATAATCACCTGAATTGAAACACTCACACAGACACGCACTATATAGGTACTGAGTTTTTTTTTGTTTTTGTCTGTGACTGTATTCCGAACTTACCTTAGAAGTCTTGTTGCAGTGCATGTCTGTGTGAGTGTGTCAATTCGGACGATTGTAGGGAGTTGAAGTACTGCTTGAGCTTATATATTCTGTGCCTTAAGGTTGGTGCAACGCATTTTTATGGCTAAGTGCGTCCTAAAGAGTTAGGCATGAACGCATGTAGTGCAAACATGCATTAGTCTTCTTCTAAAGTCTCCTGAGCCTGCTCCCAAATTAAGAGTGATAAAGAGTGACTAGCACACTTGTTCTTTAGTGATGTCTAGTCTTTGCTAGCTCTACTTATAAAAATGATGTTGATGCTATCTACTTTGATATTGAGTAAAGGACCCGAATCATCATCATCATCATTCAGCCGAATGACGTCCACTGCTGGACATAGGCCTTCCCCAAACAATGTTAGGGGGCTTTGCCATAATCGCCACGCTTGGCAGGCGGGTTGGCGATCGCAGTATGGTTGTTAAAGTACTCAGAGAACGCTGCTGCCCATCCTCTAGTGAATCCCTTAGTCGCCTTTTACACCCGCGGGAAGAGATGGGGTAATGCTATTCTTTTCGTCCAGCACCACACGGACAAAGAACCCGAATATTATCGCAAAAATACTTACGCAAATATTCCCATGTTGACGTTCCTTAAATTGAAAGTTTCCGAGTACAACCTGCTGGAGGTGGTAAAACTGTTGGTGATCCAGTATATCATGAGATTATCCAGTAGTTCTTCCTGTGTGAAGGAGTCAAGCAACCCTCCATCTTCTTTGGAGTCGTTTTCTTTGCGGGTAGCCATGGAGAACAGTTGGAGGATGTACGCGAGGAAACCTGATGGGGAGTCGCACATTGCTACACCTAGAAAAAAAATTTAAATGAAAATATAGTTGGTTTAAGTGTAGTAGTTAACAACTAGACTAAATTAACAGCGCGTGATCGATATATCTATGCGAAATATCGATTCTTTTACAAGATCCGTAATTGTCTTCCCAATCCTGACAAATTGACCTAAAAATAGCAGCTGAGACAGTGATTGCTGCAGGCAGGTATGCAGTGAGCAGTGGATTACAATAGTCTGATTCAAATGAATGATACCTTTTTTTTTAAAATCCGCATGGATACCCTTCCCCCGGGGAAGTCGAATTTATGCCGAATTTTAACCCCAAAGTATCCCTTCTCCTGACATTTGGCCGGGGTCGCGGGATTTGCAGCTGCATGCACCGCGACCCCGGCAGGCCTTAGTTACCAGCCCCTCGTGGACCTCTCCATCTGTGGGGCATTGCCCCACGTCCTCCAGAGAGACGCGCGCGGATCACGGCCAGCTGTCTTCTCGGGCCTGTTACTGGTCAGACGACGAGTAAATTGTTTGATCCTACCAGTAAAAACTTGTTATAATGTCTACAACTCTATAATTGCGGCTTTTGTACCTTACTCAGCATACAAATGCGCTTTGAATTAATAATACATACCAACAGTATCAGGCTTAGTGGTCTGTATATGCAGGTATCCAGTTTCCTTCATCAGCCATTCCACGATGCTTAGTATGGGGTACAACCTGTCTGCTACAGACGCGTCTACCACCGCTGATTGCTGGAGGGTGCCGAGGACCCAAGTTCCGAAGGTCATGGGAGACAGAGACAAAGCCAAGTTTGTGTGGAAGCCTAGTATCTCCTGGAAAGAAAAATAATACCATATAAATAGTACCATGGAGGTCGGCTCATAATAATATTTAATTGTATTGTCTTAGCGGTTTCCTATCAAGCATTTAAAGATGAGAGCTTGACTGTAGGGTCTGTCGAGATTCATCATTCATTGGACATGATTATGACCGTACGATACATACTTTGACCGAACTGGGAACAGCCAAGCCCTTGTTCCCTTTACTGGTAAAGCAGTTTTATTGATTTTGGTTTAAATTAATTATTTGTGTTGTAATCTCCTGTGCTAAATCGTGTTAGCAACACTACTCTGCGCTCCGTTATGCAAGTACAAACAACAGAGTAACAGATGAAGGAGAAAAAACAGCCAGGTTAAAGTGTGATTGGGCCGGCCTTGTTGCTCGAATGCACCCGGACAGGTGGGCAAAGATCGTTACTTACTGGACGCCTGAAGGAGGACATCGCCGTCGCGTTCGACAGCGGCGAAGGTGGCGTGACAATCTAGACGTGTTTGCAGAGCTGCCATGGTCAGAAACGGCACAATATAGAGATGTTTGGAAGGCAAAAGGGGCCCCCCCTTTTGCCATTGCTCAGCAGTGGGACAGGAAAAAGTGTAGTAAAGTAATAATAATATTCTGTGTACACTTTATCTTACCTGCGGGAACAAAGTGCACATATCAGTGGCGATATAGGCACCCCAATCACCACCCTGGACGTAGAATTTCGAGTATCCAAGCCTGTGCATCAAGTTCCTGAGGATCACTGCAATTTCAGAAGAACCTAGTCCTGGACGGGTCGCTGCCTGAGAAGATCATAATTATTGTTATAAATAAAAAGGGCCCCAAAGTTTTTGGTTGAAGACTACTGTGGAACATGGTCACGACGGTTTCCACGAAAATCATGTGACGGGGTTTTTTCTCTAAAACTTCCAATTTGAATAATTTATTTTGATTTAGTGCTCGAAGCAACTCGATAAATACTAGGTAAACTTACATCAGAGAAACCAAATCCAGGCAAGCTTGGAGCTATGATCTCCAAAGCAAAATCTCTATCATCAGCGACGGCACTCAGGAGAGGTATGGTCTTATAGAACTCTCTGATGGAACCAGGCCAGCCATGCAGTAGTAGGAGCGGTACCACTTCCACACCTGAAGACACCTGAAAGAGGGAGTTAATTTGAAACGAAGCTGATATATCGTTTCACTGTCGATTAATAGAAGATTTCAGATATAATTGTAGAATTTAGATAATCTTTGTTCTGATATAGGGAAACCTAAGTTTTAGGGTGCTTTTCCACCAGAGATGTGCTATGCAACGTTGCTATGGATGCGTTTGATATCCACCAATCGTATTCATTGGTCCACATAGCATAGCACTGGTGGAAACTGATTCAACTAAGCTACGTTTTTATATGGAAGGATGTATGATGTGGATGCGAGCTATGGATGGTCGCGAGTGGTGTAGCTATGCCCGCCGCTCCCCGTGCCTTCCCTATTATCGATACGTCGCATAACTCGAGATGCGCATCTTTCTCGCACAGCTACATAGCTTAGTATCAGTGGAAACGGTCACATAGTTTCGTAGCTTAGCTTTTACATTCTCGCAGCATAGCTACATAGCACATCTCTGGTGGAAATTATGTAGGTTTATGTATGTATCTATATTAGTTAGATACGATTATGATTTAACCCAATTCATACAGAATTGATTTATATACTTTATTTTTTTTATATACTGTAATTGCATAATTTTATTATTGTGAAAAATATGATGATTTTCGTTGTATAGAGTCAATTAATTTATTCACTTGACAGACATATGTGTTGCTGGGGAGTTTGTTGCGCCGTTTCTTCTTCACAGCAAAAACACTAGGAAGCGGTGAAGGGAGGGCTTTTTGTGGGATGTCTATAATATTGTAAAAATGACGTTCAATAAGAACTAAGTAATTCTAGTCTATTTTGAATAAATGAGGTTTGAGTTTGAAAGGCACCCTTATGCTTAATGTGCTCTCTGAAGCATTCTTCTAGTGTTTTGTTTGACAGAAGAACAGTCACACATCTAAGGTATGACCGCGACAAGTTTGGATCAATCTCGCAAATCTACGTGTTAGTCATTGGGCCATGACATAGGCACCAATCAGAATCTCTTATTAGTTTATTACCTCTGGAGTCACCCTGATGAAATGAATATCAAGACCCTGAATATTGGTCTTGTAGTGAGAGAACTGGTTGAGGTAGCTCTCTCTTTCGGTAAAGTTGTACTTGTCCGCCCAGTAGGTCAGCCAGGTTTCTAAGCTGTTAGTGTTGAAGCCATACTCGAAAGCAGAGCTGTTGAGAGGAGGAGTGAAGGCGCGGTGGTTCTTCAAACGATACTTGAGGTCGGTTATCACCTGTGAAATTTAATAAAGATTAATCAAAAAAAAAGCGTCCGTCTGATGTCGGACCTAAAGAATAGCACTACTCCATCTCTTCCCATGGGTGTCGTAGAAGACGACTAAGGGATTAACTAGAGGATGGGAGCAGCGTTCTCTAAGTACTTTAACAACCATATTGCGACCGCCAACCCGCCTGCCAAGCTTGGCGATTATGGCAAACCTGCAACATGGATAGCTTGGGGGTGGCCTATGTCCAGCAGTTGACGTCTTTCGGCTGAATGATGAAGCAAAAAAAAGTTGAAATGCAAGTATATTCTCCGAATAAGAACGCAAACATGTATTGGTTTTATACCAAGATTTTACAGATGATGGTACTAGAAACACAAAAAAACTCTCTAGTGTTATGTGGTAAAACGCCATTACCCATTACGCACACAATACCAAACACTAAGCTGCTTCTTATTTCCAACAGAAAAAATTATGTCAGTACCATAACTGGATAATAAAGATCAGCGAGCTGTTAGGCCGATTGAACCGTACAGCTGCTCAGCTTTAGGTCCTGGGTTTGATGTAGGTCATCATCATCATCATCATTCAGCCGAAAGACGACCACTGCTGGACATAGGCCTCCACCAAGCATCGCCACATTGACCGGTCCTGTGCTTCTCATATCCAGCGGTTTCCAGCAAGCTTCTCCAGATCATCGATCCACCTTGTGGGAGGCCTACCCACTTTGCACGTTCGATGTAGGTCAAGCTCGTGCTTTTTCTATCGTGTCGGCACGAGCTATACAAGAATAGCTCATGCTGTGGTGAAAAGATTAGCCAGTCAGCAAGGATGGTAGCGAGGCTGACTGCCCAGGGTGCGTCGGACGTACTGAAGTAGCACTCGTGGAGGCTCTTTTCATGCACTCCTGCTTATTAAATCGAAGAAGACAATTTTACAAAAAAAAACTTAAATACTCACGTCCTCAGGAAATGTTATGGTGAAAGATCTTATGCTCGTGTCATTTTCAGTATTGGAACTGTCTGGACCCCACCGTTCGTCATAGCTGACCAGTGAAGAATTAGCAGCTTTCGAATTTCGGACACCCAGGACAAAAATACAAAGCACGAATACTTTCGGATATAAATCCATTTTGATCGATCGAAGAATTTGGATTAATGAGACTGATGTGTCGTTTAGTATCTTTATATACCCACTTCTTAAACGTGTCTAATGTATTCCAATTTAAATTATTCAGTGTTTCATTAACATTATGTTTATTTTGTGATATAGGCACAGCTGACACAAAAATTGTTACAAAAACATCCGATTAGATTAGAGTTGTGAATTTTAATTTATTATTAAACTAATTATTTTCTTTTACTTTGTCTGGGTGATTATGAGAGGCTGTGTCCGTTTGAAGTCAAGGAACCTGTTTGTCATCATGGTGGTTTCGGAAATATTAATTAGTCAGATCTACTTCGATAAGCGTTATTTTAGGAGATTTTTTAGCCTCTCGTCAATGATAAATATTATACTGAGTACCACGAGATATTTGCTTCCTTTTCATGCAGAAGGATTTTTGATCGATTCAATCCCGATTTGCACCTCTGAGTTTTCAAATTCATATGCGGATCAGAATTTGATTATTACTTGCGTTAACAGTGAAGAAACTTGCGTCTAAGAAGGCTCCAAATGGTTCTCAACCGAGTGCGCCAACTCGCACCGGGCCATCGTAGTGGACTAGTGCCTTAACCCTTCTCATTATGAGAAGAGGCTCGTGCCCAGCAGTGGAACAGTAATGTGCTCATTATGCTTCTTCTTCTCTCGTGTCAGCATGACCTGCTATCAACCTTGCTGACTGGCTAATCTTTACACCACAGCATTAGCTGTTTTTGTATAGCTCGTGCTGACACGACAGAAGAAGCATGAGCTTTACGAAAATAGCTCATGCTGCGGTGTAAATATTAACCAGTCATCAAGGTTGGTAGCGGGGCTGTCTGCCCAGGGTGCGCCGGACGTATCGTCACTCGTGGAGGCTCTTTTCATGCACCCAAGATTTATAGACTAGAGGTATCGGTCTGCTTCCTCAACTAGCTCAACAATGAAGGGTCGTATGATCCTTCATTATTGTGCAATCCTCATTCGTTCTTTTTTTCCTTGGCTTAGACTCAGAGCAAATGCATAAGCCCAGATATTCTAATTTTTTCGATATACTTGTAGGACTATAAAAGTGATGAAACAAAACATTTTAAGATCCATAATTTTCAAGGTGTTTTATTGTTAGGTATTATTCAAATTACCATTTCATTTGATGAATTTATTTATAATTATTTTGCATAATTTCAATTTATTTATAATGTGACAACTGATTAAACCAGTTTAGCCTTGAAAATTAACTTAGTAGTTATAAATACTTCAGGATGTGAGTGATGTGTGAATCATGTAATGATTATCTTTTTTATTTTTTATTTATCGATAGGCTCGCGTTTGACCACTATCTCGCCTAATAGTAAGCGATGATGTGGTCGACGGTGAAGCACGCTTCCCTAAAAGTAACCTTTTCACTCTTGAATTAAACACCCCAAAGTTGTAACTATCACGAAACACAGACTCCGGCACGGAATTCCACTCTTTAGCTGTGCGAACAATGAATGTGTTCGCAAAGCGCTTTGTACGTATGGGTGGGATGTCCACCATGTACCGATGGCGTATTGCCGTACATCTGGTAGTCCGATGATGGAAAGGGCCAAGCGGAATCAAATTGTGCAGTTCCATCGCACAATCCCCGAAGTGTAACCGATAAAAAACCGACAGGCTGGCAACTCGGCGTCGATCTTATACGACAGATGTCTCCTAGAGGTAATCAGCCAAATACTATCCCACTGCTGAGCATGGGCCATTTCCTAGAACGATCTCAGAATGAGAAGTGGCCTCGGCAGTTGCAGGTTGGCGAACTACACATCATCGAAAACTATTTGGAGCCCTCTCAGGTGAGCAGGTTTCTTGAAGCTGTTTCCCTTTATCGATAACGTAAGCTACTTATCAAATTTTGATCTGCACATGAATTCGAAAAGTCAGTAAAAAAAAAGTAAAACCTGACTTAAAAAAAAACTAAAAAGAGTAAAATAATTACCATATTATAAAACTAACAGTTTCAGAAGTCGGTGCAATTTTACACTGAACCTTATTGAAGATACCGACTTCTGAAACTGTTAGTTTTATTGTTTGTTTGTTTTTTGAAGTCGGTTTTTACTTTTTTTTAAGTTATTTTACTTTTCTATATTAAGTGGCATAAACAATACACAAACATGCAATTATAGCAATCCCGGGCAATTTGCTATTATCCATTGAAGAGTTCCATCGTCAATCTCCGAGGGTCTTCATCAGATTTTCACCAAATTTAAATGGCACCATCTTGGGAGAATATTCTTTCAAACAAAAAAGAATTTTGCAAATCCATCCATATATGACGGAGTTATGCCCGAAAATACATTATACATTAAAAAAAAAATATATCGATGCCCCCAAGCAATAAGTCGGTAATGTGCTATTACGAGTATGGACTTAATGCTGTTATGTTAAATTCGGCATCTATGGATTTGAACATATCTGAGTATTTTTTTCTAGATGTTTCCAAGTGATATTAACGAAGATATAATGACATACACTTTTATTGTAAGGAACTGAACAAACAAAATTATGACGGTAAAACATTTCTCCTGTAAAATTTGTATTTTACAATTACAGACTTATTGTATGGGGGCATCGATATACAGGGTGTAAAAAGACCCATCACATAGCCGAAATCTACGCGCTCTGTACATCAAACTAAACTACATTAACCAAAAATAATTGCTGGGAAAGAACTTTTATTTTTTGGCATAAAAAAAACGCTTTTTTTTGTAGCGCGCAATGTGTAGTTGTGGCGATGCCGCGCGTTTGCATGCGTGCAGCGGCCACACAGCTGACCCAAGGCGGTCGTGTGCGTTTGATATTCGTTGCGTTTTTGTAACTTCAAATGCGTAATTTGTGAGGAAAAATTGAAAATTTTGATAAGGTTGTTTGAAAGAAAGTTTAGTATTATCATTTAGAATACGTTTTTGGAAAAAAACTAAAAAAAATATGTCTACTTTGACCTTCAATATCTCCAAAACCAATGGTTTCCCAGGTATGGTCTAGTAGAAAAAAATGATCCCAATGATGAATAGAATATGTGCTTTTCGTTATCGTTAAGGGTCTTTTCACACCCGATATAAACAACCGAATTGAGAACGTCCTACTTTTTGAAGTCGGTTAAAAATGAGGGCTGCGTTCGAGGTTAGACACTTCTGCACGGAAGGCACGCGTTCAAACGGTACCACCACTGATTTAATGGCTCATTTACACCAGATCGACTACCGCATTCGGCGAGTGACTTTGGCTTGACGTAGACGGTACATTCCAAGTGCTGCTTACAACGAGGTGACTGCCACCTTCCGCTCCTCTACCCTGAAGACACTAGTGCAGCACTCACTCTTTATTTGTGTCGTCTGTGGCCCATTCCTACTAATACTATATTTATTTATTTACTAGCTGTGCCTGCGACTCCGTCCGCGTGGAAGTCGGAAAACAACATTAGTCGCCATGTCAGACTCCCCATCAGGTCTCCTTGCGTACATCCTTCAAATTGTCTCAATGGCATCTAACCCCGACTACAAAAATATAGAGACGACGGAGGCATCGATGACATCTTCACTCGAGATGAGATGATTGACAATCTCGTGATCTATTGGACAAATAATGCCTTCACTACGGCTGTAAGGATTTATGCTGAATCTTATAATATCAAGATGGGTTTGTTTGCGTAAGTATTAACTCATATGTTTTACTAGCTTTTGCCCGCAGCTCCGCTTGCGTGAAATTTTGAGCCCTCGTTAGGTATGGTTATAAAATCAAAAACATCTTTCAACACTTATTTCACCCCCTTAAGCGTTGAATTTTCAAAAACGCTCAAACACGTGTAACTTTATTTCTAACCAGAAACCTTAATATTTAATTTCATGCTTATTACTTCAAAATGACGGACTTACATACAAACTTAAATCCCCTATTTCACCCCCGTAGGGGTTGAATTTCTAAAAATCCCTTTTTAGCGGATGCCTACGTTACAAAAGGAACCTACTGTGAAAATTTCAAGTTTCTAACCCCAGCGGTTTAGGCTGTGCGTTGATAGATCAGTCAGTCAGTCAACTTCTCCTTTTATATTATATAGATGATCTTGTTGTGATAATGGGCTGAGTTTTATGTATGTTTGTGTCCTCTCACAGCCTAAACTACTGAACCGATTTCAACAAATGAGGTGGTTGTGGATTAATCTTGATTTAGAGTGTCCTCAGGTACATGACGTCACAGGAAAACTGTTGTTTCGTTTATTGTACTACCATCGCCATCTCGTTGTTGTCATGTACAAAAATTTATCCGATTGTTTCGTGATAGTTTGAAATTAATAATCAAATCCCATCAAACAAAATCATGTAAACAAAACCAAGCCTCGTGACTCTTTTGCTGTAAAAAGTTCGGAGACGTAATGTAAAGCCAAGTCTGGCATTTCATTTATGAAGATACTAGCGACCCGCCCCAGCTTTGCACGTGTACGTTTTATAGCTTAAAACCTTCCTCTTGAATCACTCTATCTCTTAAAAAAAATTGCATCAAAATCCGTTGCGTAGTTTTAAAGATCTAAGCATACATAGGGACAGACAGCGGGAAGCGACTTTGTTTTAAACAATGTAAGTAGTGATTATTCGGACTTGGAAATCATTTTTTGCTTTAAAAAAGTCATCAGTGATTCAAGTGGCTTGCGGATTAGTAGCCCCCTTTCCAACTATCTTGTATAAGAAATAAAAAAATTACAAATTGTACTCATCGTTATCTGGGGGCATGGCAGTGCCCCTGCCAAGGCTCGAGCAAAGCAGGCACGGCCGTACCATCTTTTCTCGAAGCCATTCGCGGCCTTTTCACCCCCCCTATATCTTCGCTGTGGACAAAGCTAGCAGTTTGAACTTTTGGTAACTAAGAGTAATCATTATAACTAGCTAAACTTCTAAATTACATGGTATATGAACTTATACTTTGCGGGTTATCGTCGATCAAAGTTACATCATTTTGTCACTCACTGACTGACCGATCATCAAAAATTTAAGATACTTCTAGCAGACCTAGAACCTTGAAATTTGGCATCAAGATAGATTATTAGGCACATATAAAGGAAAAATTATAAAAACATAAAAAATAGTTAATTTTAGCAAACAATTTTATATTTGCCATTTTGCCAGGAACATGGTGTATGAATTTCGACTGCATTGTTTACTTTGTTCTTTGTTTACGTGCAAAAAATATTGAATTGGTGTAGATTATTTATGAATTGTTATTTATTAAAGTTAAAAATAAAGGGCTATGCAACTTTTGCCATACATAGCTGGCATGTTTTTTTTTTCTTTTCGCCAGAATTGAAACCTAGGCCATATGTTAGAGGACTGTATGACAAATCAATAGCAAAAAGAGCTAGGTCTACTAACCGTAACAAAACCAAGTTAGAGAGTGTTTAGTAGATTGCTATTGTTTTTTAAAAGGCGTTATTTTTCTTAAATAAAAATACTCCGTGTGTGATATTTTAAGTTTCCCATTGTTAAATACTACCTACTCGGCAACTCTAATGAGTCATTCCGCGTCCCCCGCTTCCACATTATTATCTTAAATATTCTTTCTAGATCTTCTTGATAGAAGGGCTTAATGATGGCGTAGCAGCAATAAAAGGACATTACTGTTCCTGTATTTCTGGGAAGAGAACACATGGTTGTTGTAGCCACGTCATATCTGTATTGTGGTATATGGCGTGGGGTAGACATCAACAAAACTTAGGTCCTCCAGCTCAATTTCTGGATTTCATAATAAGACATGATGTGGAAAGAGAGACGAGTACTGATTACGATTAATTAACTTTATCTATAAGAATTTAGTAGCATGTAATTGTTCTTGTTTCTTCTTGTGCTCATTGCCAAGTCACTATAATTATAATAGAAATAAAACTATTGATACAGTCACTCGATAGATAACTAACTACAAAATAAATTGAATAGGACTTGGCTTCTATGAGATCTCAAAACTTTTTACGGTGGAAAGATTGCACAGAGGCTTGGCATCCTTTACATTTAATGTTTTTGGTGGGATTTTATTTTTTCAGCAAACCTACAGTCCCTACATCTATAATACACTCCAAAAATGAACTGATCTACCAATCTCCAGCAATACTGAAGTACAAGTACCAAAATCTTCTGAAATCGACAGTTCTTGATGATGGAGGTCATTTCTTCGCTCTGGAGAAGCCAATGACGTTCTCAGGAGATGTTCTTAGAGCGTTAATTGCTTTTAGAAGATGGCATAAAGAAAATGACTCTAAGAATAAAGTAGGGTGTTGCTTTCTTTATTATTTATTTATTTATTTATTAGGGACAAAAAAACAGTTACATGTTCAAGTTTAAAATCATGTGTCGTTACAAAAATTGGTAAACATATAACCCACACCATTGTCCACGAATTAATAAATGAATATACTATACGGAACAGAAATGTATTGAAGATTTTGTGTAAGTATGAGTTAATTAGTTAATTTAGATTAAGATTATGGTGAAAAAATATTTATAGCCAGAGTTTTATTTTTTTTACTAGAGAGAGAGAAGATATCTAAGTAAGTAAGTTATAAGTTAATAAAAACATATTTTTAAATATGTGTTTATTTTATTAATATTTAATGCATATCTAAATATCATATTATTCTAGTTATAAGTCTTCTATCTATACATATAATAAATCTGTAGATATGGCGTGTAGATTTATGCAAATAAGAAATAATTATTAAAAAAAATACCAGTCTGAAAAATGTGTTTATAAATAAAATGCCCGACGCGGCTGTACATTAGATCTCAGAACTATTCACGTCAAAAGAGTCGCGAGACGTTGGCTTTTTTTTACATACATTTTTTTGTTGGGATACGTATTCTTCTTAATTAACAGTAAAAAAATAAAAGTATTATTTTAAACTGAAAAAAAATACACACCATTATCTTCACTCTTCATTATCTTCTGCATAGCATTATTAAACCCCGGCATTTGTCAGGGTCCACCTTCCTGCTAAGCTGTTCCCACTTTCTTTAACATCGTTAATGGTTATTGGATACAAAGCTAACACAAAACAACATCACGCCTGTATTCCCCGAAGGGATTGGCAGAAGTATACGATGGTACTCCCTCATTTCCCGGTTATGTTTAAGTCCCATGTAACAGGAAGCCAGCCTATTGCCATCAACCGGGCACAAATCCAGACTCCGGGCTGCTACTGAGAAATTCCACAAGGAAAAACCCAGTAACACTTTGGCCGACCTGAAGATCGAGACCAAGACCTCACGCTGAGCAGTCGTGCTTGCAACCACAAGATCAAAATGGCAGTCGATACAGAGCATATCCACAAAAATCAGATTAAAGCTAAAATAAAACGAAATTGCAGAATTCAATATTATTATTCTTCTTCTTGTTATACAAATGCCATTTCCTGAACGCCGTGATCGCATTCAGAACATCATCAGCAAAAACTTGGGGTTTCTCCAATGCTAAGAAGTGACCCCCAGTGTCGAGGACTGTGGAACTCAGCAGGTTTGGAAACTTAAACTTCAGTAATGTTGGAGACTGGTAGAAGATCTCGTCTTTCGCGTGTATCGACCAGGTTGGGACTGGTGTGGGTATTCTGGAAGGAAATAAAATTGAATACAGTTTCAAGTTGTTCAAAGAGCCTCCACGAGTGATGATACTTAAGTACATCCGGCGCACCCTGGGCAGTCAACATTGCAACCAACCTTGTTGACTGGCTAATAGTTTTACCACGGCGTAAGCTATTGTGGCGGCATCTATCACGCCACATGTGAACTGCGCCACATGCGAACTACCCAACACACCGGTGGTGTAGCAGACTACAGCGACAATAACGACAACTCTCATAGTTGACGCCATGACAGTTCTTACATCGCGATATCAAGACTAAACACGCAGATAGTATATACAAGGTGTAACATAAATAAGGGCACAACCTCTTAAGCCGGGTCCGCTGCGCCGTGTTTTCGTGTTTGCAAACAGGATAACATTGTTTGCTAACCGAATAGGGGCGTGGCCTAACAGTTTTGTTAGCAAAAACACAATAACATGTTTGCCGAGACGAATAGATAACATCCCTCGCGTTCGCTTGCGGGGAGGGGAAGTGACGCATTTTGAGTTCGCGCACACTAGAGGAAGACGCCATCAGTTGTTTTGACAAAGGCGCAGTGGACTGGCTGTTTTGCTAACTTGTTTTGATATCATATTTTGTTAGAAATTTGGCGCTGCGGACCCAGCTTTAAGGGGTCACTGTATTCATCATTATGAACAACTTTTACTATGAGACAAAACAAGAAATCGCGAAAAAAAAATCAGCTGGTCCCTACATTTTGACGAGTTATGCGAACATTAATGTACGGAACAGCTGATTTTTTTTTCGCGATTTCAGCTTTAGTCCCATAACAAAAGTTGTTCATAATGATGAGTACAGTGATCCCTTAAAGGTTGTGCCCTTATTTATGTTACAACTAGTATACAACCACCCAACATTAACCGTTGGGCAGTAGCCCGCCAGGCATAAGACTCCGCCTGGTTGGAGGATCCTCCCTTTGGTTGGAGGAACATCATACCTCGTTCCTCCACACTATACTCTTATCGCTCGTGCCGAAACGAGAGGAGAAGAAGATGCCTTAATTTCTTCTTAACTTTCCGTGGATATCATCGAACACACTTGGTAATTAGATAGAGGTATCCAGATAGTACTTTGTTGAGTTCACCAATCCACCTACCAAGCGAGTGTGACTTCAACTTTCAAGAGCTTAAATCCTAATAAGGACACTAATGCCGGGCATTGTCCAGTAACTGGGTTGAGAAGGTAAATACTAGTATTCGGCAGCGTCAGTGAATGACGTCATTACGTCGGCGCCGGCTGTCGCTGAAAACCAGCGCTAGGGCTCTCTGTCTTGCACAGGGTCGCAGCATAATGCTGAGCGATAGCCGTTTTGCGTGGATGTGACGCATATTTCCCTCAACTTACTTATTTTTTGTTTTTGTGTTTTATTTTCTATTTTGCGTCATGTTTACCGCAAATAAACGTATTTTCTTTCTTTCTTCTTTCTTTCATCTGATTAGGCTGGAATTTGACCCCAACATAGTTGAGAAAAAGCTAGTCAGAAGAAGAAAACTTAATCTCAGGCCAGTTTGTTTATTATTGTCTGACCATACCATTGGTGCAATGGCTGTGGGCTTCGGCTGCTACACAACGTGTAGCGGGTAAATTCCCACATGAAAGAAGTATTTGTACGGCCTCCAGATAGTTATTCCGGGTCTGGGTGTTTCTGCATATGAATATTTTCGTCTGTAAACGCATCCACGATACAAGAGTACTCCGAGAGACGAGCAACGTTTAAAACAAAATTGATATCATAATTTTCTTCATTTGTGTTTTATGTCATTGGTTGGGAACAATCTGACGGTCCACCTGATGGTAATCGGTTACCGCTCCCTATACTCCTAAACACCAAGAGGATTGCTGATGCATTGCCAACCTTAGAGACAAAGTTGGAACTTCTCATTTTGTCTATAATTTCACCGACACCCATACCCTTCAAATGGGAACACAATAGTGCTGCTTAGCGGCAGAAATAGGCATGGAGGTAGTAGGTACTTCTCCAAACGAACTCTTTATAAGAAGCTCTTCATCATCATCATCATTCAGCCGAAATACGTCCACTGCTGGACATAGGCCTCCTTCAAGCATCGCCACATCCACCGGTCCTGTGCTCCATATTGGGGGTTTTGCCATAATCGCCACGCTTGGCAGGCGGGTTGGCGATCGCAGTATGGTTGTTAAAATACTCAGAGAACGCTTCTGCCCATCCTCTAGTGAATCCCTTAGTCGCCTTTTACGACACGTAGGGGAAAAGTTGGAGCAGTACTATTCTTTACGTCCGGCACTATACGGCACTAACAAGAACATACTATAAGAAGCTCTACTGCTCTTCTTTACCTTTACCTCTGATCTGATCCTAACAAAGAGAGAATAAAAGATCATCAAGAGAGTTTAACACAATACTTACGCAAAGACTCCCATATTGAGAGTTCTCAAATTCAGAGTCTCAGCATAAATTCTGCTGGATGTGGTAAAACTGTTGGTTATCCAATAGATCATGAGATTGTCTATCAGCTGATCCCGAGTGTACAAATCATCTAGTCCACCGTCACTTCTGGTGTAGTACTTTCTTCGAGTTCCCGTTGAGAATAGCTGGAAGATGTAAGCGAGGAGACCTGTTGGAGAATCAGCCATGGCTACACCTGAAAGAAGTCAGAATGATGTTCAGTCTTCAGTAAGTAATACAGAATGGAGGATGTTACAGGTAAAAACAGTATTTTTGGGTCTCGGTTGCATTTGTCCCTCGTCTCACCTGAGATATAAAAGGATTCCCCTATACAGGCTGTCCCAAAATGTCCCTTATCTATCTATCTATCAAAAAGTAGTGTCAAGCAGAATTCCAGAGGTAGAGCACCCTTAGAGACAACCAAATCACCCCTATGTTTTTTTTAAATAAATTAGCTGCTAAGAGAACCTAATTTCAAAAAAAAACAAGCGTGTTTCTCAACTATTCATGGTACTGGCACAAAATGTGATTAAAGGCAGAATATGGTTAAAACATGAATAGAAATCGCAACTCGAAAACTACGAAAAATCACGGAACATACATGGGAATGATTCTGGTACCTCTAAGGGTGCTACCTGTGGATTTCCGCTTGATTCTACGTTTTGGGAGACCTTTTATTGCCACAAAGTATTAAACTACTGTAGGACTACGGTACTTCACAGATATACAGACGGTATATTCACAGATGCACACTGATAAGTATCTTCCCAAACTAATCCATATATTAGCGATAAAAAACCACGGTGAGTAATGGAAGTGCTTTGTATTCGCAAAAACACACGAGCAAATTCCATTCATAAAGACAAACGAACAATTAATAAAACATACCAACGGTATCAGGCTTCGTAGCCTGTTCATGCAAGTACCCAGTTTCTCTGGTCAGCCAGTACACCACGCTTAGGATCGGGTACATCCTATATGCTAAATCTGGATCTACTACGAGAGGTGGGTAGACAGATCCGAGTACCCAGACTGCTATGGCTGATGGAGTGATTGATAAAGCCAGGTTTGTGTGGTAGCCAAGGACCTCCTGAAAAGAAGAAAAAAAAAATCTGATAAATAGGCAGTTTTAGACTTGAATTTGTACATCAATAGGTCATGATGGGATGGATTAAGAAAACAAATCCCCTCCGTTGCGTCGCCGAGCAAACGAGACGTAAGAAGCAATAAACCTGGGGTTCTACTCCTTAAGCACGAAGTCCGTGATTTCGGCTTTGGTTACCAGCGTTTCCTACTCCCTATTACCTACGGACGTACGATTATATCGGGGCCCGAACTAAGAATGAATGACAACACGATTTGACAGTTGTCCATCTACCAATGTGTTTTTGCCCGTCCGAAAAGTTGAACTTGACGCTTGTTTTGTTCACTCCTACGTTTCGGGCTACTTTCAGACGGGCGACTAACTGCCTAACTTCGTTGACGGACTTAGGGAGTAGGCCCCCTGACATCATAATTGTGCTCAGAAAATGGCAATGGCTCGCCATCTATTACATGGGATTTAATACCAGAGGTGAAACGTAGATGTACAGACGTAATAGTAGACCACTTTTGCCTACCCATTGGGGGTTTCAGGAGTGAGTGTGTGTATATCTATTGTATGTACTACATTGACGTAGACACAAACACATGGACGTCAGGTCAGCGCTCAAAAATGTCCGAAACGAATGTAAACTAAAAAGCGAAAATGAAGACTAATTTACGTCAGTGGATGCAGTCGAATCTTCGTATAGTTGTAAGCTAAATTAGGCATTGCGATGATGACATAAGATTTAAATTAGTTTGTTGGTATTTCTATGTTCATATGGCAGTGTGCCTTGGTGCGCAATCTGGTGGTGTATGTACTTAAACTCAGGACACTTTTTTCGTGAATTTTCAACTGTTAGATGAAGGCATCTTTCAAAATTGAAGTTTGCCTGTAGTCACTACGCTTGTCAAGAGGTTTGATGATATTGTTGCCCGTCACCACCTTGGAGTAATTGAGATGGGACTTAAGATGGACTTTGACTTATCTCACCACCTAGCAATCAAAGGCAAGTTGCAGTGCGTGCTCGTAAGATTGACGATAGAAGCATTTATCTTATTCCAGTGTTATGCTGGACATAATACGTCTTATATTTATAATTAGTTACGGTTTACTAACGTATACTTCTCAGTCGTAGAGTTCGACTCGCGACCTCGCCGCTTGTTCAGCTCATGATTAAGGGCTCCGTTTGAATCCGAAACTAGTCGGGCAATTCCGAAAAATGCATGTAAGTAAACTGTACTCGTAACTAATCATTATTATGAATGTATTGTGTCTCACGAAAAATATAATACAATAATACGTCTCTTTAAAGATACACCAAGCGATTATCTTCTGGATCCAGTCTAGTTACTCTAACTAGTTTCTTCAGGTAGTCGAGCATCACTTTAGTTTTAAAGCATTCATATGGAAACACAGCAGAGTCTCAATCAAATTTTAAGATCTTACCTTCGGATACAAAGTGGCCATACTCTGACCAATATAGGCGCCCCAGTCTCCTCCTTGCACGTAGAACTTTTTGAAGCCAAGCCTGTGCATCAAGTTCCTCAGCACCACTGCCATCTCTGTAGCTCCTAGCCCCGGACGAACCGCTGCCTTTCATGGAAACACAGCAGAGTCTCAATCAAATTTTAAGATCTTACCTTCGGATACAAAGTGGCCATACTCTGACCAATATAGGCGCCCCAGTCTCCTCCTTGCACGTAGAACTTTTTGAAGCCAAGCCTGTGCATCAAGTTCCTCAGCACCACTGCCATCTCTGTAGCTCCTAGCCCCGGACGAACCGCTGCCTTAGAACCGAAAGATAGAAAGAATATTAGGAAAATTTGTTTCTTTTTCTCGCCACAATACAATCTTTTTACAAATTATTGGGATTTTGTATATCAAGGTTATGTATTTCATATCCCCTACATTTATGTTCGCATAACTGGTCAAAATGTAGGGAACAGCAGATTTCTTTTTTGAGATTTCCTGTTTGGTCCCATAGTAAAAGTTGTTCATAATGATGAGTACAGTGACCCCTTTAAGAGGTTTTGCGTTATTTAAGTTACACCTTGTATAATGATATTCTACATAATGGGGCTGCTGTTTTATTATTTACTTCATTAGTTGCTTTTCCTGTGTCGCTAATAAACCTATTTCTTAATGACTCCTTACAGCGGTTACGCACTGCATCCGATCCGAATCCGTGAAAATACGTTCCGAAGTAGCCATAGAACTATTTGTATGGTAGTTTACACGCTACATCCGACATCCGTCATCCGATTTCTATCCGTCATCCGTGAGTTTCTAATTCGGAAGAACAATTGACGGACCGAAGTAGCCGTAGTACTGTTTGTATGAACGCTTTCGCATTACCTCGTATTCAAATCAGACGCCAAACGGATATGCCAAAGATGGCCCCTGAATTGTTTGAATTTGAATCAGAGATCGGAATAGTGCATAAGCAACATCCGAATTCGGTCCGAGATTTTTACTCTAGATCGGTATTTTCACGGATTCGGATCGTATGCAGTGCGTAATAAAGCAATATTCGAATTCGGTCCGAGTTTTTTATATCCGTATTTTCACGGATTCGGATCGGATGCAGTGCGTAATCGCTCTTATACTGCACTTTTGTCCATTCATCCGTGTCCCCTACTTTTTGCTTCCATTTACTACTCGCTTGAAGTACGTCAGTTATTCGTCTCGAACCGTTCTCGGTTTGCTTGTTTAGATAATTCACGCTTAATGTGTGAGACGCGACAGTAGTAGCGGCCTCAACTCATGCGCACGCGCATACGGAAACAAATTATGTGTTCGAAACCGCGGTCAGGGCCTCCACGCTGCTGTCTATGGTCGGTTCTAGAAGGATGGGTTCTAAGTTATCGTGCATAGAAACCGCGGTGAGGGCCTCCACGCGTTGGCCAGCTATTAGGCTAAGCGTATGCTGAGACGCAGGTGACGCAGCGCAGCAGAGTACAGATTTTGCCGCGCAGGGCGGGCGAGGCAGAAATAGGCCACGACCGCATGCTGCGACGCAGCTCGAAGACACATTCGAGTTTTAACTAGGACAAAGAATAGACGCGTTCGAGTTGACGAACGTTTTTTTTTAATAGTCTGTATGATTCGTATACTACAAACAAGGTTCACAACGCACTAATTCAATAAAATGTTCTGTCATTGCAATAAAATTCGAATTAGCGGTAAAAAAACACATGTCGACATGCACGCGTCGCGCAGAAATCTGTGCCGGCACTACAACGAGGCGCAGAGTAGGGCAGACGCATGTCTGCGTCGCACGCGTCTGCGCCGCAGCGTACCTACGCAGCTCTTAGTACGTTCATGCATTACAAAATCTGCTCTGCGCTGCGCTGCGTGCACCTGTGTCACCTGCGTCTCAGCTTACGGTTAGCCTTAACGATTTATTGATGTATGTACTCGGTGTATTTTTTGCGACTTTTTCAGATGATTGGAAAGGATAATATGTCGCTGTTTAGATGACTTTTTTATGGTTTGTTGGTGACACGATAATGTTATTTAAACCCATAGGCCCACTCTCACATTCGAAGTCATCTAATAAATGCGCAGCTCGCTTGCGGGCGCCGGTCAAAATCAAACTCATTTAGCAATTGTATTTTTTTATTCGCATAGCAATATGTAATTCATCAAGTTTTTTTCTCGTGACATAGGTACTCGGTTTTAATATATTTTATTTCTTGTTGTAGCAATAAAATATCTTTGAGTATTCTTGTTGCATAAAAATGGTCGAAAGTGACAGGTGGTAGTCGGTGTACTTAATTCTTTTTTTTTGCGACAAAATTATGAAGCCTCTCAGGATCAGTAGCCTCGGTATGCTTGAGCATTTCGATTTCTTCTCTCGTATCAGCACGAACTATACGAAAATAGCTCATACGGTGGTGAAAAGATTAGCCCGTCAGCAATGATGGTAGCGAGGCTGACTGTCCAGGGAGCGTCGGACGTACTTAAGTATCGTCACTCGTCGAGGCTCTTTTCGTGCACCCCCATGAGCAGTTCGATAATATATTGTAAATCTCTGTTCGACTTTCCAGTCTTTCTTCGTGATTTCATTTTTTTGGTTGGCACCGCTTCAATTAATATCTTCTTAGCACCTAGAACTTCTTCAGCAGAAAAAGCTGCATCACATATCCGTATTAGGGAAATCTTATCCATCACACATATTTTATTTTGCATAAATGCGAGAACTTCATTTATGACAATATTGCACAAGCTACATTTCACTACGTTCGAGGACATTGTCGACCGGGCGCGCTCGGCTGCTCGCGCGTTCGAGCGTAGACGCTTAAAAGTTGAGGAGTAATAGGTAAGCGTGGTATGGACACGTTATGTTGAGGAAAGGAAGTCATGTTACTAGAAGAGTGTTAAATATGAATGTGGATGAATATACAAGTAGAGGTAGACCAAAGAAAAGATGGATGGATTGTGTGAAAGATGTAGACTTGCCAACCCTACTATATAACATAGTATCCTACTGTACCTATTAGAAGCCATAATACAATATTTTTTTAAAAAGTATACAAGGTTAGTCGGAAAGGGGGTACTAATCCGAAGCCCACTTATAGTATCGCTGATGACTGTTTGAAAGCAAGTGTTAAAATTTCAAAATTCGATATTTTTTTTTTCCAAATAAAATGATTTTTATTTTAGTTTTTTCAAAAATTCTTCATCCCTGCTTTAGTTACAAATTCAGAAAATGGTGCTTCTAATTCATGACCCCAAATATGACCTAAAATGTAAACACAGCTGATCATAACTGGGGATGGATAGATTTTAGAGATTTTTTTTTTAGATTTTTGAACAACTGTTTCTCTTAAACTATTAACTTTTGGGAAAAGTGGTAGAACAAAAGTTACTCATTATTATGTGTATTTAACACCCTTTCGGATTAGTACCCCCTTTCTGACTAACCTTGTATAGTAGGCGAAACTACTATATTTTAAAGCATCAAACTCAAAGCAATAATATTCGTTTCAAAATGTGTAAGCGTAAAACGAAACGTCAATATCAATTTCTGAACGATTCTGGTATGTCAAGTTGACAGTTACGTTCACTTTGAGTTTGATAGATTGGCAAGTTAGATTTTCACGCTCTCGAGTTTGTGTATTGGTAACTATATACTTTTGAAGTTAATTTATTAAAAAAATATTCTTTCAAGAAATGAAGTACCTATTTTGGAACCTTCTATATTTCTTTTCAACCTTTCCTTAACTACTATATTTTTGTGGGTAATAATTTTAGAATTTAATAATGTAATGTATGTAAGGATCGTAGCATGTAGCGTTCTACAGTTTCTGCCTACCCCCATGGGAAAAAGGCGTGAGTTTACGTATGTATGAATGTATAATTTTAGAACTACTATTTTTTACCGACAAAGAGTTGGCAACCCTAGAAAGATGATTATGGGTAAGAAAGAAGTGAGTACTGAGATGACGGCTTATAGAGAAGAATGACGCCGCATGACCCCACTTAAAGTAGGATAAGGGCAGAGAGATTATGAAACATATAGCTGTAAATGGCTTCCTTCCTGTCTGAATAGCATACGTTAATTTCAAACGTTATTTATTCAAGGTAACCAAATATTGATATCCGTTGTTGGTTGCACGATTTAAAATTATATAAGTACAAAATATCCAAATCCTTTCTGTTCTACGTAAGGTACTAATTTAACTGTAGTTAACACTGATAATAATATATTGCAGTGGAAATGGCGTGTTCAGAATAATAACACCTAATTTAAGGATTTTCCCTCAATTCCCCGGTCTACTTAAACTAATAAGTACTTGTGATATCATCACTATAATAACTATGACGGTGTAAGAGAACACAATTTTAGGTTTAACTATACTCTATTTAATATAATATTAGACAAATAAGACCCATATTAGCATGAACTGAAGCAGATTAGGAACATAACAAACATTAAAACGTCTATAACAACATATCATGCATATGTTGAATCAGTGCTGCGCTATGGCTTAATTATGTGGGGTAACAGTACTGATCAAAATAGAGCATTTGTTGCACAAAAGAGATGCATTAGAGCGTTATGTGGCCTTAAACCCGACGAATCTTGCAGGCCGGTGTTTAAGAAACTTGATTTGTTACCGCTGCCGTCCCTTTATATTTTTGAATTTTGTGTGTTTGTGTGGAGGCACAGGGAATTGTTTGCGAAAGCAAACGATGTAATTTATCGCAGCAGGCGCGACCCCTACAGGCTCTTGTTAGATGTTCTCCCAAGGCTTGCGAAATACAATAAAAGCTGCATGTTTATGTGTGTCCGGGTATACAATAGAATACGAAATGAATTAAAAACATTAAATACAAGATTGTTCAAAATTAAATTATATAAGTGGCTCTCTGCTAATAGTTTTGTGTTAGGGAGTTCCTGGAACATAAAATCGCATGATGACTGATGATTGTTTCATTATGCATGTAAAATTTGCACGCTTATATCTATTAAGCAAAACATGTTTGTTTACATTATTAACATTAGCTACCATCTTTTATAACATGTTTTTTTAGCAAATAAGTGACATTATATCTTTATTCATTAAAATACACATATATTATATTATTACTAGCTGTACCCGCATGCGTTGCAATGCACTTTTTCCTACTTACTACCTACCTACTACCTACCTACTACCTACCTACCTACTACCTACCTACTACCTACCTACTACCTACCTACTACCTACCTACTACCTACCTACTACCTACCTACTACCTACCTACTACCTACCTACTACCTACCTACTACCTACCTACTACCTACCTACTACCTACCTACTACCTACCTACTACCTACCTACTACCTACCTACTACCTACCTACTACCTACCTACTACCTACCTACTACCTACCTACTACCTACCTACTACCTACCTACTACCTACCTACTACCTACCTACTACCTACCTACTACCTACCTACTACCTACCTACTACCTACCTACTACCTACCTACTACCTACCTACTACCTACCTACTACCTACCTACTACCTACCTACTACCTACCTACGTTAGGAACACACCTACATTGCTTAGACAACAGTGAGTGCTTGTAATTTAATATGAACTTTATACCATAGCAATAAAGCTCAAATTGACTACGTTTTAGTTAGAAATCATTTGTATGGGAAAAAGAAAAGGGCTATTTTTAGGGTTTTTCCAGCAATAATTCTATTTTTTCTCGCCGTAAAAACCATCCTTGAACTTCAACGAACATTTTAAAAAAAGATTTGGCCAAATTGGTCCAGGCGTTGTTGAGTTATGCGCTTACCAACACATTTTGCGATTCATTTTTATATTATAGATTATGGAAATATAGTAGGTTAGTCGGAAAACAGGTACTAATCTGAAAGGATGTAAAGTATCTACAATAATGGCCCAACTAACACTTAGGCGTTGAGACAAGAGTTACAGTAAATCTATTAGAACGCTAACCAGATCCTAAAGTTATAAATAAGTGCTACGCATTCGGAGTTACAGCGCGCTATAACTCTTCTCTACCCCCGAAATGGGCACACTTTTTCATCACCTTAGGTTGTTTAATGGCGGTTTAGCAGAGTTACAGAATGGGTTAAGAGGCACAATAAAGCAATAAGAGTGCTATGATAGCGATAACGGAAACTACAAGGGATAACAACGTGGTAAATAGGCGAAAATTAACTCCTTTAGAGTAAAATATCGCTTATTAACTCTTTGGGTGCTAAGAGGGCTGCAAATAGGTGAATACTAACTCCTTAAGCGGTACAGTAGAACTACAATATCGCTTACTATATTTTTAAGTAATAAGAATAACTTTAGCTTCTACAACTTTCCCCAGTCAATAGTTTATGAGAAATAGCTGTTCAAAGAATTCATAAAAACACACTAATATCTATCTACCCTCAGCTATGAGTCTATGACCAGCTTGGTTTACATTTTAGGTTATATTTGAGGTCACGAATTAGAAGCTCCATTTTCTGAATTCGTAACTAAAACAGGGATGAACAATTTTTGAAACTCTTTTTGAGTGGAAATAAAAATTAACGAATTTTGAAATTTTAACACTTGCTTTAAAACAGTCAGCAGTGATACTTTAAGTTTAGTAGTAGTTTAAATTTCGACTAACCTTGTATATATGTAACGACTATCGGCATAACGACTCACTGCTGAGTCAATCTCCCACATGTTGACAACCTCGTGTACCAAGTCAAGGTATTTAATTTCTTTATCCTTCTCGGCTTTCACGAGATTCTCGTCATGCGGGACAGTGATATCAACAATCATTGCGCGGCGCTCTGATCGATCTATCACCACTATATCAGGCTTATTGGCTACAATAAGCCTGATATAGTCCTATTAGTGATGATAGATCGATCTCAGGACAATGTGATATGACCATTTTCGAGAACTGGGTCGGGCACACACTGTCTTGTAGTATGGTACTTCTGCGACCACAAGGTTGTATTTTAGAGCAAGTTGCTGGTAGATAATGCTAGCCACGAGGTTGTACCTGTGCACTCACCGTTAGTAAGACGAAAACAACCAGAGATGCATGCCCGACAGATGAGAACCGTGTCGTCCTTCACAATATATCAGGTCTATCTATTCATACACGAAATATTTTAAAGGATACATCTATAGGTGGTAAAGATGCCAGACAAATTAAAAAAAAAACTAGGTATAAGTATATTTTTTTAAATTAAATAATTTAAAACTTGCTAAAAATTAAATAATTTAAAAAGGAGCTCGTGGCTAAATAATTACAGCCGCATAGACCGATCTTCCGGGTTAAGCCACGCTTGCCTTGGTCTGTAGATGGGTGACCATTTACCATAGCGAGTTTCCTCCGTGCCTCGGAAAGCACGTAAAGCCGTTGGTCCCGGCTGTCATTTGTAGATCTTTGACAGTCGTTACTGTTGGTCAGAAGCCAGAAAGTCTGACAACCAGTCTTACCAGGAGTATCGTATTACCCAGTTACTGGGTTGTGGAGGTCTGATAGGCAGTCGCTCCATGTAAAATACTGATATTCACCTGCATCCGGTTCGACTGGAAGCCGACCCCAACATAGTTGGGAAAAGGCTAGGCAGATGATGAATTTAAAACTTGATACACATAACAAATACTGGCTCATTACTATTTTCAACATCCATTACACTAGTTTCTACGTAGTATTTATAGTCATTGAAGCGGGCAATTTTTTTTTCAAATTTATGCAAAATTTATTACAAATACAATAATTACGTAAAATAAGAAGAAATCAAAAAAAAAACGCTGTATATGGCTTCTTTGCTACCTATAGATGTATCCCTTAAAATATTTCGTGTGTGAATAGTTGGACCTTATATTTTCTATCATTGTTCGTCATCATTACTTCGTCTCCACGAATGACGATACTTCAGTACGTCCGGCGCACCCTGGGCAGTCAGCCCCGCTACCAACCTTGCTGACTGGCCAAT
This sequence comes from Amphipyra tragopoginis, assembly GCA_905220435.1. Classification (NCBI taxonomy): domain Eukaryota; kingdom Metazoa; phylum Arthropoda; class Insecta; order Lepidoptera; family Noctuidae; genus Amphipyra; species Amphipyra tragopoginis. The sequence goes on from HG992015.1 coordinate 18,606,044, forward strand.
CTTTTCACCACAGCATGAGCTATTTTTGTATAGCTCGTGCTGACACGAGAGGAGAAGATGATTCCTTCGTCTATTATTGCACAAACAAAACCTTCGGTTTCCTTGGAAAGGTCACCGAATCGTAGCCAGGCTACGGACGCTAGGAAATCTACATAGGGCCCATGAAGGGCCTGGTAAAATCGTCCGTGAAACTCCTTGTTCCGCCATAACTATTTGTTTATTTATTATGATGAGTATTTGCTGTCATATAGGTGGTTGTTCCTGGAGATAATAGCATAATTAGCCTACAGTGTAAGGTCGAGTAGATAATCTATGTTATAAGTACATATCTTACAATGTTGCAGATAATTTATTAGGAATAACCTTTGTGCATAATATACCATGTCAGTAATGATTTCAAATTATGTTTCAATAATTAGAATAGGAGTATTCATAAAAAAGTCAGGTTAATGGTAAAATAAATTCGTTGATATACAGGTTGGTAATTTGAGATGTGGCATGAAGGGGAGCTACCTTAACCATGCGCCGGATGGCGAGCGGCCACTGTAGTGTGTGGCCTGCGGGCAGCGGGTTAGGGGACCCGTCGCCCGACCAGTAACAGGCTCGAGAAGGCGGCGCGCAGTGTTCCACGCGCGCCTCTCAGGAGGACGTGGGGCAGGGTCCCAAAGAAGGAGAGGTCCGCCAGGGGCTGGCGGACCGAGGCCTGCCGGGGTCGCGGTGCATGCAGCTGCGAATCCCGCGACCCCGGCTAAGGGACATGAGAAGGAACACCGTGGGTTTTTAGCCGGTAAGAGTCCGGCATACCCTTTCGCCTTCCCCGGGCAAAGGGCACCCGTGAGGATTTTCACAAGAAAAAAAAAGCTTCCTAAACCATTGTAGTTACAGGAAAACGTGCTTAGGAGACCACCCTTAACTTTTGGAACAATTCCTATCTACATCCACAGATTTTGGAAAAAATGTACAGTCAGCGAGAAAAAGAGCAGTTTTCACAAAACATTTTTATGATGCTAATCGATCTCATTTCGCATAAGGAACAAAAGACTCGACCGGCCACCCTTTTTCTAGTCATATCATCTTTCACACTATCCATCCATTGTTTCTTTGTTCTTCTTCTACTCTTATTACCATCCACATTCATAGGTACTAAAAAATTTCTTCACTACATGTTCCTCATCACATGCCCATACCATGACAATCGGTTTCCACTTAATTTCTCAGTATCCGGCGCCACTTTCAGACTTTCTACATACTCATTTCTAATTCTATCCTTTCGCGTAACACACCATCACACTACATAATACGAACGTAATTATGTGTTTTGATTGTCTACGTTTCTCATTGACTTGCATGTTGGTTAGACAGTTGCCCCACCGTCGGCGAGGAACCGACTAACTTTCGGCTATTTTCTCGCTCAAGAAACGTAAAATAGATATACATTCCGTGTAAACAAAAGAGATACATATATTACTAGTTGATCGCTGATTATTTACACTGCCGGCGAGGACTCGCTCTACTAGTTTGTCGCTGAGTGACAAGAGCTATCAAAGATAATACTCGTTCAGCGATACTTGCCCAGCGATGCTCGCTTGGCGGTCAGAACTCACGCCGAGAGACCAGCCAGCGGTAATTGACGAGTGGTGCGAGTAATCGCCCGTCGCACTCGCACACTCGCTTTTAGCCCAGCGACAAAACTATCGTAAACTACACACTCGCATCTCGCTACTCGCCAACTCGTTTCTAGTTTCTAGCTCTACTCGCTTCTCGCTCATTGTTGGCGATGGGACAAGTGCCTTATAAATAGTAGTTAAATACTAACATCAGAGAACCCAAATCCGGGTAGGCTAGGAGCTATGACCTCCACAGCGAAGTTTCGTTCACTGGATACAGCAGTTAGCAGTGGCAGTGTCTCGAAGAATTCTCTGACGGAGCCAGGCCAGCCGTGCAGCAGCAGGAGCGGTACCACTTCCACGTGAGGAGGCGCCTTGAACAAAACAAAGAACTGATTAGAAGACTTTTACCTTATGATATCGTATCGTTTATAGTAATCGATGAGCTCATGACTCCTCGATCCACGATTTACAAGGTCAAGCTGCGCTTGCCGCGGTCAGTCCGTGGATGGGTGACTGTTTGTTGCACTTCGAGACCCTTCTGTGCCTCAGAGAGCACGTTAAACCGTCGGTCCCAGGTGTCACACCAATACCTATGATAGTCTTTACGGGTATTCAGGAGCCTGAAAGTCTGACAACCATTGTAATCTTAGAATATCGGCATTGTCCAGTAACTGGGTTGCGGAGGTCTGTTAGCATTCGCTCCGAGTGTAATACTGGTTTTTCAGCCGCATGTGGTTAGACTGGAAGCTGGAAGCATAGTTGTGAAAAAGCTAGGTAGAACGATTATATATACAAGGTTAGTCGGAAAGGGGATACTACATCATTTCACCACGGAATGAGCTATTGTCATTAAGTCGTGTCGACACGAAAAGAAGATTAGAGCTTGCGCACAGTTGTTAGTTTTTGTCGATTTCAAGATTAAGAATTGACAATAATTCGAATCAAACTCGATCGATTCAGAACTCGATGCTGTCGTGAGTAACAGATTTGGAGATCCTCCGCCGACAGAAATAAAAGCTGAACGTCATTAGAGCAAAGAGACACATGTCATTAGAGCACAGCTCATTAGAGCAACCCGGCATCCGACCCGCATCGACTCGCCTCGTGCGGTTAGTATTCTTTATATGAACTTGTTTGGATGTGCGCTCACTACATCAACTCCGTAGCGTCACCGGATCGCCTCGGGCGTATGCCGTCCACGCGCGGACGACGAGTTGACCACTCGGTGACAAGTATCTGCTCGCATGCTTGCTTTGCGTTTGCCTTGAGTGGACTCCTCCGACGACTCCTCTGGTTGACCACGCGACGTTTACTGGTGATAAAGCGGCATTCACCCGTGAACCACCTGCTGACAACGAGTGGACGCCAAGCGACGAGGCGATGGGGGTCGAGTGCCGGGTGGCTCTAATGAGATGTGACCTTAAATATTGGTTATGTAACAGTTTGCGTTTTATAGCGATAACGCCCATGTCTAATGTGCAAACACATGTCCCTTGCAAATCACGCTTATCTACAATAGTACTAAGAATTACCCGCCTAGAAAAATACCTGCAATCATATCGCTACTCACCGGAGGTTTGACCCATAGGAAGTGGATATCAAGACCCTGAACATTGGTCTTGAACTGCGGGAACTGGTTCAGGAAGTTCTCCTGCTGTTCGAACGGGTACTGGTCAGCCCAGTAGTCCACCCACCCCCCCAGGTGGTCCGAGTTGAAGCCGTATTCGAAGCCCACGCCTTCCAATGGAGGGGTGAATGGCCGGTGGTTTTTTAGGCGATACCGGAGGTCTAGTATCATCTGTAAATAAATAATTCCATCAAAAACATTCTTGTAAAAAAAGCCACGTCTCGCGACTCTTTGGCCGTATAAAGTTCTGAGATCTAATGTAGAGCCAAGTCGAAACTGTAATGTAACAGATGGCCCCAGGATCTTCTCAGCACGTCTGCTACACCAGTTACAAAGAATCGCATTAAGCATTCAATACCTAATACATATTATATGTATACATAACAATAATAAAATGCTTATAGAGTAAGAGGCAAGATAGCTTTACGTCCCTTGGGGTAGTCAGGGAATTCCTTCTTGTAGTTACGGTGTTGCCATTTATAAAGATATTTTTCGGACTTGGCAATCACAAATACTTATAACTACTCTCTCTGTAACATAATTTTCAGGCTTTCGCTGTCATCTGTTACGAAGATATAGGGGGCTTAAAGTCTCAAGTACTGTAATTATAGACACAATAAATTAAATTAATTGTATTTTTTTTTCAAAAATAAGAATTTATTAAAAAAAAAAATACCATTCATTTTTTTTAGCTATGATTGGAAATGTTTCTAAGTCTGTTTTCGTGTTCTCCTCAGCAAGCCCTTTCATTTGATACCCATACTGTGGTAGTACAGAAAAAATAACTAGCCCGCCATCTTGGATGATCCGCCATATTGGAATTAGAATGACGTCACATAGCTAAGCATGCATTGTCATATATGTGTATACTAAAAATTGTGTTGTATATAATGAAAAATATATCTTACGGTTGAATACTGCCCGTCGTCCCAGGACGACACTTAATCGTCTTATCTATTGTGTCTATAATTACGGTGATTGAGAGTTTAAAAAAACTATAAACCTACAATTCATTTGACATGGCAGATAAAAAATGACCAGTTCCAACTGACGGCGTCCGTTCATGAACATGACGTATCAGCATCGCTCAGCTCAACCATTTCGTAGGGAAGCGAACGATCCAACACACGCCACAATCAGCGGGAAATTTGAGTGAGCATGACATACTCTAACCGCCAGACAACAAGTAAGTATATACAGGGTGTAAAAAGACCCATCACATAGCCGAAATCTACGCACTCTGTACATCAAACTAAATTACATTGACCAAAAATAATTGCTGGGAAACGACTTTTATTTTTTGGCATAAAAAAAAACGTTTTTTTTTGTAGCGCGCAAATTTTGGTTTTGTGGCGATGCCGCGCGTTTGCATGCGTGCAGCGGCCACACAGCCGAGCCAAGGCGGTCGTGCGCGTTTGATATTCATTGCGTTTTTGTAACTTCAAATGCGAAATTTGTTAGGAAAAATTGAAATTTTTGATAATGTTAGTATGGAAGAAAGTTTAGTATTATGACTCGGAATTCGTTTTTGGAAAAAACTAAAAAAAATATGTGTATTTGACCTTCAATATCTCCAAAACCAATGATTACCCAGGTATGGTCTCGAAGAAAAAAATGATCCCAATGATGGGTAGAATACGTGGTTTTCGTTATCGTTAAGGGTCTTTTTACACCCGATATGTATAATTTTATATGTAAGTATTATATCTATGTATTGTGTGTAGTATATTTTTTGCAACAGTACACCACGGACTATCCCCTCTATCTTATTCATTGTCTTCCTGTTCATCCAAAGGTTGTCTGGTAGATATCGCTATCAGCGATAAGACCGCCATTGTACCCTTCAATATATGATATTGTATATGAGCTGTGTTAAAATTATGGTGTACAATAAAAGAATATTGTAGTCTAAAGTTTTTAGTTTCGTAACATGGTGATCAGATGTACAATGGCCATACTGTTCTAATGTGACGACACGTTTGGTGCAGTGGCTAAGCGATTGGCTTCTGCGCTACGGGTCGTGGGTTCGATTCCCACACGGAACAAACATTTGTATGGCCTATAGATGGTTGTTTCGGGTCTGGGCGTTTGTGTATGTGAGATTTGTGTCTGTAAACGCACCCACGATACAATAGAAATCATAGAGAGGGGCAATGTTTTTTTTTTAATTAAAAAAACCGGCCAAGCGCGAGTCGGACTCGCGCACGAAGGATTCCATACCATTATCTATAAAAACGGCAAAAAAATTACGTTTGTTGTATGGGAGCCCCCTTAAATATTTATTTTATTCTGTTTTTTTTTAGTATATTTGTGTTGTTATAGTGGCAACAGAAATACATCATCTGTGAAAAGGAGATCATTCATTTTCGGCCCAAAAGTCAAAGTGCCGGCCAACGAAAAAAAACATGTCACCACTGTTGGGGAAGTCAGTCCGAGTATTTTTTACTACGGCACTAAGTCTCTACAATCATTCCTTCTGCTGATTTTTTTGGTTGAAAAATCGGGTTTTCCGTACGTTTGACAAAAATCTTTTCAGCTGCTTGCGGGCGAAAAAGTGATATGAGCTTATTGGGATGATGACCTTGAACAAGATTATTGTAACACCAACCGAAGTGAATATTATTTAACCATTTACTGAATATTAAGATGAAAAAAAGAACAAGACTTAAGTGTTAATACATAGGTCAATTTAGTACAGTCTAGAATAGACCATCTACTGATATACAGCTTGTTACTGTAAGTACTAATATCTTGTTTATACGAGTATCAACGCCATTGCACTTGGCCTGCACTATACATGACGTGAAATAAAAAGCGCTTAGATACATAAATTTTTATTATTTGCATCATACAATAAAGGCCCATCCAGCACTATTGCAGAGAGCTACGTATTCAATGCATGGACCGGTGGACTACAAATCCAGTCTCTGAGAGAGGCCATGGTCGAGCGCTTGAATTTGTCCCTTAAGGCATTCTCCGACTGGGGCGATGCCAACCTGGTGAAGTTCAATTCAGCTAGGACCCAAACATGTCTGTTCTCTGCCAAAAGGAGGCCATTCAAGCTGGCTCCTACTTTTTGAGATGTGTCTATACCGTTGACTGACCATCTTGAGCTCTTGGGCGTTACTTTGACGTCAACCCTCAACTTTGGCTCTGATATTGAGCCCAAAGCTTAATTGGCTGCTAAAAAGCTGGCTATCCTCTCGAAGGTGCGGCGGTAATTCATATCGGAACAGTTGTTTCTATTGTATAAAGCACAAGTTCGTTCGTGCATGGAGTACTGCTCGCACCTTTGGGATGTCTCAGCCAAGTACTGGTTTGAGGCGTTGGAGTCCATTGAGAAGCGTGCCAAGAAGCTTATCAGCAACAACTCCCTTGTTCAGACCAAGCTCCAAAGTCTTGAGCATCGGCAAAAAGTTGCTAGTCTATCGTTTTTTTTATCGGATACGTTTCGGAGAGTGTGCTTCAGATCTGCATGATCAAATTCCCCCCGTCCTTTTTTCTATTGGACGACCAGAAGCACGAAAAAGCGCTATCGGTTCATGGTTGATATACCAAAAACCCGAACGAAGCGCTTATATTCCACTTTCATTGTGAAAACCGCCAAACAGTGGAATGCGCTACCTGAATGGGTGTTCCCCGACAACCACAATCTGGGTGTCTTCAAGTCACGAGTGAATCGGTTTCTTTTGGGCAAGCGTGTTCCATCGTAGACCGCATCATCGCATAACATCAGGCGAGATGGCGGTCAAAATGCAGGCCAATTTTCAAATATAAAAAAAAATAACAGCGGTTTGGTGTCATACATAATAATACTGGTTCAAGGTCATCATCCCAACAAGCTCATATCAGTTTTTTCGCCAGCAGATGAAAAGATTTTTGTCAAATATAACGAACGTAAATCCAATTTTTCAACCAAAAAAATCAGCTGAAGGAATGATTGTAGAGACTTAGTGCCGTAGTAAAAAATACTCGGACAGACTTCCCCAATAGTCGTGACACCTTTTTTTTCGTTGGCTTTGTTGACTTGACTTGCGTTGACTTTGACTTTTGGGCCGAACTTTGTATGAAACGTGAATGATCTCCTTTCGACTGTCTAACTATCACCGTTCATGAGATACAGCCTGGTGACAGACGGACAGACAGACGGACAGCGGAGCCTTAGTAATAGGGACCCGTTTTACCCTTTGGGTACGGAATCCTAAAAACTGTCTGTAACAGTTTTCCTCAAGTTTTCCATCCCAATATTAATAAAAACTTACCTCTTGATCAAAATGCACTTGAAAAGGTCTAATGCTGGTGTCATTGTGTAACTTCAGATGAGCAGGACCCCACCAATCATGACCAAAGCGCGGTACCGATGGGGTCCTAAAGAACCCCGAACTTTTCACACTGAACACCGTAGAAATAAATATGAAAAATATTTTGAAAAGAACCTCCATTTTCTCAGGTAAATAAAAATTTCGAGTAAATAAAAAATGAAATTCTCGCGGACACAACCGTTCAAGACATCGTGTCATGCAGAATAGGATGCATTTTCCTACACGCGCTTGTAAATTGCAGCCATTTACCGCGAATGGATCTATTATTTTTAATTGTAGCGTAAGGATAATTAAAATTGTGCCGATGTGTAACAGAGTAGCACGCAAGTTATGATTACGAATGACGATTATTGTGTGAGAATGATGATCGGTTTAGGTCTATTCGCGCTACTTACATCGTTTAGTCCAGAGCTAGAGAAAGTAACAATGAAAAATCCAGACACGCGGTAGCGTGTCAAGCCAAGCTCAAGCTAACAAAACTGGCGAGCTGCACTGTATGTAATTACACGAACCATTTGAAGCCATTTTTGACCCCCTCTTAACTCAAAAACCATTTCACCATTTCACATAAACATGTCAAAGGAGATGGGTAATCCTGGGCCCAGCAGTTAACTAGTTGAAATGTGCATTAAAAAACCTATATATTTTTCTAAAGGTAATCACAAAATCCAGTATCATGTTTCTATCTAGGAAGCGAGAAATTTTAAATTAAGTTTTGAAACTAAATAATCGATTAAATACATGCCTGAATTCTTAGTAATCAATAACGAATAAATCGGTAAAATCTCAGAATATACAGGGCGTCCCACGACTTTGCCACATGGAGGGGAAGTACCTTAAATACTGTAGATAGAAAAATTTACTGAATGAAGACTTCATTTTTATTTTAAAAACAATACGAACTGCATTCAAAGAATTTTAAATAATCACCTGTCTGAACCGGGAATCGAACCCGCTAAATGTGAAAACAAAAAAAACTGTAATTTTATTGCACTAATCGAAAGGCTAGATCAGATACATTTATTTCTTCCAAATAACATAGCATCTAAAATAAAAGGAACACCATGAAATTTAACATTTATTTGAAATAATAAGATACGTTTAACTGTGCAACTACAAACAATTTAATTTATTAAATGCTCAAAATGTGTCTCTTCCTATTGTATACAAATTGTAACTCTTTTAATAATCTCTTATTTGGATTAGATTTATTTGTTTTTTCATTGTGAATATTTGAAATAATACTTCGAAATAGTAATACCTAAAGCAGAAAATAGTACATAAAGTCAGTTGTTGTAAGCACGACATAATCAAAGAAAATGTATTCATTATTCAGAACAAAATTTTAAAATATGTTAAATTTCATTGTGTTCCTTTTATTTTAGATGCTATGTTACTTAGCAGAAATAAATGTATCTGATCGAGCATTTCGATTAGTACAATAAAATTACAGCTTTTTTTGTTTTCACATTTAGCGGGTTCGATTCCCGGTTCAGACAGGTGATTATTTAAAATTCTTTGAATGCAGTTCGTGTTGTTTTTAAAATAAAAATGAAGTCTTCATTCAGTATTTTTTTCTATCCACAGTATTTAAGGTACTTTCCCTCCATGTGGCAAAGTCGTGGGACGCCCTGTATATGAAAATTGAGTGACAACTGCCTATCAATCGTCTCGTGGAATCGATTCATAGCGAAAGGAGTTCCTTTAATTTTTCTTCAGTCAGACACTGGCCACCGACTGACAGCTGACAGGCAGAAAAAAACCGGCACTAGTGTATAGTCTATGACCGGCACTCGTTCGTTTTCTTTCTGAGTGCGCACGTATTTTCCATGTTTTATTGTATAACCCCACGACCTCGGCTTTGCATATTATAAAGGACTATTCGACGAATCTTGCTACTTTGGATTACCACCTAGCTTTCTATTTTGGACAACTGATTACGCCTATCAATAGGATATGGACGATGAATCGCTGTGTGAATTGCGAATGGTCGCAGTAACTCTATTGGCAGAAGAATCTTGGACGATGAGGCGATTTTAACAGTTATTCGTCAGTGGCGTGCATCTCAGCCTGTTGGAACTTGGCCCAAGATGTGGTTCTTGGGAGACGTCCGATTGAAGAACCAACCCAAGTTGGTCATTCCAGTGTTTGTGTCCGCTGCGGTCGTTCACTGTTAGCACAACGGTACAGCCAAATAATAAATATTTTCATATTCATATTTCATATTCATTTATTTTGCATTCCATATTGTAAAAAGATGTTACAAAGCTAGGTACATAAATATGGACCCTGTATTATCATTTATTATATTTAAAGCTTCCTGTATGTATTTATAAATTGCTAAAATAGTGGATCGGTTTCTGCGAAAGCCGTTTTGACATTCGTTAAATATTTTGTATTTTTCGCAGAAAGAGTATACACGATTACACATTGCTTTCTCAAAAATTTTGGAGGCGGTTGGTAAAAGAGCTATTGGGCGGTAATTGCTTGGATCCGTTTTCGAGTTTTTTTTGTAGATTGGTTTTATTAGTGCTTTCTTTAGGTAATTCGGGAAAGTGGCTTCTTCGAAAGATTGATGTAATAGCAAGTAGAACGGTAACGTAAGTTCATTTGCACACTGTCGTATTAACATTGGTGGTAACTCGTCTATTCCATGACTTTTTTTGTTTTTGAGGCTTTTTAATAGTGCGTTTATTTCGCCGGGCTCTACTGGGTTGAGAAACATGGTGTTTTCAGTGGTGTTGAGCACTGGGGTGCCTGTCGGCTCATTGCCAAGCGTCTTGTTGCTACCAATGGACGCAAAGAAGTTATTAAAAAAGTTAGCTATTTCCTTAGGTTCAGTGATGTTTATTTTTGTCGTCGTTGTCGTTTATTGGTGTCGTCGTGCGTCGGGTCGTTGAGCTCCCTAAAATAAGGTTGAGCTACACGATGGCTGATGCATGCGTGCCGTCAGTTGGGACAGGTCAACTCAAACCTGCTGTGGCTCTTTCCTCAAAAGGCCATTCCAAACGTTGCCCTACATTGTTACACTCGCATAGTTTTATACCACAATGTCTGGACTTTAAAAGAGACGTTGACCTCTGAGTTTGTTTCGGCTTTTCTTCTCAGAGCTAGTCAGATAGGAAATACCGGCGCCATCTAGTCTTAAAAAAAAACATTACATTGACTTGTAAAAGTGTCTGTATTAGATTTATTTACAGAAATAAAATATCATTTATCATATATATTATTTATTTGTAATTTAATGTTATTTTTATCCCTTTTTAATTTCTTATTTGTTCTTTCATTTATAATACTCCACATAGTTTTGACTTTGTTATTTGATTTTTTCATTTGATTTATATAATGCAATTTCTTTGCGGCTAAAACTGTTTTCTTCAGTATTTTTTCGTAGTTTTTGTAGTTATTTTTAATTAGCGGATTATTAGTTTTTAACCGACTTCAAAAAGGAGGAGGTTCTCAATTCGTCTGATTTTTTTTTTTGTTTTTTTTTTTTTTGTGTGTTTGTTACTCGATATCTCCGCTAATTATGAATGGATTTTGATGATTCTTTTTTTGTTTGGTAGGCCATACTTTAGAGGTGGTCCCATATAAATTTTATTGAAATTGATTAAGCACTTTTTGAAAAAATCAACAAAAACAAAAAAAAAATACACAAATCGTATATAGACGACGTTCTAGTTGTAGTGCTGGTCCGAGAATTTGTACACTATTGTAATTGTAATTTGTGGCACTAAAAATTATAAAATAAAAAAACTTTAAAAAAGTAAAAACCGACTTCAAAAAAAACTAACCGGAGTAAAATAATTATCATTTAATAAAACTACCAGCTTCAGAAGTCGGTGTTCTACGCTGAAACAAATTGAATGCACCGACTTCTGAAACTGGTAGTTTTATTAAATGATAATTATTTTACTCCGTTTAGTTTTTTTTGAAGTCGGTTTTTACTTTTTTAAAGTTTTTTTATTTTATAATTTTTTGAGTGTATCTTTTCAAGCCTTTTGTTTTTACACGAAAGTTTGATGCCTGGGGTTAGCCAATACTTTTTATAATTTGTTATTAATTTTATTTTCATTTTAGGTATACATTGGTTTAATATGTTGGTTAATGTGTCATTGAATGCTGCATAGTTTTCGTTTATGTTTTTAGTTGTTTTTATGATGACGTTCCAATTCAATTCATTTAATTTAGATTTAAATAGTTGGGTGTTTTTGTATAACCTTTTTCTGACATACCAGATAGTTTGTTTAGTTTGTTGGGGCAAAGCTATTTCTATGATAGTACCACTATGATCTGAGAAACCTAACTCCTCCACTGTTGTTTGCAGTTTGATATTAAAATTTGTAAAAATTAAGTCTAGGCATGTTGATGAAGTTTGAGTAATTCGTGTTGGTGATTTTATTTGTTGATTGAACTTATATTCTAGCATGAGATCTAAAAATTGGTTTGTTTTCAAATTATTTTCTAAAATATTTACATTAAAGTCCCCTCCTATAATTATATTTAGCTTAAGGTATTTTTTATTTATATCAGTTAATATTTGCTTTAATTGTTTATAAAATACCTATATCTTCCTGTTTTTTATTCCAATAAATAGTTATCAATAATAGTTTTTCTTTTACTAATTCTGTTGCACATACTTCTATAACATATTCAATTGAAAATTCTGTGATATCACTTCTTTCCAGGCATTCAATGTGTTCCTGTAAAAGGATACAAACTCCACCGCCTGTTCGAGTTGTCCGGCAGTAAGAGGATACGAATGTATAGCCACTAAATTGTATTGTATCCATTTTTTTCTTGTGATAACCACGATTCTGATAAGCATATTGCATTGTAGTTAGGTGTTTCTTCTATGAAGGCTTCAAGTATGTGCTGCTTGAAGAGGCTTTGGATATTTTGAAATAGAATTTTAAAATGTTTGTCTTTGTTTATGAAATGACTTGTTTTGGTGTTCTGTGTTGTAGCTTTGAAAGTAATTGTTTTTATCTTGGGAAGTTACTTGATCTTCTTTGTTTTCGCTTCTATTTAGGCTAATTCGGTTTTTGGGTGTCTCGTCTTCTATAGTTATGACTTTTCCTTCTATCATCAATTGATTGTTACGAATTATTGCATGTAACCCCTTTACTTCTAGCTTTCAGCATTTCTTCGCGCATTAGTTTCCTTTCCCTTCGCGCATTATCATCCAGAAATTCAGATAAAAATAATCCGGTGCCCTGGAAGAGGTGTCTGTTTTCTTTGACATATGTAGCCATTCTCTTGCTTAGTAATTCAATCACTAGTGGGCGATTTTGGGTGCTGTATCTGCCTATTCTGTGAGTATCCTCTATGTAGCCCATTAGGTCGACGTTCATAATCTGGCGAAATAAATCAATTAGTCTCATGTGTAGATTGTTGACTGGTTCCTTGTAGTATTCATCAAGACCATACAAAACAATCTTTTTGAAATGACTTTCTGTACAATAACTTCGGTTTGACTGACATTTGACTGATTTAGTTTTTGTTTTTAGGTCTTCTATTTCAGTTTTTAGTTTCTCGTTTTCGATTCTTAGGTTTTCTAAAGCAGTGTTTGTTTCTTGAATGTCTTTTATTCTTTGTTCGTTTTGCCTTATTAGCTCATTCGTTTCACGTTCAACGTCTTCTCTTAATTTTGAAATGGCTTTGTTTATTTCAGTTTGGATTGTGTTTTGTAGTTCTGTGATAATAGATTTGTTGTTTTCCCGTAGGCGTAACATCATCATTTCACTCAAGTTTTGTAGTGTTAGTTCGGTTTGTGTTGCGGATTGGGATGTCTTTGCTTCGTCCTGTATGTAAATTGTATCGCCCAACAGACTAAGGTCTGCAGAGCCTGTATAAGTCGCGCGGAGAAGGTTTGCCGACAGCCTCATGACGTCACGCGTCTATGGTCGGTACGATTAGTAGGCAGGCTAGACGAGCGCGGGTAGCGGTCGGTGAAGTGGGAGGGGCAGTCATCGGCAAACCTTCTGCGCGCGACTTATAGTGTCATTCATAGTGTCCTTCATAGTGTTGTTTGTAGTTTTTCTAAACGTGATGTTATTTACTTCTGGTGATGAAGCTATCGATTGGAGTTCGCGTTCTCGTTGACGAATTGGGGTTTCTATGTTCCCTTTTTTGGGTATTTTACATAAACATGCTTGACACTTCCAAGTATTAATGCAATTTAATGCCGTCATTTCTTTAAAACGGTCGGTCGGGATATTGGCGCATTCTAGATCGTACGTGCCTTTGCACAACGAACAAGTAACATGTTTGTTGTTAAATAGGTCTTGTTGACAACCTGCGCACAATAATCGTGACATTTTGGATTTTTGATACTTGTAACGCCCTTTATTGGATCAGATGTCACTATCTTTCAATGATCGATGCTTAGTGAACCGTATGCGTCGCTGTCGTATATGTTTTTTTTTTTCTATGCGATAGATGGCACTTTTACCAGAAAAGGTTGTGCTAAATGATTTGCACTTTTTGAATTTTAGAATATTATGTTGTAAATATACACAATAGAATGGGTCTTCATCGTACCTTTTGTGGTATTAGTTAGCAGTCAGATATCACAGGTTTTTCTTGATGTCCTGGTTTTATGGGTGATCAGGTAAATAAAATCCACACAAATGGTTTGATCAAGAAGCACACACACGTCCGCACGGGCCGGCGGTTGAGCAAGCAATGCCCCCCACCGCCCGCGTACGGGCGCGTGTCGCTTGCACTTTATTAATACGTCACACCTCTTCCTTTACATAAATAATTGACTAATCTTTCATAATCATAAATTAACAATCATTTTAATAACATTAATAACATTTAAATTCTAGATAATTAATTCTGTTAATGGCCTATCCTCAATTTCGAACATTATAATTTTTATTAAATACGTATTACATACTTTTGTAAGGCTATCAATTATTAGTTTCGTTATTCTGTCAGATCACTTTCATTTTCCGAATCTTCTGTTTGCTTACCATTGTCCGGATTTTGAATCTGCCATTGTCCTTCCACTTTTTTAAGATGTATCAGGTTTCTTCTATATTCATGGCCCGTTTCGTCATTTCTAACATTGTATTCATTTCCACTAGAGCTTAATACAGTATGTGGCGCAGGGTTGAATGTTGTAGTAAGCTTATTGTCTTTGACTAAATTTTTAACATAAACTTTTTCTCCTTTCTCTATTTCATAATTAGTTGCTTTCCGTTTCCGGTCTTCATATGTCTTCCCTTTCTCTTTCATTAATTTGTCTCTATCTCTAACTTCACAATCAACCTCAGTCTTACTTCCAACTATTGATGGTATTTTGTCCCTAAATTTCCTGCAAAAGAAAAGTTCGCCGGGCGTTTTACCAGTAGTACTGTGTGGAGTATTGTTATACATTGTCAGATAGTCTAAAAGGTCAGATTGCCAATCTGATTTCATGCTCTGACTTATTTGTAATCTTTTAAGGATATCCCGATTTTGACGCTCGACTTCCCCGTTTTCCTGAGGAGTATACGGTGTGGTACTAAGCAGTTTAATACCTAATTCCAAACAAAAGTCTCTAAACTCATGACTAGTGAACTGTTTTCCATTATCCGCGGTGATGGATAATGGAATACCAAGTCTTGAAAACATTTCTTTCAGGACTTTTACCGTATCATTGGTAGTTATTGATTTCATTATTTTTATTTCTTTATACCTGCTATAATAATCAATGACTACAAACAGATAGTGACTTGAGGGAAGGGGACCTAAAAAATCCATCGCAACATCTTGCCAGGCCTGATCTGGTAAATCCCGTCTTTTTAAGGGTAAGGGTGGATTACTTGCAGAGACAAGTGTACATCTTCGGCAACTCTTAACTTTTGCCTCTGCGTCTTTATCAATCTTAGGCCACCAGACTTTTGTGCGTAATCGGCCTTTCATCGCAACGATACCTGGGTGACCTTCATGGGCCGCGTCTAATACCTGTCTCCTTAGATTTGTGGGGATTACAATTTTGTCACCTCTGAGGAGAATACCATTATGGAAACAAAGTTCTGTTTGAAATACACGAAAGTTGTTGATTCGAGAATCCCAAACATTTGTGCTCAAAGCTTCTTTGATGAGCTGAATCTCTTCATCTGATTCAGAAGTCTCAATTAACGTCCGCATTGCTATTGCATGCGGCTTTACGTATTGCACTAGTTGATTTATATGGAATTCATCCTCAGAGGGTTTTACGTAGGTGGGTTGGCACAAACGGGACAACGGGTCGGCAATATTGGCTTTTCCGGGTCTATAGATAACATTAAAGTTATATGATTGTAGGCGCAGTACCCAGCGCTCAATTCTGGCACAAGGTTTGGATCGTGGCCCAAAAATAACTTCGAGTGGTTTGTGGTCGGTAATTAGATCGAAGGTTTTCCTACCATAAAGATAGACGTGGAAATGTTCAACCGCCCACACTAGTGCCAGAGCCTCTTTTTCCGTTTGGCAGTAACGTTTTTCAACGTCAGACAAGCTCCTGTTCCCAAAAGCTATGATACGGGACCCTTTGGAATCGGTTTGTACTAATACCGTTCCAAGACCGACGGGGCTGGCATCTGCCAGAACTTGAGTCTTATCTTCAGGATCGTAATATCCTAAGGTTGGAATGTTTTTTAGTTTAGTTTTAAGTTCGCGGAAAGCGGTTTTTTGTTCAGATTTCCAATGCCTTGATATATCCGTTTTTTGACTGACCTTAAGAGTTAAAAGTTGCCTGATGGGCTCCGTCAACGTTGAGAAGTTGGGGATCCATTTGTTAACATAATTTAAAAGTCCTAGAAAACTTTGAATTTCCTCGATAGTCTTTGGTTCCCTGAACATATCAACGCTTTTTATGTACGAACTTAGTGGTTTTACTCCTTCCGGTGATAGCTCGTGACCCAAAAACTGTACAAATCTGGCGTTAAAGATGCATTTCTTCTGATTGAGTGCTACGTTGTAACTCTTAAGAACTTTGATAACATGATTTAGCCGAGTTTCGTGCTCTGTTTCATTCTGGCCAAAAACGATAATATCGTCAATAAAATTTAAGGTACCTTCGCACGGCAGTAATATTTTCTCTAATGTTTTTTGAAATAGTTCTGGTGCGCAAGAGATACCGAACATAAGTCTTTTGTAACGGAAAAGACCTCTAAGAGTTATGAAAGTTGTAATATAACGACTGTCCTCGTTTATTTCGAGTTGATGAAATGCGTCTTTAACGTCCAATTTTGAGAATATCCGAGCTCTCCTAAACTTTGGAAGGAGTTGTTCCATAGTAGGAAGCGGGTAATGTTCTCGAAGTATCGCTTTATTAGCAACTCTCATATCCACACAAACGCGAACTTCGCCGTCACTTTTTAGTACCGGGACTATTGGGGAAACCCATTTAGAAGGTTTATCGATAGGCTCTATTATGTCTAATTTTGTTAGTTCCTCAATTCGTTTATTTACCTTTTCTTCGAGGGGTACTGGAATTCTTCGGCATGGTTGGCTGACAGGGGTAATCGTGTTATCGATAACGATATCGAGCTTTATGCCTTTAAATTTAGGGAATTTATTAATATTCTGTTGTTGACCTACCATATTAATGTTCAGTCCTAGTTTTAATACTTTAAGGTCCATAGCCGTTTCCTTTCCAAGCAGGTCTCGTGTGCCGTCCTTAATGACATAGAATGTACCTTGCTTCGTCTCGGAACCAACTTTGACCGTAGCTTCAAATGAGCCCAGGACTGTTAATGGCATGTTACTACCATACGCCATGAATATTTTGTCAGGATTAGAAACTTGGTTAGAAACTTGCACATGACAATTTTTTAAATAATTCCAGGTTTTGTCTGTCATTATATTAGAATTACTTCCAGAATCGATTAATAATTCGACATCGATTAATAATTCGACATCTTCGACTCCGCCTAGATTACATTTTATCATTTCGTCTTCACCAAGATAGAATATATAGTTTATTTTGGAAGATGATGGTGACGATGAGCTAGGGTTTTTGTCGACTTCATTAGTTCTTGCCGAATTTTTTGGGTTAAAAAATTGTCTACTTTTTTTATTGGGTACGGGTAGTTTAGATCCATCTTGGTGAGTCGCTTTGCGTTTGTTTGCTCTTGTTCGACAACGTGCCATGTAGTGACCGATATAGCCACATTTTGAACATTTTTTATCTCGAGCAGGGCAGGATTGACTATCTCCGTTGTGTTTTTCACTACCACAACGAAAACAACCATTCTTTTTAGAATCCTCACGTTTTGACTCAATTTTGTTTACTGTTGAGGGAGTTCGTTGATCAGTATTGCTTAAATCAGATAGCTGTCTTTGTACGGATTCTATTGTGTTAGCTTCAGTTATAACCTTATCCAATGTAATTGCGTCGCCCAAAGTCAACATTTTCTTCTTAAGTTCTACCGAGTTACTTTTTTCAATAATTTGGTCTACGAGCTCATCTTCTTCATTACTGAATTGGCATTTCCTACTTTGTTGTCGTAGCCTTACAAGAAATTTGTCAAATTTTTCGCCTGACTCTTGTTTAAGAAGCCTGAATAAGTGACGTTCGTACACTTTACTTTGCTTTGGTAGGAAAAACTCATTGAGCTTATCTATTGCCGTTTTATAGACATCATTTGCATCATCGTCTGAAATGTGTGCTCCCGGTATATTATAATAAATTTCTTGTAAGGCTGTTCCTCCCATGTGGAGGAGTGTGGCCCTTTTTTTTATTTGTGTATCTGTGCCTGTTGCAAGCAGATATATTTCTAAGGATCTCCTCCATTTTTCCCAGCGTAACCCCAGTGACATGGGATCACCGTCGCACTGTAATTGTTCTACTGGTGGTAGATTGGACATTTTGGGCGACCTGAAACAATGTCACTATAGCTTTATTTGCACCCTTGGCGCTATTATTGAGGTGTTTTTTAATATTATTAAGTTTCAGTGAGATGCTAATTACTGGTCCCATTTTTCCCGCATGATATTATGTTATCGGCAGTCCGCTATTTTCAATTATACATTATTTTTATTACAACAAACTTCCGAAAATTAGCATATTTACCATATTAGGTACGTGGGCAACACTGAATTAATCCATAACCCTGTACGAGTGAATGGATAATCACTTCGAATATGTAGGTAGGTACTTAAGTTTAACTTATGTCATTTAACACTATTTATATTATTTTATAATGTACCGACATGGAAATCACAAACAGTAATCTATTCTGTTCATTTGATATCTTAACCACTTTAGTTAGATACCTTTATAATTGACCGGTTAATAATAGGATGAACAAATCTTACGAGAACCGTAATCAGTATAAATAAAATAACATGCTATAGTCGAATTGTAAACATGCCGTAACAAAAAATCACTTAGAGGGTAGTGAACGATATAATTATTATTTATTTGTTAGGTTAAGCTTTATTACACTGTTTTATCTCAATAACCATACAATATTTACACAAATAATATTTTAGAGGGTAGTTAATTATTTTTTTTTTTATTTAAATATTTATTTTTTATTTTGCTAAGCAATATTTTAGAACAGATATCATAGAAATTAGTACTAGGACAGATATAATTGAATAACAAAATAATAATTAAACGCATAGTAATTAGCATCTTTTTAACTACATATTTATGCCCTTGGCAATATTACACCTAAGTGTTCCTTGACACCTTGATTCACCTTGGAATAATAGGCATTTATTTGTGCTCCTTGGCACTTTATTCTCTTGGCAAAATGTATAGTAGGTATTCACCCTTTGGAGCTTGTTATTATAACAAGACCTTTGCATATCAATTAGTAGCATACATGTATCCATTAACTTTAGTTTCCGCTTTGAATCAAACTAACAACTTGTAGTTCAAAGAAATGCAATCAATCGTAAGTACATAAGTGTGTTATATCCCATATACTAACTTATTAAGCTTAATAAATCTGCAACAACAACAATCTGGCAACTCGATAGATAGTAACGTTACAAATTACAACGTCAACCGTGATCTCGTTTGTGCAAAGATTAACATACAAAAATGCGAATAGAATATCTAGCTTTAATTTCGCTGAACAAAGATTAACACTTAATATTTTTAGTCCGGTCAAATTAGACATTTCAAAGTGCAATAATTCGCATAGAGCTGAAAATTGGTACGAATGTTCGGAACACCATTATAAATCAAATGTAAAAAGTCCCCAGCGATCCCACACTTGCAAAAAAAAATATTCAAGGTCAAAGTTCGCAAATCTGGATTTTTTGCGTTTTTTAGCCAAACGGTAAGTTTTATGATAAAAATAGGTCCGAGAAAAATTATAGATTATGCAATTCTCTATAAGAATTGTCTACAATTTTTCTCCTAAACGTCACCGTTTCTGAGATATAATGGTTGAAAAAGTTGTATTCTTTATCACTGATATCGTACGAATCCTCTTCTGATGGCGATTAACATGTACCAGTTGTCAAGGTCAGTCGTGCTCCAATGTTGAATCACCATCAGAAGAGGATTCGTACAATATTAGTGAGGAGACATCTGATACATCGCTGTTAGACCAATTTACTTACACCCAGCAGGAAGAAGAAGAACAAGCAGAAGAAGAAGTACAAGAAGACGAACAAGAAGAAGAGGAAGCAGAATTATCAGATGATTATGAATGAGACGGATAATTTGACCTAATTTTTTAGAATTCATGCGGCTTTCATCATTTCCAATAGTACCAGTTTTTATATATTTTGAATTAGTATTGAATTAAACAGGATCACAATAGATTGTGGAATAGGCCTATTGGAGAAACCACGTTAAAAAAACGCGCCAAGTACACTACCTTCCAGGTGACGTGGAAACGCATATTATAAAGAATACAACTTTTTCAACCATTATATCTCAGAAACGGTGACGTTTAGGAGAAAAATTGTAGACAATTCTTGTAGAGAATTGCATAATCTATAATTTTTGTCTGATCTATTTTTATCATAAAACTTACCGTTTGGCTAAAAAACGCAAAAAACCCATATTAGCGAACTTTGACTTTGATTTTTTTTTTTTGCAAGTGTTGGATCGCTGGGGACTTTTTACATTTGATTTATAATGGTGTTCCGAACATTCGTACCAATTTTCAGCTCTATGCGAATTTCTGTTAACCTACCCCTATTTTTTGAGCTAACTTGACCGGACTATTTTTAATATTTAAATACGTCCACCTTAGCAAAGCTTATAACGAACGGTTGGTAGAAGTATTTTTATTTGTCACATTATAACTTATTTTACCATAATAATGATAATTGTTATTGATCAACACATTAATAACTTTGTTCCCGTTTATGAAGTTATTATTATGATGTTGTATAATTTTACTGTATGTATACAGTTAATAGTCCTCAGAAAATGGATACATATACCACTCAATCGTACGCGTTTAACTGTTTGTTTTTTTTTTTTTTATTTGCACGTGAGTTCGTTATCTCCTCTCCTTTTGTTACTTTTTTCTTTTTCACACACTATAACAACCAGAATTTATCACTTACTTGAGGGCTCGTCGCCACGTGTGATGTCCTGGTTTTATGGGTGATCAGGTAAATAAAATCCATACAAATGGTTTGATCAAGAAGCACACACACGTCCGCACGGGCCGGCGGTTGAGCAAGCAATGCCCCCCACCGCCCGCGTACGGGCGCGTGTCGCTTGCACTTTATTAATACGTCACAAATCCGTTAAATCCAGACATTTAGTGCACTGGTGTAAATTTTTTTCGTCGTTTCTGGATTACTTCAGTTTTTTCTCACAAAACTTGTCCTTCAACACGAACCTCTGCAGGTCCTTTAACACTATCACTTGGTGTACTTTTTGTCGTATTCACTTGAACTATTTTTAAAGATTTTTAATATGCACAGCTGATCTATGTTGACGCACTGCAGCGCCCTGTCCCTATTTTAAACATATATTGGTGTTTTATTTTACTTCCTCTTCTCCCTTTTTTACCTACTGCTAATAAGTGCAAGATATTGGATGTAGAGACTTGTCTTCGACTGTAGCGACTGTCCAGCGCGGGCCGAACGTATCAGATCTTCGACACGTCACACATGGAGGCTCTCTACTTGCACTCCATGCGTAAAACCATTACACAACCGAAGCCATTCATTCAATGTATTCCGCAAACATCAAAAAACTACAATGTTATAATGTAACCTCACTTTTACTATACTTCATATAACTTGATTGCTGGATAGTCAAATTTCACCAAATTTTCAGTGAGGCCTTGTTATTATATCCTCTTACAAATAAGGCTAGTTTGATTGAGTTAACACCTGGGCCCAGGAAACTATGGAGTCTTTCCCTTCTCTGGCTCAAATGTTGAAACTTGCGAGGTAAATATGTGCTCCAAATTTCATAAACACACCTCAAACGGTTATTTAGATATTAACGTCCAAAAATCGTCATGTTTATCACTGACTGACCAATAGATAAAAACTAACCCAGTTCCAGATGACCTAGAATGTTCAAAGGCATCCAGATAGGTAGTTGGGTGAATACAAAGGAATAAATCAGAAACTAGTAAATTTTGACCATTTTATTACAATTTTTCAATTAATTGATTCTATTATATTGCTTTCACGGTAAGTTGATTAATTTGGCAGATCAGTTCATGACATGAAAATAAATTGTAATGGCGCTTGTGTATGACAATTTAATTCAACAAGTATTAAATCAATTTAAAATATTAGTAAAGCGTTACCCAAAAGGTTGTTTTAAAATCAGAAACATAGAAACAATATAGTTATATGTATTTAACGCCATAATTATATATTACGTACATGATTTTAAAAAAAACCCCGACGCGTTTTCAAACTTGCGTCAGATGGTACCAGTTGCCACAGACGTGCGTATCGATAAAATAATTTCGATAAATTTATATTAACAGAATGAATATTTTGACTATCGTAATAATTATAGACGATAGGCTTAGTTGATTGAATAATTAAAATAAGGCTCATTATAGCCCAGTTGCCTTGCAAAAGGTCGGTCAGTCCTAAATTTTGGATACATGTTAAGGATATGTGTTCTTATAAAAATTACAAATTTTGCACCTTGAGTGACCTCGGCGCGCTCTGCCATCTTGGGTTAAATAACCCAAAAATTAGTTTTTATTAAATAACTCCTTATGGGTTTTATGCCAAAAATTATTCACATCAATTTTGTAGAAAATTAAATTCTTATATTTCATTCCCGACTCAAAATCAGAGGTATTTTATAGGTTTGAAGCCCATGTCTGTTTTTCTGTTTGGCTGTCTATTTCTCTCTCTGTCTGTGTGTCTGTCTGTGGGCTTTTCATAAAAACACCTAACATAACACATCCAAAATTCAGGACCGACGAACATTTCGCAAGATAAACCTCTTTTTCGCGAACCGGCTACTGGGCTTATTATTGTTATTGGTGATAAATAAACATTTATTTTCACTCATCCCATACCTGCTGGATTCATTATCACATCAGCACGTAATCGTCTATTGTTGAAGATATGCATGCTAATTGGCTTAATCCTAATTACTTAAATCACAAGTATTTGAAATGTACATAAAATCACATTACAATAATTTGTCAAATTCTCGCTGAAATTTTACAAATTTTATCGATAGTTGAATCGACTACAGTCACATGTCTAGCAACTCCTATTGACATGTGTCATTTTAATCTTCTTAGGAACACTTACTTATAGTGCCTGTAATGTAAGAATCAGCAATATAAATTGATGACAGCCGGTTTATGTGGATTTTAAGGTCTTCAAGTGACTATAACGAGTGGAATACCACCCTTAATTTTTTTTAAACCAAACTTCTATTTTAGTACTTATAACTACTTATAACAAAGAGTATAGTCGACTTTCGTATTTATTACATTATTAACTGGGATTTAGTATTCATTATTATTTCAATATTTAGCGCACATCAAGTGTTATAAATAATTAAATACTTATAATAGGTATTTCGGATAACAATAAACAGAAAACGCGTAAAAAATCCGGATACTGATTGGGCAATTCACTCAAATATTTCAAAGGTAGAAGAAAATATAGAAAATAACGGGTTCCCTACGTGACATCGAAACTCAATACATCGAATGTCGCAGCATCGAAAACGGTACATCGAAGGGTCACATAATCGATGGTACTCTACATCGATGGTACGCCACATCGAAAGTCTCGACATCGAAAGGTTACGATATCGATGGTACGCTATATCGAATGTCGTCACAGCGAATTGCATATCAGTTTTTTTTTTTTTTATTAATATTGTTTTTTTGTGTGTTAAATTTATTTTTACTTGGTGCAGTAACTAATGGATACAACAATCTTTAGATGCAATAACCCATCGATTTTGCAACCAGTCCATGCATGTTGTAACCATACAATACTGTATACATTCGATTTCACGACATTCGATGTAGTGTACCATCGATTATGTGACCATTCGATACTGTAACCATTCGATTTCACGACATTCGATGTGGCGTACCATCGAATAAGTGACCCTTCGATGCACCGTTTTCGATGCTGCGACATTCGATGTATTGAGTTTCGATGTCACGTAGGGAACCCGAAAATAACACAACAAACCGGCCAAGTGCGAGTCGGACTCACGCACGAAGGGTTCCGTACCATTATCTAAAAAAACGGCAAAAAAATCACGTTTTTTGTAATAGGCATGAAATCGTTACAGACAGACAGAGTTACTTTGGCATTTATAATATTAGTACGTATTGCTAGGTCGTATAATATAAACCTTGAACGTAACGTTGTAACTGCATTTCCGGAACTGTAATTTATAAAATCAAAACTACTTACATCATAAACAAACAAAGACAAATTATATCCTTCACTAGCTGACCCGCCGAACTTCGTACCGCCTTTTTTTTTCGTGGATATATATTTTGTCAATATATTGAAGATCTCTCACAAGGGGGCTCACCCCTTAAATATTAATTTTATTCTGTTTTTTAGTATTTGTTTGTTGTTATAGCGGCAACAGAAATACATCATCTGTGAAAATTTCAACTGTCTACCTATCAAGGTTCGTGAGATATAGCCTGGTGACAAACAGACGGACAGACGGACAGACGGACAGCGGGGTCTTAGTAATAGCACAGTGTACCTACTTACTACATACAGTGGGTCAACGCCCATACATTTGACAGGTCCTATGAAACGTCAAAATTATATAGGGGCGGAGGTTATGTCCCAAGTATGCAGTATGGCTACTCGGGACATAATTTCCGCTCCTTCACCCCGCAACCCCCCGCACGATTGCTCTGCGACAATGTTCTACGTTGACCGACTGTAAGGAGTAGATATAGGTAGACTGTGGTAATAGGGTCCCGTTTTATCCTTTGGGTACGGAACCCTAAAAAGACACCAGTAAAATTTTGCGCGGCCAGGCTTAGGTCTCGTTTACGGAGACGGCGCTGGGCGTCGCGCGTCACGCGCGGCGTGCCGTCTCGCGGCGGGTCGGACGTTTTTTTTTTCAGTTTACAAACAGGCGGCGCATGCAGCAGCGCGTGCAGCTGCGCGTGCAGCGGCCTGCATCATCACACGCACAAACATATGGCAATGTACGATGTTGTTTATGAAGATGCGGGGCGTGCGAAGCCGCGGGCTCCGCCGCGGTTGTCGCTACGTTTTAAAATAAATAATAAAATAAAATAACCTTTATTCCGGATAAGCATCATCCATATGGGTTAGTAAACAAAAAGGATAACTTATATCTATGTTAGTAAACTTATGTATAAACTATTTGGAGACCATGTTCAAAAGGCACCTTTGAACCACATCACCTAACAAAGGGGAATCGTACCTCCTCGCTATGGTCTTCAGGATGGAGTTGGAGCTGTCCCGCACTCTGCAGAGCAGAGAAGCAGATTTCTGTCTGACGATGGCGTGGAAGCCATCGACGTGTGCCTGTGCAAACATACCTGATGCACTGCAGAAACGGGGCAGCCCCATCAACATCCTGAATCCGTTATTATATTGGACCCGTAGGGCGCTGATAGGCCGCTGAGTATAGTTGGTCCACAGGCTGCACGTGTAAAACACTTGGCAGTAAGCTTTAAAAAGCGTTATTTTGACTGCCTTGCTACAGCGTGCAAACCTGCGAGCCAACATGTTACATCGGACTGCCAGCGCCCTACGTTCCCTACGTTTTACCGTGAACGGAGAAATGCAGGAATAGCTGGTTGCAACGCAGCGTGCGCCGCCGCGGGCTCCGCCTGCATTTCAAGCAAACGCGTGTAAAATCGCTTCTCCGTAAACGCTCTCATACAACGCCAATGTTTGAATTTAGTGCGGGCCGCGTCGGCCAACGCGACGCGCGACGCCCTGCGTCTCCGTGAACGAGGCCTTAGGATGATTTCCAACTACAGGACGCTCGCGGCCTCGCCCGCGTGTATGTCGTTTATTCCGTATTTTTCGGGACAAAAGAAGCCTATGACCTTCTCCAGATTCCAGAGTATCTCTGTGCCAAGTTTCATTCAAATCGGTTCAGCGGTTTAGGCGTGAAACCGTTACAGACAGACAGAGTTACTTTGGCATTTAAAATATTAGTAGGGATTGCTAAGTCGTATATATAAACTTTGAACAGTTACTGTGAACGTAACGATGTAACTGCATTTCAGGGACTGTAATTTATAAAATCAAAAACTCCTTATATAATATACAAACAAAGACAAATTATATCCTAGACTAGCTGACCCACCGAACTTCGTACCGCCATTTTTTTTCGTGGATATATGTTTTGTCAATATTTTGAAGATCTCTCACTGTCTTCTGTCTCATTCACTCACTCACTTTTCATAATAGGAGAATTATAAAAAAAAACAGTTCGATTTTCTTAAAAGGTTCTTATAAACAAACCTTATCCTGACAATAACGAACACACAAAAAAAAAACTTAAACTTTTTGATAGCTAACATTTTTAACATTTCACCATCATGGTAATAGCACAGTCTACCTATATCTTACTCCTTACAGTCGGTCAACGTAGAACATTGTCGCAGAGCAATCGTGCGGGGGGTTGAGGGGTGAAGGGGCGGAGGTTATGTCCCGAGTAGCCATAGTGCGTACTCGGGACATAAATTCCAGGGCTCGCACTTTTTGATTTCGAATTTGTTGAATCGTTCATAGAAATTATATTAATTTATTAATAGTATGTATGTTGTATGCATGTACCTAATACGAGAATTTTATTACAAAGTCTGTTTACTAATCCAAGATGGCGGCATACATACTTTTTCAAATGATTGTTCGTGGGAAATCATTTCCACGGTTTTCGGGGTCACTGATGCCGAAAATAACGTCAAAATCCAAATCCAAGATGGCGACCATGAAAATTTTCATCTAATCATCATGGGTGTTAATTTCATGGTTTTCGGGGTCACTGATGCCAAAAATAACGTCAAAATCGAAAACCAAGATGGCGGCCATGAAAATTAGTAAATTAGTCGTCATGGGTGTCAAAAATCCATGGTTTTTTGGGGTGCGGATGCCGAAAATGAGGTCAAAAT
Source organism: Amphipyra tragopoginis (assembly GCA_905220435.1). Classification (NCBI taxonomy): domain Eukaryota; kingdom Metazoa; phylum Arthropoda; class Insecta; order Lepidoptera; family Noctuidae; genus Amphipyra; species Amphipyra tragopoginis. The sequence continues at coordinate 18,633,147 of HG992015.1, forward strand.
CATAATCCAAGATGGCGGCAGTAAAAATGTCAAATTAGTCGTCATGGGTGTCACTTCCGTGGTTTTCGGGGGTACTGATGCCGAAAATGAGGTCAAAAAACATATCCAAGATGGCGGCAGTAAAAATGTCAAATTAGTCGTCATGGGTGTCATTTCCGTGGTTGTCGGGGGTACTGATGCCGAAAATGAGGTCAAAATCTATATCCAACATGGCGGCTTTTAAAATTTCCATTTAAGCATCATGGTTGTCATTTCCACGGTTTTCGGGGATGCTGATGACGAAAATGAGGTCAAAACCTATATTCAAGATGGCGGCCATGAAAATTCTCAAAATAACCGTGATGTGTGTCAAATCCATGATTTTCGGGGACGCTGATTACAAAAACAAGATCCATTCTCAAACACCAAGATAATGACCACGTTTTATCTGGTAAATTACATTTAACAGGTAAATTTTTTTGACCGCTGTATATGATCGAGGGATACTTAGGCTTTATTTCCAGCATCAGCGCCCAAGAAAACCATAGAAGTAATAACCATGAATAATAAGTAATTTTCTATGGCTCCTTCTTGGATTTGGGAATAATTTATGACTCTTACCTACGCAAGCGTTAGCCACTGCGGCTTAACCTCGACAAAATTTGTAGTTTTAAATATTGCTAAAAATTCCAGGATAAGATGGCGAAATTGCTGCTACATACCTTTGCATTATTTTGTCAATCGTCAAAATTACGCATGCGTGGTTTTCTTTTGCGTGTCACTGTTTCTATAAGACGTTAATTAATTTGGACGTTTGTTTGACAAAGTTTGTGTAATTTGTTTTATGTGGCAACCCTATGACAAGTGTTACCAATTTTGACATTTCATAGGACCTGTCAAATGTATGGGCGTTGACCCACTGTATGTAGTAAGTAGGTACCCTGTGGTAATAGTGATAATGACAAGATTATTGAACACATATTACTAATACATTGTAAGTCTAATTATACTAAATTATATATCATCGGATAGGTAATTTAATAACGGTGCCAACGACGTAACTTGTAGAGAGCTAGCTATCGTAACTTAAGAGATATCGACGTTTTAATTAGCCGCGCCGTAATCAGCGCAGTCAATCAGCGCAGAAATCAATAGCCTGACAGATGCGCACATTTTGACTTTTGGACGGCTGACAGAGGAAGGGTTAAGTCATGTTTGGTAGGTCACGTTTAGCTTATCTAGTCAATACTCGGACTACTAATTGATATGTTGGTGAAATACCCCTAAGACTATCCATACAAAAAAAGCTAGCCCTCTGGTCATGGATGTGTCGACAGCGAAGCGGAGGGATATTTTAATGCACTCTTTTAGATTACATAGGTAGTTTTAGTCTAGGATATAATTTTAGGATATTGGCTATAATTGTTACATTGTGTACTGTATTCCGTTAGTAGTATTGACTAATAGAATAATAACAGGAAAACATTACTCGTACAAATTAAATTAAATATCTTATTTCCTTTACAGCTGAAATTAGGCGTTTTCATCTAGCAAGGGCGGTGTGAGAAAAAAGTGTAATCTACGTTTTCAAAAAATCATATTGGTTAAGAAGTTACGGCCAGTTTCTTCATCAAAAGTAACAGCCAAAGTAACGTGTCAAAGTAGCGTTAAAATTTGTTTCTTCACGCGTTTAGCTGTTGCTTTTACTGTTACTTTTGCCTCTAACCTTTACTGCTCAATAAGCTGCTGTGAAAGCTAAAGTAAACGTCATTTTATCAAGTAGGTTAGACCTTAATAACGGCCAGTTTCTTTATCAAAAGTAACGGCCAAAGTAACGTCACAAAGAACTTTCACTTTGATATTTGGCAGTACTTGACAGTAAAATTGCAGTGATAAGTGTAAAAAAAGCTCCCTACGATTTTTTGGGGAAATTACGACGTTTGTGTTATGGCACCTCCTTTGACTTTAGCTGTTACTTGAATGAAGAAACACATTTGCCGAAGTATCATTAAAGGTCAAGTAAAAGTTAATATTTTTACTGATTACTTTAATTGTTGATGAAGAAACTGTCTGTTAGGATTACGATGCCACAGGCACTGTACTACCTATAATTTTATTTTTTTGTCATAGTCTGGAGGGAAACTTATTCCGCGTACATTTTGTTTTCTTTTATTCTTTAATGGCATCCTGCGCGGTCAAGATAAGTTATTAATTTGCGACATCGAAGGGGAGTCAAACTTTTTAATCTTTTTCTTTCACAGTCAAAAGATAACTTGAGTGTTTTAATGAGCACCGTTGGCAAACACTGTTATTTTTAATCACTGTAAAATGTAACGGTTTTGGATTTAGTGATTAATTTTAAAACAGAAGCTTTGTTTTAACAATTTTTCTCGATAACTTTTTGTCATTTGGTTATTTTGTATTCATGCTTGTTGGTTTCATTTTAAGGATTTCTTACCGTTTTCAATACAAATGCGAGTCTATGGGTATGGGTATTACGTAACATTTTTTTTCTCTCGGACTTCTTGTATACTATAATCGTGATTGGCGAGACCTGTCTCCAGCCAATGGAGGGGAAGTAAAATGCTTACTCTAAGCTAACTACTTATACTACTCGGACACTAATTTCATGACTACTAGTACTTGTACTATTTATTCTGTGCTACTAGTAACAACAGCACTAAGGGCGACCCCTAGCTGGACTCGGACCTCGGCTTAGGGCGTTGCTGGCGGGGTTTAGGGCTGAATTATTGGTGTGAATAAAATAAGTTGATAACCTAAATGTGTTGGTCATTGTGTTGTCGTCGGCTGTCGCTGAAAACCAGTGCTATGGCTATGCTCAGCGATGGTCATCGGATGTGACGCATATTTTCCCAATTTTAGTTTTTTACTAGCTTAGTTCGCGACTTCGTTCGCGTGTAAGTCGGAAAACAACATTCTGTCGCAACAACTAAACAATGATAATTATATGTACATAGGTATTCCATGTTTCAAAAATCACATTTATTTCCATTTAGCTCATCACCCTCACTCAATAGCGTGATGACACACTCGCTCTATGACGGTAATTTTTGCCAAATTTCAACTAAATCTGTTCAGTAGTATTGACGTGGAGTTTAAACAGATATACAGATAGAAATTCTAAAAACTTCTGTTTCAGCATCAGTATCGTTTCACGTAGTAACATGTTTGCTTCGTTACGATTTTATTATAATAATATTATGTTCTAGGTACTTTAATCTTATTTGCTTTAGTTTTTATTTTTAATTTTTGATATTTGTTAGTGGTAAGACGTAAATTAAAAATAAATTAGTTCTTATTCAAGTCATCTTAATTAGGTACCTACATCTCGACCAAAATACAACAGTTTTCAATCACATTTTGATAGTAATACGTTTTGTATCACCCCTTGCACGCGCCATTATTTGTTGGCGGCCATGACACTTGACTTGACACCCCTTGGGAGCATGGGAACAGCACGAGTGATAAAATAAGCCCCTTAATGCATGGTGCCGATGATAACAATGTTTTATTAATAATGAATTGTTATCACCCCAGCTGTAAAGCATATTTTTATTTTATTAGGTATCCGATTATTATAGAGAGAAGTTATGTTTACTTTCAGATACTGATGGAGAGAATTTAAAATTGGTTTTATGCTTGAATGTTTATATGTGAGTCATTCTTGTCTTATATTATATTCGACCTAGAGTTTCTCTAAGGAAATCTGCAAAAGTTAATGTTTTGTCTGCTGTTTCATAATACTATATTGCCTGCTGTTTCATAAAGGTAATATATTATCTGCTGTTTCATAATACTATATTGCCTGTCGTTTCATAATTATACTACATTGCCTGCTGTTTCATAAAGATAATATATTGTCTGCTGTTTCATAATACTTATATTGCCTGCCATTTCATAAAGATACTACATTGCCTGCTGTTTCATAAAGGTACTATAATATTGCCTGCTGTTTCGTAAATGTACTATATTGCCTGCTGTTTCGTAAAGGTACTATATTGCCTACTGTTTCATAAATGGAACTAGTGACTATATTGTTTACTGTTTCATGAAGGGAAATAGGTACTATATTGCCTGCCATTTCATTTGGGAAGTAGTAGAGCTTCTTGTATAAGAGTTCGTCCGGGGAAGTAGTTACTACCTCCATACCTACATCTGCCGCTAAGCAGCACTGCTGTGTTCCGGTTTGAAAAGTATGGGTGCCGGTAAAATTACAGGTACTAAGAGCGATTACGCACTGCATCCGATCCGAATCCGTCAAAATACGGATATAAAAAACTCGGACCGAATTCGGATATTGCTTTGCGCACTGCATCCAATCCGAATCCGTGAAAATACCGATCTAGAGTAAAAATCTCGGACCGAATTCGGATGTTGCCTACGCACTATTCCGATCTCTGATCCAAATTCAAACAATTCAGGGGCCATCTTTGGCATATCCATTTGGCGTCCGATTTGAATCCGAGGTAGTGCGAAAGCGTTCATACAAATATTACTACGGCTACTTCGGTCCGTCAATATTTCTTGCGAATTGGAGACTCACGGATGACGGATAGAAATCGGATGACGGATGCCGGATGTAGTGCGTAAACTACCATACAAATAGTTCTATGGCTACTTCGGAACGTATTTTCACGGATTCGGATCGGATGCAGTGCGTAGTCGCTCTAAGACTTTTCAATTGTATCTCTAAGATTAAAAACGCGTCAGCAATCTTGGTGTAGTAGATGTGTAGGTAACTATCATCATGTGGGACATCGGCTTGTTTGCCAACCTATTATTTATTCGACTTTTCATAACGCCTGTACCTATTGGTTTATGTGAAATATTTTTTTTTGATTTGATTTGATTTGATTACATAAAAAACCCTTTTGTCTAGAAAAGTTATTAAGGTCTTTGTAGATCAATCTAAATTGGTCTAAACGTTGACTCCATATGAATAATTGTCTTTTAACGAAACAGCACCTATTATTGTAATTAAGTGTGAGTTATTATCCTTGTAAACATCACTTATTATGTGTAATTTAGAACGATCTGCCACTTAGGTTACTTGGCTGAAGCAATTAATAGTACGTACACGTGTTCTGTAACATTAATACTTGGGTATTAGTCGGTCGGAACCGAAACACGCTGTCAGATTACTGTACGTAGGTACAATACGTTCTTTTTCCCTTGTATCGGCACGAGCTAAAAGGTTAGTTGGAAAGGGAGTACCAATCCGCGGGCCACGTAAAGTTACAAGTCCGAGACGGGCTGCAAACTGCATCCGCAGACTGCAACTCGTCGTCCGAATAACACCTATAAGGTGCTCACCTTAAAGGTAGTATTCCAACGGAGACCGCAAACTGCAACCGCAGATGACAGCAGCAGACAAGCGACACTACTGGTCCATACAAACCAATGTGACTTGCGGTCTGCGGTTGCAGTCTGCAGTTTGCAGCCCGTCTCGGACTTGTGCCACTGACGACGGTTTTAAACCAAGTGATAAAACATCAAAATGTCAAAAATTTTCTTACCATGTAAAATTATTTTTATTTTATTTGTTTCAAAAATTCATCATCCCTGCTTTAGTTACGAATACAGAAAATGGAGCTTCTAATTTGTGACCCCAAATATGACCTAAAATGTAAACACAGCTGATCATAGCTCAGGATAGATAGATTCGTATTTTTTATGAAATATTTTATTTGAACGGGTATTTCTCTTAAGGACTCGTCGTTTTGTGTCCTACGGTCCGGTCAAATCGAACGCAGCCCGCATCCTATGTGAACATCATTAGCGTTTAATATATATTTTATATAATTACGATCTGACTATGCGAGCACAAGCAAAGAACGTAGGGAACGCACCGGTCAGGCGATCGGGGTGGGAAGGTAGGTAGCAGACGGGCTGCCCGGTTGCGGGCAGGCGGGCAGCGGGCGGCGAGCAACACGCAATCAAAATATGTATATATAAATGACCGCTCTTTGCCCTGCCCGTCAGATTGCTGACCGTGCCCGGACCTTGAAGTTCACGTAGGATGCGGGCTCCGTTCGATTTGACCGGACCGTAGAACGCAGAACGCATTCAGTGTGACAAGACTTTTGGCGAAAGCTAAAGAACAAAGTTATTCGTTATTATGGGTTGAAAGAAAATACATTTTCAGCCACGGACACAATAACAGCATAAACTTGGTACTTGATCATCCTTCCATCTTACTAAACCCTCTATACGAGAGTAGCGCCCGTCGTGGTGAAAAGATTAGCCAGTCAGCAAGGTTGGTAGCGGGGCTGACTGCCCAGGGTGCGCTGCACATAGGTAGGCACTTGAGTATCGTCACTGGTGGCTTCTTTTAAGTCACACCACAAAACACAAGGTTGATGGTACATCAGAACCGGCCAAGTGCGAGTCGGACTTGCGAACGAAGGGTTCCGTACCATTATCTATAAAAACGGCACAAAAATCATGTCTGTTGTATGGGAGCCCCCCTTAAATATTTGTTTTATTTTAATTTAATTATTTATTTTTAAAGTGAATATATAACCAAATATTCTGTGATTATTTCAAGCGTCTACCTGTTGCCGTTATCAATATCGAGCAAAAACGAGTAAAAAAATCACGTTTGTTGTATGGGAGCCTCCTTAAATATTTATTTTATTCTGTTTTTTAGTATTTGTTGTTATAGCGGCAACAGAAATACATAATCTGTGAAAATTTCAACTGTCTAACTATCACGGTTCATGAGATACACCCTAGTGACAGACGGACAGACAGACGGACAGACAGACGGACAGACAGACGGACAGACAGACGGACAGACAGACGGACAGCGAAGCCTTAGTAATAGCGTCCCGTTTTACCTTTTGGGTACGGAACCCTAAAAATGATCTATTGTCTAGCCTTTTCCCAATCCCAACTAACTTGAGGTCAGCTTCCGATGCGGCTGAATACCAGTATTTTACACGGAGCGACTGTCATCAGACCTCCGCAACACAGTTACTGAGCAATGCCGATATCCTAAGGTTAGACTGGTTGTCAGACTTTAGGGCTTCTGACTACCCGTGCGCTTACCGTCAGATGGGACTAGTGTCAAATGCGAACAAATCAAATAATGAAAAAAACCTCCACAGTTGAGTTCATGAGTGTGATCTGCTTGCCTGGTTAGAATCGACGTCATAGTACAAAATTATCAAGGAAAATAGTTCATTAGCAACAACCCACATTTACTTACAACAATCTTGCTGAATGAGCTACAGTGCTCCTAGATAGCATTTCATCTGACTCGAAGGACCAAACTATACTAGTCCTAGGATTGTGAAAGTTCATTTATTTTTGTGATCTAATCCTTTGAAAGTACTAGTAGTGACATCTTTAATTGTATGGTGTCAATTACCAAGTAGCGACATCTATTAACAGGGTAGCAAAAAGCGCGAACTAGTTTAGTTTTCTGTTAGGCATAAAACAAAATAATTGTGTAAACTGCTGCTAGAGGGCGCTGTTATAAATTTCTTCATTTTTGGTAGTTGCAGAAATTAGAATAGTTGCGAAAATTAATGCAACAGTGAAAATAATAAAGAACGGAATCATGTTATTAATTTTGTATTTTAGTAATTTTTTTTCCTCAATCTAAGTAAGTGCGAGAAATAAAAAATAAAAGAAATTTCACATGAATAGGTATTAGGTTTTGTTTCTGTGAGTTCTGTCTACGTTTGATGCACTGGCTGTGCAAAAAAAAAACTGGACCTTACTTTTAGACAGGTTCAATTCCGTAGGTATGTAGGTACAGTTTCAGTTAAATGGAATAATCAGTGGGCACGGTAGTGCCCTCGCCAGCGTCAAGCATGCACGGCCGTACACCCCTTTCTTGAAGCAACTCAAGATGAGAGCGAAAGCTTGGGGATTAATGTGATGCAAGATACCTAGTTAATTTTATTTAAAAAACTGTACGTCGGTAAACAATAGTATAGTAATGTTGCATGATTACCAAGTCCGAAATGCGCGTCTTGATCTCAAAAATTTTCAAGGAAAAAGAGTCGCGAGACGTGTTTTTTTTACATGAATGTTTTTGATGGGTTAAGAACTGGGGAAATAAAATAACTAGTTATTAAAAATCAAACTAATAATTACTTTATTTAGGCGTATTTTCCAGCGTTACATAAAACATACTAGAAGTTCATAATATTCGATTTGACATAACTTACTACGATATAGGAGAGTAGTGCCGTTTACACTTTGATTAGTATTATTTTACATTGTTTGTTTGGCAAATGAACCAATGAGGAGGCAAACGCAAAACGTTAGTAGATGGCAGCACCTCTGTTGGTACCAATAAACGACCAATCAGAATGAGTTAAATGAGCATTTCTCTATTTTTTTGCCACTGTTTCAAAAAATCGTCAAAAATAAAAATATCGCTAAATCGCTTTTTTTTCATGAAATCAGATAATTTATCTAATTAGTTATTGGATTTTTGACAAGGCACTCTATTTTATTTAGGATTTATATGAAAAATGTGTTAAAAACGAAATGAAGGTAGACTAAACGTTCTTATTTTGTTACTCTTTATTTGTTAAAAAAACTTTAAAAGTCGCAAATTCTATATCTAAAATGATAAATTTCTTAAACTTCATTGTGTATTTAATAACTTCATCGCAAAGAAAGACCATAAACAGTAAAAGATAATTTCCAAATAAGGTGTTTTAATTTTTTTTTGTTACCTATGGCCAAAAATAAATTTAAAGTTTTGATTATATGATAAATAAACAACATTGAAAGACGTGTACTATTTCATATTAAAGTACTGAGCATCCTCGAGTTATATTACAAGTTATACTGTTTTATATTAATAAATAATTAATTAAAACAGGAAATCAGAACAGGAGATTTTTGGTACAGTAACAAAAAAAGAGTTATTGGTAACAAAATAAAAAATATAAGGCTGGGTCTACTATGCCTATTATTAGGATTAAAGATATATGAAAAACGATGAAGTTATAATTTTAAAGTCAAAGCCATTAAGTGATTCACAAATATTATAAATGCGAAAACTTGTGGGCGTTTATTTGTTTGTAACATTTTTATGCCTAAACGGCTGAACGAATTTGGATGAAATTTGGAACTCTTCATCATCACCATCACTATTTTTCATCACCACGCGGGTGAAACTGCAAGGCGTTAACGAGTACGAAAATAAAAAATACACATTTAGTGCTTAATCAACATTAATGCACTTCATTTTAATCAAGTATCTTGTTTAGTGTTTCGTTCACACTTAATTCGATTTAATTCTTTCGAAGTTTTTCTTTCTTATTTGTTCTAGCTTATCTAGGTTTTGTTTAAAATTTTATTTATGACTTTTCATCTTTTCTGCAGATGTTAGTCGTATTTTTTTGCGCTGCAATGCAAAGGTAACTTTATAATTCCGTTTTTGTAACTCAAATTTCCACTTATACGTTACTACACCAAAGTAACAAAATAAAAAAGTAACGAATCACATGTTTATTTTTTTCAAAATATTATTGTGGTGGTTAAAATTAAAGTTACGTCTACTATTTTATACCAAATTTTAGTGTAAGTTGTTAACTATTATGATGTAATAAAAAAAGTGGTAAATTTTGTCAACTTTCCTTGAAATAGCTGTAACAAAATCGGAATGATGTTCACTCTAAATTTGGAGTACGTGTTTTTACAATTTACTACTGAACGGTGCTGACACATGAATGGATATGGTGGCACTAAATGGCATCTACAGTATTGCCAAATTCAAAATAATATAACTAAATGGAAGTTTTTTAACTTTAACACGTCTAAAATGGGTAACAAAAACTGAAATAAGTTTTTGGAACTTTTTCTGGGACAAGTTTAAAATTAATCTAAATCCGTAAAATTGAAACAAATTACTAAAAAGGCAATGTAATGTGGACCTCCTAACCTTGCAGAATAGTTTCAAAGCAAAATCTAAGTATAGTTTCATTGAACATCATCGAAATAATTGAGTTTGAAATTACGGATTGTAGATTGGGACACACACATTTTCATACATTGCAATTTTCGAGGGTTTGTATTTAGTTGATTTTTTAATTAAATACTATGTATTTATGATTTGTTTATTTTTTTTCTGTGAATGTGATTAATAAATATTCTTTTAAGCAAAACAGTATCAGTAATTTATATATTACACAAAAGTTATTCATCTTCAAACTCGTGGGACACTCCCAAAATCAGTAATGGCAAAAAAAAAGAGAAATGCTCAAATTGTCATTAGCAATAATGTCACGCTTCCCCATAGACATAATAAATAATATAGACATGAAACGTTCTACTATATAAAAAATAGTTATGCAAATGTGAGGAAAATCGACGCCAATATCAAAAAAATACTGCCATCTCTTTCTAACTTTTTTAATTTTGCTTATGTAAAAAAGGATAGTAATATTTTGACAGCTACCGTAATGGCAACCCGTCATTTCTGGCGACAGTAAAATACCTAAGTGCGGCCGGTCGCCATTTTATTTTCTCGCTGTTTGTTATTATCTAAGGGTACGTCGACTGTCAAATGCGTTCGACCTGTGGTTATAATTTGTTGATTTTTGGAGTAAATAGCAGTTTTATTACGCTTAAACTTGGTTTTATTGTGGGAATCGTCGATAGCAAGATGCCGAATTGCAATATAATCGGATGTGGTATCAAAAGAAGCGGAAAACACCCAAACATAACTTTGCACTGTACGTATTTTATTTTAACTGAAAAATGTTTAGATTTAGATAATGCTGGTTTTATTGTTGAAGACTTTCAACAGTAAAGCATTCATAATTTTCGTTTTTACTTTATTTTCAAGATTTGTACTTCAATAAATCATTTTGTTGATGTTTTGTTGTTATTGAAGAGTCAAGTGATAGAGTAGTGCATTTAGACATTGTTTTATTTATCGATAATGCAATTTATGCTCCTTTTTAGTTTTATGTTTTACTTTTAAGGCTGCCTACTAGAAAAGGTAAAAGAAAACTGTGGTTGGAATCCATCGGAGTTGAAAATTTAAGGACGACAACAAAAAACATTTTTATTTGTTCTCTTCATTTCGAAGAATCGTGTTTCAACCGAACACTGGGTAAAATAACATTACGTGACGATGCTTTACCCTGAAGAAACCTACTGGTAAGTAATATTATATACATAAATGATCTCTTTGAAAGAAATAAAAGATAAATGGTTCTTTTATTAGACGATAGAACGGCTTTAGAATGTAAAAATAAAAACAATTATGAAAATGATATTAATGATTCGCTATTTAATATTATAAATTGGATAAATGATAATGAATAAACGAGATAATATTTTATTGTTTCCAAAATATTTTCACATTTTAAAATATAATTAAACAAATGTCTATATTACTCGTGATTGATACTTATGAAGATTATAATAATAAAATGACTTGGAAACCATATAGCAGAAATTTGTAAACAATTAAGTAAATCTGCATATGCACTGCATCAGCTATCAAAAAATGTAAACACTAGTAACAGCATATCACAGATCAGAAACCTCAATTCTATGTTACAGTGTTATTTTTACGTGACAATCGACTGATAGGCAGCTTATATTTAAGATGCAAAAACATTGTTTTAGGTCAATGTGTTCTCTAAAAACAACACATGTACCTACCGTTTTTTTTAATCTTTAGAATTGCCTCTTACGTCAAAACTGCATTGTTTGTGAGGATATTATTTTTAAAATTGTCCACAGATGTTCAAGCATAATATTCTAAAGCATATTTACGCATAATTATATTAAACCATTATTTTTATAAACATAATTCATACGCATAATAAGTAACTCCTAAAATGCTAGACACTACGTGTACTATACCGTTATATTTAATGAAATTTGTAGGTATGGTTCGGTAGGGTGTTTTATTCTACATTATCTAAAAATAGAAGTTACAAGCCAAATTTGTACTAACGGGTCTTAAAAAAATTAACCCTAACCTAACCAGTTGTCGTTTATGGATGGCCTAGCTACGCTCGGAAAACAAAACTAGTCTCAACAATAATTAGCCCAACATAAATTGTATGGCAAAGTATTATTATGGAAAAAAGGGATCCCTTTCTTACCATCATTATTAATTTACCGAATTTGATCTCATAGATTGATTTGAGACTGGGTGGGAGATATCACTTGCTTGTTTTTAATATCTGTAAAGCTTAATTTTATTTTATTTGATTTCAGGTCCACACAGAAATGATAAAGAAATTAAAGGACAAGTGTCAAAATCAGTTAATAGTCCGGTCAAGTTAGCTCAAAAGATAGGGGTAGGTTAACAGAAATTCGCATAGAGCTGAAAATTGGTACGAATGTTCGGAACACCATTATAAATTAAATGTAAAAAGTCCCCATCGATCCGACACTTGCAAAAAAAAATACTCAAGGTCAAAGTTTGCAAATATGGATTTTTGGCGTTTTTTAGTCAAACGGTAAGTTTTATGATAAAAATAGATCAGACAAAAATTGTAGATTATGCAATTATCTATAAGAATTGTTTACAATTTTTCTCCTAAACGTCACCGTTTCTGAGATATAGTGGTTGAAAAAGTTGTATTCTTCGTAATATGCGTTTCCACGCCACCTGGAAGGTAGTGTACTTGGCGCGTTTTTTTAACGTGGTTTCCCCAATAGGCCTATCCCACAATCTATTGTGATCCTGTTTAATTCAATTCTATTTCAAAATATATAAAAACTGGTACTATTGGAAATGATGAAAGCCGTGTGAATTCTTAAAACTTAGGTCAAATTATCCGTCTCATTCATAATCATCTGATAATTCTGCTTCCTCTTCTTCTTGTTCGTCTTCTTGTACTTCTTCTTCTGCTTGTTCTTCTTCTTCCTGCTGGGTGTAAGTAATTTGTTCTAACAGCGATGCATCAGATTTCTCCTCACTGATATTGTACGAATCCTCTTCTGATGGTGATTCAACATCGGAGCACGACTGACCTTGACAACTGGTACATGTTAATCGCCATCAGAAGTGGTGGCGTGGAAACGCATATTACGAAGAATACAACTTTTTCAACCATTATATCTCAGAAACGGTTACGTTTAGGAGAAAAATTGTAGATAATTCTTATAGATAATTGCATAATCTACAATTTTTGTCTGACCTATTTTTATCATAAAACTTACCGTTTGGCTAAAAACGCAAAAAACCCATATTTGCGAACTTTGACCTTGAATATTTTTTTTTGCAAGTGTGGGATCGATGGGGACTTTTTACATTTGATTTATAATGGTGTTCCAAGCATTCGTACCAATTTCCAGCTCTATGCGAATTTTTGCACTTTGAAATGTCTAATTTGACCGGACTATAAAGAAAATAAAGAGAATGAGAATATTAGAAGAAAGACAAAAAGAATTACTCATTTTAGTAATATTATTAATATGAAATATACATGAATTTAAGATTCAAATATAATGCGAAGAAATATTCTGAAAGAATTTCATACAGAAATTACTTGAACAAAATAATATTATTTAGAAATGAATAACTTTGATTTATTTTATAATATTAAATACTTTATTATAATTATTGTTGACTTTTTATTAAAACCCACAATCATCTGCATGTTCGAAGAGGTTTGTAAACAAAAAAGGGTTGGAAACATTAATATAAAAAATATTAATTATGGTGGTTCCGCCTGTGAAATCATATTTTCATAAATTTTTTGTAAATTGCAGCTTTGTATGTCGTAAACATGTTGCGATAAAAATAATTTAATTGGTATTCAATTATAATCTTTAATGAAAAATAATAATATACTACACAGGATAAAGTTTTATACAGACCCTTGACGGAACCACCTTATGTAACAGTAAAAAGAAACCATGTGGACAGCAGCAAATCAAGCAAGAAAGGTCTCCTCTGTTTTAGAGCTCAGGGCGACGACGAATCCGTCGCCGCGCTGCCACCGTGTCATGACGCATGACTGTGAATAGGCCCTAAGGGCCTTTTCGCTGTCATGCGGGTTCGACCCCGCGTGCGAGCGTCACCCGCATGCGTGGCGCCCGCAGTTCACCTTTTCGTTCGTGTTTCACGCATCACATTATATACATCTTTGAAAAGGTGAAATTCAGGCACCACGGGTGCGGGTGACACACGCATGTGGGCACGAACGCGCATGGCACTGAAAAGGCCCTTATAGGTATATGCGACGTTGCCACCAAGACATATCGCCGTTGCCACAACGCCAAGCATACTATTGACCGCTAACATATGTGGTCAGCAATGTAATTATATACCTAAATCAAGAGCTGGACTGGACATAACGACAAAACCAATTTGCCGTGTGTCCGGTCTAGACAGTTATGCGATTACTGATTCTAGTGATCATACGGTCGCGAGTTATACTTTAATCAACATATAATTAAATACTGTATTCCAAATTGCAAATAACGAAAGAAAATTTGAATTTCGGAAACTACGGTCATAGTAAGAAAACAATTACAACAATTAAAAGTGGTATGTACAATTATGTAGGTACCATGATAATAGAAAAACATTATTATAAAGTTTTATCGATGTCATTTTTAAAAAACATCGATAGGGCCTACTCTAGTAACCGCCATTTTATTTTCTCAGCAAAGTTTAGGTATACACGCTTTTTTTTTTAGTGAAGTGTTGTAGTTTTCGAACACCAAAAAACAACACTTGACATCCTAGGTTAGAAGTTTTAGTAATGCTAAAAACGGCCGTTTTTGGTACTTATCGCTAAAACTTCGAATCCAGAAGCTCTAGTGTTGATATTAATTTGGTGTTCGAAAATTTCTACAACACTTGACTAAAATGTTGTAGGTACGTACGAAATTTCAATATGTTGTGTGTTGACAGAAATAATGCTTTTTTTCACTTTCGGTCGGGGAAGCGCCTTATGGTACCAGCGATGGTGGCGCCATTAGTTCCCCAGTTTCCTACCCCATTGCGTTTCTTTACACTTGTAACAATCAATGTAGCTATTTAAAATCTAGCTACTAATTAAAGTGTAAACGGTCGTTTAAACATAACTTTAATAGTTTATTGTCAAACATGGCTAGAATAATCAATAATTTCTTTCCTTTGAACTAATCGTAGTAGCAAAAAGTTCCGCAACAATTCGATGGCGCTATTTTTATCAATTTTTTTTTTTACATTCTTGAATTTTCACACGAAATTATTTTTTACTAGAATTTGTACCTACAGAATATAATATTTTACTTTTCTTATCATTTCTTCTAGAAAATTCGGACGATATATAATAACGACGCATGTTGTCCGCGGGGCTCCCGCGGCGTCGTCGGCGCGCATCGTGGCGGTTGCGTAGCTTTCTTGAAGGGCGTTTCGCCCGGGGTTGCTGATGTCCACTGTGGCTGGCGTCCTAAGGCGCCGAGCGACGCTGGTATTCGTTGGTGCCTTCGTCGGTCGCGTCTTCCACGTGTCTTGCTTTTTGTAGTAGAACGTCATACGACGTTATTTCGTCGCGACGTAGACGCTCGCGGACGCGATGGTGTAAGAGGCCGTACAGCATATCAAGTTGTACCTTTGTGCTGACGTCACCGGCCGGAAGTCGTGCGAATAGGGCTCGCACTTTGGCCACGAATATTTCCGTTTTTTCACGGTGTCCTTGGGATATATTAAATAATTCTAAAGAGATTCGATGCGGCGGACGAGTGTCACCGAAGGCGCTTCTTATTGAGGTTACGGCTTCGCTCCAGGACCTGATGGTGGACTTAATCCGCTGCCACCAGACTGCTGCATCTCCATTTAACAGCATCGATAATCCTCGTAGGGCGTTATCATCTCCTACGTGGGCACATTCTTTGTACGACTCCATGGCGTCGATGAAACCGTCGAGCGAGTCGCCAGGCGCTCCGCTGAACCGCGCTGTACATTTAGCGAAGTTTCCGGAAAGGGGAGCGGGCGTGGACGCCGCGGCCGGCGAGGGCGCCGCGCCGCCAACGTCGGCGTCGTTGACAACGACTCGCGACGAGTCTCATGTTCGAGGACACGGTCGAGTAAGCGTTCGAATGCTGCTGTTTGAGTCTGCTGTAGCGTCGCCATGATAGACGCCATATCGTCGGCCGGCGGTAAAACTTGTTCTCGCCTCGCCGTCGCCGGCTGTGCGGAAGCCGTTTCTTCGGTATCGGCGGCATCTTCGAAATCGGATTGCCGACGCGATTGCCGGCGTGTACGTGTCATTGTTTTTCGTGGGATGCACTGTGTATTATCACTGAACAAAGTTCACAGTCACAGGCCCGCGCTTGGGCAGCCAGTTTAACAAGTCTATCAATGAAACACGTACCTACTTTCGTATTTATGAACGTATAATCAACACAAACTATATTATTTAACAAACACTGGATTCGTTACATAGCATGAGACAATCATAAAAGTTGAAATGACTATTATTATACATATACGAGTAGAAATGTTATATTTGCACACGAATATGGCGGCGGCCGGCGCGGCGGCTTAGTCGCGGTAGCGTGTAGCGATGGGCGTTGAATCAACGAACTAGTTGAATCAACGTTGATGTCTCTTCAACGGAATTAACGTTGACCGTGTACAAATCAACTCGTTGAATTCGTCAACGAGTTACGAGACAACGACGTTTATGAATTCAACTCGTTTCATCGTTTGACGAATTCAACGAGTTGATTTGTACACGGTCAACGTTTTGTTATTTTCAACGTACGTCAATTGTATTTCTTTAAGAATAAAACTCCCGCTACGACGCGATAGTCATGACAAGAATTTGAACTCTAAATAACGAATACAAGATTTTATATTTATTTAGTAATTTGATCAATGTCATTATTTTTTAAAGAAAGTAAACGTAAAGTAAGAATTAATAATGTCATATTATTAATTCTTAAAATGATTCATCATAAAATGTTATCCAATTTTATTAGGTAAACTGCATCAAATTGTTCGTAAATTAACATTACAACAGCATCTATACATATAATAAATCTGTAGACATGGCGTGTCTGTACATAGCAAATATTTTGAAAAAACCTGGTTGGGGTGTTAAACGATAACCAATAGAACCCATTTTTAACATTTTTGGAATTTTTGTCTGTTTGTCTGTTTATCTGTTTGTCTGTTTGTCTGTTTGTCTGTTTATCTGTTTATCTGTTTGTTTGTTCAAGCATCACGTAAAAACAACTGATCCAATGTTGTTGACTTTTATAAATAAATATTGTGCTTATCTCCAAGTAACATATGTTTTTTGTTTCATCGCAATCGGTTCACGCAATCAAAAGTTATGCGAATTTTAAGTTTTCTAGAAGAACTTAGCATGAATACATTGTATTTGTGTATACCATTTCTTTTCAATAGATGGCGTTACGTGTATCAAATCAAGTTGTGAGGAAATAATTATATTACAACGAATATAATTATGTATTACTATTCTCAGTCTACGGAAGGTCTGTTGAAATGCTATCCGAAGAAGGTACTAACTTAGCTTTTAAAAAAAAAACGAAGATATTGTTATTTAAAATTTATTAGGTACCTACCTATCTGTCTGAATGGCAGTGGAAGAGAAATACATTCCGAGTGTAGGTATTCTAAATTGTTAATTGTGCAAGGCAATCCGATAGATTAATTTGAAATACTCATATATTTTATTATGAATACTTAAATCAATACTTAAATACGTATTTATAAATCTATATACTATTAATAAAATTCAAAGTGCACTTTGTCTGTAATTAAATATTTTTCCAAAATTTCGATTCCGTGGTACTATACTATCGATACAGAAACTATAACATTTTTTTTAGAATTATTGTGTCTGTTCGTCTTTCCGTCCGGACATCACGTAAAATCCCGTGGATGGATTTTGATAGGACTTTCGCTGATGTGTTTCGTAAAAAGCGACAATTTTGCTGGTACATAATTATATCATCACGCTATTGTTCATAGGAGCCGAGCAGCGGAACATTATTTCCACGTACTGCGAAGTATAAGCTTAATATTCGGATCGTGAAATCGCGTGAATCGATTTTGATGGGCCTGCGCTTATGCTGGTATATAAACTATCACGCTATTGCTCATAGATGCCGAGCAACGAAACATTATTTCCATATACTGCGTAGTATACGCTGTAGACAGAAGTAAGTGCTGCAGTGAACGGTCGCTGGCTCAGTGTCCTGCGTTAAAACCTCACTTTAAAAAAATACACTTTTTGTAATTTTTTTGGAATGTTTTTATTAATTTTATTTTGTTCATTGTTGTCAGAACTATTCAAAACCTGTCGTCGCCGTTTTATTAAGTTTATTTAAGCCTTAGGTAATGTCCCAAAACACATGGCCATGAAGGAAAAGTACTATAAATATAAAAAATTGCAAATTTCACTCAAAGAAGGCTTCATTTTATTTTTAAAAGTAAGAAATATTGCCTTTACTGATTTTTTTGCCTGAACCGAGAATCGAACAGGTTTCGTTACATTATCACAATAAATATCAATATTCAATTATAATCCATTTTAGCAAGGAAATGTATGGAAATAAGCAACGCGTTTTTAGTATTATTATATGGTTTTATGAACCTTTACGGTCAATCAAGAAGAGCTGAAACTCTACCTAAAGAAATGATTTAAAAGATATAAGTGCCTTGGTGGGACACCTTTGTCTATTATTACCTATAATAAATGGAATACATATACACTATTTAGTTACTGCGACACAATGTTGTTTTCCGAGTTCCACGCGGACGGAGTCGCGGGCACAGCTAGTACGTTAATAAAAGCGTTTAGGCGTTTATCGTTCATGCAAGTTGACGTTCGTAACACGTTAACTCGTTGACGAAATTAACTAGTTGATCAACTAGTTGACAAACGCAATTCAACGTTAACGTTTCGTTGACGGAAAAACCTTCAACGACCCATCGCTAGAGCGTGCCCTGCCGGTAGCCGCGTATTTCTCCTTGCGTTCCGCCAGGTGTCGCTCGCTCGTGGACGCCGCGCGGGGCTCTCAGACGCGGCTTCCGCGCGGGAAATTTGAAGTGGCAGTGGCGGTTCAGAACAGCGCGTCACAGGATTAGTTTTACAAAATGTCGTGTCGTAGTGGTAAAAATGTAGACATGTGATCAATAAATTTATTTTAGTCTAAATGTAGTTTATAATAACGGAATCTGAAAAGAATCACAACTTTTACCTAACATAACAACAACAGCCACGGATAAACTTGGTTTTTCTAGCACGTGTGGTGACCGACCACACGTGGTTTTTCAGAGATGAGACTTACCGCTTTCGTTTTCTTTAAAAAGTCTTGAGCCAGCGATTTATCATCATTTTGTAGAAACTGGTGAACTATGGAAATAGCTTCCGTTTGTACTTCCGTAGGGACCTCCATTTTTAATTAAATTTTTCTATAAAACTTGCTGCACAGCAACGTAATGCAACTGCAACTGCAACGCCGAGACAGACGCCGACGCCGCCGCTTGCAGTGGTCTCGAACGTCATAGAGCGAGATCGGTAGAATTGCCAGCTAAAATCGGTATATTTGTACCCAAAATCGGTATTTGACAAAAAAATACAATATTCAACCAAATTCGTTCATTTATTGAAAAAAAACTTACGTAGACTAATTTATAACAATCACACTTAAGTATCATTATTTTTTTACCCATATTTTTTGGCCATAGAAGCGGTCATCTTCGAATTAATTTCAAAATCATAACAATTAGCTGTATTAAAGAGTCGTTTTGCATGTAATAGACCAGTGACTGATTCATTAGAAACCAACTTAAAAGTGTAAAATCGGTAAATAATCGGAAGAACCTCCTATTCTCAAAAATCGTGAGAAATTGTTTATATTTCGGTATTTCGGTAGAAGCGGTTCCATATCGGTAGAAATGCCGAAAAATCGGTAGAGTGCGCGCAAGATAAGTCTGCGCGCGGCCGAAATCGGAACTAATCATGGTCCACCAAAGTGTGTGCCGTTTTATAAATTTTGATAGTAGAACTACCTGATTGTAGGGAATATTTAACGGGAAATTTATGTATAGCGATAAAAAAGTTAAGCTTAAAAAGCGGTAATTTGAACTTTTGCGATCACGGCAACGTTTAGCACGCCCTCAGTCGCGCGCAGAGTTATCTTGCGCGCACTCTAGGTTCAAGACCACTGGCCGCTTGTCACCACCACAGTCTTGCAGTGTTGCCAACTATTCAAATTAAAAAAAATACCCACCACAGATCCAACTTCTAAATTCTAAAATCACTGAAAATATAAAGATTTTTAGAGAAGATGGAATAGTTTTAGTAGTGACACTTGGTCCCTGAAATTTAATTTTCGACATTTAAAATATTTTTAGAACCCCGGAATATTCCTATTTCCTCACAAAATCTTTTTAAAATGAGTTAATTTCTGAAAGTGTCATAATGTCATTTGTGTTCAGAAATTATAAAATAAATTATATTGGTTTCAAAAATATTATAAATACTTAAAACTAGAATCTATTCTTTGTACACCAAAGATATTAGGTACGAGTAGCAATTACAGTTACGAATACTGAAAATGGAGCTTCTAATTTGTGATCCTAAATATGACCTAAAATGTAAACACAGCTGATCATAGCTCAGGATAGATAGATTCGTATTTTTTATGAAATATTTTATTTGAACGGGTATTTCTCTTAAGGACTCGTCGTTTTGTGTCCTACGGTCCGGTCAAATCGAACGCAGCCCGCATCCTATGTGAACATCATTAGCGTTTAATATATATTTTATATAATTACGATCTGACTATGCGAGCACAAGCAAAGAACGTAGGGAACGCACCGGTCAGGCGATCGGGGTGGGAAGGTAGGTAGCAGACGGGCTGCCCGGTTGCGGGCAGGCGGGCAGCGGGCGGCAGGCGACACGCAATCAAAATATAAAATGACTGCTCTTTGCCCTGCCCGTCAAATTGCTGAGCGTTCCCGGATCGCTGACCGGTTGCCCTGACCTTGAAGTTCACATAAGATGCGGGCTGCGTTCGATTTGACCGGACCGGAGGACGCAGAACGCATTCAGTGTGACAAGACTTTTGGCGAAAGCTAAAGAACAAAGTTATTTGTTATTATGGGTTGAAAGAAAATTCATTTTCAGCCAAGGACACAATAACAGCAGAAACTTGGTACTTGATCACCCTTCCGGATTAGTATCTCCTTTCTCACTAACCCTATACGCGAGAGTAGCACCCGTCGTCGTGGTGAAAAGATTAGCCAGTCAGGGGCTGACTGCCCAGGGTGCGCCGGACGTACTTAAGTATCGTCAGGAGTGGAGGCTCTTTTCATGCATCCCAATTAATAACAATAACCCACATTAAGGCGCTTCCCCCACCGAAAGTGGCGCCACTTCAGAAAAAAAACATAATTTCAACACGTAACATATTGAAATTTCGTACGTACCTACAACATTTTAGTCAAGTGCTGTAGAAATTTTCGAACACCAATTATTATCAACACTAGAGCTTCTGGATTCGAAGTTTTAGCGATAAGTACTAAAAACGGAAATTTTTAGCATTAATTACTAAAACTTCTAACCTAGGATGTCAAGTGTTGTGTTTTGGTGTTAGAATTTTTTTACAACACTTGACTAAAATGTTGTACGTACGAAATTTCAATACGTTGTGTGTTGACAGAAGTAATGCTTTTTTTCTGAAGTGGCGCCACTTTCGGTGGGGAAAGCGTCTTAATAACAATCTTGTTGAATAAGCTACAGTGCTCCTAGAACCCATTTCTTCATCCGACTCAAAAGACCAAACTGTACTAGTCCTAGGAATGTGAAATTCCATTTATTTCTGTAATCCAAACCCCGGCAAATGCTTTGAAAGTATTACCTAAGTAGTGACATCTTTCATTTTATGGTTTAAATTAACAAGTAACGACATCTATTAACAGGGTGACAAAGGGCGCAAACTAGTTCAGTTTTCTGTTAGGTATCAAACAAGATAATTATGCAAACTGCTGCTAGAGGGCGCTGTTACAAATTTCTTAGAACGTTTTTGGTAAGTACATAATAAATTGTAGTAGAATTAGAATAGTTGCGAAAATTAATGCAACAGTGAAAATAATAAGGAACCGAATCATATTATTAATTTCGTATTTTAAGAATTTTTGTTCTTCAATACGATATTGCAGTGTTCTGTGCACATGCACAAGTAGGTACATAAGTTTAGTGGGAGAACAAAAAAAAAAAATTTTTTCTTTAAGAAAAAAATCACATGAATATTAAGTTTTGTTTCTGATTTTTATAAATAACACGAGAAAAAAAGGCGGGAAATTGTAAAAGTGAAAAGGCGCTTTTTTTCAAACAAATTTGTTTAAAAATTCATTTATTTGTACCGTACCTATTTTAAACATTTTCTTTGTAAATATTCATATAAATAGTTTGTTCATAGTGTACATAAGCAATTAGCACCCCGAAATGGGGAAAAAAAGGCGGAGGAAGGACGAAATGTCCTGTCCTGATTCGCAGCAGCAGCAGTTGGTTGAGTCTTCGGACTCTGATTCAGCGGAGTCTGAACAGACGGTAGTAAGCACTAAAAATAAGGACGCAAAGGATAAGTACGCCATCTACAAGGTAAAAGGGTACACACGCAAATATCCTGAGGATACGAAACAAACCGACCTCATTGTATTCCTAACTCATAACGAGGAAAATGTGACATTTAGCGATAGAGACCGTATGGCCCTATCAAAAGGTTTACGGGAGCATGGTGTTTCAGGCGTCATGCATCTTCGTACCATTAATAAGTATAAAGTGGGCTTAGCATTCGACCTACCAAACAATGCTAATATGTTTTTACAGAATAAAAAGTTGTTAGAACAGTTGTCTCTTAAGGCAACTATACCGGCTGGAGATACCGAAGTAACGGGAGTCCTTACTTCGGTTCCCGCAGAAATGTCCAATAAAGAAATTTTCTCATTGATCGGTAGAATTCCAAAAATGTAGGTAATACAAGTTAGGCGCTTCATGCGCAGGGTCAGAAGTGATGCTGGCGTAGCTTTCGTCCCTACACAGGCTGTCGCGGTAACCTTCGCCTCCACTATTCTTCCTCAGTACATTTACTTGGACTCATGGCGTCACGAAGTGAGTAAATACATACCACCAGTAAAGCAATGCCTTAAGTGTCTGCGTTATGGACATATTGCGAAATTCTGTCGCAATACTGAGGTATCCTAAATTTGTACATTGAATCATAATTTTAAGAATTGTCAGGTTGACCCCAAGGATGCTAAATGCGCAAACTGCAAAGGTAATCATATAGCTATCTCCACATCTTGCCCAATTAAAAAACAAAAAGTTGAAGAAAATAAAATTAAATCACGAAGTGTCACATACCTACTCTGATCTTTTCGACGTTAACGCATTCCCAGCTTTAACCGCTCGAACATTAGATGTACAAATTAATAATCTCATGAAATCCGATAAATTTATAAGTACTTTAGTAGAAACAATTACAAAAATAGTTAGCAATAAAGATGTTCCTATTAACTCATCATCAATTAAAGAGGTTTTAAAAACAACTCTAAGTAAGAAATTTCCTTCATCCTCTTATTGGATCTGTCAGACTTAAATATAGTTCAATGGAATGCACAAAGTCTTAATAGCAATAAACATATATTTATTCATTTCCTCTATGCACAAAATATACATACTTATAGCAATAATTTCTGAAACATGGTTCAGACCTGATCAATCTTTTAGAATAAAAATTACAATATTGAAAGAAATGATTGTGGTAACAAACACAACGGAGTTGCCATTATAATTCATGAAAGCATTACATAATATACTAAAATTAACACTTATTTTGATAATTCTTTACAAAACATTTGTGTAAAAATTTCAGCTATGTAATAATAAAGAAATAAGAATAGTCAGTTTTTATAGTCCTCTAAACTCTAATCCCGCTTTTAATAAAGGTGATTTTGATTCATTGGTGAAGTCTATTCCTGGTCCTTTTATATTTGCTGGAGACTTTAATGCCCATCACACCTCCTGGGGATGTGTTTCTGACTCTCCAAGAGGTAGAGAAGTCTTAGAAGTCATTGACGAAAATAATTTGGTTCTAGCAACAACAGTTGGTTCTCTAACATGGCGTCCGAATGCACTGGATTTATCCTTGGTTTCACCATCGTTGGCACTTCATTGCGAATGGTCTGTACATGATAGTCCTGTCGGTAGTAGTTATCACATTCCTGTAATCATAAAAGTAATGGTTAGCAGAAACAAAAATAATGTTTCTTATGGGAATTGTTCGAATGTTAAACATTTGCCCATCTACCCAAATTATAAACTTGTTGATTGGCAAATGTATAGCAATCATGTGGAAGAATTTTTAGTTGATTTTCAAATAGATAATAAAAGTCTTCTCAATTCATATTTCCAATTTTGTACTATTTTGCGCACAGCAGCTGCAAATTCCAAAATAAATTCCAATCATTTGAATTGTTATGTCAACACAAATACCACCAATCACACATGCCATAGAAATAAGAGTAAAGGACCTTCCCTTCCTTGGTGGAATCAAAAGTGTACAGAGGCTGTACTAAATTTCAAAACAGCATATATCACTTTTAAAGATAATCCAACAGAAGAAACCTATCTTCAATTTAAAAGGCTCCGGGCAGTTAAAAAACTAATTTTAAAAATGGAAAGACAAAAAAGTTGGTTTTCTCTTTGTGAAACTTTTAATAGAAACACACCATTATCTGTTATATGGAAATTTATGCGTAAATACAACAAGACATATAATTTTAATAATCATGAAAATGACGCATGGGTTTTGGATTTTTTAAAGAAATACACTCCAGACTTTGTGTCACATACTCCAAAAACTCTTACTGATAATATTAATTCCAAAAATAGTTTTCTGCTTGATCCTTTTACAATTAATGAATTCATATCGGCCATCTCCACTCGAAGAGATACTGCTTATGGACTCGATGGAATACCATATATCTTATTTAAAAATGTAAGCATTGCAGGTCTAGAAAAATTTCTCAAAATACTTAATTTACTTTGGGAAAATAACATTATACCTCAAGATTGGAAAGTGGATTGTCTTGTAGCAATTTTAAAACCAGATAAGCCTAAGTTATGTCCTGATTCTTATCGTCCCATAGCACTTACTTCTTGTGTTGAAAAATTATTTGAACAATTGTTGAAGCAACGTTTAGAGTTTTATGTTATGTTATAAAACAATATCTTACCTTCTAATCAATTTGGTTTTCGTAGGAATCGGTCTGCTAGGGAAAGTGTTTGTCAATTACAGCTTGATATTCATAACTCTTTATTGGCAAAAAAAAATTTGGTTGGAGTTTTCTTTGATGTTGCAGGAGCTTTTAATAGTGTAAATATAGATACTCTTTGTCACGAATTGTCGCAAATAGGGATTCCTGTAAAAATTATAAATTGGATTAAAAAATTTCTGAGCAATAGAGAAGTATTTACTAAATTTAATAGACATCTCTATGGTCCTAGACTCTCGTCAAAAGGAGTTTGTC
This sequence comes from Amphipyra tragopoginis, assembly GCA_905220435.1. NCBI lineage: Eukaryota > Metazoa > Arthropoda > Insecta > Lepidoptera > Noctuidae > Amphipyra > Amphipyra tragopoginis. Next base: position 18,658,654 of record HG992015.1, read on the forward strand.
AAGGCGTTAAACTATCACCTTTAATATTTATATTAAATGTACCTACGTAGATTGAATCTTATTTTAGGGTCTCAGGTCAAAAATCTACAGTTTGCAGATGATTTGGTTATTTATACATCCGGGAACAATTTATCACAAACAGTCCAAATACTCAATGATGCATTGGTAAATCTTTATGAATATTTTTCTTACCTTGATCTAAATGTTAATCAGTCCAAGTCCAAAGTTGTTACCTATATTTGGTAAACAGTGTCATAATATGCCCAATGTGCAATACAATAATTGTGCATTACCCATTTCACTCGAACTTAAATTTCTGGGGGTTCTTTTTTCATATAATTTAACCTGGAATAATTACATAAAACATATAATTAGTAAAGCAAATAAAGCTTATAATGTACTGAAATCCTTGTCTGGCTCATATTGGGGTGCAGACCCAAAAATTTTGTTAGGTACTGTTGTACAAATCATTAGTTCGTAGTCATTTTGAATATGGTTTCTATTGCTTCGCTGCAGATGTTAAAATTGTAAATAGTTTAGATGTTCTTCAAAATAAATGTTTGCGTGTAATAACTGGGGCATTCAGAAGTACTCCTATAAATGCAATGCAGATTGATTGTAATGTTCCACCATTAAGCATTCGATTTAATTATTTAAAAGAAAGATTTATACTTAAACTTTATAGTGTATCTAGTAACAGTCTTTTGGTCAATTTGTTACATTCAATTAGTACTTCAGTTTCTAAACCAATTTTTATGCTCTACAAGGTCTTCAAAGTTTCGTAAATTTTATTCAAAAATTAAATATCTATCAATCCAAACATATTTTGCCTTGCTATGAAGGAACTTTTATTGGTAAATTTCCAGCTATTAACATAATTTTAAAGAAAAAAAAAGATTTGTCTACAAAAGAGGAAGTAAATTCAATGTTATCAGAGTGGTCGGATCATAAATTTGTTTATACAGATGGTTCCAAGAATGATAGGGCTGCATCTTTTGCCATATATGAGCCCTCTTCAAATATAGGCATTGGTCGAAAAATTGACAAAAATTCAAGTATTTTTACAGCCGAAGCTGTTGCTATTTTGAGTGCTTTGAAACATATTGAAAATCATAATTCAGGACATAATAAATGGATTGTAGTAAGTGATAGCATGAGTGTTCTGGAAAACTTGGCAAACAACAAATTAAATGCTAACACTAAAATTATATAATTTATTTAATAAAACAGTTATGGGTGGAATTATATCAATGAAATATTGCAGTTAGTTTTGTGTGGGTTCCTTCACACATCGGTGTTGTAGGGAATGAAAAGGCAGACTATTTGGCCAAAAAAATTGTTGATTTTAGAAGAATTAATTCCCAATTCTGACCCTGATATGGATGTTTCCATACCTACCATCTACAGATGCAGTTAGTCTTTTAAGACAGCGCATGTGTCAAGAGTGGGGAAGACATTCATACCAGTGCACTCAGGTTGAAAATAAAGGTACTTGGTTTGCTACCTTAGATGTTCAAATAAACTCCATACCTTGGTTCTGCAAGAGTAATAAATTCATAAATAGAAAATTTTATTCAATTATCAGTCGTATGCGTTTTGGTCATTGTCGTTTAAATTATCATCTTCATCGCCTTAGAATGGTCAATTCTCCTAACTGTGAGTATTGTCAATCACAAAAAGTTCAGTCACTACATCATATCTTCTTCGAGTGCTCGTCTTTCAACATTCAGCGCCTTGTGTTGTCGGATGAGCTGCTTAAAATTTATAATAAGCCTGACGAGGTCCCGCAATGCATTCAGGAGCTACTTAAGAATGTCTCAGCTTATTTAAACTTGTACAAATTTATAATAGAGACTGTAAATGATATTTAGTTACGTATTGGGTTTTCGTGTATAAAGATAAATTATTTGTATAAATTATTAAATAGTAATAGGTACATATGGATAATTTATAAAAAAATGTAAATTACATAAATAACTAGGTGCATGAGGAGATAGCACTAAAATAATGGAAATGGAAAAAATAAAATAAAAATGATGAAGACAGACATGTAAAATGTTAATGTTCAAGTATAGCTTGACATTGACAGTAAAATAACGTTTTATTAATCTGGATTTGACGTAAAGACAAAAATAAAATGGATAAACTACGAAAGACATAATATATAAAATATATAATATAAGTAATGAGTATATAAACGAAAGACATTAATTTTAAACTTACTATAGTACGTAAGAAATTCTACATGGAAGACGAGGCGGTATGGTCGAAAGACTATAGCCAGCACATTGATGGGCGATTTAAAAAAAAAAAAAAAAATGTTTTGTTTCTGTGAGTTCTGTCTGTCTGTCTATGTCTGATGCACTGGCTGTGCAAAAAAAAAACTGAACCTTAGTTTTGGGCAGGTTCAATTCCGTGGTTATATGTAGAGTTTCAGTAAAATGGAATAATCAGCGTCAAGCATGCACCCCTTTCTTGAAGCAACTCAAGACACTTTTAAGCCCCCTATATCTTTGTAACAGATGAGAGCAAAAGCTTGGGGATTACTGTGATGCAAGATAATTTTATGAACAATCTGTACCACGGTAAACAATTAGTCTAATAATTCTGCGTGATTGCCAAGTCCGAAATATATCTTTATAAATGAAATGCCCGTCTTGGTTTTACATTAGATCTCAGAATCACGGAAAAAGAGTCGCGAGACGTGTTTTTTTTAGGTAAGATGAATGTTTTTGATGGGATAAGAATTTATACAAGGAAAAAATAAAATAACAAGCTATTTATAAATCAAACTAATAATTACTTTATTTAGGCGTATTTTCCAGCGTTACATAAAACATACTAGAAGTTCATAATATTCGATTTGACTTAACTTACTACGTTAAAGGAGAGTAGTGCCGTTTACACTTTGATTAGTATTATTTTACATTGTTTGTTTGGCGAATGAACCAATGGGGAGGCAAACGCAAAACGTTAGTAGATGGCAGCACCTCTGTTGGTACCAATATGCAACCAATCAGAATGAGTTAAATTGTCATTATAGTCCAGTCATTTAAGCAAATATTACGGATTTAATACTGATTATTTATCAGCAATGTCTCTGTGAATATACTGATTTTCAGTCTAGAAGCCCGGAAACTTAGGCCCCTGCAACATAGTTGGGAAAAAGCTACACTGGTGATAAAGATTAGGAATTTTTATTTAAAACTTTCCACAACAGTGCGTTAACGGTAGAAGAAAACATCGTGAGGAACCCTGTGAAGAATCCAAAAAGTTCTCGATGGTATGCGAAATGCGTCCACCTACACAACCCTACCATGTACCATGACCGCGCGCTCTCCGCTCTCTATCTCGAAAACAGTTCACCGTATAAAAAAAAATGTATACAAAATTTGTAGAAAATGTTGTATTCTACAATATTGATACTACATACAAATAGCAAAAAACCCATAGGGAATGAGATATTTACAAAAAAAGCGCAAAAAACCGATTTTTGTGACCTTTGACCTTGAAATTTAATAGTTGCGTACACCCTACCATATGTAGGTTTTGAGACAACTTTTAGGGTGTCAATATACAAGTATTCACAGACTTACAGCTGGGTATCTCGAATTCCGAGGTGAACTTACTATAATGACGGGACTGAAATTATTAGCAATAATGTCAAACAAACTTTAAGGCGCTTCCCTCACCGAAAATGGCGCCACTTCAGAAAAAAGCATTATTTCTGTCAACACACAACTTATTGAAATTTCGTAGGTACGTACAACATTTTAGTGAAGTGTTGTAGAAAGGAGATGTTTCAGAAATGTATGGAGCCTGGGCCAGCACCATGTATACTATAAGGAAATATAGCTATACAATAAAGTAACCGTTTTTTAATGTTAATTTTCTATAATTTTACTTTGTTTAATTGTACATTCAAGTTAACTTCGTCAAGGAGAGCAACACAACACATAAAAATATGGTGGATCGAAATTATGTGAAATGTCATTTTGACAACTGTTGCATGTCATTGACCCCATAGTGTTCATTTCTTGTGTACTTACATAACCTATCTACGTTGTTTATAGACGAAAATACTTGGATTTCGTTATAATTATAATGAAATAGAACTACAGGTGTTGTACTCGATTGCGTCACACACACATCACGAAACCTAGGACTGTCAAAGTTGTCAAATTCATGTTAATGTCAAACACAACTGTCATGGCTACCAGAAAAAAAGGGTTAACATATCAAAAAACGTCCCCAAATAATAATTCCAGTACAATTGTACTCTTCTTCGAATTAATTTATTTGTATTTTTATGGTAATCCCCTATTTTTTTCCTATTTTTCTATATACTGTACATAGTGGTGGCCTAAAATCAAACATCTCCTTTTCGAACACCAAAAAACAACACTTGACATCCTAGGTTAGAAGTTTTAGTAATGCTAAAAACGGCCGTTTTTGGTACTTATCGCTAAAACTTCGAATCCAGAAGCTCTAGTGTTGATATTTGGTGTTCGAAAATTTCTACAACACTTGACTAAAATGTTGTAGGTACGTACGAAATTTCAATATGTTGTGTGTTGACAGAAATAATGCTTTTTTTCACTTTCGGTCGGGGAAGCGCCTTATGGTACCAGCGATGGTGGCGCCATTAGTTCCCCAGTTTCCTACCCCATTGCGTTTCTTTACACTTGTAACAATCAATGTAGCTATTTAAAATCTAGCTACTAATTAAAGTGTAAATGTTCGTTTAAACATAACTTTAATAGTTTACTGTCAAACATGGCTAGAATAATCAATAATTTCTTTCCTTTGAACTAACCGTAGTAGCAAAAAGTTCCGCAACAATTCGATGGCGCTATTTTTATCAGTTTTTTTTGACAATCTTGAATTTTCACAAGAAATTATTTTTTACTAGAATTTGTACGTACAGAATATAATATTTTTCTTTTCTTATCATTTCTTCTAGAAAATTCGGAAGAGCTTATGAAGTTACGTGGAAAATAATTGAATAATTGAAAATAGCGCCATCTATCGCAAACCCCTATAATTATTATTGTCAATTTCAACTTTATTGTCGATTTGGAAGTTCGTTGCTTAGATTACAGAGAAAATATAAATTATATTTGGTAAAATTGTTATTGTTTATAGTTATTTTGTACAATCTAAAGTCTTATAAGGAGACACTAAGCTAATTAAAGCCTTTCTATCTTATTCTACTACGAGGTGGTGCTGTGAGCCAACATATTATAATTTCGAAATACCTACTTTATTTATAAAAAATCTTGGCGTTGCTGTGCGGGCAAATATAGCGTCTATGAAACAACGCATTTTTTTACCCGACTGTGCGACTCAAAAGGCAGTGTTATGACTTTATTCAAAAATAATTAAACAAATTATGATTTTGAATACATTGACATTAAAATAACTTTATCCTGGATATTTCGCGTTGTTAAAAATAATAATGGGCGGAACAAATAACTTGAAATTTTTAATACAAATAAATAATGAAAAAATAATAGTATAATTACCTATGATTAGAAAGAAGATAAAAATGTTCATTAAATATACGTATTAAAAATTACATCCTTCAGATATTGACTGATAATAGAACTATTAGTAATTTTGTACTAATTAGTAACGCTCTATATTTCCCCGCACAACAATTAGTTACTACAATATTTTATAATAACTTAATCTGTATTATGTATAATTTCTGTAATATACTCCGGTTCATTATAAAGACTCGGACACATTCACGAGGTTTCACTTAAGTGTAACAAAAAGACCAATCACACTCATCAGATTAATTTTGCATTTTTTCTGTTTTTTTTTTTAGTTTAAATTTTGAATCGAATCTGGCAAATGTGATTAGCAGTTTGATTCTTTAGAAAACATCGCTGAGGAAGCACTGAGACGCGGACTTGTACTTATACGAACGCAGCGCTGCGCAGCGCAGTTCTTGATGTCGAGTCTTCTGTTATGTAGCTATAATCTATAAACGGAATAGAATCTAGAACAGGCACACTTGACTACCACATCACGTACCTAGCTAAAAGGCTAAGCCTTAAGACTAAGAATTATTTATTTGCACACACCGCGCCATATAATATTGATACACACAATTAAAATAAAATCTTTGAGGAATAGAAAAAAACTGAGTAACCAAATACAATTTTGAGATATTTCGTTAATACTTCTACACAATGATTAAGAAAGACTGGTTTAAATTATTATTGAGGCAAGTTACACCATTTGTTTAATTGTTAATCAATTGTTAATTCATTTGAGTAAATGAGAAAGCTAAAATAAAGTTGATGTTAATGATTTTGTAGTAGATTAGATTAGTATTTTAAAAAACCTTTTTATTTTATTCCGCCCCAACAATAATTAAGCCCAGATCTTTACAGTAAAAGCCTTTAAATTAAATGTAGAATATAAATACAATTATTTTATTATTTTTAATATTATTTCCTTAAAATAAAGGCATGTCCACACACATTTTCATCTACAACATACATTTCTAATGCAAGCAAGCTGTATTTAGATAGAAGGGAACTTACATAATACGAAGCAACACTATTATTTTTTTAATACATATTTCATTTTAATATTATAAAAAATCTAGAAAATGTATAAATTCACAACCTATTAAATTTGTCTATTAATAATCCGTGTGATTATGATTTTATGTTAATAATTATTATTTCTCGAATATTTCTTTCTCTAGAGAAACTATTTGCAAATAATTGATTAATAATTATATTTTATTTGATCTTACTGCAGGGGTTTAGGCCTTCTAATTAATGAATTATGACTTATTAGATTATAATTACGTCAACCGTTGTAATATTTATATAAACAACAGAATATAAACATTTGTTTTTACGATATTTCTTGATAATGTCTGTAATTCAGTCCACGAACGTTTTTATTTGCTTCGTGGTTCAGTCACATTTTTTATAATAAACTTTGTTTGTTGCTTAAAAATAAACCAACATTACGCATTAAGTTATAGTTTCCATTTTCATGTTTATTTGACATTTACAGTTAAATAACCGTGTTGTTATAATTTTGAAAAATGTTCATTTTACTAATATTGTTGGTACCTATATTGAAAAAACTCAGAGCATTTTATTCCTTCTTGATCAGTAATGATCATTGTATTCGAACTTCTCTAATTGTTTAATAGTAGATTGTTGCACCGAGCGCAAAGTGAGTCATTAATGCACGAGTGTATTAATCACTCACTTCAGCAAGGTGCGCAATCTACTTTTCTTTCAACTACCAATTTACCTACCGTGATAAAATAAACCTACTCAAAATGAAAACTCAAGTTGATGAAAACAAGGTTATCCTGCGACTTTTGCGGCAAAAGGTTATTAACAATTTCATTTGCAGCTGTTTTTATACTTTCTGGACTTGAATTCATATCGCTATCTATTTCCATTTTTTTAAACTTTTCTTGCTAAATAAGAATTATCAAAGTTTTACAATGGTACAAAATGCGCGCCATTTGTTTTTTTTTTTCTCCAAGTCGGTTTTATTCAGCCGATTTTTATTTTCAGCCAGTATCTTTTTGATCTAATGCATAAGAATGCATAAACATTTAATATTAAACTTAACGGGAGACGTTAAACCTCTGTGGTTTTATATCTAAATAAAAAATAAAAAATAGTGCAGTAATGAAATTTCATACAACATTTCTGCACTGTTTGCAGTGCAGTAATGAGATTTCATACAACATTTCTGCACTGTTTTGCTTCTAAGCAGAAAATACGTATTTTGTGATCGGTTTTGTAGCGATTAATGATAACATTACTACGTAGTTGAAAGAAAATAATTTTATTTTGTTCAACTATCATAGAAAATTAATTAAATAAATATTTATTTTAATAATATAATACACATTTGTATGGCAGGTTAAGACTAATGAAGGCAACGTTCTAAATGGACAATTACACAATCTTACAGTTCGGATTTAGTTTCCTTAAAGCAATTATTATTAAGTATAAATAAATATTTGTATTCTTAGAACACTTAATAGGAGAATAGATTATAAGTATTATTTCCCTTTGCAATCTGGGAACTCTATTCAAATATTTTGGGGCATAAAAAAATCTTCATTGGTGCAATAGAGAAATTTTCTTATTGGCTTCGTCTCATTCTACAGAATCGTTATTTACGACTAAAGAGAATATCTGTGGTTTTAGTTTTAAACCTTTCTCTAATATACTTCGTGTTGCTGCTTTTAATTCCATGATCAGAAGTCCAGAGCAGTATTTTGAAGTGAATAGGTTCAATATCGATGCCTCGGCTTTGGGAAATGAGAGTACTGTACATAATTTTGCATATACTGTGTTCGAAAGTCTCCTGATTAAACGTTCTCAGATAGTCATTAACAAAAATTCAAAGGAACTATCTTTTCAGAAACGTTATTTGTAATATTAGGTACAACATTAAACAGTAAAATATAGCAATAGAATCTAACGGCTAACACACAACAGTAGTTCATAAGTTACCAATTTTACACGCTATTAAAAATAATAATAATTGTTCCCATAAAATTTTTACAAATGAAAAAAATATTTATATTTTAGACTTATAATTTGAAGGTTTAGAATAATTAATTTAAGAATAAACTAGTTTTTTTCTGGTGTCTAGAAAATTGTATCTAGGGATTTGAAAATTAAAACATTTCAACATTTTAACATTTTAAGATTAATTTTACTTGGGATTAATTTTTTTTAATCCACAAAACTATTTAGATTTGGTTACTGAAAAAAATGTAGTGCTCCAATGGTTATTGAATAATGGCACATTTCTACAGCAAACATCTTCCTTTTAGTCCGTGAAAATATATGTTCAAGCTTCTTCATTATCAGTTAGTTCAAGAATATAATTCTATAATATGTATATCTACTTCCACTGCACTCTTCTATATTTCACTCAAATAAATCCTATCATTCAGATAAACAAACCATCTCTAGGCTAATTATATTTGTTATTCATAATAATTTATTGTCTTAATTATTGTCGTAGTTAAGATAGGAAAGCTCGATAAAATATTAACCAGTATAATTAAGATAGATAGATACTTTCGCTATTCTCGAGAATTTGGGGAATATTTTTTGCTATTTTCTTTTTTAATATCTCTAAGGAGAGTTAGAGAGGTAAAGTATGGACCACTGCATTCTTAAACGAACTAAGTTTAAATGAAACTATTTAGATATGAATTTAAGGATATGCGAGTATAATATCTTTTTTTACTAAAATTTCTAAAGATTAAGATCGCCCACCATAAAATTATGTGGCATATTTTTTATTAAAAAATGTTTTTTTAAAAGCACAGCCAAAATTTCGCGGTGGATTCGATATAGTTTTTGTTCCTACGTACAATTGTTCTCAAAACTTTGCGTTTACTTGAAAACTTGTCATTCCTTCAAGCCACTTTAAATACAGGGATCTATCTTTTTTCTAGCCTACAATATACATTCTAAACCTTATTACTTTGATTTAAAGTCGATTACTCGTGGTGTTCAACTGTCGTTCTGAATTCGCATATGCATACCATCTTTCTCGTCATATTCAGTTTTAACCATGATGGTCTTAATTGACATTTCATAGAACTTTTAAAATCATTTTTTTAACTCCAAATAATCTTTTAATTATGTGTTATTAACGTACCTATTTAGAAATCTTTTCCTTTAACCTTCTCTACATTATCTACATCTAAACCAAAAGCTTTCAAGTAAACACGAAGGTTTTGTAAACCTTTTACCTCTTTGGAGATAAACTTTGAACATAATTTGGGTCCATCTCATCCAAGTCCTTACCTTTGGTCTCCGGAACGCAGCACACCACGAAACAAAGACCTCCAACGCTTATAGAAGCATACAACCAAAACGCACCATGCAACCCCAAAGTCTGCTGGAAATCCACAAAAGTCTTGACTCCGACAAAAGCGCAGAGGTAACTAAACGCCGTCGCCATTGCACTGCCAAACGCCCTATACTCCAGTGGAAATAATTCCCCAATCAACAACCAAGATATAGGACTCATGCCTAAAGAGAAGGCAATTGTAAAAACCAGAACGCAAAGCAGAGGTATCCAGTCATTCTGCCCTATCGTCTGATGGAACATGACGTTTTGGATTCTCTGGTTACGATGCACTTCCTCATAATACGCATAACTCCCAAACCCGGCTAATGCCATGGACATTAGCACAGAACTCACTATCAACAGTGGTAGACGACCCACAGTGTCGATCAGCAAACCAGAGAGACAGGAAGCGAGCAGCTGGACGAAGGACACAGCAATTGCAGCTCCATGAGGATTCATCCCACCAAAAGTCTTCCTAAATATTGGAACAGCATAAAATGAGAATGCATGTGCTCCAGAAAATCGTTGAAACATCATAAGACCGCACGTCACCAAAATTGGTCCTAAGAGCCTATTCATAGTTCTGACGTCCAAAGAGTTTATTAGCTGACTCCCAGACATCTGACTCTGTCTTTGACTAAAGTTCTTGCTTGCTAGAACATTTGTGCGTATAGTAGCCAACTCCTGCGCGACGTCTGAATTAGGACCACGTAACCAAAGAAGACTTTTGTAGGCCTCCTCGTCTTTTCCTGTTAGAACGAGATAGCTTGGCGTTTCTGGTATGTACAGCACGGTGCAGAACAGAAGTAAAGGGGCAGCGGATATGCATAAGGCCAATTGTTGCCAGTCGAGGTAGGCACCGATGGTGAAGCTGAAGAGTACTCCAAGATGGCCGACTATTTTGAGCACAGCGCTGAGGCAGCCGCGTATGTCGGGAACTGATATCTCGCTGATGTAAACCTGAAATTAGACAATACAAGTGCTTTATTTTTGGTCCTTGTGCCTCATTCGGTGGAGAAAATGAAGCTGTAGCTTGACTATTAACAAGTCTAAGTTTTAAATCTAAGATAGTAGATAATGAACATCCATTTTTATACCAACATAAATATATAATTATATTTTTATCGCAGCGTAAAATTAGGAATAAGTCTCAAAGTCTCGCTTCTTACTTCTTTAATTTAAAACTTCAGATTACTTTTTAACAACGAGTACTAATTACAAAGTTAGTGTTTAAATCACCACGAATACATCAAACAAACGACAAATTAATTTAATTTTAACCGCTTTTCAAGTAATAAATAAGTAATTCTATCGTTAGAAATTTCCTTTTGAGCGAAATTTTCTGAATTAGCGTCCCAAGCTAAACCTTGAGGGACGGACCAGCAGCGGGCCGAATGTACAACTTGTGTAAAGTTTTAGACTTTGTCAATTATGAGTGGGGTGCGCATTTTAAATGATCATAAAGCCAAGATAGACGATTTTGAAAAAGAAAGTTGGTTATAAAAGAAAAACTTTGAATTTGGACAGCTGTGTAAGCAAAAAGACTTCGATTTACATCCAGCAGTTAATGGAGAGTTTGAAGAAATAAACGGAAAGTGTATAAGAAAAGAAAGTCTTAAAATATGAAGTCATAGTTTTGATGCCGACATGTCATTCTCGTTTTGCTTGTGGATTGGACAACATTGAAGGAATTTGTTAGGAAAATGGATAGTACTATCCAACTTACTACCGTACTGTGTACTTAAAAAAATAGTTTTATTTTGCAAGGTTTTGTTCCTTCTGTAACTTCTTTCAATAGTAGTTCTGTTCCTTCAATATTAAGTAGATTAAGTGCTTGTTTTATTGTCGTATGAATAATACTTTTATGTTCTGTACCTACGCTCATTAGTAAGTTTACTTATTTTTATTTATTTGATTCTCATGTAAGTTAATGCTTTTTACAATTCATAAGAGGAATAAGTGAAGCGCTGTATGACCCGAACTTGTGATTTCTAATTAAACCATAAATCAGGATGCAAATCTATGGGAAATGCTAAAAGAAGATCAAAGCCGAATATCTACATAATCAAACAAACTAAGAACAATAGAGATCTGCTTTGTCTTTCAACCGTCGCGAGGCGTGGTCATCCTACTAATTGTCTGAACCATGCGGGCGAGGGAATTGGTCCTCCCAGTCTTAGCCAAATGTTATTGTAGTAAAACGTTTCGTATTCCAAAGGCATTGAGGTCTATTTTAGAATAATTTGTAAGATTTAAATTGAAATGTCTGTACAAATAATTTCCCTAAACTTGTAATGAATAATTTGACAGTTATCTTTATCTGATGCTTAAAGCTGTTAGAAGTTTTTGAAGACAGAAGTAATTAGTGCGAGCATTTGTTTCGATTTTGCCTCTAGATTTTTTGAATATTACCAGGGCTTAAGGCGGCTAAGGGATTATATCAAGAGGATAGGTAGCCTTTGTTGTGTAACAAACACATAGCATAAACACTCGAAAGCCGTAAAGGGCGGGCATTTTGGGGGCTGTCTTAATTAACAATGATGTTCAAAAAGAACTAAGTAATTTTAGTCAATTTTCAATAAATGAACATGTCGTGAGGAAAGTTTTGAGTATGAATGTGGATAGTTATAAGAGTAGAGGAAGACCAAAGAAATGATGGATGGATAATGTAAAAGATGATATGACTAGAAAGAGGGTAACTACTGAGATGACGGGTAATAGAGATGTGTGGAAGAAAAACACATACCTACTACGCCGACCCTAAATAAGTTGGGATAAGGGCAGGAGAATGATGATGAGGTTTGAAGTTGAAACATGTTGCAATCACCAATTAATTTGCCAAGCGTGGTGATTATGGAATGTTTCCCTGGTTCTTCGCAGTTATCTAGTGGAAGACTCGTGTTTAGCAGTGGACTTTTACAATTTGATGATGATATGAGTATTACTAGTGTAAGAGTAAATGACGCCAACCTGGAATATGTTCAGGAACCCAATTTCGTAATTAGTACCTAAATGTATTTACAGTTACACTACCTTTTTACTTATTGCCTCCCTTACCAATAACGACTTGATGCCTTGAAAACATCTTTTCTCTTATCTCATCATATTTTGAGGAATGAGCTAGCCCAAAGTAACCCGAAGTTAATCATTCGTACCTACATAATTATCTCCAAACTATTACAAAATTTTAACTCACCTGCGACAGCATAGTCAATATCGAACAGCAGAATCCTCCCAAGAAGGCTGTAATGCACATCATCCTGACTGACGTGGCGACGGTGGTCAGCAGCCACGACAGACTGCAGGGAGCAGCAGCTAGAGACAGCACTCGACGACGGCCGTGACGCATCGCTGCTCCGCCTGCCATGCCGCCGAATAGCGCGCCTGGAAGGACCAGGACCAGAATTAAAAGTAGGTTGAGGCTGCAGAAATATTGAGCGTATCTTGCACGACTCATGTTTCGTCGCGTGTGCATCGTGCTACATACAAATTCTCCAGCGCGGCCTCACCACGCGTAGGTATTTCTTAACGTAATTTCTCCCATAGCTGTGACTGCCGGAAAAGGTGACTATGGGTCAAGATAATAAGCAGTGGAGTCCTTTTGTTTTTAAGTATGAACATATATGATGACCAATTCTTGAAGGTTAGGCGGTGAAGTGTAGCCGAATATATATCTACCTATGCTTTGGTTTGTAGTTTTTTGTTCGACTTGGTTGCATTTTACCCTGATCGCGCCTGATGGTAAGCGCAACACGACAGGCTCTAAGACAGATGAAGAACACAAATCCAAGTCACAGAGTTGACGTTCCAGAAGTGGTAATCTAATTTTAACCCGCTTAGGATAAAATAATCTTTTTTCTTTACTGCCTATTGTAGTGATGTTGCCAATATTCTCTTGCGATCGATGAGGGGGACAGAAGGATGTTTAGAAGTGAATATTTGTGTTTTACGAATTATATGATATACTGAGTTAGATTGGGTATTAGAGAATATGAAATAATCTTAAACCCTTTTAGGGCCGAAATGAAAGTTGTACAGCGCTTGTAACCTTGTAGTCTGACTTTAATGTCAATTTTATCGAATCTATTGTGAGAATGATCACCCTTATGCTAAAAACGCATAAAGATAAAGAAGATAAGATAAATAATCATTTCTTTGGACTCAGCACAAAGAGACACAACAGATAAAAAGACACATCGACCTGAAACGAGCACAGCGCACAAACGCGACCACCAACATGAATTTAGCCAACATGATCGCCAGTGATGCCAAGTATTTGTGGTTTCATATGTGCCTTAATGTAAAATCTGTTCATAAAGGGTTAAAACTTTTATAAAACGACAACCAGAGGTCGCCCGCTGCTTCGCCCGCTTCAATGTCGTTTATCGGTTAGATATTTCGCAGTTTTCGGGATTAAAGTAGCCTATGTCCTTCTCCAGGTTCCAGACTATCTCTGTACCAAGTTTCATCAAAATTCGGCTCAGCAGCTTAGGTGTGAAAGTGTCACAGACAGAGTTACTTTCGCATTTTTTTTATTTAGTGGTCTGTTCGCCTTTGACCACTATCTCGCCTGATGGTAAGCGATGATGTGTTCGACGGTGAAGCACGCTTGCCTAGAAGTAACCTATTCACTCTTGACTTAAAGACCCCGAGGTTGTAGCTATCAGGGAACATAGATTCCGGCAGGGAATTCCACTCCTTAGCTGCGCGCATTTACAAGCTTAGTTTTAGTATATACTAAACCTGAAACTAGTTTGTTCAGAATAGGAGGATCGATTGACATCTTTTTACACAACTTTATTTTTTCCTAAATTTCAATTTTGTTTCAGTAGTTTTTTACCCATAACAGTTGTCGGGAATAGATACCTTGAGGCTTGAGACGGTCCTCTTGGTCAATTCATCAACGGTCAATCATCTCAGGCATTTCACACTTTTTTAGGGAACTTAACGCGACATAAACTAAGGCGTAACTTGGAGATTTACTAAAAAAACACATATTCAGGCAGTTCTGATGAAAATCTTGTTGGGGTGTCTCGGTTTTCGTATAAAGTAAAAATAAGGTTGTATAATATTAGTAGGGATTTTAGATCAAACACCCAAATAATTGTAAAATCTATAAATAAATCGTGAGAGAGACGTCTACATTAACTGTTTTGCTGTCTCTTATTTATGAAATAAACTTCAGCGTAACATTTTCTACAACATAAATTAATATACATCATGCTCCGCTACGGAGTTAAAGAATTTTAATTAAAGTCCCTCTGCACGAGACTCGGGATTTACAGCCAGGCAATGTAGCAATGAATATTGTTCATTTTTGCTTCTCACTTCTTTGTTCCAAAGAGGATTATTACGATCCTATTATAGTATTGTTTTTGAAAAGTAAGTTAGTCCGTGCGCATCTTAGAGCCTTATCTCACTTGGACACCATGGTGGCGGCCACCGGTTGCGCCACCAACAAATTGACAACATTTCAAAACTGACACGACCTTAAAACAAAAATACCATTTCTTTATTTTCGTATCCTGAGTTCAAATACATTTTTTTTATATTTTTTTATTACTTCATTTCTGAGAAAAAAAAAAATCATAAAACATGTGATGACGTCACATATATGGTGGAATGAGGTAGTTACCTTTGCCTATGCATTCCAACGTTATAGATAAAATCATTAATGACAAACAAGACATGTCAATGTCACTTCTGAATATGAAGTTCATCTACATGACAGTGACATCTAACTGACAGTTTTTTTGACGGTTCCTAGTAAATCAAAAGGTTATATCGCCACCGTATGTATGATGTCATTTGGCGCTTACGTCTTTTTGGAATAAACCGAATTTCAAAGTTGAAATTATGAATGAAAAGTATGTACATAATTTCGAAAAACGGAAAATTACTGGCGCCTTGGATTTGGATTAACGTTTATATAACGTATTAATAGATACATGCAAATTAAAAATATGAAATGTTGTCAATTGTATGCAGTTGTATAAAGGGTACTTCAGCTTGTAGTGTGAGGTGTAGTGGGTTAATAGCGCCTATACCTGCCGGCTGACTTCTACAGAAGAGGCAGAGATGTGTTAAATTCGTTATTAGCCCATAAACTCTTTCCAGTGGCTCCAAGTAGCTGTGATACGCGCAGCGGCCACACCCCGGTAAGGCTAAGCGTGTGCTGAGACGCAGGTGACGCAAGTGCACGAAGCGCAGCGCAGAGCAGATTTTGTAATGTATGAACGTACTTAAGAGCTGCGTACGCTGCGGCGCAGACGCGTGCGACGCAGACATGCGTCTGCCCCTACTCTGCGCCTCGTTGTAGTGCCGGCACAAATTTCTGCGCGACGCGTGCATGTCGACATGTGTTTTTTACCGCTAATTCGAATTTTATTGCAATGACAGAACATTTAATTGAATTAGTGCGTTGTGAATCTTGTTTGTATGATACCAATCATACAGACTATTAAAAAAAAAACGTTCATCAACTCGAACGCGTCTATTCTTTGTACTAGTTAAAACTCGAATGTGTCTTCGCGCTGTGTCGCAGCATGCGGTCGTGGCCTATGTCTGCCTCGCCTGCCCTGCGCGGCAAAATCTGTACTGTGCTGCGCTGCGTCACCTGCGTCTCAGCATACGCTTAGCCTAAACCGTGTCGGCTCACGGGCTAAACCTGGACGAAGGGCTTGCCACTTCGCTGGACAAGTTTTTATACAGATCCCTCCCGCAAAGCGCATGAAGTCTGATTCGGCGAGAAAGGCAACCCACTGCAGATATGCAAAGGACTTGGCGGAGTCGACGTTTCAGCAAGGCAAGCTGGATAGCCAAGGGCGGCGCGTTAGAGGTAAAGTAGTAACGTCGGCCAGACACATCATCTGACATTTCCTTCAGTCGTAGCGGTTCTCCGTTCCACTGAACCGAGGAGGACGAGTGCGTGCGCCTGCGTGTGTGCGAATGCTAGCGCACCTTAATATATCCTGCGTATCTGACTGCTTCCGATTAATGGATACCGATGACTAGGAGTCGAAGTGGTCGCCATGGCCGAAAACGGTCGGAAAGATCATCATCATCATCACTTCACCTTGTATCAGCTTGGTTGTGCAACAAAGAATCATGGCAGGACTTGTAAAAAAAAATAAAGAGTTTTAGAGAAGTTTATAGCAACCCACACATATACGCGCCCTATGCGAGCCTCCCGCGGTCGGATACCGCCGCGATACTTAGACGGTGCGTCTCTTTCTGTCACATAGAGACGCACTCTTTCGTGCCGTTAACGGTTGCGATCGCGCGGCTCCGCAGTCCGCCGCCGAACCGTATGGTGTGTGTACGCGCTCACTATTTGTTACGCGAATATCTATAAATAGATTCTAGGTTTTTCGTACCATGTGTAATACTTACTGTTAACCGCAATAAACAATTTAATTTCATGTGTCGTGGTTCTGTTCCCCTGAGACAACACCCCCTCATAAGTTGGAATAGTTTTACCATTGATCGTTGCTCCAGAATATCTTTCAGCATTTAAAATAATTTTAGAACCCCGGAATCTATACATATAAAACATGGACGTACAAAAAAGATCGGACAGATTTTCGCTAACAAAAAACTGTGTCACTCAAAGTCAGTCAGTTTGCTGTACGTACAGGCTGGCACGCACACATTCACAAAAAAAGTCAGTCATTACACGCGTAAACGTCAACAGAGTCGGGACAAAAAGCGGCAAAAAAAATTAAAATATAGCATGTCTTGTGAGGTGAAATGGTGTAAAAACCGTAGTGATCGGAAGAAAAAAAATCCAGGAATCACGTTTCATAGGTCAATGAATAATTCAATCACTTAATTCCCAATTGTATACAATAAAATCAATGTATTCACCAGAAGAAAAGAATCTATCACAAGGCCAGTGTTGTCAATATTCACGTGTGCAAATTACCCTAAATATGGGAAATTTATAGTTTTTTGTTCAATTCAATTTATTTATTACTAGGTATTTTATTTATATATTTTTTTACTAGATTTCCTAAAGAAAATGAAGTATGGAGAAATAATTGGATTAAAAAAATGAGAAATTGTAACGGTGAAAACGATTGAATTCCAAACAAATACAGTGTCATTTGCAGTCTACATTTTGAAGCTAACGAGATATATAATACAACTAAAGGAGGACTCCGGTGTGTTGTTACATATGCAGTACCTCAAAATGTAAATTAACAATCTAAGCTAACATGGCATTTATTTTGCAGATATTTTCATAGGGAGATTTGGTTCTTACCATTAACCTTTTCAAATGGCACGGTATAATTCTGCCGACATTTCCAAGAAATTTGTCTGCCAACCTGTATTTGTCTTAAAATAAAATGATATAAAATGGGTAAATTTGGCTAACATGACAACCCTAAATTCATTCACACTTAGATAGCCGCCGCCATTACGGGACACAGTTTTGTCTTAGCGGGAGTTCCGTCCGATCTTTTTTGTACGTCCATGATATAAAAGGAGAAGCTGACTGACTCACTGACTGATCTATCAACGCACAGCCTAAACCGCTGGGGTTAGAACGTTGAAATTTTGACAGTAGGTTCTTTTTGTAACATAGGCATCCACTAAGAAGGGATTTTTCGAAATTCAACCCCTAAGGGAGTTAAATAGGGGATGAAAGTTTGTATGGAAAATCGTCACTTAACGGGTTCAAAATTTCACGCAAGCGAAGCTGCGGGCGAAAGCTAGTAATATAACATAGACGATTATAAAAACTAGTTCTCTCGCGATATCTGGCCATTTCATATCGTACCGTGTCACGACACACACCTCGTAAAAATGGTTAATTCTTCGGTATTTTCGTGCAAAAAGCGGTCTGCTTCCTCAAACATGGAGTTTTCTGTCACTAATAAGCATTATTTCGGCAAACATGTATACATTTTGCATTATTTTCAAAAATATAATTCCCGTCTTAGCTGTCATCTTTTGTGACAGAAATTGACAGAAATATTTTAAAACGAGAGGCAGTGACGGGACAATGTGAATATAATTGAATGAACGAAAATTACAAAGAGGTTTACCGCTTCTCATAATGTTCTCTGTTATTGATTTTATTTCATTTTGCCTTGTTGATACTATTTAACAAAAAATAAAAGGTTTTTTTGCCTCCAACAACAATGATAGAACTAAGTTTCAATCAAGAAATTTAACTTTAATTAAAATTTAAACCCTATTACGTGTGCAGCGAACACAATCGACTGAATCGTGGTTAAAATGTTCTCTAATACATCTATACAAGATTAGTCGGAAAGGGGGTACTAATCTGAAGGGGTGTTATTGTTAAAGAACCCATAATAGTGAACTTTTGTTCTACAACTTTCCCGAAAAGTCAATATTTTATATAGAAATAGCTGTTCAAAGATTTCATGAAAAATACGCTAAAATCTATGTATCACCAGCTATGATCAGCTGTTTATCTTTTAGGTCATATTTTGGGGTCACTGTTTAAAAGCTCCATTTTCTGAACTCATAACTAAAGCAGAAATGAAGAATTAAAAAAAAAACAAAATATTAATCGTTTTGCATGGAAATAAAACTGATCGAATTTTGAAATTTTTCTCAATAACACTTTGCCCCAGGTCGGGCAAAGTGTTATTGGATTATTCCGTGTGGAATTTCTTAGTAGCAGCCGAGGGTCTGGATTTGTGCCTGGTTGATGGCAATAGACTCGCCCCCTATTACATGGGAAAGGAACTAAACATAACGGCAAAATGAGGGTTTACTATACACCTCTGCCCCACCCTTCAGGGAATACAGGTGTGATGACCATGTTAACGAGGCAGTCACGCACGGGTGTTCTTAACGTGAGGCATTTAAGCTCCTCGAATTGACAGACCACGCGTAGCGATACCGCGATAGTACTTAATATTTATTTTCACCCGGTAGGTACCTATTTAACTTTTTGTTTCTGCCGTAGTCTCTGTGACTATTCTTTATTTTATTAAAAAAAATATGAAAACACTGTAGTTCTTATCCACTTGTAAGTTAAATTGCGGAAGTTGATTGCCGTGATTTTAAAATATTTATTATTTAGTTATTATTTTAGTTGAGTGTTGATTTTTTTTTAATATTTGTTAATGGTACCTAACTTTAGCGAAAATAATATAAGACTCATTTTTATTATTATATCCCTCTGTAGTCACGGATCATCTTCCGTGCGGAAGATGTCCGGTCCTTTGGAAGGCATACACGAGGACACAGGTCCAACGCGCAGAGGCCCCTTTGAGAACTTTAATCTAAAATGGGGTGGGGCACCAACTGGGGACTATCCACGGCTGCACTATTGGAGTACAGTCATGGACCGTCCCAGGAGGGTGCAAGACTATTGTAAAATATGGTGAAAAATATCTGGTCTACGGGAAGGGGTGTTAGGTGGACTAGATAACTTCTATTGCCGGAAGAAACGGCGTCTGCCTTTGAAGTTTAAATTTGAAATGCGTTGGCAGACGGTGACTCGCCAGCTCACTAGCTGGGCCCCCTGAAATGCCGCCAGTATATGTATAGGCGAAGGGGGCAACAAACGTGTGAGCGGCTAGAGGTGTAGAGAAGTGTGGCCCCGGTTTCGCCGTCGCGGGTCTAAAAGACCCGGAGTGGGTTTCCCCGCTATTACGCCATTAGACACTTCCACCTCCGAGCATATAGCTCTGGTGGCCCCCCTCTTGACGGCCGATAAAGGCAAGCCAGAGTTGAGAGTCCTGCGGGCACTCTTGGGGTTCCACTCCAACCAGCCAATAAAGGCAAACTGAAGACGAGGCCCTGACCGACTGTCTGAGGCAATAAGGTACGCAGTGTCGCCACTCACCAAAAGCTCGCCACAAGCTGCCCTGCGGTTTGTAAGCTTTTCAGTAGACCTCGTGACACATTTTTTACTATATTATGGGGTTGTAGAAAGCTAGTCTAATGTTCTTTCCGGTTTTACGTTAATCTCATGGTGAGGTAACGCCTTTCCCAGAGGGGGTTTATTATTATTAGCCTGTACTGTCCCGCTGCTGGGCAAAGGCCTCCCTCCATTCCTTCCACTTGTCGCGATTCTGTGCAGCTTCATGCCAAATCTCAAGAAAGGCATCCAACTCGTCCCGCCATCTTCTGCGCGGTCTGCCGCGACCCCGTCTCGCTGTCTCAGGGCTCCATTCTTGTGCTATACGGGCCCACAGCTCATTTGGCATACGGCAGACATGCCCTGCCCAGTCCCATTTCAGCTGGGCGGCCTTTTCAGCCACGTCGACAGTTTGAGTTTTAGAGCGCAGTATTGTGTTTCGAACTCGATCAGTTAATTTAACACCAAGTATACTGCGCTCCATAGCTCTTTTTTAAAATAAATTATTGTTATTCTTCTTACAATTGTTTTATTTTAATTTTAAGAACAATAATTACATACAAATTGTTTTCCACGAGATGAAATTATATATTTTATTTGTTCATTCTTTTATCATTCAGTTTATCGGTCTTTTATCATACCATATCACTATATTTTGCGTTTGTGTCAAACGTCAACATAAATAAATACGACGAAGTTATTGTTAGTGTGCGTGTTTTTTGTTTGTATTCCAGCTTTTATTTTAGTGTGAGTTCATAGCTACACGATATTTATATGCGTTAAGCTGTAAATGTGTGCTGTACGTGTTTACCGCGTCCCCCCCAAAATTTGGCAGAATAAAATGTTTGGGAACTTGCGCACATAGAAGTAATAAGTACTACGTATGCGCATTGCTACCTCCATAGGTATATGCTCTATAATAAGAGTGAAATAGGTCCCTGTAAGGTGCGCATGGTAGAACTACGTAGGAACTTTTTGGTGCTTACACAAATCCAGCTGAATAGCAGCACTTCAACATAGATTCCGTCTAAACTCCGCATTGAAATACACCTTAGGAATTTGGAACAGTCGAAGCAAGTACGTTGTTTTTTTATTTTTATATTTATTACCAGGCCTGCGTTTGGCCGCCATCTCGCCTGATGTTAAGCGGTGATGCGGTCTACGATGGAGCACGCTTGCCCAGAAGAAAACGATTCACTCGTGACCTGAAGACACCCAGATTGTAGCTGTCGGGGAACACCCAATCGGGCAGCGCATTCCACTGTTTGGCGGTTTTCACTATGAAAGTGGAATCAAAGCGCTTCGTTCGGGTTTTTGGTTCATCAACCATGAACCGATGGCGCTTTTTCGTGCTTCTGGCCGTCCGATAGAAAAAAGGGCAGGGGGGTATTAGTAATTGCGATGAAAACTTACCAAGAAAAGACAAGGAAGCCAGCCAGGAGGCTTGTTGATCAGTCAGCTGGAAGTCTCTCCTCGTGGCGTTAGCTCCGGGTCCCTGTAGGGATGCTATGGCGGGAGAGCTGTACCCCTTGCCGAGGCCCGCTGAGAATGGTGCCAGGGAGACCGCTAGTGCTGCTAGCAACTGTAAATAAGGAGGTTTTAGTTTGAATAGTGTAATATCACCTTTTTCATCATCATCCTCATACGTCATTTCACCTTCTTTCTATTGATATTAAACGTTTTTTTATGTCAGGCCACATGCTTTTGGATCATATTCGAGTTTTGATAGGGTTTTCAATTTGGACACGGAAGAGAGAGATTGATAAATGTCGTAGGTCGTAGATAATTATTTTCTGTGTGTATAAATAATATTTAAAACTACTGGCTGTTTGTATTGTATGTGGCATGCCACATCAACCATCCCCTGTACACTGCTCAATGCAACACCTGCTTTTACGTGGGGCTCGGAGGATTTATGGCGGGGTGCGCCTACAAAAGGCCCGGCACGCTGCAGTACGTCTTCTCTCGCGCCTCAGCAGCCGCCAGATAAGTCAACCTACACCTGAAGACCCTGGAGACTCCTCGTATCGTTAAGAACCACGCCCTGTATCTTAATTAGTAATAATTATAAAATATATTTTGTATGGTTAAAAGTGTTTTCATTATTCTTTTGTAAGTACACGCCTGCTAAACTTCTTGGTAGATTTTCTGATTTTATGTGCTCATTAAGGGTTGACTTCTCAAGCCACCCTTAAACAGCTAAGCGTTACAATCTTTAAAACAGTAATAGTAATACGTACCAGGGTGCGTTTTTAAGTTCGCGGAATGGGGGGGAGGGGATAACAATAGGTCATTATCGGGATGTCCACAACTTCAGCCACTCAATATTAGTATAAATACCAGGTTTTATCCTAATTGGATCATTAGTCTTTGAACTATCGTCAAGCAAACAACTAAATCGGGAAGAAAGTGTGAATTATGGAAAAAATCGAGTACCGTGCCGTAATAAAGTTCCTTACCAAGCAAGGAAAGTCAGTTCAAAATATACTGGAAGAGATGGAATCCGTTTACGAGGACTCTTGCCCGGATAAAACCATGGTTTACAAGTGGCACAGTCTCTTTAAACAAGGCAGGACCTCACTTGAAGACGACCCACGGCCCGGACGGTCGATCGAGGTGACTACTCCGGAAATCATTAAAAAAGTCGAAAAAATAATATTGGAAGATGCCAGACTAAAGAAGAAACAGCTTGCAGAAATGGTTGGAGTATCGAATACGACAATTTTCAAAATTCTACACGATCATCTTGGCATGACAAAGGTCAGTGCAAGATGGGTGCCAAGAATGCTCACGCCGCCTCAAAAACAACACCGCGTGGAGTGTTCTCGCACGTTTTTGGACCTCTGTAACGAAGACAAGGATGGACTATTAAGTCGAATTGTTACTGGAGATGAAACTTGGGTTCATCATTATGAACCTGAGTCGAAACAGGACTCTACGCAGTGGCACAAAAAAGGCACACCACCACCCAAGAAGTTTAGTGTCACAATCGGCTGGAAAAATCATGGCAACAGTGTTTTGGGGTTCAGAAGGGATCCTGTTGACCGATTATAAAGATAAAGGCGTTTCTATAACCGGAGAATACTATGCTTCTATCCTCGAGAGGTTGAAAGACAGCATTAAAGAAAAAAGGAGGGGTAAATTGACCAAAGGTGTCTTTCTTCTTCACGACAACGCGCCTGTTCACAAGAGCCGTGTTGCGTTGGCTGCTCTGCATAAGGTGGGCTTTGATATTTTAGACCATCCACCCTACAGCCCAGACCTGGCTCCCAGTGATTATTACCTCTTCCCAAAACTGAAAAAAGAACTTCGTGGGAAGAAATTTTCAACTGATGAAGAAGTGAAGGACGCGGTTTCAGCTTATTTTTCGGACAAACACAAAACATTTTTTTATGAAGGTATACATAAGCTAATTGAAAGATCTGAAAAATGTATAAGGGTAGCAGGTGAATATATTGAAAAAGAAAAATAATTTAGTATTTTTATTTTCACTTCTCACCCTCCATTCCGCGAACTTAAAAACGCCCCCTCGTACAAGCGTGAAACTTGGTACAAATAAAAATCGTTAGGTATCATCATCATTCAGCTGAGAGATATCCACTGCTAGAAATAGGCCTCCCCCAAGCATCGTCACATCGACTGGTCCTGTGCTTTTTGCATCCCGCGACCCCCACCATGTCGATGATCGAATTAAAACATGTTAACATTATTTCACTGACATGTGGTACGGAACCCTAAGCTCGCGAGTCGGATTCGCACTTGCCCGGTTTTTTTTTTCTTTCCTACCTTCTTCACAATTCCAGTTTCGTTTACCGTAAAATATTGATAAATAAGTAAATAATGTATGTTAATGTCATCTCAATCTATTCTCCGACACGCCCGAACGTGCCTACCTACCGGTTTACCGAAACGTTACGAAAAATACTCTTAAAAACGTGCGCAAACTCATAGGAACTCTTTACCATTTTGTTTGGCAAACAAAAATATAGAAACATGGTAATATTTGTATATTTAAACAACTTTGCTTAAAAGACACGTAGACGGTTGTTTGGACTTGCGATCCATTTTGAGATACGACTTTTGAAGATAGATACATAGGCGAATTACCTAAAAATACATCAGCATTCTAATTGCGAAAAGTAGGTACCCGAAAGATTTTAACCATCGATTCCGATGCCTAATTGGAGACGAAAAGCTAGGATACAGTTTGTTGAATAAAGCTTAATTTTCGAAATATTTATTATTTAAGGAAATTCACAAATCGGAAAATATCTATGGTAACAAGTCCTATGAACACACGGCTACACATCAAGCTATACATTACCAGTTTACACTGACCTCTCATTGTAAGGAAATCCTATACAATGCGAGATCAGCTTATACTGGAAATGTATAGCTTGATCTGTAGCCGTGTGAACGCGGCGTTGTGACTTTTATCATACCACACCCCTCTCGTCGTAGGTATGTCTTATTTGTCGGGGAGGGTTGTGAACTGAGAAGTTTCTTATCCACTCACACGATAATTTATAAATGTTGCCATTCCAACCCAAGGTATTGTTTACAAGGAAGTACTAAAGGTAATTGATTTATTACGTTCAGAAAAAAAAATGTCTGGATTGGACTTTTGTTGATATAACATTTGACTCATAATACCACCAGAAAGGCGTGGTTAAAATCTTTCGAGTACCTCGGGCCCACGGTGTATACCGCGCAATGAATATTGTCGTATTGTCAAAATCAAAGCCATAGCGATTACGAGTGTTTTGCACAATTAAAATGCAGGTCACAAGTGTCTACCTTGGAATTTATTTATTTAAACTTTATGCAACAAAAAAGTACAAAGGCGGACTTAATGCCTTAGGCATTCTCTACCAGTCAACCAAAGGTGGTGAAGAGATATCAAGGCAGGTGCAAATTATTGTACGACAGTAAAACGAGAACAATTCAGATTAAAAAAAAAGAACTCAAAGCAATTACACAAATTGATTGAATTGCTATTT
This sequence comes from Amphipyra tragopoginis, assembly GCA_905220435.1. NCBI lineage: Eukaryota > Metazoa > Arthropoda > Insecta > Lepidoptera > Noctuidae > Amphipyra > Amphipyra tragopoginis. Next base: position 18,684,376 of record HG992015.1, read on the forward strand.
AGTAATCCCAAGGTAGACACTTGTGATCTCTTGTGAATTCTTTATACCCTCGAAGCATCCTCAAAGCTTCAGGCTAGGTGGATTTTAATGAATGATGGTTATAGGCTATGTTTTGTTTTACAAAATCAAAATTTCGGCCGTGAAATAAGAAAATGCAGGAAAAACAAAAAAAATGTCGCCTACCATATTATGTGGGGTATCTTTGAATAGTTCTTTTAAAATTAATATGATGTTTCCGTGACCATTTTATAGCCATAAGCTCCGTTTAAGAATTACACAATCTGAAAGTTGTGCAGGATCTACATTGCGAACTAGAGCGAGTGATGTTATACATATATGAAGTGTCTATAGATAGATTTGTTTAGGTCTCATTACATAGGACGGTACTTACAAATAGGTACGATACATTGATAAAATAATACGAAAAAAATGTCAATGAAAAAATCTAATAAACCGCCTGCATAAAAAGAAAGTTCACTTTTTATGTAGGCGGGTTTTTTTGATTATTTTTATTTACTTTTTTGCTTTTCAAAATAAAGTAAAGACAAGTGTCCTTTGAGTAAAACTTGCTCTCTTCATTATTTGAGGTACTTTCCCTTCTCGTAGTGTTTGTATTTTCCAACTTGCATACAATAAGCGTTTCAAAATATGAATATTCATCAAATGAAGCAAGCAATATTAAAGTGTCCTTACATTTTGTTTGTCTATCTACTTCATTATCAAGAAACCATTTGTTGTAGGGCGAAGAACCCTGTCAGTGACCTCAATTTTAAATTAATTAATTTAATAGCGTTGTCGATTTCTGGGGTGTTTTCTCTTTCATTCAGTCTTTCCTGCATGACGACAAATTATTCACTATTCTGTCCGGGTTGCGGGTTCAAACCCAGGCATGTACCAATGTGACTTTTTCAATGTCATTGTACTTTCTTAGTTAATCTAAGACGCCACTGACATACGGTGCAGGAAAACATCGTGAGGAAACCTGGAGTTAATGGTCTGAAATCGCAGTGAGCAAGCTTGGCGATCGATGCTTGTTCCTGCTCTGTATGAGAAGAGTCCTTTGCCCTGCAGTGGGACAGTTACAGGCTAATATTTATTTTTATTTGTATTCTATCTTATACTAAACTAAAGGTCGCTCGCGGTGTCGCCCGCGTGGATGTCGTTTATCGCGTATTCCGTATTTTTCGGGATAAAAGTAGTCTATGTCCTTTTCCAGGTTCCAGACTATCTCTGTACCAAGTTTCATCAAAATCGGTTCAGCGGTTTAGGCGTGAAAGCGTCAGACAGACAGAGTTACTTTCGCATTTATAATATTATTTAGTAGGGATTATGTCGGAGTTGTCCTTTAATCTTACTAGACGCAGCTGAAATACAATATTCAACTCTGGCTGTTGTTTGAACTGAATAAATAACTCTACCAATAGATGTTTTTTTTTCTGCTTAAGTTTTTTTTTCTTTTCTTTTTTTTTACCCTTTTGTCGGAGTCTACTACTTACTACTACTGTTACTAGTTGGGCGACGGGCCACCCAACCCGCCGCCCGCAGGCCACACACATGGCGCCGGCGGTCGGAGATATGCGTGGGAAGGAGAGTGGCCGTCGCCTCTCTCTTCCTCTCCGCTCTCTCCTTGGTCGCCATGACCTCCTCGCGAAAGGAGGCGACGGCTTCCCAAGCACTTTTGCTCCCGACTATGGACAGAACCACGGCTGGAAGCGAGAGGTCACCACCGCTGCTTGTGATTACGTGTGACAACCGTTATAGATATTTGCATAACTGGTTATACGATCTTTCTCTCTCATGCTCCACAATACACGAATATATTGAATACTTCATTCGTTTCTTTCAATAATATGGACGAAGAAGCATTAAATATTTTTGCACTACTTTTATGGCAAGCAACGATTCATTTCACCCTACTCAGAAGATGTTTTCCGCATAACTAATTGATAACGGGGTTGTACTCAACATGGCGTCCAACGGTAAGAGGTTGTTTCTTGTTTGCATAGTTAATGTACATTAATGCTCATTGTTTTCCCCTTGTAAATGAAAATATTATACGGCGTCGAAATAGAAATCCCTAGAACTTGGGTATCGAAAGAGTGTACGGCTCGTATTAATAAGGCAATTTCAATAGAGCGGCCCGGGGCCCCGGGAGCAATATCCCAAGTGGATCTGAAAATGTAAACGTCATCGTGCATTTGTCATCATTTTTTTTTTTTTTTTATTTTTTTTTTTTATGTTTGTTACCTCATATCTCCGTCATTTATGAACCGATTTGAAAAATTCTTTCTTTGTTCGAAAGGGTATACTTCCCGATTGGTCCCATATAAATTTTGTTACGATTAGACTATGAACTTCAGAGATATGGAACGGAACTCCTCATCGGATCAAAGCAAAATTCTCAAATTACTAATCTTGCTTTGTTTATATTTGTTGTTGGGAACTGACTACTGGAAAAGAGGAGGGGGTGCATGTCCCCCCCCTCCCCCTTTGGAATGTTTTCATTATATCGTGTAAGGTATCATTTGAAAGGGCTTTTATGCCCGACTACGTCAAAGCCAAAAAGAAGGGTTATGAAGAGGAGGGGGTTAAGTTTATGGCACTAAAACGTATTTAATAAAAAATAAACTTTAAAAAAAGTAAAAACCGACTTCAAAGAAAAACTAAAAGGAGTGAAATAATTACCATAATATAAAATTAACAGTTTCAGAAGTCGGTGCAACTCTACACTGAAACAAATAGAAGCCACCGACTTCTGAAACTGTTAATTTTATATTATGGTAATTATTTCACTCCTTTTAGTTTTTCTTTGAAGTCGGTTTTTACTTTTTTTAAAGTTTATTTTTTTTATAACAAAACATAACGTCACTATACCCAATACATGGTTGGGCACAGATATCAGTCTCATTTTGCCGTCTTTTTAGGGTTCCGTAGTCAACAAGGAACCCTTATAGTTTCGCCATGTCCGTCCGTTCGTCCGCAGCTTAGCTCAGAGACTTAGTACTAGAAAGCTATAATTTAGCACAGATATACAATAAATCACGGCGACAAAGTGGTAAAAAAAATCATGAAAAATATTTTTTTCAAAAATATTTTGGCTAGTTTTGGATATGTGAAAAAAATCACGGTAGTAGTATACACAACAAAGTTAAAAGGAAAACTATCACAGCTAAGTAGGTTTTACAAGTTTACGAGTAATACAAACCGGAAAAATAAAAATTTCGTACAAATTCCATTGAAAAATTACTAAGCCCTCTTCTTTGTCCGCATTATTGTGCAACTACGGAACCCTATTACTGCGCGTAGCCCGACACGCACTTGGCCGGTTTTTTTAAGTAGGTATCATGTAATATGGGGGCGAGCCTATTGCCATTAACCGGGCACAAATCCAGACTCCGGGCTGCTACTGAAAACTTCCTCACGGAAAAACCCAATAACATTTTTTTCATAAATTTATCTCATTAGCATCTCAAGTGAATTCAAACCAAAACTAGAGAGGGAATTAATTTATTACTATGGGCCTAAGATAAGTGAACAATAGTTATCTGATCCAGATGAATCTAACACATCGATTTGCGTGTTGGTGTTTTCAGGTGCCAATACACGCAACGCGCAAAAAAAAGTTGGAACACATGTAACTATATTCGCTCAAAACGAATTAATTCCTAAAACGAAATAAATAACTATTCGAAGCCCGCATTTAAAATACTCAATTTAGAATAGTGTCAATAAAAGTTTTCCAATCGACGCGTATTCAAATAAGCAATTTATAAAAGTGCCCAAAACGAATGCAATTTTACCCACTTTAAATACAAAGGCTATTCACCTACAGCCGTGGCTAACCTTTATCAAATTTCGGGCACCCAGCTTCATGCATCGATCCAAACTCCGCCCGTGTATGCAATCAAAAAAAAATTCACGTTCAAAACGGGAGGCGAAATTCCGACCGGTCGGAGTTTCGGTTCGTTTCAAAGTTTTTACGGGAGAGGGGGTAATCCGTCGGTCGTTAGTCCCCCTAATGAGCTCGTATATAGGTTGAGAACCAAATTTTTGGGAATCAAGCTTTGAGTGAGTTAAAAGGGATTAAGGGAGGTAGATATAGGCATACTATCAATGTGTTTATGGTTTACTTGCGTGCATTTTTTTGTAATTTGAGTTTCGGACCCAATCTGTCCAAAGTTTTATTTTAATACTAGCGACCCACCCCGGCGTTGCTCGGGTACGTTTTATGACTTAAAACCTTCCGGAAGAAATTATCTAAATGAAGATGAAAACCACATCAAAATCCATTGAGTTGTTTAAAAGAAGTAAGCAGACAAACAGGCATATGCGAAAAGCTTCAACTTCAATTTACACTATTATTTCTAATACGAGAAAATACAAAAATTGGTCACATGAGACATCTACTGTGTGGAGCCAGGATTCAGGGCTACGGCTAGCCACGGCCATTCCTTCAATGAGTGACGGTTCTTTGAATATTAAGACTTCGCTGTGCCTTGATGAGTTCGTCAAACCATCGGTCTCAAATTCGCGATGGCCATACGAATACCGCAGGCACCACTGTCACGAGAGAGTGTATCGCGGTATCAGTCTCGCCGTATCCACACGGTGATAATATCACCGCGGCGGCGAAAACTTGATGGCCCGGCGAGACTATCGCGGCGATACACTCGCTCGTAGGTGTGGTGCCTGAGGTATCACCTCAGCATGAGCGAGCGTGAAAAGAGCCTCCACGAGGGACGATGCTTAATAAATACGTTCGACGTAACCTGGGCAGTCAGCGTGGCTATCAACCTTGCTGACTAGCTAATCTTTTCACCACAGCATGAGCTATTCTCGTATAAGAAGCATGAGCGTTCTTGTAGACCATTCTTATGAACAATGGTGAGTATAACACCACGTTTGGTTGCGTTCAGCAAACTGTCAATATTGCACGGTAAGAGACTCATAATCCCTCTGTGTCCTTTTATTTCCCCTATAGGAAGAGAAGGGGTGGCCTACCTTTTTTCGTGGGATAATCCTCATGGATACTCTTCGCCTGGGGAAGGCGAAGGGTTATGCCGGACTCTTACTGGCTAAAAACCCACGGTGTTCCTTCTCCTGACCCTTGGCCGGGGCCGCGGGATTCGCAGCTGCATGCACCACAACCCGAGCAGGCCTCGGTCCGCCAGCCCCAGGGGTGGCCTACCTACCTTTTTGCCGACAAGGAATCTCACTGACTACATGAAGATACCACTAATCTGAACTTGATGCCAATTTGAATTTCACAAATCTATACTAAAAGTAAAATGACTGCCTCTAGTGGTCGTAAGTGCGACTGATGAGGGTAAGAATCTGGGTTTCTCAAACCGGGCAAAGTGCTATTGAATTTTTCCGTGTGGAATTCCTCAGTAGCAGCCCGGAGGCTAGATTTTTTCCCAATTGATGGCAATAGGCTCGCCCCCTATTACATGGGACTTGAACATAACGGCGTAATGACGGTGTTCTATACACCTCTGCCAACCCTTCGGGGAATACAGGCGTGACTAAAAGTATAATCTAAAACTCATTTAACCCACAACGTCAATCTAAAAACAGTCTGAATAGGAACAATACACAAAGCGTGTCCAAAATTGACCGAAGCCAAGTGAATCGATGATGGACAGTGGAACAATGGCGGCTAAAATGAAATATAAACAACAGCTGGTATACCAGAGCTAGATCGATAAATCATGCATGGATTTTAACGTACACTTCTTTATGAAGGCGTTAGTGCTTCTGCACTGCTTCGATCCGAACCCGAAAAATACGATCCGATTATTCCGTTGATGACGATGATTACATATGGAGTAGGCATGGTAAAAACGCATCTCAATTGTGATTGGATCATTTTTATCTGGATCTCGGGAAAGATCAGTGAAACGTTTTATTCGGAACATTCAGATCACCGGTTCAACATCGCATTTAAATACTCGTGGCGGTTGCGCGTGACGAGTTCGATGGTCGGTTTTTTTACCCTAACACAACGCTCTATTGCAATGTCTCCATCACTCGGTCATTCCTGTCAATTCGCTCTTCGCTCTATTTGTAGGTACTTATCTCTTTTTTTCGCATCTAATCAAGCGTCGCCCGTCGCGCATATCCTTGAGAGATCCAGTTCCAAGTGAGACATTTGAATGATATTACTGATCCGAATCATTTGTGTCAGTTTAAAATTACGACTCCCTGAGTCTTGAGTAAAGAGCTACACACCACTTATATGGAGTGTGTCCGCAAGGATGATCTTAGAAACAGCTTAGCATATAGGTTTAGAGAAATAGGTCACTACAGTGTTCTAGCTGTGCCTCTTTCTGACTCAGCTAGAACATTTTACAAATTATACTCTATTTAATATAAAAAATAAGATCCATTTTATCAAGGAAATGTAGAAATAAGCAACATGTTTGCTTCCAGCAGGGATTCAACACAACAGTTGTACACTTCAACCGATCCGATTTTCATGGATTTGCAGCCGAGTTTCCTTGGATCGTATATTTTAGGATTCGGACACAGTGATTCTTTAAGTAATACCGTTAATACGAGTATACTGCTAGCATTTAGGATGACTTTGGATAGCTGGATTTGCTTTTCCCTTATGAAGGTACGATTAGCGGTTCGCCAGCTCTTCCTATGGATCATGATGATTAAGTTGCTGATTGTGCAATACGTAATTTAGCCTATTAGGGTCCCAATCTTAGAAGGGTGTAGGCTTTTTCCACCACGCTGGCCAAATAGGGTTTGCAAACTATACACACCATCGGTAACATACTTAGGACTTTTGGAACATACGAGTACTTAGGTGTCCGGGTTTTCTCATAATGCATTGTTATAAATCAGCAAAGTCTGAGGTGCAGGCTGAGATCGAACTCAGATACTCTTAAAGAAGTGTTCAATTGCTAGACTATCACTGCTGATTCATACAAAGTAATTTTTTTAATTTGCTATTTTTATCAGTTTAGTCAATAATTGAGATATTTTTTTATAAAATGGAAGAGGAGGAACTTTCGCTTGCAAATAAAATAAAATTGAAGCCTTTTATACTTCTACATCCAAATATATTACAGTTTTAATGAACACCAGTTACTGGGCAGTTCAAAAATCAAAATGGCTGCCATTTAGAGAGGCGGGGTTGGTATTAAAAAGGAGGTATACCTATACTTATAAACAGAAAGGTCCTGACTGACTGATTCAACAACGCAGAGCCTAAACCACTGAAGCTGGAAACAAGAAATTTGGACAGTAAGTTCCTTTTGAGACGTAAGAACCCACTAGGAACGGGTTTTTCAAAATTCAACCCCTAAGGGGGTGAACTAGAGGATAAAAGTTTGTATGGAAGTCTGTCATTATTGAAATAAGAAGTATGAAATTAAATATTAAGGTTTCTGGTTTAAAGTAAATGTAGATGTGTTTGATCAATTTTGGAAATTCAACCCCTAAGGGGGTGAAATAAATGTTGAAAGTTTGTTGAGAGATCTTGGGCCTAATTCTCCTAAAATAAATTGTTGCCAAACGCAATCGAACCACAACCGTCAGTCAGTTTTTGTTTTCGAAAACTTTCAAAAAGATTGATTTTGTTTTTTGTGTCAAACAATAAGACAGCTTTTGAAATTGAGAACTGTCTGAATGAACGGTTCGGCCTTGGTTCAGTTGTGATTTTTCAAGATTTATTTTAGGAGAATTGGGCCCCTGGTTTATTGATAAAATTTGGTTAAATGCTGTTAAATTTTCGGTAGTGCAACATCACACACAGCCAAAGGTAATCGGCAATATCAAAGCAGTTGTCGCCCACTTTTCCATGATATAGTGTCTCGCGGCTGGACAAAATATTTTGCTGGAAAAATTGTGTGAGCAAAATGTTTTGCCGTCATTTTCAGCTGCGTCCACAAATCTATACATATAATAAATCTGTAGACATGGCGTGTCTGTACATAGCAAATATTTTGAAAAAACCTGGTTGGGATGTTAAAGTATAACCAATAGAACCCATTTTTAACATTTTTGGAATTTTTGTCTGTTTGTCTGTTTATCTGTTTGTCTGTTTGTCTGTTTATCTGTTTATCTGTTTGTTTGTTCAAGCATCACGTAAAAACAACTGATCCAATGTTGTTGACTTTTATAAATAAATATTGTGCTTATCTCCAAGTAAAGTAACATATGTTTTTTGTTTCATCGCAATCGGTTCACGCAATCAAAAGTTATGCGAATTTTAAGTTTTCTAGAAGAACTTAGGATGTATTTGTGTATACTAACCTTTTCTTTTCAATAGATGGCGTTATGTGTATCAAATCACGTTGTGAGGAAATATAATCAACGAATATTTACTATTCTCAGTCTACGAAAGGTCTATTGAAATGCTATCCGAAGAAGGTACTAACTAAGCTTTTATAAAAAAACGAAGATAATGTTATTTAAAATTTATTAGGTACCTATCTATCTGAATGGCAGTGGAAGAGAAATACATTCAATTTCATAAGCAAGTGTAGGTATTTAAAAATTTTAATTGTGCAAGGCAATACGATAGATTAATTTGAAATACTCATTTATTTTATTATGAATACTTAAATACGTATTTAAGTATAAATCTATTTACCATTAATAAAATTCAAAGTGCACTTTGTCTGTAATTAAATATTTTTCCAAAATTTCGATTCGGTGGTACTATACTATCGATACAGAAACCATAATATTTTTTTTTAGAATTATTGTGTCTGTTTGTCTTTCCGTCCGGACATCACGTAAAATCCCGTGGATGGATTTTGATGGGACTTTCGCTGATGTGTTGCGTAAAGAGCGGCAATTTTGCTGCTACATATATCATCACGCTATTGTTCATAGGAGCCGAGCAGCGGAACATTATTTCCACATAAATACTGCGAAGTATAAGCTTAATATTCAGATCGTAAAATCGCGTGAATCGATTTTGATGAGCCTGCGCTTATGCTGGTATATAAACTATCACGCTATTGCTCATAGATGCCGAGCAACGGAACATTATTTCCATATTATACTGCGTAGTATAAGCTGTAGACAGAAGTAAGTGCTGCAGTGAACGGTCGCTGGCTCAGTGTCTTGCGTTAAAACCTCACTTTAAAAAAATACACTTTTTGTAATTTTTTTGGAATGTTTTTATATATTTTATTTTGTTCATTGTTGTCAGAACTATTCAAAGCCTGTCGTCGCCGTTTTATTAAGTTTATTTAAGCCTTAGGTAATGTCCCAAAACACATAGCCATGAAGGGAAAGCACTTTAACTATTAAAAATTGCAAATTTCACTCAAAGGTGACTTCATTTTATTTTTAAAAGTAAGAAATATTGCCTTTACTGATTTTTTTGCCTGAACCGGGAATCAAACTGACAAAGCTATACCATCTGCAAAGGAACCTGTTCATAATATCTTTATGGTCAATAATCAGGATCAAAACTTTCCAACAAACACACTGTCTTAAATTGAACGAAGTGGAAAAAATAAGAACTACTTAACAACAATTAATAAGTGCTTGAATTTAAATGTACATAAGTTAGTCAATTTTCGTTTTATGGTCTTCCATCAATTTTAGACACAATGTTTATTGGAGCGATTTGATCCGTATTATTGATCCTATCGATTGGTGAAATAAAAATACAGATGATATTTTTTCGCATTTGGGTTGGTTCGATTTTCAGATCAAACTTTTTGAAATCTTTGAAAGCAGTACCTATTTCTAACTTATAAAAATAAAATGAAGTCTTCTATAGGTGAATGTTTTATATATTTAAAGTACTTTCCTATTCCACACCTCGAATGAAATCATTTTATAGACTGCACTGCGTAAAATATTTTGATTTAGTTCGCCGGTTGTGACTAGATGGCGTTGTAGCCATTTTTGTATCGCCATAAGGTTTCGTTACATTATCACAATAAATATCAATATTCAATTATAATCCATTTTAGCAAGGAAATGTATGGAAATAAGCAACGCGTTTTTAGTATTATGGTTATATGAACCTTTACGGTCAATCAAGAAGAGCTGAAACTCTACCTAAAGAAATGGTTTAAAAGATATAAGTGCCTTGGGGGGACACCTTTGTCTATTATTATTATAAATGGAATACATGTACACTATTTAGTTGCTGCGACACAATGTTGTATTCCGAGTTCCACGCGGACGGAGTCGCAGGCACAGCTAGTTATTAATATTAATAAATGAATACCAGAAATTTCTGTGTTGTGGTCGTGATTTTACACATACAAACAAATAGTTCTATAGAGTGTAAACGAATTTCTGTACTTAGTTCCTTCGAATCACATGATTTGTTAATGGTATAGATTAACCCCGCACGGAATTTAGATTGATTAAAAATAAAAAAAAAATTGCAAAAAAAAATTTTTATGTGATTAATAATTTCGATGCCTTGCATAAATATATGAAAGCACGGCGACACAGCTGACGGGTACGACTAGCGCGATATCGTTCCACGCAGTCAGTTAACTCGGGACGCTAAAATTACTCAGATACAGAATACCATGTGAAATAAAAACTTTTGATTTGATTTGACATGTTTCGTTTTATGAAATTTTTTTTTGTGGATTCTGAAAAAAACCTATGTAGGGTCAATCAGTGTCAAACGAATTCGTGTAATTCCTTTAAACCGCGTGATCTACTGGTGACACTGATTGACCACCAACAGTTCTTTCAGAGGAGCAAAAAAAGAAATTACCTGGTTTCCTGTTCCTGAGTTATTTTAGCGCCACAAGTTAACTTAATGCACGGAGCGATATTATATCAGGCTAGTCGTGTCCGCCAGCTGCGTCGCCGTGCTTTCATTAATTTATGCGTGACATTGAAATGTTGATAAAACTATTTATTTGCAAAACACATTTTTTACTTATTTTTTACAAAACCTTCTTAGGTGGTTTAAATACAATCATTTAACCACAGATCATTTCTTTTTTAATCATCTTGCTTTGTTCATCTAGACCACAGTAGATCACGTAGTTTTAAAAAATTGCACGACTTCGTTTACACCCTGTATATGCCTTCATAAATATCATACCAATACATGGCCTATACAGGGTGATCTTGTAAACAGTCGACAAACCGAAATGGGAGATTCTACTTATCACTATGAACAACTTTTACCATAAGAACAAACCTGAAATTGCGAAAAAAAAATCTGCTGTTCCCTACATTTTGACGAGTTATGCCAACATAAATGTAGAGAACAGCTGTTTTTTTTCGCGATTTCAGGTTTGGTCCCATAGTAAAAGTTGTTCATAGTGATGAGTACAATCTCCCATTTCGGTTTGTCGACTGTTTACAATTTCACCTTGTATAATAAGTAGATAACTTTATTTTATTTCTCTATTTCACTGCCTCGTTGGTCTAGTGTTAGCAAGCGCGACTGCTGAGCTGAGGTCCTGGGTTCGGTCCTCAGGTTGGGAAAAGTTTTAGTGGGCTTTTTTTGTATTATAACTTTCGTGAGACACATTCAAATTTATAATTATTTACGGTTTACTCACGTGCATTTTTCGGGATTGCCCGACTAGTTTCGGACCCAAACGGAGCCCTTAATCATGAGCTGAACACGCGGCGAGGTCGCGAGACGAACGAACGACAAGAAGGAACTCGCTGACTACTCCAAGGGACGTGACGCAGTCCTGCCTCTTATTCTATAAGCATCTTATTATTGTTAAGTACACTACTAGGTATAGAATGCTCTACACATTCTTTACAACTGGTGTGGCAGACGTGCTCTCAGGAGATCCTAGGGCCGTCTGTTACATTACAGTTTGAGGTTCGTCTCGCGACCTCGCCGCGTGTTCAGCTCATGATTAAGGGCTCCGTTTGGGTCCGAAACTAGTCGGGCAATCCCGAAAAATGCACGTGAGTAAACCGTAAATAATTATAAATATTAATGGGCTTTTTCGTGTGGAATTTTTCACTAGCAGCCCGGAGTTTGGATTGGTGCCCGATTGAAGGCAATAAATTGGCTTGCCTTTTATTACATGGGACTTAAACATGACGGCGAAATGAAGGTGTACTATACACTTTTGACGACACGTTTGGTGCAGTGGCTAAGCGATTGGCTTCAGCGCTACGGGTTGTGGGTTCGATTCCCACACGGAACAAAAATTTGTATGGCCTACAGATGGTTGTTTCGGGTCTGGGCTTTTGTGTATATGAGAGTTGTGTCTGTAAACGCACCCACGATACAAGAGAAATCGTAGAATGGGGAAAAGATAAAAAAAACCTCTGCCTAATCCTATGAAAAATACAGGCGTGAAGTTGCGTTATATTAGTTTTCCTTCAATAGTTCATCAATTTTGCTCCGAAGCCAATCTCAACCACGTAATACGAAAATATTGTATTCAATGATCACAAATTTGTCTTCAAAGCATTATGATTATGGTTGAATCTCTCTATTGTAAAGAAGGCTAACGTTCAATAGAGGACATTGCCGCTGTAACATCGTAATAAAACCTTGTGGGTCCCGGGAAGAATTAAATAGGTCACCCAGAAGCTACCCGACGGGGTTGTAATTCTATAATGGCTTATATTATTAGGGGGATTAGCAGAAGCATCCGGGTTATAACATTATATTGTTTACTCGTTATTAACCTATCTTTTTATCAGTTAGAGTTGCAGTTAGTAAGAGTTCCATTGTCCATCTCCAAAGGTCTTCTTCAGATCTTCATCTTAAATAGGATCACTTTGGAAGAATATTCTTTCAGACAAAACGATATCGCTAAATAATAAAAACTTTAAATAAAAGTAAAAACCGACTTCAAAAAAACTAAAAAAAGCGTGAAATAATTAGCATGATATAAAATTAAGACTTTCAGAAGTCGGTGGCTTTTATTTGTTTCAGTGTAAATTTGCACCGACTTCTGAAACTCTTAATTTTATATCATGCTAATTATTTCACTTTTTTTTGTTTTTTTTTTAAGTCGGTTTTTACTTTTATTTAAAGTTTTTTATTAAATACGTTTTAGTCCTATAAATTACACGGTTTAAGACATCAAATTTAAATGACACGGTTCCGTAATCTTTCCAACAACTAGCTAATTTGCTTTAAGAATAGGTATTAATGTATAATTATCATGACGGCTCCTTACAAATACATACAAACTTCTTTGTTCTTGGCTAATGTTTCTGTGATCACAGTTAAAACAGAGATTGAAAGTCCTTATCAAAACTTTTGCTTAAGGGAACCACAAACGAAAACGTCATCTAAGTTTTTTTTTTGTTTTTGTTCCTTATTTAAAAAATCGCTGCATTTATTTAGATAAAATTTACATGGGACCACCTCTGAAGGACAATCTACCAAACAAAAAAAGAATCATCAAAATCCGTTCATAATTGGAGAAGATGTCGAGTAAAAAACTAACAAAAAAAAAACATTGAGACGAATTGAGAACCTCCTCCTTTTTGAAGTCGGTTAAAAAAACATGTCGAATTGAGAACCTATTCCTTTTTTGAGGCCAGTTAAAAAGATCCTTACTCCGATATTCTATGCTGCCTGGGGCCGAAAGGTTCTGAAGTGGCGCAGCGTGGGCAGGCAATGTGGCGATTCTTGGGGGAGGCCTTATGTCCAGCAGTGGACGCCTTTCAGCTGAATGGTGATGATGATGCTGCCCGATCACTTATCTATTTGCCAAGCTCGGTGATTATGACCAAAATTCTTACCAAACTACGTAGTAGCGGTTTATAATGCAGCGTACACACCTAGCCCACAATTGTCAACGAACAGGGCTCGCAAATCGGATTGGTTATACACCGTGGGCCCGAGGTACTCGAAAGATTTTAACCACGCCTTTCTGATGATATTATGAGTCAAATGTTATATCAACGAAAGTCCAACTCAGTTTTTTTGTTTTTTGTTTTTCGGTACTTAATAAATCAATTAACTTTAGTACTTCCTTGTAAACAATAATTATCTTAAGTTGAACTGGCAACATTTATAAATTGTCGTGTGAGTGGATAAGAAATTACTCACTTCACAACCCTCCCCGACAAATAAGACATATGGCGAGAGGTGTATGGTATGACAAAAGTCGCAACGCCGCGTTCATAGGACTTGTTACCATAGATATTTTTCGATTTGTGAATTTCCGTAAATAATGAATATTTCGAAAATTAAGCTTTATTCAACAAACTGTATCCTAGCTTTTCTTCTCCAATTAGGCATCTGAATCGAAGGTTAATAAAATCTTTCGGGCATCTCAGGCCCACGGTGTAGGTATACAAAGTTTGGTCAAATTCAACAAATGACGATGGTTCGTTGACCTTCGTTGTAAACGCTACAGAATCACACTGCAGTTAAGAATATTTTCTGGGTAACAGCATAAAAATCAGTATAAATCTGGTCCATTTTTCAACCATCTTTATAGCTACTACAAACTTCAGGGCCGCCACAGCATTTTAATAAGCCGCAATCCGTGTAAATAACAAGATTCGCTCCGGTCGAGCGCGCTCCGACATACGTATAGCTTGTAACTGCAAGCTTAAGAATATCCATTTTCTTCGCTTATACGGCTTCGGGGACAACCTAGTTTCGTTTAAGAAGTGATAATTCGCAGTTTAGTTTTGAGATAGGATATAAAATGTATTTGCTTACCACACGCTGGGAATAGACGCGTGTTGTAAGTCTACAAAACCCAGCACGCTTGGTCAGCATCTTTACGGTGGGCCTGGCTAGCTACCACCTTCATATTAACACGTTCAGTGCCGGGTCCAGGAGGGCTCCCTGTAGTCGCATTCGCCATGCCGGGTGCCCTCGTGAAGGGCTCATTTTAAATGCAGGCTTTTCTTGGAAAATTCACCGTCATGAAACAAGCAAACACCTATTTTACGACGTAGTAGCGTATTTTTCAAGGTTTTTAACCTAATGCCGGGAACCCTCCTCGAGAGTTTACTCTTACCGCAAACGTAATGCCGAGGACCCTGGAAGGTCCACTAGCAATATGTATAGCGGGATGGCGTATGAGGTCTATGAAAAGTGTGGTGGACTCGAATATGTTAAAGACCGGCCAAGCAGTTTATTATGTTCTGTCATACAAACTGACGCTTGTATTCCCCGAAGGATTGGCAGAGGTGTATAATACACCCACATTTCGCCGTTATGTTTACGCCCCATGTAATAGGGAGCAGACTCCAGGCTGTTACTGAGAAATTCCACACGGAAAAACCCAACAACACTTTGCCTGACCTGGGGATCGAACCCAGGACCTCACACTCAGCAGTCGCACTAGCGACCGCTAGACCAACGAGGTAGCCAGAGGGATATACAGGGTTAAATTGTAAACACTCGACAAATCAAAATGGGAGATTGTACTCATCACTATGAACACTTTTACTATGGGACCAAACCGGAAATCGCGAAAAAAAAAACACATGTTCCCTACATTTATGTTCGCATAACTCGTCAAAATGTAGGGAATTTTCGGTTTGGTCCCATAGTAAAAGTTGTTCATAGTGATGAGTAGAATCTCCCGTTTCGGTTTGTCGAGTGTTTAAAATTTCACCCTGTAGGTATAGATATACACAAATCCAAGTAGCAAAGATAGACAAGGACTCTTCCTGTCTATCTTTGCTACTTGTATGCGTGTGCTCCGGCTCTCTTATAAATTGTAGTACCTATACGTCGTAATAAAATAAAAATGACCGAATCGCATTCCCGAGATTTTCACTTTAACGCGACGTCCTACGTAGGCGGTTCAAAGCGAACGGGCTTGCGAACGGGATTGCGAAGCGATCCGATGCGGTGACACGCGAATTCAATGCAATGCGAGCTCGCGAAACGCCCGCCGCGCGCCGCGCCCGTTCAGTAGCACTGTACGGCATCACATCCAGTTCCCGCGAAAATATCAAGCCAATTGATCGCGTTCGCTTCGCTTCGTGCCGCGCCGCTTCGCGTTCTCTTCTAGATCGCTCACGTAGAACGCCGCGTAAGGCTACGATATGTACCGTTCTATTCGTGTAAATAAATTAATAAGCTGTGCTTAAAAGAGGGAGCTCGTGGCTAAATAATTACAGCCGCATAGACCGATCTTCCGGGTTAAGCCACGCTTGCCGAGGTTGGTCTGTGGATGGGTGACCATTTACCATAGCGAGTTTCTTCCGTGCCTCGGAAAGCACGTAAAGCCGTTGGTCCCGGCTGTCATTTGTAGATCTTTGACAGTCGTTACTGTTGGTCAGAAGCCAGAAAGTCTGACAACCAGTCTTACCAAGAGTATCGTATTACCCAGTTACTGGGTTGTGGAGGTCTGACAGGCAGTCGCTCCATGTAAAATACTGATATTCAGTTGCATCCGGTTCGACTGGAAGCCGACCCCAACATAGTTGGGAAAAGGCTAGGCAGAAGATGATGAAGCTGTGCTTAAAAAGCAGTCTGTACAATATTTTACAAACACTTATCGACGGGTCCTACGTATACTAGTATAAGTGCAAAAATCAAACTTTACAGAAGAGCAGTTTAAAAGTTCGAAAGCTTTTAAATTTGACATAAATCAGTAGAAGTATTTGAAATTTTGGAATGGACCATACCACACCATTTGAAAATTTCAAATATTTCTTTTGATTTACGTCAAATTTAAAAGCTTTC